>BLBF01000004.1:45320212-45404207 GCA_015471245.1 Laticauda colubrina | reverse complement strand
GAGAGAGAGAGAGAGAGAGAGACAGAGACAGAGACAGAGACAGAGACAGAGACAGAGACAGAGACAGAGACAGAATTATATCATAACATACAGTACTCCCAGAGAATATTATCACAAAAATGTCTACACAGATTGTTGCTATTTGTGTGGTGGCTACTGCAGGAGCTCCTTTAACAGAATCTTCTTGGACCCTTTCCCAAGATGAAATATTAATATTCTCGTTATTTTGAGAAAGTTAAATAGAGAAAATGACAATGCTAGTGCATCTCTTTCCCCACTTATCCCCCTCCTTTCTTAGCCCTTGCAAAAGTAGCTCAGCTTGACTTTGTATTCCGCTAATGGCACAATTTCACAACAATTTAAATGATTATCTCTCCCAAGGTGAAAGAAAAAAGTGTAGACTATATTTTAATAATGTTTTATCAGTCTCTAATCGTGAAGTATTTTTGTCAATGAAAGGGGCAATATCAAGGATATGCAATATAAATGAAATACACTTTTAAATTATAGGGGAAAAGCCAAGAGAGTCTGAATAGGTTCAGGCCATGCTGCAGAAAAAGCAGCTTGAAGGGGGAAATTATTCTTGTATGCACTGATACACACTTTAATAGCTTTTTCCTTCTAAATAGAATTCTATATCCATTATCGTTTTCTTTTTCTAACTCCGTATCAGCAGTTAAAGAAGGCATATGAAAAGTTATTTTTCTTGGCAATTACTCTCTACAATCTGTTTTCAAACACAGCTGCAATCACTTAATGGAACCAAATCATTTGTGAAATCAATACATACTTGTAGCCAGGTTAGATTATAAAATGTTATCACTTTTCAATGAAAAGTCATTTCGTTCATTTGGACCTGCTCCTTAAGGAGGAATCAGTAAAGATTTAAATTCTCATATAAAACCAGGATAGCCCTTTAAAAGAAAATTCAGGCATTTTATCCACATTGTATTTATTGTCTTTATTCTAAACTCAGCTTTAAGAAAAATGGCTCTTAAATATAGATCTAGGAATTGGCCTTCTAACTTGACTAATATTTCGTGCTAAGCATGATAAGATTGCACCACACAACTTTAAATTAGATAATAAAATTGAATCTTAAAAAATAAAAAAATGCAATGAAAATATAACAACACACTGCTGCTCTGTCTTTGCCCAAAAATAGCAAAAAATTAATACATCTGACATTTATTGTACATATATTACTCTTTATAAAAAACTACTTTTAATGGATGCAATTGACAATGGCATTATTTAAGTGACTGCAGGTTATTGTCCTTGTTCCTTCATAAAAAATAATAAAATAGACCAAAAGTCCAGGATTTTTAATATTTAGACTTAGAAAACTGTGATTCAAAAACCAGCATTGTTCATGGTTTCAGTGATTGCCTTGGACAAATTGTGAGCTCTCATCTTAAATTCTGTATCTATAAATATGCCTCAGCAATTCCTGATGGTTTTGCTGCAAGCATAAACAAATGTACACATTATTTTTGTGTAGAAATTGTTAATTGCCCTGCATGGAATAACACCTCTAGTAAAATTATTAGTCGTAGTCACTCTCATATCCATCATCTTAATATATTATTAATCAAAACATCAGACAAATTAAAGCAAGAGAGAAAATAAACCTATTACTATTTTAGAAAAACTGACAAACTGTACTGTGTTAAGAACCACATGCAAAATCACACATGCACACATATATCCTTTTTTAAAACTCTGAAGCTGTTTTCATGCTGAGCTAACTGTTCACTTGTAAACTATATTGTGTTAGGCTCAACACTTTTAATAACTTTATTTTCAAATAGCCAAGAAATGTTGTGATGTTATAAAACACAGATATCTAATTCTGTCAATGAGTATTTGGTGATTCATAATGCAACAAAACATGATCTTTCTTTCTCACTATCTCTCAATAAGATATTCCAACAGGTAATCCTTAACTTGCAACCATTCATTTAATATACCAAACAAATGAGCCTTTGGGATCCCCCATATCAAAACAACTTACCTTATGCACGCCCATTATCTGAAAATAACATTTAACACAGCACAGTACTTAAGCAAAATGGTTCAGTTAAGAACTGCCTATGTGGGACTGATTGGGAAAGATTGCAGAGGTGACACCGAAATATAATTTTATCATATTTTATCTATATCTTAAAATATTGTATTCCAATTTCATTTTAGACTGTATTTTATTCCAATTTCATTTTAAATTGCTTTTATCAAATTTTAGTAATAATTTGTTACTGGAACTTTGCTCTTTGATATGCTCTCAATAAATAAAGATGTTAATGATCTCCAATCAGATTTCCAACCCATTTGAGAAGTAGTATTACATATCAGAGTAGATCCTTAATCTATCAGCACAACAGTCATTCCTAATATGATCAAAAGTTCATGGAAGAAAGAATGGGACTATGGAATATGAATATTATCAATGCCATGCACAATGATGTACATGGCATTGATAGTAGGTATATCAGTAGGTACA
Organism: Laticauda colubrina; assembly: GCA_015471245.1. Taxonomy (NCBI): domain Eukaryota; kingdom Metazoa; phylum Chordata; class Lepidosauria; order Squamata; family Elapidae; genus Laticauda; species Laticauda colubrina. The sequence continues at coordinate 45,401,707 of BLBF01000004.1, read as the reverse complement.
GCTATGTATATGGCATAGGGAAGAGCCTATATTCAAGATACATGTTGGATATGTATGTACCTAACATACATGTTGGATGTCCTGGTATAGTCAGTAATCAAACTAGTAAAATTGATATACAAATTAAAATCTTGTACAATTTTTAAAACAAGAATAGGAAGCTGAATAGGAAGTAACATTTGGAATGTCTGCTCAGAACTGACCCAATCAGGAATACAGATATGTTTCCCAAACACCATGATTTTGAGATCACCAACATAAATCACAGATACATATGTATGTATTTATGTATATATCATAGTTCAGATTCATTAGCTTTCCTTTAGTATGCTTTGGTATAAGTTGCCAAACAGAGTTTTGAAAATATTTGCCTGGGATTATGTACAGATTTTTCATGCAAATTTGTTTAGAAGTTCAAATGTCATAAGAGAAGCTTGCTTCATAATCCAGAGCAGAATTTTAGGGGGAAAAAATCATTGCTAAAGGCAGAAAATTGACTGGGTTACATCACTAACAAAAAGCTAAAAAGTTTTTTTTTTTTTAAGTGGATTTGACATAGATTAACTAAAATGTAATTACAGATAGTCCTGGATTTATGACCACAATTGAACCCAAAATTTCCACTCTGAGCAAAATAGTTGTGAAGTGAGTTTTGCTTCATTTATAACTTTTCTTGCCATTAAGTGAATCACAGCAGTTGATAAATTAGTAACCTGGCTGGTTAACTGAATCTGGTTTTCCACATTGCTGATCAGAAGGTTACAAACAGTGATCCCAGAATAGTGCAATTGTTATAAATAAATGTCAATTACCAATCATGTGCATTTTGAGATAATTTCATTATCATGGGGATGTTGCACTGGCCATAAATGTGAAAAATGGTCATAAGTCATAATTTTCATTGTCATTGTATCTTCAAACTTGTATCTGATTATGTGTCAGTCCCATTCGATAGACGGATCATGAAATAAGCTCCACGGGAGGATTAAAACTACTTTTATTGAGATTGATTATAATAACTGTTCCAAGATTGCAGGATTTACTCCTCTTCTTTCTTATAGTTCAGTGAATTAGGATGTGTCTGAGCTGCTCCCTTATGTTGTCTGGATGCTATCCCTGGATCAGAGGTGGTATTCAGCAGGTTCTGACCAGTTCTGGAGAAGCTGTAGGGGAAATTTTGAGTAGTTCAGAGAACCACCTCTGACTGGCCATGCCTCCATCTATTCTCTGCCTCTCGAGTCCCAGCTGATTAGCTGGGTCTTCTTTTGTTGCATGCACAGGAGAATGGAACTGGAAAACAGGATAGTGGGGTGGGGAGGGAATGGGGATTTTACAGTATCTTTCCCCTGGAATGGGGTGGGAATGGAGACTTTACAGTATCCTTTCCCTGCCATGCCCACCAACTCATACCATGCCCACCAAGCCATGCCCACAGAACTGGTAATAATATTTTTGATTCCCACCACTGATCTGGATGTTTTGGACTTCAATTCCTTTCATCGAAGTAGCAGCTTTCACATATCCTTGTTATAGTTATCTTCTTTACTCTCTGTTTAGGCTGAATTGGGTATATCAAATGATCAGCAACCCAGGCATTAGACGATTGTGTTCAACCCTCTTGAAGAGGGAATTTTTATTGGCATGAATGGCATTTAATTTTTTCATCCTAGTTGTGCAGATGAAGATGTCCAGATGGTGTGCCTTAATCAGAATGTACTGTTTTTCCTAATATAATCACAAACTCTCAGTGGATAGAATCTTTTGTCAGTGTGTGACAGAATTTGTTTTCATGGAATTTAAATGAAAATGCTGTTGTCAGTAGAGATTAGTGATGGGTTAATAGTGTTGATCTCTGCTTTTTAGAAGATTCCTATCCGTCCAATTTATAACAAAAATCCAAATGAAAATGAAAATATGCTAACCTTATACTACTTAGAAAATCTATAAAAGCCACATAAGAAATAGAAGGCATACAAATATGGCTAAAAAAAATAAATTGTAACTTTTATCTATATTGCTGTAGTTCTGGAAGTTTCTCTTTTGGTCCCCAAAATTATAGGATTGGACTGAAAGGCTTATATGAAATCTTTTTTTATCCAACACAAAATCTTCATTTTGATGTATGCTAATCAATGACCATAATAACATTTTCCTTCCTTCCTTCTTTTCTCCCTTCCTTCTAATTTTTATCATTTGATATTTGGATATTTGTAGAAATGTTTTTCATCAATATTTACCTGTGTAATTCTATACAATGATGTAGAAGGCACATGGGCTTTGTAATCATTTGCTCTTTCACATTCATGTCATTAGACTGGTCAACTCTGAGAACTATGAGAAAAATTTTAACAAATTCTTTTCTACAGACAAATACAGTTCAATATTCTGTACTCACTGAAATCATTTGAAGGTGATTGAAAGCCTTAAGAAGATAATATTATTGCATATTTTCATATTTTCTTTTTTCTACCATGAAGCTCTTTATTGTATCTTGTATTTCTTGTTGAAGGTGTATGGTTCAATAAATTATCTGCTATAACTAAAAATCTTGATTAAAAATGTGTGCATTTCATGTGTAATTTTGTAAACACTGTTATATTTTATTCTAACATACTTATTTATAAACAATTTTCCATTATGTACACTGATTTTTAATATAAGTTTCCCAAAATTAATATATTCTTACATGTGTTGTAAAATTCAAATTGTGGTGTTGTGATTATGGTGTATACTATGGCTCCTAAGTTATTTTGGGAAGTTGTCTTCGAGACAGGCATTATCTATCTGTCTTTTCAAGTTCTATTTCTGGTGATTTTAATCTGTAATGTTTCCCATTTATATTGATAAACTATATATGTATCTTATTAATAGCTGTGGACTAATTTTTCATACTTTTTAACACTTTAGAATTTTCTTTCCTACAGCCCTCTTTAGAATTTCAATAAAGCAATAAAAATTGTTTTGTATGAAACTCAGGATACAAAAGATTACATGAAAAACATATTACATACAGACCAATATTTCATTTCCTCTCTTTCTTTTCTGCTATACACGTCACATTGTTGTAATCAACAAAAAGCCTGCAAACAAAGCAGTAGCACTTGTTGACTGCAGGGTGTCTTTCCTGGGAATCTTTACTGTCCATCATTTTAAATCCCAATTGGTATTACAATATCAGCTTTTTAATACCATCCCTGTTTAATCTGCACAGACCCGTTTAAGAAGCATCATAAACCAGGTTCCAAAACTGTGAACAAAATCACACCTATCAAATCCACATGTTGCAAGATTACTTTTTGGACTTAAATGACAACTTGCTTTTTCTAAAATACAGCTTTATACCACAATGTCTGATGATATTTTTTATAAGGAAGACATATTAAACTACTGTAGATGTATTGATATGATGATTTTGAACATGTAAACATACAAGTGAAACTCAAAAAATTAGAATATCGTGCAAAAGTTCATTTGTTTCAGTAATGCAACTTCAAAGGTGAATTAAATATATAAGATAGATCCATTCCATGCAAAGCAAGATAGTTCAAGCTGTGATTTGTCACAATTGAGATGATTATGGCTTACAACTCATGAAAACCCCAAATCCGCAATCTCAGAAAATTAGAATATTGTGAAAAGGTAATGTGAAAAGGTTCAATATTTTAGGCTCAAAGTGTCCCACTCCAATCAGCTAATTAAGCCATAACAATCTGCAAAGGGTTCCTGAGCCTTTAAGTGGTATCTCAGTCTGGTTCAGTAGGAATCACAATCACGGGAATGACTGCTGACCTGACAATTGTACAGAAAACCTTTATTGACACCCTCCATAAGGAGGGGAAGCTTCAAAAGGTAATTGCAAAAGAAGTTGGATGTTCCCAAAGTGCTGTATAAAAGCACATTAATAGAAAGTTATGTGGAAGGGAAAAGTGTGGAAGAAAAAGGTGCACAAGCAGCAGGGATGACCGCAGCCTGGAGAGGACTGTCAGGAAAAAGCCATTCAAAAGTGTTGGGGACTTTCACAAGGAGTGGACTGAGGTTGGACTCAGTGCATCAAGAGCCACCACACACAGACAACAAACAACGTCAGAAGCGTCCTACCTGGGCTAAAGAAAAACAGAACTGGTCTTTTTCTCAGTGGTCCAAAGTCCTCTTTTCTGATGAGAGCAACTTTTGCATCTCATTTGGAAACCAAGGACCCAGAGTCTGGAGGAAGAATGGAGAGGCACACACTGCAAGATGCTTGAAGTCCAGTGTGAAGTTTCCACAGTCTGTGTTGATTTGGGGAGCCATGTCATCTGCTGGTGTTGGTCCAGTGTGCTTCATTAAGACTGGGGTCAATGCAGCCGTCTACCAGGAGATTTTGGAGCACTTCATGCGTCCTTCCGCATATGAACTTTATGGGGATGCTGATTTCATTTTCCAGCAGGAGTTGGCACCTGCCCACACTGCCAAAAGCACCAAAACCTGGTTTAATGACCGTGGGATTACTGTGCTTGATTGGCTAGCAAACTCGCCTGATCTGAACCCCATAGAGAATCTATGGGGCATTGCCAAGAGAAAGATGAGAGACATGAGACTGAACAATGCAGAAGAGCTGAAGGCCACTATTGAAGCATCCTGGTCTTCCATAACACCCCAGCAGTGCCACAGGCTGATAGTTTCCATTCCACGCCGCATTGAGGCAGTAATTGCTTCAAAAGGGGCCCAAACCAAGGAATGAATACATATGCATGCTTATACTTTTCAGAGGTCCAATATTGTTTTATGTGCAATCCTTGTTTTATTGATTGCATGTAATATTCTAATTTTCTGATATTGTAGATTTGGGATTTTCATGAGCTGTCAGCCATAATCACCTTAGTTATGACAAATCACGGCTTGCACTATCTTGCTTTGCATGTAATGAATCTATCTCATATATTAGATTCACCTTTTAAGTTGCATTACTGAAACGAACTTTTGCACGATATTCTAATTTTTCGAGTTTCACCTGTATAGCACATGAAGTGAATGTTAATTTTAAGAATAACCAAGAAATAACTTAAAATGAAGAATATATGTATTCCAATCTATTCACTATTTTAGTCATACATAACCCTTGAATTATGACCACAACAGAGCCTGGAATTTTATTTGTAAGACATTGAGGTCAAAAGTAGAGTCACTATGAGATTTGACTGAATTTTACAACCATTTTTAGGAGAGCCATAAAAAAAAAATTACTACAAGTGTTAAATAATTCATGTTGTTTAGCCAATCTATTCTTCCAATGTTTTTTTTTTTGCCAGAAATGTCACAATTGTGGTCACCCTTCTATGTGAAACTGCAACCAGCCCTAAATGCAAACCAGGTGACAAACACCCGAAATGCAATCACATGACCATGGGAGACATATGGCAGTTGTAATTTTGAGGACAAAATGTAGTGATTTCTTTTTAAGTCCACCATAACTTTGAATTATCATTAGTGACAATCTGTAACAGCATTATATTTCTTAAAAAAATATTTCATCCATATCACAGTTATTCTGTATGAAAACATTTTATATAGGTATGCATGTTACAGTAATGTATTTATAACTCCCAAATTCAAGTGTGGATTTGATTTTATTCCTGGTTTACTTTCCCCCCCTTTTACATGTGTGTATATGTGTCTGTGTGCAATATTAACTAATATTATTCATATTGTGTTTGTTAAATAACAAAGACAAATAGGAATAATTATTATATTTAATAACTTTGAACATACCAGAAAATGCTTCATAGGAAGAGAGATTTGGCAAATAATTTTGCACCTGCTGCTAGTGCGAGTGGTGCCAAGAGTACTTTAATCGGGCTAGGAGCGCCCGTGATGCTTGGCAGGGCTGTGTGTGTTCCCAGTTGAGAATAGGCTGCAGCCCAAAGGTTGAGGACCCCTGCATTACATTAACTTTTTCCACCTGATCAGAGAAGAATGTGTATTGCAGACCCCATTATAGTTACAGAGTTCTGACTGATAGGGTCCAGGAAGAGAGGTTCCTCTGCCATTGCCCCTGCCCTATGGAATATTCTCCCCTTGGAGAATAATACAGAAAAAATTCTCAAGGGCCCTAGAATTTGAACCTACAAGGGATTAAAAGTTTGATATGATGCTAGAATTTGCTTTATTTGAATAAATTTCTGGTGGAATTTGGGTGAACTAGTGTCAAATCTAATTTGAATAATTTCAACTTTTAGTGTGTTTATATTCAAGAAAATAAGAATTCCCAGAGTGGGACTACTTTGGTACAATGCAATTAATCTCTATTGTTCAGAAAAGTAAGCTTCATGCCTTGCTGTTCAACCTCAATCAAGCAGCGTCTATCATTGTACTTTATCCCACAAAGCAATTCAGTTCAGTATACAGGCCACCCATCTAAAACAGCACTTTCTAAAACATGTTATCAGAAGTATGCATTTGTCTGGAACTTTTTTCATTTTTGCTTCATTGAAGAATCCAGAACTTTTAAAGACTACTACATAGATCCATTAAGCCCTTTCCCCAAAAACAGATACAGAAGCTTGTTTTGGATCTGTTTATTGATTTCATTTATGAAATCACTTCAATAAATTGAATGAGAAAGTAGGTCTGACTTCAAAAAAAGCCAATCTTTCTATGGCTAATAGGCTACTAAAATGTATTGATATGGAAGTATCTACTACAATTTTTCAACCTGAACTGATGTCAGTTCAATTCAGTTCAGTGGAAAGATCCCATTGTACTAGCATAGGGATGGGCAAAAAATGTTTATGTCCTGCGCTAACCTGATTATAAAGCTGAAGTGTGCTGTAATAGCAATCATAGTGATTTTCAGTTTCACAAATTTCCCAGTGGTATTCAGCAGGTTCTGACCAGTTCAGGAGAACCAGTAGCAGAAATTTTGAATAGTTCAGAGAACTGGCAAATACCACCTCTGGCTGGCCCCGTCCCCATCTATTCTCTGCCTTCTGAGTCCCTGCTGATCAGCTGGGTCTTCTTTTGTTGCCCTGCATAGGAGAATGGAGCTGGAAGGCAGGTTAGTGCGGTGTGGAGGGAATGGGAATTCAACCTTTACCCAGGAGTGGGGAGGGAATGGAGATTTTATACTATCCTTCCCCTTCCATGCCCACCAAGCCATGCCACGCCCACAGAACCTGTAATAAAAAAAATTGAACCCCACCACTGGATTTTCTGCAGACTTTTGCAAATATGAGGTGTAAAAACCACATCTTTTTAAAGATCCTGTGATATTTTAGTTTCCTGTTTTGCCATTTAACTCTAATAGCACTCTCCCATTTATGATTCCTGCTTCCCAATGAAGACAAAGGTTATATTTCTTTTTCAAAAAATAAAAAGTTAAAATATAGTTCCTCATTCATCTTTGAAAGACATCATATAATCACAGTAAACAATAAACTGTATTCATTTTCACATCAAATCTTAAAATGCCTGCCTGTCTATTGCAGTGCCTGCACCTAAGGCAATGGCTAAAAAAGTAAATGCTTTAAACTACAGAAAATATTCTAAGAAATAATAAGTCTCCTTGAATGGTTCTTAAGCTCTTGCAATATTTGTTAGATATAACTTACTTTATAGTTTTGTTTGCTGGAACTTCTGGTAGTTTCACTGTTATCATTCCATCTAGATTGGTCTTATCAATGAAAAGTGGCTGGGTGCGTAGTACATCTGGGGCCGTCTTTGCCGTTACCCTGTGTTGCAGACCTCCAGCACTGTTCCCTCTATTGGTTAGCACAAAGGAATAGGATGTCTCAGGCTTCAGATTGGGGATCAGTTTCTGTGTGGCTCGACCATCCACTTCAACTGCCATTTTCCCATCATCATAAAGAATCTAACAAATGAAAATTTAATAAAAGCAGCAAAATGTTAATAATAACCTCTAGGGATGTGCAGGAGAAAAGCAGTTTAGATATAAAACTTGCCTTTGAAAAAATGACTTTGAAGTTAGTTAAAAACTGTGTGCCAGAACAAATGTCAGAACCCAACTTATGAATGGAATCTTATGGGTGGAATGGTAACATCAAGAATGACTTAATATTTCCACTGGGATTTAATGGATACCGCAACATCAGAAGTACACATTTGTTACACTTTCTGCCTTCCATTGTCCTTGGTTTCCAATTCCTTTCATTGCATGCTATACGATGCAGCTTCAATGAACACAAGTACAGGTAGTAATCAGTTCACAACCGTAATTAGGACCAGAAATTCTATTGGGAAGTGACCCAGTTGGGTCATGTGATAACTTTGACTTAAGATGGCCATTCTTGTTGCTACCATGGGATATGGTCATTACGTGAGAGGTTACATTGCCATGGCTTGAGATTTCCGGCCAACTTCCTGATTGACTGCTTGAATTGCAGCTGTGATGGCTGCAATTCAAGAAAGTAAGCAAGGCCTACCATACAGATTGAAGAGTAGAAATCCAATGTAATTGCTCTGTCTTCAGATAGAATGTGATGGGATGGCATTCAAGTTGCAAAAACAATTTTTTTGACTTAGAATATATAGCATTACACTGATCTAAGAAATAAATTCTACTAATGAGAAAGTAGTAGACAGTTTTAGCTGAAATTGAGACAGGAGGAAAGGAGGCCCTGAGGTGCTAGTTTTAATCACCTGGTATATGAAGTTCGTCATACAAAGTACATTTGAATAATAAGCTTCATTAGCAGTGATTTACTTTAGAGGTAATATTTTGTTAGTGATTACTTTCCTCTTATGATACAATGCCCATGCTTCAGGAATTTATGGACTAAGCCTATTTATTAGGTCTTCTTTGCTTCTTGAGACACATTTAGAAGAATGGTTGATAGCTTTAATGTTCATACAAGACCTGATAATGATTTTCTATATGCCAGGTTTCTTTCTCTCAAACCAATATGCTCTCTTTGTTCTGATTATCAAAGCACATGATATCAAACAATGCAGGTTTTTCTCCAGTCCGAATAGTTAATTTGCTTAATCCCTGTATCTTAAACTGACACTATTGATACTGATCAACAAGCAGAATTAGGCTATCTTGAAAAGGAGTGCTATTGTTATTGACATTATTAGTAATTTTCATGTCATATTTTAATTCATTTTCATATTTTATTACATTTTCAATTCTGCATTAGGAAGCTATAGGTGGTACAGCATTGCCAGTCCAGGATTTCTTTTATAGATCTGTTGTATTAAAAGGTTGCCAGATCTGTCCCAGAAGGATGTACTTTCTGTGCAGAAAGACTTCCAGAGCTTGGGGTATGAATTTAGTAGTATGGGCTGTAGGCTTATCTTTTCAGAGGTTCTACCAGTATACAATGAACAAAAAGGGAAGGGCTAGCATATGGCAGAGTTTAATGTGTGGCTAAAGGAGTGGTGTAAAAGGGAAGGCTTTGATTTTATCAGTCATGATGTCTGCAGCTGGTCCAATGAAAAACTGTTCAAAAGAGATGGTTTGCATCCATCACAGAAAGAGACTGAGTTACTTGGCATTAAATTCACAGATTTTCTGCATAAACATTTAAACTGAACAGTGGGTACAGAGAATTAATGGATACATAACATTTCTGTCCCCATCAATCTTAAATTAATAAGGATATCAGTGCACATAACATAGATGTTTGTTCAGGTAAGATTATCAACCTTGCTGTCAAGCAAAACCAAGCATTTAATAGTGAGTGCCATACCATGTGCATTAATCAAATAGGTGGCAAGAAATTAGGGGCAGGCAAGCCCAACACAGGTTATGTAGACAGTAAACACAGCGTCAGACATAAAGAGCTCAAGTGCCTTTATATAAATGCACAAAGTCTGGCGAACAAACAGGGCGAACTCAAACTACGAATACATGAAGGTAAATATGATATAGTTGGAATAACAGAAACTTGGTGAGATAAAACCCATGATTGGGACATACTGGTAGAAGGATAGAACTGTTCAAAAAACCCAAGACCCCATAAAAGAGGAGGTGGAGTTGCACTGTATGTAAAGGACCACTGTATTGCTACAGAAATGCATGAAACCAAAGATGAAAACCTCTTAGAATGCATATGGGTCAATATAAAATAAAAAAGAGTGACATAGCCATAGGTGTATATTATAGGTCACCCAATCGAGCAGAAAAAATAGATGACCTTTTTGCCAACCAACTAACAAACAGGAAACACAAACTATAGCAGGAAAAACACAACAATAGTAATAGGGGACTTCAATCATCCTGATATCAATTGGAAAACTAATTCTGCAGCAAGTGAAAAATCAAATAAGCTCTTAACCAAGCTTGCTGACAACTTTGTTTTCCAAAACATAAAGGATGGAACTAGAGGGACAACCATACTGGGCTTAATTCTTACAAAGAAGTGATAGAGGGAGTTGAAACTGCAGGAACCTTGGGTGAGAGTGACCATTCAACATAACACAAACAAAAGCAATAGAACACAAAAAGAGTCTTGGATTGTAAAAGAGCTGATTTTATTAAACTCAGAGAGAACTTGGGAAAGGTTCCATGGATGAAAATCCTAAAGGGGAAAACAACTCAAGAATCTTGGGAAACTCTGAAAAGTACGATCATAAAAGCCCAGACCAGTACAATACCACTGAGAAAGAAAAACAAGAAATCCAAGAAGAAACCAGCATGGCTGCACAAAGATCTCTCTGGCAAATTGAAAGAAAAAAAGGACAAGTAAAAAAAATGGAAAGAAGGATATACAACTAAGGCAGAATAGTCAGAAAGCAGATAGCCAGAATCTGCAAAGACAAGGTCAGGAAAGCAAAGGCTCAGAATGAACAAAGACTTGCAACAAAAGTCAAAGATAATAAAAAAAGTTTCTTCCAACATATAAATAACAAGAAAAAAAATCAAAGAAACAGTCGGTCCATTAAGAGAGAAGATGGCAAGGAAGTAACAGGCAACAGAGAGAAAGCAGAACTGCTTAACTCATTATTTGCATCGGTTTTCACGCAAAAAGAAACTTTAGCTCAATCCACCAAAAACTTTATTGTAAAAGACAGAACAGAAATAAAAGTTAAAATAAGCAAAAAAAAAAAAAAAATAGGAAGAGAACACCTGTCTGATCTTGATGAAAACAAATCATCCGGGCCTGATAGATTACATCCCAGAGTTTCAAAGGAGATGGCAGAGGTCATCTCAGAACCACTGCACCATATCTTTCAAAAATCCTGGAGCACTGGGGATCTACTAGAGGACAGGAAAAGAGCTGATGTGGTTCCCATCTTCAAAAAAGAGAAAAAAAAAAAACCAGACCCAGGAAACTATAGACCAATCAGCCTAACATCAGTACCTGGGAAGATACTGGAAAAGATAATAAAAAAACAGATCTGCCAACATCCAGAAACAAGTAAAGTAATAACTAGCATTCAGCACAGGTTTGTTAAAAACAGATCATGCCAAACCAATCTTATTTCATTCTTCGTGACTAAATTAGTAGACCAGTGAAATACTGTTGACATAATATATTTAGATTTCAGTAAGGCATTCGACAAAGTCGACCACAACCTACTTCTTAGTAAGCCAGAAAAAAGTGAAATAGATAGCATCACCACTGGATAGACTCGCAACTGGCTGACAAACCATAATCAATGAGTAGTCCTTAATGGGTCTAAGTCTACATGGGGGGAAGTAAGCAGTGGGGTGCCACAAGGTTCTGTCTTGGGCCCAGTACTCTTCAATATCTTCATTAACGACTTAGATGAGGGAATAGAAGGGGAATTTACCATGGATCTTGACAGACTAGAACACTGGCCCATATCTAACAAAATGAAATTCAATGTAGAGAAAGTCCTACACTTCGTCAAGAAAAACCAAAAGTACACATATAAGACTGGGTGAAACCAGGCTCAATAGAAGTAACTATGAGAGGGATCTTGGAGTCTTAGTGGACAACCAGCAAAATATCAGCTGGCAGTGTGCAGCAGTAGCCAAAAAACCTAATGCAATCCTAAATTGCATTAACAGAGGGGTACAATCGAAATCAAGTGAGGTACTAAAACCACTCTATAAAGCCTTAGTGAGACCACACCTAGAGTACTGCATCCAGTTTTGTTCACCACATTATAAAAACGTTGTTGAGATTCAAGAAAAAGTACAAAGAGCAACCAGGTTGATTAGGGGACTGGAGACTAAAACATATGAAGAACGGTTATAGGAACTGGGCTTGGCTAGTCTAGTGAAGAGAAGGACAAGGGGAGACATAGTAGCAGTCTTCCAATATTTGAGGGGCTACCACGGAGAGGAGGAAGAGGTCAAGCTATTTTCTAAAGTGCCTGCAGGCCAGACAAGGAATAATAGATAGAAACTGAACAAGGAGAGATTTAACCTGGAAATAAGGAGAAACTTTCTGACAGTGAGAACAATCAACCAGTGGAGCAGCTTGCCCTCAGAAGTTGTGGGAGCTTCATCACTTCAGACTTTCAAGAAGAGATTAATCTATCATTTGTCAGAAATGGTGTAGGGTCTCCCGCTTGGGTGTGGGGGTTGGACTAGATGACCTATAAGGTCCCTTCCAACTCTGATTATCTGTTATCTGTTAATTCAAAAAAGAAAGAATTAAGGAAAAAATTGTGTTACAGTAGTTTTAGAGAATACACTCCTCTCTTACTGTATATCAGTGGGATCTGACAGTTTAATTCTTCACAACTATTTCATCCTAATGTAAGAATTACAATAATTATTTAATTAAATAACTGACGTAATTTTCACCAATATGAGTGAAAGCTACAATTTTACTTTTTTGTGTAACAGCTTTTTGTTTTCCTGGATATGCTGCTGGATTCCCACCTCAAATGGAATCAGTGGAAAAAAATGCATTATGCTATGTTTATGCTCTCTCTCATTTGAAGCCTTGCCAGGAGAACTGTAAGACTCTAAATCCACCACAGTCAAGTTGATTTTTGAAAATGCTTTGGGTAACCCACTAAAAACCCATTTTTGAACAGAGAAAACCATTGTGTCTCTGTGTACAGAGGGTAATTCATTGTATACTACTGTGTAACAATGCAATATAGAAAGGAGCAAGAAAAGAGCATTACGGATGCTAATTTTTATTTATTTAGAAAATTTATATTTCACACAAGGCGACTCAGGTTGGCTTATAGGAGACTTTCATCACAGGATGACAAGTAGGAAAAGCAGATTTTCAAAAATGGTTTAAAGAACAGTGATTAATTTGGAAATATACTATAAAACCACAAACAGACAAAATAATCAGAAATATTGGAAAATTAACACAATTTTTATTACACTAACAAAATGAAACAATCAGGTTTTTTTTTGATTATACTCTGAACAGCAGAAACTGTTATACTTTTAATTTCTGGTGTTTAGTTCAACATCACGAATGCTGATACATAAATGCAGAATTAATTAACAACTGTCAACCAGGATCAATCAAATGTCAACCTTGAAGAACTGCTGCCGTGGTCTTCTGATTCTGAACTACATCAGAAGACCATGGCAGCAGTTCTTCAACATTAATACTGGAAAGGATTTAACACTACTAAATATCTGTTGGTTCGTAGAATGGATCTGTAAATCATTTAATAAAGACATTTGTCCACTACAAGTCCTATAATCCTTCAAGTCTTTTAGATGGACAACCACTTACTTTGAAAGGCAGGGCAGAGTTGTAATTCTCTGGTATATCCCAAGAAAGAAGGACTGATGTTTTCATGACTGCTTTGACATGAAAATTTTTTGCAAACACTGCTGGAAAAGGAAGAGTAATATATTTAAAGTACATTTTGATTTTGGATCCCATCCCCTTTTCAATAGTCAACATATTTCATTATATTCCTACCTGTTTTTAGAAACCACATTCCATTCTTACAAATGACATCCCAAAATAATTATATTTTCCTTACCTGCAATTATTATGTAGAAGTGAGCCAGACTTTTTTGATATGGGATAATTGAATTCTAGTGAATCCAAAACACATGAAGATTTGCATACTTTACCTCCGCATCAGATGAATCTACTTATATGATGGTTTTGAAAATTGAAGCTATATTTAAAATATCGATATCCAAAGACTGAGATCCTTTACAAGACAAGCCATAAGCAGACAAATCCTACCTTGATCCACAGGTAATGTTCTAAACTGGATACTGGGACTATATGGACCAGGCCCTTTGCTTGTGTGTGCACGTATTTTTACATCGTACGTGGTATCTGGTTTTAAGCCTGAAAGTGTTGTAATTGTATCAACCGAAGCAACAGGGATCTCTGTTTGTTGATGGGCCACATTGATATCTCTGTACTGTAGAGTGTACTTGGAGATTATACCATTTCTCTCAGATAAAATGGGTGGTTGCCAGATTAGTTGGATAGAGGTGGAGGTGGCACTTTCTGAATGTAGATTTTGAGGAAATCCACTTGGTAGATCTTCTGGAATCAAAATTTCTTTTACCATTTCTTCCCCAAAGCCTACTTTATTTCTAGCTGAAAGCCTGAATATGTAAGACGTCCCTTTATGAATATCAGTAGCCGTGTAGTGGTCATCTTTATCCGTAAAATCCCGTGTCGTAAATGCATCCATGTCTTTGCGGCCAAACTTCAGGCGGTACCCTTGCAGAGGGCCATATGTATCAACAGGTGGGTGCCACTGAATTAGAGCCGTACCCATTTGTGTGTGGCTAATTACAAGCCGAGGTTTTCCTGGAACTGTAACATAACATTATTTCAGCACAGAATGTACTTGTCATAATTTTTTTCTAAAAGTGCTTCTTAGGTCTCTTTAAAAATTACTTATACAATAGAATACTGTTTCTCTACTCTACCCTGATTCTCAAATATTAACTCAGACCTTGTAACACACTGAAACCTATATTACCTTTCTTTATTCCCATTTTTCTACTTTCAAAATATAGAGAAAGTAGGCAGGCGATGATCCCCATTGACATGAAACCAAGCAATACATACAGTAATTGTGCATCTTTTTATATTAGGCTTATGGACTTTACTTTAACCTGATCAATGCAAGCAAACAAAATATACAGGTAGTCCTTGACTTACAACAGTTCATTTAGTGACTGCTTAAAGCACTGAAAATATGACTTATGAATGTTCTTCAGTTATGACCTTTGTAGCATCCCCATGATCATGTTCAATTAGAATTCAAATGCTTGGCAAGTGGTTCCTATTTGTCACGGCTGCTGTGTCCCAAGTCACATGATCATCGTTTGTGACCTTATAACAAGGAAAGTCAATGGGGAGGCCAGAATCACTTAATGACCGGGTTACCAATTTTTCAACTACACTAATTTACTTAATATCTGTGGCAAGAAAGGTAGTAAAATGGGGCAAATCTCACTTAACAAATATTTCACTGAAGATAAATTTTGGGGTCAATTGTGGTCGAAAGTCGAGGACTACCTGTATTACAGAGGATGCATTTATATATTGGGAAGAAAAAAAATCTGTATATAAAAGGTACATGAATCAGTACTCATCATCTTAAAAATATGTGTTTGAAAAGAATTCCTGTCTGCATAACCCTAGTCAAGTAAATCAAACTGAAAGCTTGATAGATGACAATTACAGAAAATGATCGTTTAAAAGCAGAATTTCATTCAAAATGGGGGCCGAGTGGTAAGAAAAAAAGAAACAATTGCCCTAATAAAATGTATAATTTCATTAAATTATATTCTGATACTGAATTAAAAGCATACTTTCCTGAATCAAGTGACACAAAGTCAACATAAAAGCATAAAAATCAGGAACTAAAATCAGGATATTGCACAAAACGCTAACAGACATACACACATATACAGGCATTTTAGCTTAATTTTTATGCTTAATTTCAGACATAAAAACTTCAAATATAGCTATTTGACGTATGGAAGTTTCAAACACAAAACCTTCAAACTACAGCAATCAGATGAATCAAAGCAAAGTTGAAATCTTGCTAAGCAATTTATTCTTGGAACACTAAAAAGGAAGTCAAATGAAAGCACTACTTTATATATTATTTGGAGAAATGTAGAAATGCTTTTCATGGAAGAAAAATTATTCTTTTCTGACATACAAAATTAACATAAAACTAAAAATTTTCTCATTAGACATCCTTTGATAATGAATTGGACATGAGATCTATGTGCAGACAAAACCCAGAAGAAAGGTAAATAATGAATGAATAGGCAGCAGATTGAGAATGAAAGAGTAGTCTGTATACCAAGAAAAGTTAAAAAAAAACCAGCACTGTAAACCTAAAACCAATAGTTACATTGTTTGAAAGAATGAACAGTGTCAAAATCTTAATTAGGCTTAATTAATACATGCTGTCTTAGATCCAAAGGTTCATGAGTCAAATTCTCCATTTGCCTGCTGCTCCCTTTATTTTCAGCCCTATCTGTAGTTCTGTAGTTTTTTTAGGGATTTCCCTTCACTTTACACAGAACTTTTCCTTTCCATTTTATGGTAAGGAAAAATTTATACCAATTTTTTTTATGGATTGGGTGAAGTAAAATAACTCTCCTATATGTTCCTGAGTTTAATAATTAATAATGACAATTTGAAGTTCATATAGATCACATATCTTTATAACTCTACCTCTTCTGGTCTTTATTTTTGGTTCCCAACATTTTTTCCAGACTCTATACTTCATTTTCAATCTCCCAGATATAATTTCATTTACTGTAATTTGTTGATCATTTTTTTTTAGTGTAACATGTAAAATAGGCAAATAAAGCTTGTTCAACAAATTGTAATATCCCATATTTTAATTTATCTGTACTGTGAAGGAATGGCTTTCAGAACAATTTGTACTATGCTTGATATATCAAATTTTTGCCTGGATATAGTCAAAGCCCTGAATGCATCCAAACTCTAGAAAAACTTAGGCTCGGAAAAAATCACAATGAAAATCAATCATGATTTAGTGTACCAAATCAGTAAAGAACATTTTAGAACCTGGTATCAGAAACGATCAAAGTAGTCAACATTCGTTTTGGCTTTATAATGGAAAGAATCATCAAATAGTACCTGCACCAGTAGTAGATACTAATCTAGGTTTGCTCCGTGCTCCATCTCCTTTAGTTGTATAGGCTGTCACAGTAAGGGAATAGGTTGTCTCTGGCTGTAATCCAGCTATGATCATCTCCTAAAATGATGTAATAAAAGTATGGTATATTAATATGTGGAATAGAGACCCTTCACAAGTTTTTCATCTTTCCATAAGTTACAATAACTTGCATTCAGTGCACAGAACTTTCATGCTATCTGCAGAGATGACAAGCTTTTAGGGATATCAGAAGATGATATAAATGGATGCAGTTTTGCATAAAGCCAGAAGAATGATAAATGTTCTGAGCAGCAAGCCCTAAATATTTTATAAACATAAGACTAAGCATTGTTATACTTAAAGGATACTACATCACAACATATGTTCTCACTATTCATTTTTATTATTGTAGAATGAGTATACTTGGCTACAAAAATAAAATCAAACTCGACCCAAGAGTTGCATTGGGCATTATTTACAAATCAGTCATACTGCTATCTTTACAGCATGGTTAGCTATATTTTAAATTACAAAACCATGTTACATATAGAGTGGAGTGTAAACTTAAGATGGCCACGAGCAGCCTTGAACACTAACCACTGGAGAATTGACTGACTAATAGTGTTGAAATCAGTGGCATCTTTTCTTGCCATTTTAAGATGATGAATATATGACAAATATAACTTGAGCCTGAAAACTTTTTTGCTATTATTATTATTATTATTATTATTATTATTATTATTATTATTATTATTATTATTATTGTTGTTGTTGTTGTTGTTGTTGTTAAAAGAACCCATCATCTGCCTATCTCAATTCTTGGACTTTATAGGTGGAAAAAATGCAAAATCCAGTCTAAACTCCTAGCTGACCATGTGAACAACAACAACAACTCAGAATTATTTTCTAAAATTTAGATTTTAAAAAAGAAATGTATGAACCAGTATATGTGCTATTATCAACTTGCCTACTCTATTTTTTGGCCCCTAAAACAGTTTTATCGTAATTCTGGTCATTTTTTGATACCAAAAAGTTTTTTGCCCTGTCGGTCCTTTGAGATGAATCAGACTGGGAAACCACTATGTACATATTAACACCAGTTTTATTGTAGGGCTATTGCAACAGAATCTGGCAGGTAGGAATGTGCTTCCCCCCTCCCTGCTTTGGGGGGGGGATCAAGTCTGAGACAATTTCTCAAATTACATCTTTGCTTTGGATTCAGATTTCATTTATCTGACTGTCTTGGTTGCCATTTCTGTTTCTCAAGGTTAGTCTCCCTGTCCATTACATGACTTGTCATAATTTATGAAATCTATGATAATCCGGAGTTCCTTGGGATTAGCTTCACTGATTCAATAAATACACGTAATCTTAGTCCCATGATGGCGAACCTATGGCACCTGTGCCATCAGTGGCATGCAGAGCCATTTGTGCCGGCATGCAAGCCACAGGTAAATTTACCTCACTGCACATGCGCGAGCCTCATAGCTGATTTTCAACTGGTTTAAGGCCTTTTTCTGCCTCCCAGAGGCTTGAAAAAAGCCTCTGCAGGCCAAATAGTAGGCCCATTTCATCACTTCCTATAAATACCGAAAAAAGGCCTCAAACCGACTGAAAATCAGCTGTGAGAGCAGTGCAGGTAAGGGAATAATGGGTGGGGGATTGCACACACATGTGCAGGGGGCTTGGGAGCCCACATGCATTGTCTTCTGAATCACACGTACAATTTTTCCCACAGGAGCCCAAAAAGGTTAGCCACCACTGTCATAGACATGATCATTATTGAGCTTGTCCATAACATTAAGCAGTGCTTTTGTGAAAATTCATTCTGGAAATTTTTGAAGCACAGTCCTAGAAGAGATTTATTATTTTCAATAAATGTATATATAAATTCAAATTTTAAAGGGTGATTCTAATTGTATTTAATGAGAAGGGAACACTTTTGTTTTCAGTCTACAAAATTATGAAGCAAAGCATAATCAAAATTCTACATGTATTTCTCGACTTTAAACAGATTGTTTAACTATTACCTGAAAAGGGGGTTTATTACCCAGATTTGAAGTTCCAATGGTTGGGTCTCCTTCCTGCTTACATGACCAAACTCTGGGTGCTTGGCAAAATGGACATTTTCAGTGTCCCATGGTCATGTGACTGTTTTGTGATGGTTTTCCTGAAAACTAACACTTCCATTTTTCAGCAAAACCACACCTACAGCAGACCACTTTGCTTTGTGATCACTGCATTCACTAAATGATGACCACAAACAAGTCATAAAACTGACCCATTTTATGATGATTATGACATATATTTTAAAGTAATATTAATATGGGTAATTTAATCTATTATTTAAATTTCTAAAATATGATTAAAAATAATCTGAATATTTGATTTGGAATAAGAAATTATGAAAAATACATTAAGTTCCATATAGTTATTCAATAGGAAATCTAATAGGATTTATTAAGCGAGAACTAACTTGTAGCTTTTAAATTTTTTTAAAAAAGATGAAGATTAAAGAATCTGAAAGTATACTCGAAACAAGCTGATGATTTGTTTTATATTCCAAAACTAATTTTTGAAATGATAATGCTATGAGCTAGCAAAGTTTAAGCTTTCTAAAATTCTACAATTCTACAAGTAAATTCTTAATGAGTATGATCATTCAACATAAAATAATTTCCATAAGCATTCAATAATGCTATCCATTCTATAACATTCAAAGTATTGTACAAAGTTCTAAGTTATCACACAGCCAATAGCATTATTGTGACTACTGTATCATACAAAAATTTATTGACACAAAGTTTTGAAAAAGACCAATATTTTAAATAAAATAATATTAATTTCAAATTTACAAACAGTATATGAGGTAGTCACATGAACTGATAATGTCAACATGTTGATTTGTAATTTGATCCATCACTAGTTTAAATGGCAAGCAGAAAAAATATTTTTGTTTTTACTCATTTACAGTAGTATTATATTATGATAAATTAAGGGGCCAGGAGTCATCTCCATCTTTGACTAATAGTGTACATCTTTTCAACATCTGAAGAGCAGTTGAAAACTGCCAAGAGTTTTTAGAAGATAATAAAAGAAAATATATCAGAGAAGTCAAAACAGAAAAAAAAAAAGTTATTTGGAGTTGCTAATTTTGTTAAAAGCTTTTTTCATTATTTATTGTCTTTTATAATGAATGAATTCATGCAATTAAAAATATATATGACTGTGGTGAAACAACCTTTTGGAAATGAAATGGATTCTTAAGATCAGAAAATTTCAAAGTCAAAAGTAACAGTGAAAAACCATGAAAAAAACAAGTGTTACCCAGTGTCAGAATTCTGATAAGCAATGTGCCATTTATGTTGAAACAACACTGAAAGTAGATAATTGTTTTCTAAATGAATTTGGATCGTCAATTTATAGGCCTACTTTGTAAAATGAATATGTTTTTAAACTTTCCTTAAAACATTGGGTGAGGGAAGTTTATATGTTTCTTTAGAGGCTAAGAGATAAATGAAATATTTTCACTAGAGCTAAAATACAACCTGGAAATTGAATTTGCTGATTGCACTGGTTTTTATTTTCATCCAGCAACTCATGATTATCATGTGATAATCTGACTTTTAGCTTTATCATTAGCTACATGATTTTGGACATGTAAATGGTTATGAAAATATCTGATTAACAATATAGTGAAAAGCTCAGCTTTAAAAATGTTGGCCCTGAGCCAATAGCAATGTATATTTTCACCAAAAAAATGAATTTCAAATACATATTTAACATGGCATTTCATCAACTGAAATGAACAACAGTTTAGGAACTAAAAGAAAAGGTTTGGTAGCAAATACAGAAAACACAGGGCCTGAAGAAAGCTGATGAGAATGGTAACTTTCTTTGAAAAAAAAAAAAAACACTGCAAGATCAAGTTAGGCAATTATACAAATTTTAACAAAACTTAGAAAGCAAAAGCATGGCATCAAATCAAAACAAAGTTGGGTGAAAAGTATTAATGCATGCATATATGCAAGCAACCGAAAATTAAATGTTAAAGCCATCATACTTTGTGGGGGAAGGCAATCAGTTTTACTCACATGTTCAGTAGTATCATCATATTCCCACTGATTGAGAGTAAAGAATGTTGGGAAGAAAAAACAGAAGAAATGAGGAGATATTTGTAGGCTACTGAAGCATCTTTATCCTTCTCAGGATAACTACACATGAAAATTAACTAGTAAAATCAGCCTGAATTTAGGGGAAAAAAACCTAAGAATTTTGGATTCTCTTTTGATGGTACATGAATAGTGGATGATATTTCTGAAAAAAAACATACATCCTAATTTGAAGTGTTGTTAGTTTATAGCAATATTTTATGATTGCAGTTAGTTGAAACTGTTGAGATATGATGAAAGGCTACTAAGGCTACTATATGCTACTAAGCCATGTTCTTTTCTATTTTACCTTGTCAAATTTAATTCAGTGCGCCAGTTTATATTAATAGAAGCAATTTATATGTAGTTGATACTTCCTATCAGTATTGGAACCATATGACCAACAGCATACCCTTTTCCTTCTATAATTTTAAAAAAAGGAGAAAAAAAAAACAGAATTTGAACTAGAGCCATAAAGGGCTGCATATTTTCCAAATGAGAAAATCTGTTCAAAGAACAGAAGCACAATATAATCATATTGTCCTCTTTCTAATTCCTGGAGATTCACAACGATCCAAAAGCATTAACAAGTTGTTCTAAACGTGCTAAAACATTGATATGAATAAGACTTACAAATATGTTAATTATTTAATACAGAAATTGGAGAGTGTTAAATCATGAAAAAATGGTGCTGTTTTCAGTAAAGTCATTTTATTGAATTGGAGTTTAAAATATTACAGATGCCATAAAGTCTTTCTATTTAAACAATGTAGTTCAACTCTAATTCTAATTCATTTTAGGGTATAATATACGATAGTTACATACTGCTACATTTCAGAACAGAATTAACCATGAATGAAAAAAGCTTTTTATACTTCATGGTTTATGATACGTAAAGAATGATTTCAGGCTCCAAAGCTCATAAAACATATGTAATTAAAAATCTGTATTTTTAAAGCTTATTTAATATGGACAAATTTGCCTTATGGAAAAATAGATTCTCTATGATTTGTTATATTCTGTAAGAAAGAATGTAGTGTAGTTTCATTTTATCAATATATCATCCTAGCCTTTTCTTTAATAAAAACAAAGCATCTCATGTATTATTAGATCAACTGTTCATTTCAAGCACAGTTCTATTTATTTTAAATATATCACTGAGTTCTACTATATTATTTTCAAACCCTTATCCAAACAAATTGAAGTAATTCAATTCAATGAAGAAATTTAAGTGCACAATAAACTTCATTTATATATTAATATAATTTAAAATACTGAACATTACCTGGATCATATGCATTGAGATAGACATATAACTACAAAACAGAACCTATGCCCAAATCAAAATGAACTAAAAGATGATTATTTTTCTGGCACAAAAGAAGAACATATTAAATATGAAATAATATAAATCTACTAATATACTGTATAGTTTAGAAAGTTTTGTATATAATATTACACTGCCCTGATAATTGCAAAAATCGACGAGGAATGAACAAGGGAGCCTCCACTATGAGAAACATGTACTTTGATTTAAAAATAGCCTATGTTTCAGGTATGTTTTCCCTCCCATTACCACAACATATCCATGTTTAGAAATAGCATTTATACACAGAATAGTATGGTGGTAGCCTGATTATCTGGTTTTAGATTAAAGCATTCATATTTCTTTTAGCAATAATATACTAAGAAGAAATAAAGCATTTAAATTGTTAATAAAAAAAGAAAAGGTCATCGTATGAATAGCTTGCTTTTCTTATCTAAATAAATTGAATGTAATTCATTACCTGTGCATCAGCCAACATGATATCCTTCAGCATAGGTTGGCCTCTAGGCTCTCCATTTTCCATCTTCACATAATGCACCTGGTAACCTCGGATTTGGCCATGCTGCTTATTGGGCACTGGAGAACGCCATGACACTTTAACAGATGTAGAGTTGACAGCCTCAACCTCGACTTTGCGAGGAGGACCACTAGGAACTGGAACATATCAGTGGACAAAAGAATTACAGGCACTTGTCCCAAATAATCAGTCTTTTTTTCTTTTTCTTTTCTTTTTAAAAGGAGACCCCACAAGCCTTTCTTGAAGAATACAAATGAAAACATTACAAAACTGTTCTACATTTCAGTGAAAAGATCAAAAAACATGACTGATGCAAAAATGGAAGAAAAAAGAGTATTAGAGAAATAGAAAAACATGTAAAAATGTACAAAAGCCAAGGAAGATGCTTTGAAAGTCAAAGCATTAAAGCACAAAGAAGTATTTTAGTAATCAAAATAATACAAAACTTAAAAGACTTTTAAAATGCATTGTTATATTATTACTATTATTATTTCTTCAATGGGGAAAAAGGCAATAGCAAAGTGCAATTTGTCTTCAAAGTTCAAACATGAAAAATGTATTTCAAAATATTTTATTTTAAAAATTGAGAAGCATCAGTTCCCTCAAAGATACAAATATTTTATAATATGTGTAAAGACAGAGCAAAATCAGAAGATTAAAAAAGAGGGAAAAGTCTAAAAAAAAAATCCATGTTTTTGTATCGAAAAAAAGAGGCCATGCACAATTGGGGAAGCACTTTAAAGAGTTCTTTATGTTGTTCATAACATTTCTACTTTTTGCTTTTTGTTGTTGCTGCTTTTAAAAACACAAAAGCAGGAAATGGCATTTTGGATTTAAAATATCCGTTGAAATAGTTCTGGGGGAAAAAGATGAGCAAGGAAGGGAAGAAATACTTAGATCACACAAAGATAGCAGATTGAGAGAAAAAGTCAAACGGATGGGGTGGAAGAAACATACCATCTTCATCTGTCCGAATAAATACAGATTCACTCTCTGGGCCAGGTCCGACATCAGTGTGGGCTGCCACAGAAATGCGATATTCAGTCCATTTTTCCAACTGTTCCAAAAGGTACTGTGTAGTATCTGGAGTAATTTCCAAAATTTCATGGGGCTTGTCATCTTCTCCATCCGTTCCAGTGTACTTGATGGAATAGGAAGTGATAATTCCATTCTGTTTTTCCACTGGAGGAGGTTGCCAACTTACCAAAATACTAGTGGAGCTGGGGCTGTTGCAACTAATGTCTTGAGGAGGAGCTGATGGCTCTAATTTCAGTAGTGAGTTAAAGGAGGATTTGAGTGAGAGGAGAGAAGTGGTTGAAGAAAAAATGAACAAAAAGAAAGAAAAATAAATAATAAAGGGCAAACCAAGGAAAAATAAAAATTAAATTTAGAAATAAAGTATTTAGACAGTCTTATGAGCCTTGGCTTATTAACATGAAATAACTGAAAATGAATTACGGTAACTAAAATGTGGAAAAGGATGTTGGGGGAAATACATGAAAATGAGCCTCAATTTATTGTTACCTACCTGTGATTAATGATTCTTCTTGAAATAAAAACATCAAACATGATACTTCTATGTATATATATACACCGATAATATTGCTTGCCTTATATGTTTAGTAGTCTTTCTTTCTTTTCTTTTTCTTCCTTCCCTTCTTTCCATCCCAATTCTTCCCTCCCTTATCCCCTTTGTTCCTTCCTTTGTTCCTTCCTTTCTACCAACTTACCCACTGACCAATCTTCCCTGTACTGTTCAATTCTGAAAAATCAACATAGAAGTACCTGTATTTTCCATTTTTCCTTTTTCTACCTACTCTGTATTTTAAATTAAAAAATATTTATTAAAACACAATTGTAGCTAATAAAATGTGAAACATGCAGAATCAGAAAGGAGTTTTCATCTGTCTTAGTCAAAGATTTACCTACCATGAAAAAGTGACATGGCTGTTGGATCTGACTGTAACTTGTACTTACCATAAATGAAGATACTGTTTAACATTTTAGCTCCTCTTGGAAAAACCTTGGCTAACAAAGAATTGAAATCTACTCGCAATTTTACAAAACATACACCACCCACTCAACCCACACACAATACAAAATTACTAGAACATAAAAAATTGGATTGGTTAAAAAAGGCAAAATAATTTAACTTCAACATTAATCCTTTTTACCCAAAAACTCAAGTGACTATTTTTAAATAGTTACATTTAAAATAGATCTTTAGTTTATTAGTGAAAAATTACTATTAAAAATTATAGGAAAGTCTTTATTAGATTACTTACATCCATTTTTATATATCACATTAAACTTGAAACTGATTCCTGTCCCCCAGTATAATATTTAGAAGTCCCATTAATTTTTGTGTACATCCCATTTCTGTTTTATTGTTTAATGGACAAGAGCAAAGTAGAAATAGTTATTTGATGACAATTCATTATATGGATCTGGTAATTGTCAATAAAATGATTCTGTGAAGTGGTTTATTCCTCAACTTAATTTTTATTCCTCATGTTTTAGCACAGGGAGCACAATTGGCCTTTATTTCTGATTGGACAGAGTTGCAGTGCTAATATCTGATTTCCTTATTTCCTGAAAAGGATGCATGAAATCCTTTTTTGAACCTTTGGAGCTACTTTTGTATGAAGCATATTTATTCTTTATTTGTGAAGAAGTTTACATGGAAAGAAGCAATTTTTTCAAAATTTGAACTAATGTTGCATCAGATACCATGCAACAGGATATTAAATGTGTTATGAAATGAAATTATCCACTAGAGACTGATATACTGATTTTTAAAAACTATTTTCTATAGATATTTATTTCTTCCTCCATTAAGTAACAAAGAATGTCCTTGTTTTCAGTGGTAGCCATTTTAAATTTCCTAGAAAACTGCAGAATAAGCTTCCTAAAGAAAAAAAAGGAGCAACTACTCCCCAAAACATTCTTAGACTAGCAATTTGTTGATCTCTCTGAGGATTAAAAAAAAAAAAAGTATATGGAGCAAATCTGGGCATGGTACCGTAGATAATGGTGAACAAGAGGAAGGTGAGATGTTCTTATTTTCCATGCTTAGACTTCTTTTCAATGTAATAATCACACCTTCTCTGCTTGTTAACTAAAAGAAGTATAAGAAAAATTAAGGAATCAAGGAGAGGCACCTACTTGACTGCATTGTTCTAGCTGAAATTTCTGTTGTTGATGCACCAAGACCTTGTGGAGAACGTGCAGCCAAACGAAAGTAGTATAAGCTATTTGGTTTTAAGCCTTGCAAGTGATAAGATGTAGCTGGATCAATAGAAATTCTTTGCTGAATGGTAAATAACAAATAAAGGAAGACTAAATTAATACTAAGTTGTAATTCCAATAAAAAAATTCTAATATTCAAGCATAAAATTAAGTGTTTTACAACAGAAACTGAACATTACTGAAATTACTATATGTAGCTTCATGGCTTGAGCTTCATGCCTCAAAATCATATTACTTGAAATCAGGGGTGGGATTCTACCAGTTCGCATCTATTCACTAGAACCAGTTGCTAACATTCTAAGCAGTTCAGAGAACCAGCTGTTAGAAGAAATTACTGGCCTAATCCTGTAAGGAAGGCAGGAAGGAAATATTCTGGTGTTGCTTACAGAAACTGCCTCTGTGTTAACCCTTATTACATTCTTGGCAGGACTAGACTTCCTGTCTCTTGAACGTCTCTGGAGTTTTTTCCCTCCTTTGCTGGTACTTTGCTTGTGTGGAGTGACCATTCAGTTACAATGGCACCGAAAAAAGTGACTTATGACCATTTTTCACACTTACGACTGTTGCAGCATCCCCACAGATATGAGAGGCCATGCAAGGAGATGCGTGCCTCAATGTGAGTGATATTGAGTTGGCCATGCCCAGCCAATAACATGACCACCAAGCCATGTCCACCCAGTCACATGACCACCAAGCCACGCCCACCACCTTAGCTACGCCCACAGAACTGGTTGTTAAAAAAATTTAATCCCACCCCTACCTGAAATATGTTATTGTATGACTAACCCCAGCAAAACTGCATGTATCTGGCAGTAAAAGGCACAAACATGGATAATAACAACTAATACATAATAACAACTTGCATAATGAAAAGTCCTAAATGACTACATTTCTTCCATCTACAATTTATATAAACTAAGTCTCTTTCAACTAAGTCCAAGTTATTATGAAGACATGAAGAGAGAAGATTTTTCAAAATCAGTGCTCTTTTTCAAAACCTACTGCAAGTCACTTGTTCTGTAAATTGTACAAATGAATATACTTCTTAGAAGTAAATTTATACACACACACAAACAAACAGAAACACATAGAGAATTGGACTAAACCCTGGAATTTTCTTGGCTGAAGTGGTTTTCCACTCCCTTTTTCCTAGGGCAGAAAATGTGTGACTGCCCCAAAGGCATTCAAACAACTATATGGCTAAGGCAGGATTAAAACTCATGGTTTCCTGATTGTGGCCACATGCTTTTAACTGCTACATCAAAATATATCTACATTTCTACATATTATAATAGATTGACTTTCTGAATAAAATATATGGTATCAAATTTATATTAGATAATGTTCTGAGAAAGTCTTCCATTCATATCCTCTGTTTTTCTGTTTAACATCTATATGAAACCACTGATGCCACCAGTAGTTTGGGATGCAATATAATCAGTATTGCAGATAATATCAAACAGTATATTTATCTTGAGGCCACTCAGATCAAGTTGTGTCTGAAGCCACTGGGATGGAAAGGAACTCTGCTAAATTCAAGTGGCTGTGGCCCACAAGATTTAGGAATTTGTCACTTTTGGACTTGGATGGGTGGTCAATGATAGTCACACCCCCATTTGAGACTTTGGGATTCTCCTTACAGTTCCTACTTCAGAATCAGGTGATGGCTGTGACTAAAGTCTTTGCACAGGTTCATCTTATGCCCTAGTTGTGGCCATTCCCGGAAAATGGGAAAACTTTCAAATGGTCATCCATGTCCTATTTTAAGGCGCATAGGCTGGTTGTTTCAAGAATTTACTGTCTATGGTGGTTTTTGTTAATCTAGTAAGATTATAGGAAATGGGCACTCTGGGTCTCCTGCATTAAACAGTCATTTAGTGGAACCCTGGATGCATGTGTACAATGTTGTAACACTTGCCCTTTGAAACAGCTTCCAGCTGAATATTCACATGGTCACACCTTGCAAGAATTTTTTTAAAATGTCCTTTGGACCCACATATAGGTTTAGACTGTTTGTAAGTCCAGTTAATAAGTTTTAGTGTTCTCCCCCCAGCATAATTTATTTTCCATGGGGGAGGTAATTCTTCTCTTTTCATTGTGTAACACATCCAGAGTCCTTTTGGAATATGACAGCTTTCTAAATAATGAATACCATTATCATTATCATCCATGTCTATGTCAGGATAAGGTATCAATATAATGCAATTCTGAACATACATCTAAATGTATATAAACATATAAATCAATCAATTTATCACCATAGTATTTGCATTTGTTACACAAAATCCTCATTTAGTGACACAAATGGAATTTGAAACTTAGTCATAAATCAAAGCAATCAGTGAATGAAAAATCATGTGACTGTATTTATGATCTGACTTCAGCTTTCTTTTGATTTTTGAGACCTGTGAAGGCTGCAAATGCAGGGATTAGCTGCAAAGCTATTGTTTTATTTCTATTTAACTGCAAATTGTCATTGTCTGAGGCAACAAGGATGACCTGTACACATAACATAACAAATTTACTAGCTGTGTTACAGTTACCATAACATTTTATCACATATTTGGGGAAAAATTACTGATAGTGCTGAGAAATAGTACTTATCAAACAATGCCATGATAGCATTCACACTACAGGCAGATAGTGGCAAACCACTTCTGAGAAACCTTGCCAACATACTGTGTGGACTTGTCCAGACAGTCTCTGAGAATAAAACAGCAATAGCACTTAGACTTATATACTGCTTCACAGTGCTTTAAGACAGGGGTTGCCAACCTTTTGGACCTCAGAGACCACCAAACTCATAATTTTAAATCCTGCAGACCAGAGACCCTGGGAAAATCCCCCCAAAATCTGCAGGAAAATTCCCTACTCTGTTTTCCTACCGATCGATCATTATTTTGGATCACAGGATACCGTCTCCAGCTCCATTCTCGGGGGTGGGGGCACGGGACAGATAGAGATAGAAAGAGACTTTTGGCTTCATGCAAGGAAAGCAGCAGAAGGAGCTTGGGGGAGAGAAAGAAAGACTTTTGCTGTTTTCCTTGTGTGCAGCCAAAAGCAGAAGAAGAAAGGAGCAGAAAGAAGCAGCCTGGTGGCCAAGCAAATTTTCCCCTCTGCCCTTTCCCCTCTTCCCTCTCCCCTCACTACCTCGTGTTGTTCACAATGCAAGGGACGCAAGCCTTGTTTTCCCACAGGTCATGTGGGCAGCACAGCCTTGTGTTCCTGCGCAGCCTGGATTAATTGCTTTAAGGTGACATTTCTCTGTGGACCACGAAAATTTTCTCGCAGACCACCAGTGGCCACTGACCCACTGGTTGGCTACCATTGCTTTAAGAGGTTTACAGAGTCAGCATATTGCCCCCAACAATATGGGTCCTCATTTTACCCACCTCGGAAGAATGGAAGGCTGAGTCTGATGGAATTTGAATTGCCAAATTACAGGCACCAAATAGTCAGCAGAAGTAGCCTGTAGTGCTGCACTCTAACGTGCCACCAAGACTCATATTCATGATTGAGCAGAAGAAAAAAATAAAGCAGAGAGATCTATACTAAAAGTGTATTTTGTTGTTCTGAATTCAGGATGAAGAGAATGCTCACCTACTGTTATAACTGTGTAAATTTTAAAATAATGCAAATAGAAGATCTTGTAATGATTGCAAAATGTTTTCAAACATGAAAAATAACAGTTTATTTACCTCTTCACCATGTTCTCCATCCTTGTAAACAAGATCATAATTGGAGATTGTATCAGATCGTGGAG
Organism: Laticauda colubrina; assembly: GCA_015471245.1. NCBI lineage: Eukaryota > Metazoa > Chordata > Lepidosauria > Squamata > Elapidae > Laticauda > Laticauda colubrina. Next base: position 45,371,684 of record BLBF01000004.1, on the reverse strand, counting down.
GGGTCCAAGAAAGTAAGATGCTTGTTTCAGATTCAGGTTCAGCTTTGAAGTTTAGTGGTTGTCCTGGGACTGAAACAAGAGCATATAAGAGCATTTACTTAAAAAAACCCAAAAGCCTTCAAAGACTCTACTTATATCTGTTTAACTTATATAGATTACACTTTTTAAATACCTCATCTCCTACAGTACACTTCATCACTGTGGTTTTCGTGCCAGTTCTTTATATTATCAAACTATAATTATAGGTAGTCCTTGATTTAGGACAATTGATCCCAGAATTTCAGTTGTTAAGTGAAACATTTGTTAAGTGAGTTTTGCCCCATTTTGTGACCTTCCTTGCCACAGTTGTTAAGTAAATCACTGCAGTTGATAAGTTAATAACCTGGATGTTTAGTGAACCATTAATTTTGCTTGTCAGCAGGTCACAAAAGTTGATTGCCTGACCTTGGAACACACCAATGGTTATAAATATCAACCAGTTGCCAAGCATCCAGATTTTGATCCCATGATCAGAGGTATGCTGCAAAGGTCAGAAGTCACATTTTTCAGTGCTGTTGTAATTCTGAACAACCACTAAATGAACCGTTTTAAGTTGAGGACTATCCGTATTTATCTGTTAAAATAGTCTGATATCTACTATGCTGATGAGAGAATTGAGCAATTTGGAAATCCACACATCTTAAAGTTGTAGAGGCTGACAAAAACTTCTCTAGATCAAGACTTGCCAAGCTTTTGGACCTCAGGGACCACCAAACTCATAATTTTAAATCCCAGTTCTAACCAGTTCTGTGGGTGTTGCCTAATTTGTGGATGTGGCTTGGTGATCATGTGACTGGCTGGGCATGGCTTGTATGTAAATATTATAAATATTTATATAAATATTGAATATTTGAAAAAAGTATATTGAAAAAAATCCACTTTGACATTAATAGGCATCTAAGCTGAAAATAAAAGTCAAAGGGATAATAAAGATTTCTGGACATTTAAAAGTTTTTTAAAAGCAGGAAAGGATAAAAAAAAAGAATAAAAGGGCAGGATCTGGAAAAATGGAGGAGAATGCCTGGAATTAAGGAATGGAACTGTAATTAAAGGGAACTTACAGTGAAATTTTAACAAGATTCCTCAAAGATACATTTTAATTGAAATTTGGTAACAAAATAATAGAACCCCAGGAAGAGAAAGTGGAAAAAAGAAGCAACTAGAAACAGCCTTGGATTATTTGGATCATTTGGAGATTTTTGGTTTTTGCATCTAGATGATTAAAATTAACCAGGTGGTTGTTTAAAAGTTTTTAAAATGATATCACTCTTAGGAGAACTGAAAACAGAACTTTAAAAATGGAAATAAGATGCACAAGAAGGGAGAAGTTATTTTGACTTCCTGTTTCAATTCTTAGAAATGGAGATCTGGAACTATGAGAAAAAAACAAAAAAAAAATGTTTTCCACAAAAACAAAATCACTAGCTTGATCCACAAAAACACACTAAGACAGAATAAAGACCTAGAAGATCAATAGACCTATGGAACAGCTGTCCTACCCTACATAAGAGGTACTACAGACAAAATCAGTAAGATACTACACAGGCATCACATCAAGACTGCCTTCAAAACAGACAAAAAAATAGCAGCCATCCTTAGAAACCCCAAAGACAAAATTGACCTGGAAAACCAAGGCATATACGAAGTTCCCTGTTCATCATGCCCGGCCACATACATTGGACAGACCAATAGAAGAATAAGTACCCGCCTAGATGAACACAAAAATGCAGTAAAAAAGCTGGAACACACCTCCTCACTAGTCCAACACATGAAAGCCACAGGTCACAGTATCAACTTCAGTGGCACTAAAACCCTGGCCACTATAGAAAACCCCAGCCACAGAATCATCAGAGAAGCCATAGAGATTGAAAAAAGACCTGACAGCATGAATAGAAGAGATGATTCCACCAGACTGTCAATCATTTGGAAGCCTGCACTCTCAAATAGAAAGATCTCCACACCACAAGCCAGGCAAACACCTGGCCACAAACAGACTCCCTCTGATGCCTCCAGCTCCAACACACCCCAACCAGACACCCAGATGAAACCTAGCTTCCTAATAGATAATAGCCGTCCTTTCACACGAAGCCAAACTGCACTGAAAGACTCCAATACAAGAACACAGTGTTGCCAGCCAATCAAAGCCACAAAACAGACAGAAGAAACCAGAAACACCAATCAAACACACTCCAAGTCCAATAAACACAGACCAAGACTCCCAACCAATCATGATGTAGAAAAAAACATCCTGGCACAGCAGTAGGCTAGCCTCAAATTTAAAACCAGCAGCTGTGATAGCCTGACCCACATACAAACTCAATACAGAAGCCTGATGATGGCAGATGAGATTCTGCTGAAACGTTGCTACAACTTTAAAATCACTACAGTGACGTGGTATAATACCCGAAGGAAGCTGAACAGCACACACACACACACACACACACGTGTGTGTGTGTGTGTGTGTGTATGCATATGTATCTATATATATTTCTTTTTAAGAAGATAGTCTCTATTTTAAGAATGTACCAAGCAGAACTCGATTTGAAGTCAGTTACTATATAGAATGCTATAATCTTAAAGGTATACATTGAAGCTTAAATAAGAGTTTGAATGGATAAAATTAAAGGATATAAAGGTGTCATACTCTAATTGGTAACTACAGGGAAAAATTTGCTTAATAAAAAAAGATAATGTGAAATTGAAACAGGACAGCCAAAGTATAAATATAATGATTTGAATTGAGATGAAATAATTAAAACAAAGTTGAGAAAATTAAAAGAGGGTAAAAACTATGTAGAAAATATCAAATGGTAATAAGATATGGAATAGAATATAAAAATAAGCATGAAATTGAGTTTTGTGTCTGTATGAATAAGTGATAACCATGCTATTTTCAAAAAAAATGTTTCACTTGTATTTTGTTTTTGTGAAAACCCAAATAAAATTTTCAAAAAAAAAAAAAAGAAAACAAAAGAAATCTATCTGCCATCAGATAGCTCAGTCTGTCACATAAAACTTGCTTGCAGGCTAACTCACAAAATTAACTCGCAACACACCATATGTTTGTAAATATTGAGTTTTTTTAATAAAAAAGAGCAACTTTTACCGAAAATCAAGCAAAGCAGGCAGGCAGATTGAGTTGCTCACAGAATCATTCAGTGATCTATCTATCTGACATCCTGAGTCTGTCACATAAAATTTGCTTGCCATGAATCTGCACTGAATAATAGAACCTTCAGTCCTAAGGGAGGTTCGGCTGTGCTTAAAAGCAGAGCCGAAGATTTAAAAACTAGCTACAAAGCAAGAAATCCAACCATTTCCTGCTTCCTAGCTGATCTAAATCTCCTGGCACAGCAGAACACCTGATGGTTGGAAAAAGGAAAAATAGCAACTTAGTAGGCAAGTTTGTCGGGTAAGGAGTGAGTGGGTAGGGAGGGTTCCTGTGGGCCATGTGGGAAGCGCAGACTTGTGTTTTTGTGCAGGCCGGATTAATTGCTTTGGGGGGGTACTCTGAGGGTGAGATTTCTCTGTGGCCCACCAAAATTTTCTCACGGCCCACCAGTGGAAAGCGGCCCACCAGTTGGCAACCGCTGCTCTGGATGACACAAATAATAATCTATCAGCTTTTCAGCTATGTAAACTTTTACATGAGGTAATTGATACCAAAAACTACTTGTGCTAGCTAGTGTGAGCCAAATCATGGGTTAAAGAATGGTTTTCTGTTTAATACCACCTTAATTGTGAACTTTTTTATCTGCCAATCATTTCCTAGGAGCAGCCCATTGCTAATGTCTCTCCAGCAGTTTGAAAATGTAAAAAGTGTACAGTGGATTTTTGTAATGACAATAATTATGTACATTAAGACTTCATTTTGAAATGTGTTATTTTACTAACCCCAAGAAGAAAATGTATTTGCTTTAATTGTTAACCAAACTACAACACATTTTTACAATTCATATCTATATCCAGCAAAAAAAGCTGGAATATTTAACTTTTTTTCTAGCTCTTACAGCCAAGTAGATTTTAAAATTCATACAGTAGTTTTTTTGGTACCAACACACCTTTATATCACCAATTAAGTTTAAAATGATGTTACAAGAGTTGTTGTGCTTAAAGTAGTTGTTTTCAGTAGCAATTAGGAGGAATCAATTTTGGGACTGTGGCATGGTTGAGGGGAGTAACTTTCTTTTGCACTATATTCCTGATTAGAATTGATCTTGCTGGCATAATTTTACTTGGGAAGGAAGCATTTACTGAATGAACACAGTAACTTTTTTCAGATCAGTTTTAGGCACTTTTTGTGAATGGAATTTATAAATGAGATAGATATAATTATGTAAACAAATTTCTTTACTCCCTGCCCCAGAGGTTCTTGTCCTATCCCCCCATCTGGAGGATAGGGACAAGAAGACAAAACCTATTCCACTAATATATTTTAATTCCCCAGATAGAATGGAATAAAGTATGTTTATTTCCTAAAGCAAAATGGCTGTACACATGTATATGTCTGCGTACTGTGGACATTCAAAAGATCAGCAGAGAAGTAATTTGTGCATTAAAAAAAAAAAAGAACACTAATAATACATTAATTGTTGAAAAAATGAAATAAAAAGAAATTCAAGCAGAAGCCAAAAATAAAACAAATTTGTTTTCTAGAACTAATTCATATAATGCAAAGTGACCAATCAGTTAGAGTGATCTGAGTTTAAATTCCATCTGTTGTAACAATTATGTGATGACTTTGGGAACTATGCAACCAAAGTTTCAAAATAGGATTTCAGCTCAGGATAAGTTGAAAATTACAGACCAATATCTTTATGCTGAATCACCTGTAAAGTCATGGAATCAATTATTAACCAATCCATTATCCTCCACTTAGAAACAAACAACCTATTCTCTAACAAACAATTTTGTTTCAAAAAAAACTATTCTGTAACTAGTGCAACTCTTACACTATGCAAAAATATATGGACTACACAATCAGGGCAAAGCAATTGACACAATTTACATAGACTTCTGCAAAGCCTTTGATTCAGTGGTACACGACAAACTACTCCTAAAACTAAAATCTTAAGGCATCTCTGGACACCTGCACAACTGGATAGAAGCATTCCTGTCAAACAGGCAACAAATGGTCAAAATTGGGAGCGTCCTATCAAATCCTGTACCTATCAACAGTGGTGTCCCCCAAGGCAGTGTTCTAGGACCAACTTTCTTCATACTCTACATAAATGACCTCTGTGATTATATTAAGAGCAACTGTGTTCTTTTCGCTGATGATGTAAAACTATTCAACACCATCGATAATATTGCTACTCTTCAAAAAGACCTCGACTATGGTTAGTATTGTCAAACAAATGGCAACTTCAAATCTCAACAAATAAATGCTGTCTTACATATTGGCAAAAAAATAATAATCAGAAAATAAAATACAAACTGAATAGCCAAGATCTTGTTGATGACTCAGACTTTATCAAGGACCTTGGAATACTCATCTCAAATGATCTAAGTGCTAGAGCTCACTGTAACTACATAGCCAAAAAGGCATTAAGAGTTGTAAACCTAATACTGTGTAGCTTTTTCTCTGGTAATATCACTCTAACTAGAGCATACAAAACATTTGCTAGACCAATATTTGAATACAGCTCATCGGTCTGGAACCTGCATTACATATCTGACATTAATACAATTGAGAAAGTCCATAAATATTTCACAAGAAGATTTCTCCACTCCTCTGTTCATAGCAGAATACCTTATGCCACCAGATTTGAAATTTTAGAGCTAGAAAACCTAGAACTACGTCACCTTCAGTTCGATCTAAGTATAATACATAAAATTATATATTGCAATGTCCGACCTGTCAATAAATACTTCAGCTTCAACCACAATAATACAAGAGCACACAATAGATACAAACTCAAGATTAACCGCACCAAACTTGATTGCAGGAAATATGATTTCAGCAACAGTGGTCAATGTCTGGAATACTCTACCTGACTTTGCGGTTACTTCCCCAAACCCCAAAAATTTTAACCTTAGACTGTCTACCATTCACCTCACCCCTTTCCTAAGAGGTCTGTAGGGGGCATGCATAAGCGCACCAAAGTGCCTACTGTCCCTGTCTTATTGTTTCTTTCTTTTCTTATTCATATTCATATTCATTTTATGTAATGTTTATACTTATACCTGTTATCTAATAATCACTTGACAAAATAAAAATAAATAAATAAATAAATGAAGAAGAAAACATTAGAAAGAAATTTAAACTGACTCCGTCTTAATTGTCTTGTGCATAGAAGGGAGGAAAGAAAAATTCGGTCTGTTCTTTAATATTCATTATTGTTTATGTGGAATCTGTTTTCTACTTTTTGGGCTAATATCAATTTTGTTGGTAATGAGCACTGCATAGCTTCCCCAAGGTCATTTATTTATTTATTTATAAATTTATTTATTTCTTGTATACATTTTTTATTTTTTCTTGTTTTTACAAACATATTGTGTGAACAGTATGGAACTGGAGTGTCTTATATTTTAAAATAAATATGGCAATATTTTTCATATTTAATACAGTTGACAATCTTATCAGAAGGTGACCCAAGGTCATTTCTGTCATCCCTTATGCAGTGGTGGGATTCAAAGAACAACTGGTTTGCACAGGGTCAGGTTGGTATTGTGGGAAGTGTGACCCATCCCCATCTTCCAGCTCCACCAAACATGCAGGATGAGCCTCTCACGATGACCAACCTGACCCTGGGTGAACCGGTTTTTAAATTATACCTCCCACTATCAAAGTGAATCCTGGGTGCTGCGCTGCAATAGAGAAACAGGCAATGGAGCAGCTAGCATGAGGGGAGGGGGAGGAGCAGGGAGAAGAAAGAGGGAGAGTGGACTTTTACTTCCCTTGCACCAGCCACTCCATTGCCTGTTTCTCCACTGCAGTGCGGCATAGTGCCCAGCATCCACTTTGATAGTGAGGAGGGGGTAATTTATCAACTGGTTCAAATGAATCAGTGTGAACCGGCTGAATGCCACCACTGCCCTTATAGCTATAAAGGTGTTTAAGTTATAGACATCAACCAAGTTAACCAAATAACTTTAAAGTTCAGTAGAAATATATTTTGCCTACAATTTGGATATGGATTATTTTACCATATTTTAAGCTTTTAATAGAATATCAGAATATATTAATATAATATTTTAGATTTATTAGTTATCATTTGTATTTCATAGCTGTCATGCCCCTGGTGGAGACTGACTCTGAGGAAAAAGAGGAATAGCCAACAGGGAGTGGGAGTGTGGCTCTAGTGGTGATTGAGGAGGCTGGGGAAGGGCAGAGGCCAGCCAGGCAATCAGAGGAGGATTCAGGCCCATCCCCTATCCATCCTAGGTCACACAGGGAGGAAAGGATCTCCTCGGTTATCTTCCTGGAATGTATGATAAATTATCTTGGCTTGGTTCAGAACTCTCATCAATGCAGTTTGTTTTGGTTTTCTTTTTGCCACATTACTTACTTTTGTGAGTTTAAACTGTGCCTAATAAAACAGTGAAGTTAAGTTGAAGGCATTACTGGACTTTAATATATGTTTTGGGTTTTGGGTTATTTTGTGAGACAACGGGTCATCACATTTTGACTCCAGCCACCCCTTCAACTTATTTTTCCTTTTTGTGGAGTGACCATGGATCAGCTCAGAGTAGATTGCCCAGTTAAGCCAGCAAGTGGCTCTTTTGACTGTACAGGTGGCACAAATGCAAACTGCTTGGCCACGTCGAAACTGCCCAGTGGCAGTGCCAGATAAATTTGATGGTTCGCTGGCCCAATTTTCAGCATTTTTTGGGCAGTGACAGCTTTACATGAGCCTTCGGCCTAAGGACTTTCCCACTGACTGGGATAAGGTGGGGTTTTTGACTAGTTTGTCAGGCTCTGCAGCATGTTGGGCAACTCCTCTGCTGATCCAGCCCAACAAAGTATGCTGAGTTTTGCCATCAGTTTCAGGCCATGTTTGAGGACCTTGTTCAAAGCCAAACAGCAAACAGATATTTCAGAGAGTTGGAGCACAGGCGTGGCTCACTCATGGATTATATTGCTAGTTTTCGGGTGGTTGCTCAGGATGTACAATGGAATGAGGCAGAACGATTATACCAGTTCCAGGAGGGTTTGTCGTCAGAGCTCCTGGATGAGTTGGTGTGCACTGAATGCCCTTGCACCCTTCAGGAGCTCATGCTTTTGTATGTTTATATCAATGCTAGACTTCAGCAGCGATGTGTGCGATGATGGATAGAGATCGTACCTGTTTCCAGCAAGACGGAGCCCTTGGTGGAAGTGCCTTTGGAGGAACCCATGCAGTTGAGGGCTGGCTGCTCTTGCCTGACTCAGGTAGAAAAGGATAGACGTCATCGTGATAGTTTATGCCTCGATTGTGGCTATCAAGGCCATTTTGTGGCCAAGTGTCCTGTTAAGACATCCACAGCAGCGATGCCTGAGGTGGCAGAAAACAAGCATCACTTGGCCTACGGGGGTCTGTAGGTTGGGGTGTAAAGTCCTTAGGCCCGCCATCTTCACCAACTTTGCCATCCTCACCACCTTTGACATCTCCACAATTGTTATTGGTGAAGCATCTTGTGCTGAAAGCAAGTATGTGAAAGCACTGAAAGCAAGTGCTCCCACACCAGGTGTGAAGATCCAAGCCTTGGTTGACTCAGGAGCCACAGCCAATTTCATGGATGCTCATTTTGTAGAGCAGTGGTTCATTCCTCAGCAACAGGTGTCCTTACCAGTAATGTTAGAGACGATTGATGGTCGTCCACTTCATTCAGGACCTGTGGTTGCTGCAACCAAACCCCTTTGCATGCATATTGGGCAGCATGTGAAGAAAACCGTGTTCTATGTTACATTACGTGTCCAAAAAATTGAATTGTTGCCCGATGCAAAATTGCTGGTGGGTCGGATATATTCCCTGTCAGAACCGGAGTTGGTCGCGTTGCAAGATTTTATTGACAAGAACCTCCGAAACGGGTTTATCTGGCCTTCTACCTCCCCATTGGCTGCACTGGTGCTTTTTGTAAAAAAGAAGTAGGGGGAGCGACATTTGTGTTGTGATTACCGCAAGTTGAATGCAATCACATTGAGGAATCAGTACCCGCTTCCCCTCATCCCTGAACTGATTGAGCGGCTTCGTCAAGCTAAAATCTTTACAAAATTGTATTTGTGTGGGGCCTATAATCTGGTTCCCATTTGTACAGGGCATGTGTAGAAAACAGCTTTCTGTCCGAGATACGGACATTTTGAGGATACCGTGATGCCTTTTGGATTAACCAATGCTGCAGCTATGTTCATGCGTTTCATGCATGATGTTTTCTGTGATTTGTTGGATCAATTCATGGTCATATATTTAGATGACATTTTAATTTACTCAGACTCCCTGCAGGAACACTGGCAACATATGCGGCTGGTGTTGCAACGTTTGCGTGATAACCACCTGTTTGCTAAACGTGAGAAGTGTCAGTTTGCACAAACCACGATTGACTTCTTGGGACAACGTATTTCATTTGCCGGGGTGGAAATGAACCCAGAAAAAATTCAATTGTTGCAGGTGTGGAAACCTCCACAGCAGGTTAAGGATGTGCAATGTCTGTTGGGGATTGCAAACTACTACTGCACATTTATTCCCCCCTTTGCTGCCTTGACTGCTTCCCTTTCCAATCTGCTCAAGAAGGGGGAGAAGTTCCATTGGGGTGCTGAGGAGCAAGCAGCTTTCGAGGCCTTTGCTTCCAAGCCTATCCTCAAACACCCTGATCCAGGCCAGCCATTTGTGGTGGAAACAGATGTTTCCAGTGTGGCTGTTGGTGCGGTGCTCCTCTAGGCCTATGCTCCCGCAGGCACCTTGTTCCAGTGCGCTTATTATTCCCAGAAGTTGTCGGCTCCAGAGCGCTATATGATTTGGGACAAGGAGCTATTGGCGATTAAGGTCGCTTTTGAGTCATGGCGGCACCACCTGGAGGGGGCTTATCACCAAATCGAGGTTTGGACGTATCATCACAATTTGGAACACCTCCGTACAGTTCGGACATTGAACCAGCATCAGGTGAGATGGTTCTTATTCTTTGCTCGATTTAATTTTTGGGTGACCTATGTTCCGAGTGGAGGAAATCAATGCGCAAACACTCTATCTCAGAAGCTTGGGTATACCCAAAGGGAGGATAAAATCTTGCCCCAGACAATGATTCCGTTGGAGCGGTTTGCGGCCACCGAGGAACCTGTGAACCTCCGAATGAAGATTCAAGAGGCGCAGTGGAAGGACCCATTTGTGGCAGCTCGACTGGAGAATTGGATGAGAATGGGAGACAAGAAACTCCCTGGGCGTATATTGGGGACCTGTTGCAGTTCTGTGATCGCATTTATGTGCCTGGAGGTCCTCTTCGTGGCCTTATCCTACGTCAATGTCATGATAGTCTGGCAGCAGGACACTTTGGGGTGTTCAAAACACTGCACCTCATCTCTAGGACATTTTGGTAGCTGAGACATGATGTGTTGGGATATGTGGCGTCCTGTGCAATCTGTTGCCAAGCCAAGTATGCTCCTGGTGAGCCCCCTCCTCTCTTGCAGACCTTGCCCACACCAGAACGACTGTGGGGGGCAGTTTCATTGGATTTCATTGTTGAGTGCCACAACCATTTAGGTGATGGTGGATATGTTAACTAAAATGGCCCACTTTATTCCATGTGCGGGTCTTCCATTGGCCAAGATAACGGCTCTCAATTGTTTATCTTCCATGTTTTCCAGTTGCATGGGTTACCAGACTGCATGGTATCAGATTGGGGGGTACAATTTATGGCACGCAGACTCAACTCACAAAACTGCAGGTTCAGGCGTGTCTGTCATTTGCTCATCACCCCGAAATTGATGGGGGGACAGAGAGAGTGAATGCTATTTTGGAGCAGTAACTCCGCTGTTTCAGCAATACTCAACAAGACAATTGGGTGGAAGTGCTGCCGGTGGCAGAATTTGCTTATAACAATGCTCAACATGCATCCACTCTTGTGTCCCCTTTCTTTGCTAACTGTGGGTTTCATCCACGACTTTTCTCTATACCCCATCTGATTCCCCAGTTCCGGCAGTATACGTTCTTGCAGGAGTTAAAAGCCATGTATCAAATGGTTCGCGATCAACTAAAGAGAGCCAAGGAAGACTATAGATGGTTTGCAGACCAACATCATTGTGATGTTCTGCCTTTAGTGGTAGGCAATCGGGTTTGGCTCTCTACTCGATACCTACCAATGACACAACCATCAAAAAAGCTCGATCACCGTTACTTGGGACCTTTTCCAGTTGAGGCAGTGTGTTAGGGATAACATTGTTCACCCTAACTGGTTTAGGTGAAATCATAACTATGAATCATAGTTAGTGTATGCAGCTTTAACTGTAAAATAGCAACTGTGGGTGTGGTTATGAAAACCATATAAAAGTAGCAAGGCTACAGCTTGCTCTCTCTCTCTCTCTGGCTTTGATGATCCCTGATTACTGCTTGGAAGCAAGACTGCATTGCTCGAACGGGAGAGACAACAACGGACTGATTTATGTGAACTGACAATAGGATATTCTACATGGACTTTGCTAACTGAATATCCCTGAATGGACTGACTACATGGTAAAGGAATATTGGACTGTTTTTGACTATGCTATAAACTTATACTGGAATAAAATATATTCTTGATAGCACAAGCGTATCTGTTATTTTTACTGTATGTTAATAAACATACAAGCTTAGCTCACTCATTTATCTGTGTGCCTATCTGACTAACGCTGCACATTCTGTTTAGCTTGTCTACCTAACCCTGGTTGGGGAACCCAGGCTTAACACAGTGATCAATCCTGTGGCTTATCATCTCTCCCTGCCACAGACCATGTATATCCATCCTGTTTTTCATTGTCCCTGTTAGTCCCTGCCTCGGCCGACAGTCCGCATAGACCGGCTCCATCACAGCCAGCTCCAGTAGCCCCTCTGGGAGAGGAGGAATAGAAATGGATATCATCCGAGATTCACGCCAGTTGCGAGGCCAATTTCAGTATTCAGTGGCATGGAAAGATTATGGACCTGAGGACTTCACCTGGGTCAATGCCACTGATGTTCATGCTCCTTGTTTGGTCCAGGACTTTCTTGCTTGGTTTCCTCAATGTCCTCATCCACCTGGTTCTGGGAGAGGGGGCCCTGTGGGAGGGATAGTGTCATGCCCCTGGTGGAGACTGACTCTGAGGAAGAGAAGGAACAGCCAACAGGGAGTGGGAGTGTGGCTCCAGAGGTGGTGGAGGAGGCTGGGGAAGGGCAAAGGCTGGCTGAGCAATCAGAGGAGGATCCAGGCCCATCCCCTATCCATCCTAGGTCATGCAGGGAGGAGAGGATCAGAGGAAAGCGAGGTCTACTCAGGAGGAGATTACCATGATCCTCCTCATGGCTTGCAGCTGGGAGCTATGTATATAAGTTTGTAACTGCAGGGCCAGAATTGCTGGAGTCAAAGTTTAATGTTTTCTTTGAAAGAGGTTTATCTTTGCTGGCGTTCTTTCCATGGACTCTCCTCGGTTATCTTCCTGGAATGTATGATCTTGGCTTGCTTCGGAACTCTTGTCAATGCGGTTTGTTTTGGTTTTCTTTTTCCCTCATTATTTACTTTTGTGACTTTAAACTGTGCCTAATAAAACAGTGAAGTTAAGTTGAAGGCATTACCAGATTTTAATGTATGTTTTGGGTTTGGGTTATTTTGAGAGACTACAGGTCATCACAGTAGCTAATTTGGGGCTTTTATCTATCTATTTTAAATATTGTTTTAAACTTAGAATTTAGAATAACTTTATTGTTAGTTTGAATGTACACAAATGTACATTAAAATGAAATTTCATTGCATATAACTCTCACAGGGTCTCCCCCTGTATATATAAAGATATAAATATATAACAAGCAAAAAAAATGAAAGAAATTGATGAAAAGATCAGTAAACAAAGTTACAAAAATTGTAATTGGTCTCAGTATATCACTAATGCAAACTAACCTTTTTAAAAGCCTTTTAGAAGAAAATAAATTATTTTTAACAATTATAAAAAGGATTTTAATTTTTTTTTAAATTCTGAAGGAATTGCCAGTCTCTACTACTGTTATTAAATAATAGGATAAAAAGGATTAGAAATACTAAATTATTATAGGTAAATATTTTCTAACTTTCACTTTGCTATATTCATGTTGATATATAATATTTATGAACAATTAACATGTTCGTATATTTCTGATTTAAGTCCTTTGGTCAATTCTTTTCCCCTTTAAAAATCACATATTAAATGCTAAATTTACTTTGCTAAATAATATGAACTATATTCTTACTTAAATTTGGTCAAACTTCTCTTAGGAACTTATGTAATTTTTTTCATAACCGAATATTCTCTAAACCTAGGTTCCCAATTTGATATAATGAATAACATCTTTCTTTTTCAGTAATGTGATAAATTTGGTGAACATGTTTCTTAGTAAATGTCTTAATTGTAGTATTTTTCATTGAGATGTCTTGGCATTATGCCTAATTTGAATTTGAATTGTAGCTTCATTTCAAAATTTGAATTTTAACACTTTTTAAATAATAACATTATTTCCCCCATACTTTTTGGGGGGGAGTGTTTTGCTTTAAAAAAAAAAAATCTGCTACATATGGTAAAATGGCTTCACGGCATTTCCAGCATTTGTTACTATATCATTTATCTGTCTTGACAATTGCTTTCTTCTACCTAAATTATAAGAAACTCCTCAGACTGCTTACCTTTCCTTGAGAATGACCAGATAAGACTTCATCTTGGGAGAGATCAAGCTTACAAGCTGTTTTCATTTATTCAACAACTCCAAGCTGGGTCCCTACTTGATCCTTTCTTGCAGCCAAGCTGACAGCTTCCCAGCATAACCATCTTTAATCATATTATCTAGAACAATTCTCAACCCATAGCAAAATGTATTGGAAAAGATTACTATAAATTCCATCTTACCTCCTGTCTGAGTGATGACTTGTATATCACTAGAAAGTGGTCCATCTCCAACTGAGGTAAAAGCAAGTACTTTTACTGAATAAGTTTTTTGTGGTACAAGATTCCCAATAGTGGTGATATGGCTATCAGCCACATTATGTTTTAACCAGCTGTTGACATGTTGTGAAGGATCCATAGTGTAATACACTCTGTAGCCTTGTATTTGACCATTTGGTTCTTCAGGTTCTTCCCATTGCACTAAAATGGTGGTTGAGCTCAACATACGAGCTTGTACATTACGTGGTGCACTAGATGGTGCTTGCTCTGAGGTCCGTGTTGTCACAGGTTCACTGGGTGGACCCCTTCCTATGTTATTCACAGCAACCACTCTGAACTCATATTCAGAATATGGGCTTAAGCCAGCCACACTATATCTTGTTGTGGCTACTCCATCAATTTCTTTATATAGTTCCTCAGAATTCTTAGGTTTATGCTGGATTATGTAGTAAGACACTGGCTCAGGATTTCCAGAATCCCAGGTCAAAGTAATGCTTGTTGCCGTGCTTTCAGTCACAACAGGAGTTCCTGGAGGTTTGGGTAATGCTAGAAAAATATAATAACATTTATTCAACCAGAAAAAATATATAGAAGAATATAGAACTGTAGAAGAGAAGCATAAAAATAACTAAGGAAATCCATATTTATTTGGAGAACAAAAAATATCTATTAAAATATATAAGAAAACAATGTATTTCTTTTTTGTGTAATTTTTATGTCACCCATATCACTCTGCAAATGATAAGCCTTAAAATATTAAGTGTTCTGTCAGAAAGAAAAACAAATTATTTTAAAAGCATTAAACTTTTCTCATCTTAAACACAAGTCTAAATGTCTGAAGTCTAAAAACAGACATCATATACTGAATTTTATAGGAGAGGGGCGTATAATACAGAAGAAGAAAGAAGGGCATCAGAGAAGAGGAGGGAGTAGAACAAAGTCAAATTTTAATTTAGTTACATTTAGTTCCTACCCAAATAAATAAACAACTGAGATCAGAGTTAAAATGTGCTATTAATTTCAACGAATATTAACTACAACTATTGAAAATAAAAAATCCTTTCAGAATATCTTACTGTTTCAAAGAATGCATAGTTCTGACTGTGAATATATGGCTCAGTAGTAGGAAAAGCCTCTAAAACTAGATAAGGAGAATCCCAACAAGTTAATGAGACAGAAAAATCTTCAGAACCCCACATGAATAAAGACATCTACATATTAATAGTCTAAATATTTATTCCTGGTATTTCTGCTATCTTGGAATATTTTCAATCTTGACTTATGTCTTAGCTCTTGTTTTTCCTAGATTCTCATTATGTAATTTCCACACTTCAGACATTGAGCACTGATTTGTTTTATGTATCAAATAAGTTTACAATAATTATAATACTTTTTGTTTATTTATAATATTTATTTTATAATTTATAATATTTATAAAAAGTAAAATGCAAAGAATAAAACGGGAAAAAATAAAATCAAATAAATATAAATCAATACATTCAACAAACTTCAACCAACAATTAAAGGTCTGTTGAAAATATGGCATGTTTCCTAAATAATATTGTTTCCCTAAATAATGTAAAAATGTATTAAAACTATAACACTACACTGAACTGTGCATTCCACAACCTTGTGGCCACACAGGAGAAGAGCAACCATGTATTGGATATGAGCTTTTGGCAATTGGGGGCAGTGGTAATCTTTACAGACAAGGTCGATTGGATTCACTTTGAGTTAAAATCCAGTTTTAGGCAAGTAATCTTGGAAACGGCTTTCTTCTCAAATAGATCTTTTTATTTTCAGTTTGTTCATCAAGAGGAAGTGAACAGGATATTGCAGAGATGAAATTCACCACTTGTTTATATTTGACCTTGGCTCTCCAATGTTTATGAATACCTGCTTAAGTCAGGGCTGCAATCCTTCTTGATGAAAGGAGGCAGTCCTGATAAAAAGCCTTCATGGGATCCAGAAGGTCATTGTGATAACCATTTGCAATCTTCTACTTCTAAATAAGGCAATTAAAAAATGGTAGTCTTGCAACTGCAGATACTCTATATCAGCAAGAAACTGATTATTTGGACCTGTTTCAAGCAGGGCTTGGCCTAGACATGTTGAGTGTCTGTCTGGGCAGGTTCACAGAGGAAAGGCTCTCAACATACTTAGGGAAGACTCTAATTGAAAGCTCCAGGTCATTATAATACCTGACAAGTCTGCATGTTCATACTGGATGTTCATATAGGATATAGCAAGTGATCAAGTATTCATAAATAGGACTATGGGGTTTAACAATGTCTGCAATCAGCTCATCTTTCTTCATCAGGCTGCATCTTGAAAGAAATTAAGGCCAGCAACCAGGTTGTTTTCTTTTCCCATTTATTCATTACTGTATCCGATTTGCCACAAAAATCTAACAGAGACATTTAACCTTGGGCAGGGCAGCAATCAGAAAAAAGCCCTAATTAACCAACATGGCCATGATTTTGCGAGCTAAAGCCCCTGTCACACTGCACCAACGGATGCAAAGAGGATGTAAAACGGACAAAAAAGCTTGCCATCCATTGGTTAACACGATGTACTCACTGCCTCCGTTTTGCTTCCTCTCTATCCGTCCAGCATCCGTTTATTGACGTTTCATCCACTCAGAAAGTTTTGAGCTGCTCAAAAGTTTTGCGTGGAAAATATATCCAATTCGTCCATTCTGCATCTGCTACGCATCCACGACGCATCCGTTCTGCATCCGTTACGCATCCGCTATATCTGCTAGGCATCCGTTCCGCATCCGCGCAACTCGGATCCGCTTGGATGCAGGGAGGAAGCGGAACGGACACGGAACGGATGCAGAACGGATGCAGAAAGGATGCAGCACGGAAACAAAGCGTTTAAAATGGAAAAAACGTTCGCAGAGGGGACTTATCTCAGATATTAAGGATGTCTAGAGGATGCCGAGAGGATGCCTAGAGGATGCAAAGGGACACCTATACTGCCTATAAAAAGAGGGAGCAACTCACCTGCATATCACTTTCAGAACAGCAGCCTAGCTGTGCAGACCTCTGCAGCCTTCATCTGACTCTTGCTCTTCCACAGCATCCAGTCATGTCCAACGTGGATCGTAACACAGTCCTTTTGGCAGCCACCATCCTTCTGCAACAGTGCGAAGCCATCTACAGGCTCTGTGAACTCTAGTACGGGAAGAAAAAGAGGCGGCCAAGAAGCATCTGGGTACGAAGATGGATCACCAGAAGAGCAGAGTACGGACTGTACAACAAGCTGATGGTGGAGCTCAGGAATGAAGACAGAACTTCATGAGGATGCGTCCAGCCAGGTTTGACGAAGTTGTGCAGCGGCTGACACCCAGGTTGACCAAGGCAAACACCAACTTCCGGCCCAGCCTGGAACCTGGGCTCAAGGTGGCACTCACTCTGCACCACCTGGCCTCAGGGACCACCTACAGGAGCATGCAGTACGGCTGGAGGGTGCCACACAACACCATCAGCATTGTGGTCAGAGAAGTGGTGCAGGCCATCATTGAAGAATACCTGGAGGAGCTCCTCCAGTGCCCCTCCACTGAAGAAGGCTTGAAGAAAGTTGCAGAGCAGTGGTATCAGAGGTGGAACTTCCCACACACCGTTAGAGGCATAGATGACAAGCACGTGGCCTGCAAAGCACGACCCAAGTCGGGGTCCACTTATTTCAACTACAAGGGCTACTTCAGCATCGTCCTCTTCGCCATGGTCGATGCTGACTACAAGTTCATGTACATCGATGCTTCAGGCAACGGCTCATGTTCAGATGCCCAGGTATACAACGCCAGTCACCTCAAGGAGGAGCTGGAACGCAACCTCATCGTGGGCTTCCCAGATCCAGAATCCCTGCCCAACGACACACAAGATGTGCCCTACTTCTTCATGGGAGATGACGCCTTCTCCCTCAGAACCTACCTCATGAAGCCCTACACCTCCAGATGCCTCATCCGTGAAGAGAGGATCTTCAACTACAGGCTGTCCAGGGCAAGACGGGACAACGCCTTTGGCATCCTGGCCAACAGGTTCCAGGTAATTCTCACCACCATACAGCATCGCCCAGAGACCGTGAGGAGGATCGTGGAAGCTTGCTGCATCCTGCACAATCTCATGCACACCCGCTACCCAGTCTTGCAGAACAGGCTCGTAGACCTCCAGCAAGGCAATGGGGACATGGAGCCTGGGGAATGGAGGCAAGGGCAAAACCTGATAGACACTCAGGATGTGCAAGGCCCCAACAGAGCCTCACATGAAGGGAAGAAGCAGTGCAACCTCCTGAAACACTGGTGCAACTCCCCAGCTGGAGCAGTGAGTGGCAAGACAGTATGATAGATGATTAATGGATGCTTCCTTCAGCCTGTCTCATCACATGGATGAGATTGGACCATGTATGTTGGGTGGGCATACAATGAACAGGGCGTTTAATAAAAGAGTTGTGTTTGTGTTGACATGTGTGGATGATTGATTACATTGTTATTGATAAAAAAGGGCCATAGGTGTGGCACCTGGGAGGGTGGACCATACAGTCCCACTATGCTTGCACTGGAGGTTTATCTATCCCACAGCTATTACCCATCCCAAAGGTATCCCTGCCCAACCCACTGCTATCTTAACCCATCCCACAAGCATGCAAAGGCTTAAACCAATTCTAAAAGTTTCCACCAAGACTTTATTAAAAAAAAGAAATGAAGCAAGTGTGTGAATCAAAGATAAACTTTATTGAACAACAAGCTGTAAAAGGAAAAAGACCCAAGTCAAGTGTCCAAATAAAGTCCACACCCAGTCTCTGGCAGTCTTCACGGTCACTCGGAGGTGTGCCCAGTCTCAGGGCTGAAGGGTCCAGGTGCTGTGGAGGTGGTTGCTGCTGCAATGCTGGTCTGAAGCCCCACTGGGGTGCCTGGCCCTGAGAGGACAATAGGTGACGGTGTGTTGAGAAAGCTCTCGGACAGTTGGCTCAGACCCGTGATGCTGAGAGGTCCTTCCTCCATGCCATGGGGTGTCAGCCCCAGTACTGATGAGAGATGTACTGAGGCCGGGCTTGGCTTTGGGGTGGAGGAAGGAGTAGTGTAGTGGGTCTGTCTGGTCTGCAGCTGGGTGAGGACTGGCGTGGGTGACATTGCTGTAGTCGGTGGCATCATTGCCGTGGGTGGCATCGGTGGCATCAGTGGAACCGGTGGCAACGGTGTCACCCGATGACTCTGTGCCTGGACTGGGAAGGGATGCTGCCTGTGCTGCTGGACCTCCTGGTAGCCGTAGCCCTGGTAGGTGAGGGGCTGTGGGAAGCCTTGGAATGGGAGGGACATCACCTGGGGTGGAGGAGCAGACCTGGGCTGGGTGGGAGCAGGTTCCTCTGGATCTGGAGGGTTGTGACGCAGCTCGGTGATCCGGTCCTTCACCACCTGGTACTGGGCTTCCTCCATGTTCCTGAGGGTCTGGTTGACATAGGTGAGGAAGGTCTTGGGGTTGGAGGATGAGGAGTCGGTGCTGACCAGCTGAGAAAGGAGATCTATGCTGGTGCGGATGGTGTCCCTGATCTCCAGGAGGACAATGTGGCTCTACCCCTCCTGCTGTCTGACTCTCTGCCTTTCTGTGGAGGTGGAGCTGGGGGGTGGTGGATGCGGCTACGACTGTGGTGGACTCGATGTCTCCTTTCTCCCACCGCACCAGGGAATCCTCCATGTGCTCCACCACGGTTACAACATCTGTCCGCGGGTTCTCCGCCGTGGCACACTCCACAGAAACCTGCCTGGAGACAGGGACTGACTCTCTGCCGGAAGAGGACAAGGTCTCAGCAGGCTGCCGGAGAGAGAGGGTTGTGAGAGGGGCTCCTGGTGCTCCTCGGTGGCAGATCTCACCATACAGGAAGCTGCACCTGGCCATGACATAGGTCTCTCTGTCCATCAGCTTAACCGTGGCCTGGCCAGATTTCTTGAGGTGCAGCTTCCCATACCAGGTGTGCACATGTTTCCACCAGCCGAGGAGCACCTCCGAAGTGTAACCCATACTCTCCGCCCTCTCTCTCCAAGCAGCCTGCTTCCTTTTGGTGTCCCTGTACAGCCGGTGTCCCTTCCGCCACAGATAGTCATTCTCTCTCAGCCACTCCAGCACCTCATCTTCGTGTTCCTCCTCAATGAAGTATTGCCTCCTCTCCTGTCCCCACATACGCGTCTTCCTCCCTTTGGCTGGACCACATGGGCCCTCATCAGAGGGGCTCCCAGGTGGTAGGGGCTGCTCCTCCACACCAGCAGCAGCAGCAGCAGGATCATAATCATCATCATCATCATCACCAGCAGGATCATAATCATCATCATCAGCAGCAGGATCATCATCATCATCAGCAGCAGCACCAGCAGCAGGATCAGCAGCAGCAGCAGCAGCAGGACCAGGAGCACGAGCAGGACCAGGAGCACGAGCAGGACCAGGAGCACGAGCAGGACGAGCAGGACGAGCAGGACGAGCAAGACCAGGAGCATGAGCAGTACGAGCAGTACGAGCAAGTCCAGGAGCACGAGCAGGACCAGCAGGACCAGCAGGACCAGCAGGACCAGGAGCAGCTTCAGCAGAGTACTCAGCAGCAGAAGCACCACCGCCAGGAGCAGCTTCAGCAGAAGCTCCAGCACCAGAAGAGTGAGCCCGAGCAGCAGAAGCCCCAGCAGAAGCAGAGTCAGGGACAGGGGGCGGGAGGGTGGCCCTGTCCCTCTTGGCAGGGATGGCAGTAGGTTGCTGAGGCTTTCGCTTCTTCCCCATGGTTGTGGAGTTGCTGGCTGGCAGGGAGGCTGGCAGGCACCAAGGCTGGCAGGAAGGCTGGCAGAAAGCCTGGCAGGAATCCTGACAGGAAGGCTGGCAGGAAGGCTGGCAGGAAGGCAGGCAGGCAGGCACTATGGTTGGCAGGCAGACTGGCTGGCAGGGAGGCTGGCCAGGAGGCTTGGAGGCAGGCTGGCAGCAAGGCAGGGCAGGCAAGGACTCGATGTATCTGGCAGCAGGTCTTTCCTCCGAATGCTGGCCACATGCGAGCTGCTTCCCTTTATATCCGCGTGGCTTACGCAATGCATCCCCCCCACATGCACAATTAACGCTCAACATCCATTAGGCTTCCGCTGTGCATCCGCTAGGCTTCTGCTCTGCATCCGCTTCATCCGCTGTGCATGCGCTGTTTCATCCGCTTCATCCGTTCCGCGTCCGCTCTGCATCCGCTCTTTCCGTTCCACGTCCGCTTTTCTGAGGTCCCCCGGAAGCCTTGTGGATGCGCCATCCACTCTCATCTGCTTCCATCCGCTGGGCTTCCATTCCGCATCTGCTTTCCATCCGCCCTGCATCCTCCCCCCATCCATGTTATCCGCTCCGGTTATGCAAATTTTTGCCCCTTTTGAGAGCGGATAACAACGGATGGAACATTTGGCTCGTCCGTTGTGTCCGTTTTGCATCCGTTGGGCAGTGTGAAAAGGCCTTAAGTTAAGGCTACCTTTGATTTCATTTAGTCTGGCCTAGGTTTCTGGCAACATTACAGATTATTTCTAACTGGCTGGGAATGGATATGTAAATTGTTTCCTCTTTGATCCATTTCCTTCCAATTTTTAGAAGTTATATCAGCTATTCTTGTAATCAGCTTACAAGGAAGTAATTTTATTTTTCAGAAGAAACTTGGATATTATTATAAACACCTTCAAACATAATATTTAAATTGAGATTATACCTGTAGCCTACATCTAATATTGTGTGGATACATAATTAATTAATAAAAACATCTTTGCAAAATTGTGGATTAACCCCCCTATATATGTGTGTGTGTGTGTATGTGTGTGTGTGTGTGTGTGTGTATGTATATTTATATTTATATATATGGGGGTTTTTAAAGTTTTTGCGGGTACTTACATGTGTGCTGTTCAGCTTCCTTCGGGTATTATCCTACGTCACTGTAGTGCTTTTAAAGTTGTAGCAACGTTTCAGCAGAATCTCATCTGCCATCATCAGGCTTCTGTATTGAGTTTGTATGTGGGTCAGGCTATCATAGCCGTTAGTTTTAAATTTGAGGCTAGCCTACTTCTGTTCCAGGATGGTTTTTTTTACATCCTGATTGGTTGGGAGTCTTGGTCTGTGTTTATTGTTCTTGGAGTTTGTTTGATTGGTGTTTCTGGTTTCTTCTGTCTGTTTTGTGGCTTTGATTGGTTGGCAACACTGTGTTCCTCTATTGGAGGCTTTCAGTCCAGCTTGGCTTCCGATGAAAGGACGGCAATTATCTATTAGGAAGCTAGGTTTCATCTGGGTGCCTGGCTTGTGGTGTGGAGATCTTTCTATTTGAGAGTGCAGATTTCCAAATGATTGACAGTTTGGTGGAATCATCTGTGGAATCATGAACAGAATAGTTGGAAGCATGAATAGAAAGAGATGATTCCACCAGACTGTCAATCATTTGGAAGCCTGCACTCTCAAATAGAAAGATCTCCACACCACAAGGCAGGCAAACACCTGGGCACAAACAGACTTCCTCTGATACCTCAGCTCAAACACACCCCAGCCAGGCACCCAGATGAAACCTAGCTTCCTAATAGATAATAGCCGTCCTTTCACACGAAGCCAAGCTGCACTGAAAGCCTCCAATACAGGAACACAGTGTTGCCAGCCAATCAAAGCCACAAAACAGACAGAAGAAACCAGAACACCAATCAAACAAACTCCAAGAACAATAAACACAGACCAAGATTCCCAACCAATCAGGATGTAAAAAAAAACATCCTGGGACAGCAGTAGGCTAGCCTCAAATTTAAAACTAATGGCTGTGATAGCCTGACCCACATACAAACTCAATACAGAAGCCTGATGATGGCAGATGAGATTCTGCTGAAACGTTGCTACAACTTTTAAAGCACTACAATGACGTGGGATAATACCCGAAGAAAGCTGAACAGCACACATATATATATAAATATTAAAACATGCATATGCTTCACTTAAACTTTATACCTTTTACAGTTATCTGTGCTATTGCTTCTATGACACCAAGAGTAGACATGGCCACACAGGTATAATTAGCAGACTGCCTAACATCATTGAGCTCTAGGACATTCCTTCCAATTGGCATATCATCTTCTGGTGTCAGATCTTCAGCTCCCAGCATCCATTTTACATATGGCATTGGTGACCCCACAGCAACACAGGTGATGTTAACACTTCCTCCAGGCATAATTTCATGGTTGGTGGGTGGGATTGAGAATCTTGGTGGCACCCGGCGAACTATAATGAAGCACAAATAAAACTAATGACCCATATAAAAACTGGGAACTCAAAAGCTTCCAAACAAGACTACATGCATATATCAACACAATTTAAAGCACTAATTGGTATTCTGAACTCAGAAAAAGAAAACTAAAGAGATATTTCTTTATACATGTAATCATTAATCTTTAGCATATTCATACTATTTTAATACTTAGTGTAGATCAGCAATTAAATAGCTGTACAATAGCAATACATAAACATCGACACACACACATATACAACTCTATTCTTTATGCACATATGTACAGAAAAAAACTGGAAAGTTGACAGCATGCTTGAGTTGAATATTAAAATCATCTTCAGCGCTGTTCACTTCCAGCCAACTGATATAAAAAATGTGTTGCATCACATTGTCACATCAGAGCGTTGGAACACATCATCTACAGTACAATTAAAATACAACTCTGATTTTCTTTCAGGCCCAAAAGTGGATGCAGCCTCAAGACCTCACATTGACACCGAAACAAACATAGGAAGACATATACAGTATATGCACTGTATATCATATACATATATACATATATATATATATATACACACACACACACACATACAGAAAGATATATGGATATTTGGTTAATTGGGTTTTCTCGTTAAATTTTACGTGGGAGAAAACCCAAATAACCAAAGATCCACATACAAATACCCACGAAAACCTCAGAAAACAAATATATGTATATATATATATGCACACACATACATGTGTGTATGTGTGTATAATACTATCCATGTATGTGTATATGTATGTGTGTATATATATATATATATATATATATATATATATATATATATATATGTATGTATATATGTATATATGTATATATGTATATATGTATATATGTATATATGTATATAAATATAAAAATCATAGGGGAAGAAACAAAGCAAAGCCAGTATGAGTTCTGGATTTCATCATGCAGGCAAGCAAGTGACACAGTTTGAAAGGAATCATGCTCAGGAAAGGGAGATTTTTATTAGGAAATAAAACAAGTTAAAGGATTGGGTGGAAAACGTCCTAAGACAGAGGATGTCACCTTTAAGATGTGGGGATATGGTAATTTGAAACAAATAGTGTTTTTAAGGAGATAAGATAAGAAGTAGGAAGTTATTGGATTAAGCCTAAGGTTGTTATGAAGCACGTTATGGTGGTGAAGAAGAAGGGAGAACAATAAAGCATTCCAAATTCCATAGTTTTCACATAAAAGGAAAAGAAAAGTAAGTTGCCAGGATTAAGGATAATGTTAAAAGTAGTTCTATGTGTACAAAATGAGGGATATTAGTATCTACAACACATAGCAACAAGGTACTGCATTAACAAAGTAATCAGTATTTAAGCAAAGCACAACAGCAAGAAAATGATTAAGAATCAGTGTTCCTGCTTCATTTATTCTGTAAGTTACATTTGTATATTGCAAGTGTTGAAAAAGGAGACAAATCAAGGCCTTTTGTTCTACAAAATACTGCATCCTTTATTATGCCAGCTTTTAGAAAATAAGCTAAATTGTACCTCTCAGTGATAAAATACAATAAATCAATGTGGTTCTGACTGAGAGAAATTGACACCTAAGTCCTCTCATTAAGAATGGGAGTTATGTGGGGTCTTTTTAGTTATTTATATAGGGAAAACCCTAACTGGATCAAGACTATAAGCTCCAGACAAACATTTCTTTAATTTCAATCTTCCTACTGGATTGAATAAATAAATGTCTATAGACATAAAAGAGGCTTACTCTGATGGCCTCAAGAGTGAATGGGAGGGGCACAGGGAGAAAAGAAGGAGCCAAACATGCCTTTAAACAGCCAATTCACAAAAAGTTCCCCAAGCATGTAACAGGCAATGCAGACTCTGTAATTCCAAACAGAGTAATTTGGGGTGGTGGTGGAGTGGGGGGGAATGTTTTTTTAAAATAAAACTAAAACACAAGAGAAGTTTTAGTCTTCATGCTTGAAGGAGTGTTTGAAGGAGCAATTAATTGCAGGAAGTCATTCCTGGATCAGCAGGCATGGACAACATAAAAGAAAAGGAAAGAAAACTGGAAGAAGGGAGGAAAAAGCAGGAACACTGACCAAATTTGCAAGGCCTTTAGCATTCAGGAGGATTACCGTTGTTGGTCATGCATTCAGACTTTCATCTTCTTTGACCATGCACAACAATCAGATACCATCACACATTAAAAGCCATGACCAGGGCATTCTCTGCTTTAACGTAACACTAACTTAAAAATAAAAATAAAAAGGCCACAATGCAACTACATTCATTTCATTTGTATTCTTTGTTATTGGTTTAATTAATAATTTTGTAAGGTGGGTAAAAAAGTAAAAAACACACCAACCTTCTCGCAGCTCTGAGGGATGTAGGGGGTTTGATGCAGAACACAATGAAATGAGGAAAGGAGAAAAACAAGGGAAACACAGAGAGAGTAAAAAGGCCATATCAAGGCTTTCAATGGCTACTTGAATATCTTTTACTTGCTCTAGTCAAACCTTCCTACCTCAGTTCTGTTAGAAATTTTTCACAGCTATTACGGTGTTAGAAATTAGCATAATTTGAAAAAAAAAAATCCCTTCAGATAACAATGGCACACATGCCTCATGCAGTTTAATATTTTCAAAAGGAAAAGGATTAGAGAGCTTTCTAAGAAGGCCATAATCATTTCTGAATATTTTCTGCCCCCCCCCCCCAAATTAAACCATAAATACTTTTGAGGAAGTTGTATGTTATAAACCCCTGACAATGTCATGAGGTAAAAACTGTTTAAAAAAAAAATCCCTTTGCCTTTCTAGCCTACCCTTCCATTTAGCACTCTCACTTTGCAGAAAGATATTACAGACTCAGATAATATAAATTATGCCAAGAAGATACAAAACGGAATGTTTCCATTGATCTTTCTTTTTTCTTCACCATTTCATATCTACTAAAATTATGTCAGTTTTCTCCCCTTTCTTCCTCTTTTCCTCAAAGAACAGGTTGTTCGTTAATATATTGCTGTGGATTACATATAATATTTCAAATTAAATATTGAATATATGGGAGAAGGATTGACAGAAAAGGAAACCACCAGAGTCTTTTTTCCTAAGAATTTTCAAACTAAAAACTTTTCTTTTTAACAGAGGTCACATGGAAACATACCTCAATACTTTGTGTTTTGATTACAATTAAATTAGTTTCATAGCAAGCAATACTGAGAATTTAAATACACCAAAATAAAGAAAAGAAGGAAAAACAATAGAAAAAAAAACCCTCAAATTAATACTACATTCAAGTAACTAGTGCAATGCAGAAAAAGGTAGAAGTCAAGCTGTAAAAAAATACAAATATACTTACAAACTTTAAATCACAGGGATGTATTAGAGACAATTGTGCCTTTCTTCTTCCCCAAAGTTTTCCACTAAGCCTTTAGACCATTTCTCTTATTGCTAAGTTTTCCCATTATGCCTTCAATACTACAAGTTGCTAAAAGATAAACCTCAAGAGAATCTTAACACCCCTGAGCCCGAATGAAGAGTTGATGCCAGGGTTATGTCATTCCTACCTCTGACATAAAGATTAGCAGGGGCAGAATAGCGAGTACCCGCAGTGTTGGTTGCAACACACTCATATTTGCCTTGGTCAGATTCTTCACTCAATTCGATTTGGAGGGCACCTGTATGGATATAAAATATATTCCCAAAGAAATTGTCAAAAGGAAAGTTTTTCAATCTCCTAACAATACACCGCTTAACAGTAATGAAAAACCCTGTAAGCGAAGGTCCACTCAACGTCGGTTCATTTTCTCGCTAAGGTAACACAGACAAAAAAAAATGATGTGATGAAAAAAACAAGAAGATTATTTTTTTCACACCATCAATACTAAAACAGGAAAATAATCTGCATTTAGCAAACAATTCTCTAGCATAATACTTTTTCTCCTAGCCTATTAAAATGAAGATGGGTGAGACTGCTTCAAGGAAGTATGGCTTCAAAATAAAACAAAGGAGATTAGATTATCGGGTCATCATGTTTGCTTTTACTAAAATCTACTTTGTGTGTGTGCACAGTAAAAGTAATACAAAACTGTGGAACTTGGCAAAAAAAGGGCAAGATGGATTTCAAGAAAATCTTCTTCTGAAGAAGCCCAAAAATGTGCAGCAAGTACAAAAAAGGCTGCTTGAAGTGAAAAAGGAAACAAATTAGTTATTTATAGTAATCAAAAGAAACAAAACTCCCTTAAAGACATGCAGATTTGTAAGAAAAAGAAACACATTCAGCCACAATTTACAATCTTTTAGTGCATTTGCTGAAAAACAAGAGGATTGAATTAGAAGGCACCAAAAAAGAAAAAAAGAAAAAAAGAAAAAAGTTTAAAAAATAAACAAAGAAGAAGCAACCAACCACTGCTGAGGACCTCACAGTGGCCCCCCAAGACACCCATCAAAATCCACGAATGGGATTAGCAGTGTGGTGTCACAAAACCCAAGAAAAATAGAAAACAAGAATTACAAAAGACATGGACAATGTTTATAAAATGATTAAAACCCAGCAACATACCACATACCATTAAGAATACTCAATCATCAACATTTCAATTTTCAAAGCCTGAAGATCAGAAGGATCGAAAAATCCATTGAAGAGTCAATCCAAGAAAAAATACATATTGTATTAGGAAGAAGAATGTGTTTATATATAAATATATAATTGAATTTAAAAGAAAAAAGTCTACTTGAACAAAAAGAAAAAAGAAACCCCTTTTAAAGACAAAGTTAAAAAGAAGATATTCCTTGTTGTCTTCTGCATGTCTGCAACTGTTCTCCAGACCATCTTGGCTTGGTCAAAAAAAAAAAAAAAGAACAGCTAAGGAAGAAAAAAAATGATCTTTTTTTTTTGCTCCAGTTGGACCAAAAAAAAAGAAGGAAAGAAAAAAAAGGTAGAAAAAGAAGAAAAAAGAAAAAGAGGGACAAATGATACGCTGTGACTGGGTTGTGGCCTTAAGACCTGGATATGCTTTCTTTGAAGCATATCACAAAATAACAAACCTTTTTTCATAAAGAAAGAATAAATGGAAAAAACACATTTTTAAATGGAAGGTGAAAAATATGTTGGGGAAAAAAAAATCACAAGATGAAAGTCACTGACCATAACTAAATAGGACAAAAGGAAGAAATAAAGATGACTGATTTAGATGATGCATTTATTTTTTTAAATGACAATAATGAAAAGGATGAGAGGACAGAAAGAATAAGATCATTCTGTGAACGTTAGTTCAGCAATCTTACCTCTTATTGGTGTACCACCTGGGTAGATAATATGAATGCAAATAAGATTAGAAAGAAGAAGCATTAGTACGAGAAGAAGGAGGCTAGGGCTTTGGAAGAAGAATCAAATTAGAGTTACAGAATTAAATAAGGACTTAAAGGAATCTTGATTTATACTGTCAAAACAGGAATATATTTAGGCATAATAATTAGATTATAAAAAATAGTATACCAAAATGGGAAGCCATCATCTTTGGAAGTGGGGTTAGGTGACGGGGCAGGGGAGTTCCTTCATTCATACAAAACTTACATTTGGGATTATTGAGGAATAAAATATATGTCTGAAAGCCTACAAAAATCTGTATAATTCTACAGTTAATAATAACAGTTTAGGGAGTGAAACTGGGAAGAAAAAGAGGAAGAGATACTGGAGAAAGAGAGAGAAAAACAAACAGAAAGATGGGGAAAGATGTTATACTAAAGACTATATAAAAATAAGCACTGAGTTTATTTGCATTTTTTTTATCTTACACTCCTATAACTACGTGACTTTTGTGTTTTCTTCTTTCTCACTGTGAGTTTCTAAACAACAACATTTCTGTGAAGGATTGTGTGTGCACTATTATCACATGTCTGGTGATTACCCTATTAGTAAAATGCATGCCATGCATTTTAAGAGTAATAATAAGCATTGTAATACCATAATTATAGTATTTTGCATATGAAAATTAGTGGGGGTGAAGTGCGCTTCAGAACTAAGCACTTACCAATAGATTCTGGAGATTTAAATACGGAGAGAAGAGAGACAGCATAAAAATATTATTATATTCCTTATAATTTGGTACAAAATCTTTCAAGTTAATGCTTTATATATTAAAGACTATATCACATGTGAAAATCACTTCTAGTTTTACATTAAAAGAGGTTTACTCTACACAATTCTGCTGATAACAAGTATAGAAGTTGGTAACAAGACGGCTTAACATCATCACAGAAGAGTCAGAGAGGTCAACGTTCTGGGAATCAATTGATTTTATAGCATTATTATTTCTGAAGTAAGCAGCTTGTTACATTACCCATCCCTTATAATCATATATTTTATATGGGGAAAAGCATACAACTTATAAACATTAGTTATATTATTATGAAGCTGCATGAGGAAGATGAGGGATTCCATCTGGTAGGGAAGCAGGGAAAGAAAAAGAGTTGCTAAAGCTGGACTCTACACGAAAAGCAGGCTTCTGTAGATCCAGATACTAAGGAAGTTCCAGAATCACTATTGTGGCTAGATACATCAGAAAACTTTTAGCCAATTCATAGTAATAATAATAATCATAACAACAATAATCTCTCCTTTCAAAAGATATCCCAAGGATCGTTATTATCGTTGTAATATCACTTAATTTTTTTTTTAAATGTCAGTTAAAAATAGTATACAGGAAATAAGTAATGTGTTTCATGTATCAGTGAATGGTAGAAAGATATGCCCCAACTAGCTAAACTTTGGTGAATTTCAAATGTTGAAAACAATTCACAAAACACAATTGTTATATAGTATTTTAAACATCAAAAATTACAAATTTGGGTTGGATGAGTATAATCATTGATACTCCTTGCATAACCTGAAGCCCAATGCTGATGGTAATAATAACAATAATGAGAGATAAAGGTAGAAGAGAAAATGGATCTGTCAAATACTGCTGAAAAGCAGTAAAGAAAACAACAAAAAAATTTGAAACTACAGTCACAGCAGTGAGCAATGTGGAATAAACAGAAGCTGCAAAACATTCTGGAAATAGACTATGGCTACAACAGAGATATGGACAACACGCTCAACAACATAAAAAAAAGATAAGGGAATAAATCACAACCCAAAAAATAAAACAAACACGCAAATAAGGAAAAAGAACAGAAACAACAAAAATAAAATCCAGGAAAGAATTATTTAAGGCATTACTGAAAACTATAACAATACCTTACCTGATCGTAATTGCTTAATGCGCCCATTGTTGTTGCTTGTATCTACAGGTAAAAAATCTTTGAACCATGTTATTTCTGGATCAGGATTGCCGCTGGCTGCACATAACATGGTGGCTGTTCGAGTGCGCTCAACCACCTTTAACTGTGGTCCCATATCAATGGTGGGAAAACCACGTGGAATTTGATCCTCTGGAAAGAAAACAGAATGGGGTTTATATAATTTTTATTATGAACTTCAACTCTTTTACAGATGCATTTCAGATTCTGTGTATCTCATGCCTATTTTTAATCAAATTTACAGTTTTTTCTTTATAAGATGGTAGGGGTACCCTAAACCATGAACCAAAATAATTTCAGCAATAGTTCTATTCTTCTTAATCTGAAAAGATCCTGATTTGTTTGCAGAATTTCCAAGGGAAGGCAGTTAAAAGTCTTCAGAATCTGTATTTCTACAAGGATATGTTGTTGATTTAAAGATATAAATTATAATTTCCACTGATAACAGTGAAAACAGTGGGGAAATGAAAGCTCTGTATCCAACCCAAAATCTATGTAAATTTTTGCAGCATTGTCAAAATAATTTGATTTCTCAAAAGCAGTTAAAGATACCAAGCTATGTGACATTTTGAGGGAGACAAGTTTCCTAATTTTAGTGAAACTTTTTTGTGATAAAATCTATATGGATAATTCTTAATTTATACCCACAACTGATACTTGATTCTCAATTATTGAGTGAGGTTATCATTAAGTGAGACATTCACGTCAATTTTGTTCAATGATCACAATCCTGGCATTTCTGGTTGTGGTCATTAAGTAATCTACTGGATTGTGAAATGGACCAGACTGAAAGAACTGCCTGCAGAATACAACTTCCTCTGTGTGTAGAAGTGAACTGTTCTGGCAGACTATTGGAACGGAATACAGATATTTGGGATCTGACCTCTGCTTCTGCTTCTGCACCCCACTGAATTCAGCTCCTTTGGAAATCCACTTCTATCCCAGCCATTGAGATTGAGCTCTCCTTGGAAGGCAGTCTCTGAGAGGACTTCTTCGGAGACGAGAGGAAGTCCTCTCAAGCAGCAGCAGCTCGAAACTTTCCCTGCTGCTTTTATCACTGACTTTCAGAAGAACTTAGCAGAGAAGATTGCAAATGGAGATCACATGATCATAGGCCACTTGGTAACCAGTTGTTAAGTGTAAACAGGTTGCCAAGCAGCCATATCATTATCATATGACATGGGAACAACAAGATGTTTCACAACAGCCACAAATTCCATTGAAAAAGTTTCAATTCAATATAACTCCAAATAGACATTAAATGATCATTTGTTTCATAAGTTGAGGAGTAGCTGTATAAGATAATGCTGTCAATGGTTTATTTTATTTTAAAGAGTACTTTCCATTCCATCGATAGAAACCTTTGTTAGATCAAAGAATATTTTATCTATAGACTCAAATAGGCAATACTTTTGGTTATTTTCATAAACTGCAGCTTCCAAATAAGCATTTAAAAGACTGTAACTTCAATTTCATAAACTATAATCCTATTGTGTTTCGCCCAAAATAAGACCCGCCCCAAAAAACAAGCTCTGGGGATGGGCGTAGCCTGCCGGCCCCTTGGTATAGCACAGAGCCTGTAAGTCCAAGCGTGGAGGCAGAGGTGGAGGGAAGACAGGAGATCTAGACATGTGCATGACTGCCTGGCTCGTGGAAGGCTTGTGCAGCACCACTGGCAGCAGACAGACGCAGAGACACTGGTGGGGAGGCAGGCGATCCCAATATCCCACATGGGCACCTACCTGGCTGGCCACGAGCAAGTCGAGAGACAGTCGGATGGAATGGGCGGTGTATTGGAATCACCTGCCTCCCCCACTGCCTCTGCCTGGCTCCACCGCACATTTTTCGCCCAGACAGAGACAAAGCTTTGTCTGTTTGCAAATGGGATGCTCTGTTTCAAAGCGTCCATTTGCAAGTAGATAAAGCTTCAAGTCTCCCTCATTTTTCCATCAGGGCAAAAAGTGTTTGGGCTCCTATGGGTCTCTTGAGAATGGAGTGTTTTGCCTAGCTGCATCGCTCAGCCTTTAATGCTGCGCTTGTGCCGGAAGAAGTGAGCTGGCGGCCATGTGAGTGCCTGCTGCACATGACTGCTGGTTCTGCCACCACCAGGCAGTTTTTGGGACGTGGAGCCATGGGGTCCTGAGGTAAGACAGTGTGCAAATTAGACAGCTTTACCAATCCCACCTCACAGCAGTGGCACTCCAATAATTAAGACAGCCCCCCAAAATAAAATTAAGACACCCCCCCAAAAATAAGACTGGGTCTTATTTTCAGGGAAACATGGTATGAGTTTATCAGAATATCTGTTTTTACCATTTAAATTCCACAGCAAACTATAGCAAACATCAATTGTATTTCATAACATGTTTTTCAAATTATTTCTACTTTCAAAATATATGTAATTTGAAGATCATATGTAGGGCTGCTGACTTATGTACATAAGGCTAGAGCTCTTGCAAGAGTATAACATTAATAATGAGTAAGCTAGTACTTTATCTAGTTTAACAAGTGCAACCAGAATAAGAAAAAATCAAAAATAGTATTCAGATGTGCATAAATGTTGCTATTATAATCCAGAAATTACATTCAGTAATTTCTCATTGATTATAAAGGTGTTATTTATTTTTATTTCAAACACACTGATTTTTTTTCCCCCAAACTAAAAGAAAACAGGAGAAAAGATAAATAACTACTGTGAACTATGCACCATTTTATTAAATATGACTAGTATTGAAAGTTGCTTTTAAGGAATAAAAATAATTCATTGCAATCACCAACACATAATTTCTTTTGCTAGAAAATGGTATGAGCATTCCACATATTCCTTGAAAAGATCTCACAGGCATTTGAAAAAGTTAAAAGTGATATCCTGGGAAACTTGATCAATTTTTGCATTTCTTGACAGCTTCCTTCTCTGTTAGGGCTATGGAATCAGTGACAACATGACATGTGTATTTCTATAGAAGGATGATATTTCCATCTTTTACAAGTGTGAGTTTACTTATCTTTACCAATATGCAAGCTGACATTCTTATGCCATTTTGCATTAGTTCTTGCCAAAGAAGCCTATATTTTATAACAATATATAAGATGTGAAGTTTTTACCTTGGGAATTACTGATAAGATATGACATGCCATGCTGAAGTAGCACTCTAAAGGTGTTTGCATGACCTTTCTGTTTCCTGTTTCATTTACAAAGGATATCCTTGTTCTCCCGTTTTCTTATAAACATTCACACAATCAAGATAATATGTCTTGCATCTGACTAGGGTAAAGAATGAAAAAGAAATCCCCTTTCTTATTTTTAACAGGGACAATTAAATTCAAACCATCCCTCCGATGCAAAGTTTCTGTCTGAGTACACACACTCTCATTAAATTTCCATGAGGAACATTATAATCTAGCAGCTTGAAATAGTGAAGAGTTGTTATACTTTGACAGTTGTGGCTTGTTTCCAATCTGGCTGTCAGGTATTTGGCAATAAAACTTAGAATTCAGCATAAAATAAGTTGGAAAGAAATAATGAAATTTGTAACAGCACCACTTATCTCAGTGGGCATAAGTTTATATGACATTAATTGCTTTTTGTTCTACTTTAAATGTATCAATTATTTCTATAAAACTTTTCCAATTTGATGGCACAATGTTTAACAGCATATCAGACAACATGAACAATCACATCAATCAGCAATTATTGTAGCAACAACCTCTTTTAAAAAGATAAAAAGTAATAGTAACAATACAGTAACAGCTTTAAATTTCAACATCAAATGACAAACATTTTTCCTTGTTCATTAGCATTCACATTAATATAATCATCAGGATTTTAAACACAATATTCTCCAGTTTTCATTTTAATATTCACATGTACTCAATTAGCTAGTCCTTCATCAATATTTTAAATCAGGCATTACTTTCATACCTTTATCACACATTATCAGGCAAACAGTCAGAGTATGTCCTTGTGCAGAGGATTTTTTATTTAAATGTTCACTTTAAAATATGTTTATGATGGTAATTATAGGAGGTCTGATCGCATCACAATTTCTTAGCATTCATAAAGAATGGTAGTATCAATTATGTTTTGTTGCTATTTTTTAATATTCTGTTCTGGCACTTATTCCACATGATTTTATTATTGTCAGAGTTTTTAGGGTGTTTTTTTCCACCAATTATACTCAAAATAGCAAGACAGCTTTATTATATTTTTATTGAAAAAAGTCTGCAATACCATGTTGCCTAATTTCAGGCAGAATTATTCTCTTCATTATCAAAAGACCACTGAAAAATATGTGATATATAGCATATTTTTTACATTTTTACAAATTAATCTAACAAATGGTTCTTAAATTGTCACTGGGTATGTGTATATAGGTGTATATGCGTATGTGTTTGCACAAACCAATACAATAATAATTTTACAATCCAATTGTAAAGTGTCACTAGTAATTTTACAACTGAATATGTAAAATATTATTAGAAATATGACCTATAATTCAAATAACAAGGAAAACATGTCCAACAAGAAATCAATTATTTTTCTGTTAACTGTACTTTCTGACCACAGAAAATGTCAAGTGAAGCAACCAAGTTCTACCTGGGAAATTTGCTGTCTCTCAGAGTAAGATGTGGAAGTATTTTTGATGTGGGAGTGTGCTCCTGAATTTTAGAGATCAACATAGATGTTGTTTGAAATAAAAGAGGGGTAATTTGACTAATTTAAAAATGTGAGATATACTTTGTTCTGAATTGTCCTTGGTAAGAAATCTGTATAGAATGATCTTTTCTCATATTCAATCCAATTCACCTTGAGAAACAGACATTCCTTTATTCTGAAATAGTATCGGTGACAACGGGTATAAAGAGAGGCCGCTTAGTCTTTGATGGTCTCTTTCTTGGCAGGAATCTTTAAACATGGATTGTGATAACCACATTCTTGCAGGAAGGTAAAACATTCTAACACAAGATTGGATTGTATTCTGTAAATACAGTGACATGAGGCCATTAAAAAGCAATAACCTATATATGTTAATCAAAAACCTCCATTGGTTAAAATTTTAATGGAGACCCGTAATGCCAAATCAAACAAGCATTTCCAGCTTAATATAGAAAAAGTATGTTGATTAATTTGTACAGTGGCTGCAGTGGTGCGATTCAACTGGTATAACAACTGGTTTGGTGAGCGTGCACTTTGCATTCACATGCGCCAAACATGTGCTTTGTGTGCATACTCTACATTTTAAAAAGCCCATTTTCAACTCAATTACTTACCTTCTGCTGCATTCCTGGTGAGTAAAACAGCTGATACAAGGCAAACCGCTCTGCTGTGCAAATCAGCTGTACTAAAAAGACAGGAAATAAAGCACAGGAAAGAGCAGGGGCAGGTGGGCGGGGCCAAATGCTCACCGTAACTACAGATTTGCCCGAACGGATAAAACCCAACCCCCTGAATGGCTGTTAAAATTCTGCAATGCAGCACATTCAATGGAATACAATTAATACATGGGAGCAAGAGCAAAGATACCTTTGTGATTCCACAATACATAAGAACGTCAATATATAGATGTAGATATCTGATTAAAAATGTATAAATCAACATCAACAGGAAAGTATTAAGTAAATAAATTAGCTAGAAATATATGTTCACTTGACTAAATATTTGATTTTTAATATTTTGCAAGACAAGCAAGTGAGCTTGTACCTCAAAGCAGCATTTTTATGCAATTATCTTATTTGTCTGTTAATAGAATCTTCACTTAAAGAACAATTGACTAGGGGTGTAACCATTTGAAAAGCTGTATGTTATAGCTCAGATGACATTTATATTTAACTTTACCTCATGGCAGCTACGTTTCCATGAATTGAAATTCCTAATTCTGTCTAGATTTTTTTTCATAGCTAGATGTGGTAAAATAATCTGCTGTGCCTAACTTGAGGTTAAGTATTTTGTCCTTCAAACTTCATTATTTAAAATTAGTCATTAATATAGGCCTTGCTTATACAGAATTTAAATAATTATTCAAGCCAATTTTCATCATCAAATTGCAATCAAATTGGTAATGTTGATTTATTAAAGTTTAACTTATAAATGAATTATGTAAGGTTGCATAGATATTTTATTGCAGAATGGTAGGACATTGGAGAGGCTAAAAAAAGGACGGAAGCACAAAAAACACCTCTTTTTAAATGATGTTAGTCACTCTAAGCAACAAAAAACCTTTTAATGTAGCAACTGCTTCTCAAGTAATTCAGATAGAGCCCCCCCAAAAAAAATCCTAATCATGTTTTAATATATTTTTCATTAAACATGCATCACATACTCCGTTCCCCTGAAAATAAGGCCCAGTCTTATTTTCTTTAGGCCCCTGAAATAAGCACTGGGCCTTATTTTTGGGGGTGTGCAGTGGCTGCCGGCTTACTTCTTCCAGCACCAGCATGGCACCGCAGCAGGAGACCGAGAAATGCAGCTAGGCAGAACACCCCATTCTCAAGAGACCCACAGGTGCCCAAATACTTTTTGCCCAAACAGAAAAATGACAGAGACTTGAAGTTTTATCTGATTGCAAATGGGCACTTTGAAACGGATTATCCGATTTGCAAACAGACAAAGCTTTGTCTCTCTCTGGGCGAAAAGTGGTGAGGCAGGCGATCACAACATGTCACCCACTCCATCCCACTGTCTCTCAATTTGCCCATGGCCATGCTGAACAGGTGCCCATGTTGGGTGTCAAAATTGCCTGCCTCCCCCACTGTACCTCTGCCTATCTCTGGTGCCACTGGTGCTGCACAAGCCTCCCTGAGCTTCCTGCGAGCCAGGCAGCCACACAACAGGTCTGGATTGCCTGTCTTCCTCCCGCCTCTGTCCCGATGCTCGGACTTACAGGTCTCTGTGCTGTACTCAGGGACCAGTGGACCATGCACATCCCCAGAGCTTATTTTCAGGGTAAGACTTATATTAGGACCATCTGGAAAAAAATTAGGCTAGGGCTTGTTTTCAGAGTAGGTTTTATTTTCGAGAAAACACTGTAATATGTTAGCCCTGTATATCTGCATTGTCTTGTGGAATAGACCAGGTTCAATTTTTAGCAATTGTTTCCTTAACTCTAATGATACCAGCTAGAAGTTCAATCACCACAATAGTTTTCATGCTTTAGGAAGATCCACATACTTTCTTTTCTAGAACTATATTTACCACCATGGTAATAGAGCAAATGACTGATTTTCCTAGTGGAGCTGATTTTTGAAAATTATTTAAAAAAACAGGTGTTATCAAGTGTAATCATAATCCTAATGATGATGTAATGGCATGTAGGAATAGCTTTGGGAGAGGAGAAGCAACTAAGGGAATGATTAGATAAAGGTTTCTTGATTGATACTTGCTTTGTGAAGTAGACCAGACAGGAAATATGGCTAGATGACCTAATTCTGCTTTATTGTAAAGATATCTTCACAGAATTTTGTAAATCTGAAAGTATATCTCTTCTCCAAGTCCTCACTACAGTTCAAGAAACTAGAGAAGATCTCTTTTGAGCTTCTTGTCTCATCCACATTTATCCTAAAAAGTGGGCTACACTGCATTTCATATTCTTTAAAAACAAGAAATATTTGTATACATAAAAAGATGCTATTACAATATTACAAACAAGTGGGAAGGTTGATAAATATATTTGATAGGAAAAGATAAAGATAAAGTAAAGCTTATTATTAACTCCCAATTGCAATATTGGTGTTTTAATAAATAGACCTACATATTTTATAAAAATTAGATACCATAAAATAATTTCCAAGGAAAGTATATTATTATGATTAATCACACAGTCAGCTGGATGTTTAGACTGGATTTGTCATTTTGAGCAAATCCAAATAATGAATTCAGATTTGTGGCAGAAGACTCAGAGTGATTTTTCTTCTGAATTCACTTCTCAATTATTTACTCATGCATTGCTATTAAACTAGTTTAGGGAGACACTAATTACTTCAGCAATGATTTTTCCTCTTGGCATACTCCCTTATTTGTCTCAAGAGCACACACAGTTTTGCCATCTTTCTACTGGCTTTACAGACTGAAGAATTTTTGATGAGCTAAATTTTTACTTTGTGATAATTTTTAGCATTAATATGTTCCAATGTTTTGCAGCAAAACTGGGTTATATATCAAAGGATTGCATAAATTTCTTGTCTCTTCTCTCAAAAGGTTGTCATTCTTGAAAACATCTAAGTAACCAATGTACTCTGCCATTTTCTATTTTTATTTATAAATATTTGCAAGAACAAACATTTCCAGTAAATAATCTAATGATGGGAACTTATGTTATTTCTCAACAAGCAATGTCATTTTGGGGAAAGGTTAGAGTAAACACTTTAGCAATTCCCATTCTAGCCAAAATGCATGTATGTGCAACATGAAAATGATTAAGACATCTGTTATCAATTCTTAGATGTACTATTGCATTATAAAATAACTACCTTACTGAAAAGCTTGACTAACTGCTTCATATATCTACATAATTATGACTTCCATTTAGAATAGAGTACAAAATCCAAATATTTGTTTAGGCTTATCAGCCATACACATGCAAAAAAGGGATTTAATCCACTGATAGAAAAGATGTCAACACTTTTAGTTATTCTCTCTGAATATAATGTCAGCTAATTCATTTTCCAATGTTATCTTTGCCATATTCTGTCATTCAAGCTTTGAACAGAAAGTTTCTAGGCAATGAAATAGATGGATACAAAGTCCAAAAATATTTCACAGAAAGAATTCTCCACTCCTCTACTCCTTTCAGAATAGATTATGCCACCAGACTCAAAATTCTAGACCTAGACGACCTCGAACTACACCGCCTTCTGTCCGATCTAAGTATAGTACATAAAATCATACATTGCAATGTCCTACCTGTCAATGAATACTTCAGCTTCAACCATAACAATACAAGAGCAAACAAAGATACAAACTCAAGGTTAATCGCACCAAACTTGATTGCAGGAAATATGACTTCAGCAACAGAGTGGTCAATGCCTGGAATACTCATTGTACAACTGACTCGGTGGTTTTTTCCCCCAAACTCCAAAAACGTTAACCTTAGACTCTCTACTATTGACCTCACCTCTTTCCTAAGAGGTCTGTAGGGGGCGTGCATCAGTGCACCAACATGTCTA
Source organism: Laticauda colubrina (assembly GCA_015471245.1). NCBI lineage: Eukaryota > Metazoa > Chordata > Lepidosauria > Squamata > Elapidae > Laticauda > Laticauda colubrina. The sequence continues at coordinate 45,331,865 of BLBF01000004.1, read as the reverse complement.
CAGTTTTAGTGCTGTTAAAGTTGTAGCAACGTTTCAGCAGAATCTCATCTGCCATCCTCAGGCTTCTGTATAGAGTTAGATCCATACAGAAGCCTGATGATGGCAGATGGGATTCTGCTGAAACGTTGCTACAACTTTAACAGAACTACAATGACGTGGGATAATACCTGAAGGAAGCTAAACAGCACATACATACATACATATATATATATATATAGTTGATGTTGTGACCTTCAATGCCACTACAACCCTAGCCACTATAGAAAACCCCAGCCACAGAATCATCAGAGAAGCCATAGAGATTGAAAAAAGACCTGAAAGCATGAATAGAAGAGATGATTCCACCAGACTGTCAATCATTTGGAAGCCTGCACCCTCATATAGAAAGATCTCCACACCACAAACCAGGCAAACACCTGAGCACAAACAGACTCCCTCTGATGCCTCCAACTCGAACACCCCCCCACCAGGCACCCAGGTGAAACCTGGCTTCCTAATGGATAGCAGCTGTCCTTTCACACGAAGCCAAGCTGCACTGAAAGCCTCCAACATAGGAACAGAGTGTTGCCACCCAATCAAAGCCACAAAACAGACAGAAGAAACCAGAAACACCAATCAATCAAACTCCAAGTCCAGTGAACACAGACCAAGACTCCCAGCCAATCAGAATAGGCCAGCCTCGAATTTGAAACCAAAGGCTGTGAGACCCACATCCATACAGAAGCCTGATGATGGCAGATGAGATTCTGCTGAAACGTTGCTACAACTTTGAAAGCACTACAATGACGTGGGATAATACCCGAAGGAAGCTGAACAGCATACATGTAAGTACCCGCGAAAGCTTAAAAAAACATATACATACATATATATATATATTTTCTTAGGTTTTCGCGGGTACTTACATGTGTGCTGTTTAGCTTCCTTCGGGTATTATCCCACGTCATTGTAGTTCTGTTAAAGTTGTAGCAACGTTTCAGCAGAATCTCATCTGCCATCTTCAGGCTTCTGTATGGATATGGGTCTTACACTCTGTTCTTGTGTTGGAGGCTTTCAGTGCAACACAAGAACAGAGTGTTGCCAGCCAATCAAAGCCACAAAACAGACAGAAGAAACCAGAAACACCAATCAATCAAACTCCAAGTCCAATGAATACAGATCCAGGCTCCCAACCAATCACAATGGACCAGCCTCAAATTTGAAACCAGGAACTAACTCTATACAGAAGCCTGAGGATGGCAGATGAGATTCTGCTGAAACGTTGCTACAACTTTAACAGAACTACAATGACGTGGGATAATACGTGAAGGAAGCTAAACAGCACACATGTAAGTACCCGCGAAAGCCTAAGAAAACAAATATATATATATATATATATAATTTTTCTTATATGTATCCATGTATTTATAACTATGTTTTTACTTATATCTATTATCTTGTAAGCAATTGACAAATAAAATAAATAAAAATAATAGTAATAACAACAATAACAACAACAACAACAATAATAATGATGATGATAATAATAATAATAAAAAGCTGATATTAGAAATGGCAACATCTGTGAGTGGTAAAATTGTTCAAAGTGTCCAAAGTGTATTTATTTCCAAATTTCCAAATTACTGTATAACTATCTCAGATTAAACATTTCAGACAGTTAATGGGGGAACATTGACTAGTATAGATAATATAGGGATATTATACATAATATATGGATATAGGGTCTCGTATATATAATATAGGGATATTATGGCTGTGAAAGTCTGACTCATAGACAAACACCATTCAGAAGCCTGATGATGGCAGATGAGATTCTGCCAAAACGTCGCTATAACTTTAAAAACAGAACTATAATGACGTGGGGAAATACCCAAACAAAGCTGAATACCATACATATAAATACCCATGAAAACTTAAGAAAACAAATACAGGGTTAGTGTATATACTACATAGCATATGCATAGTAATTATCGCATAAAAAGAATAGATTTTTGTGGTCATAGGAATCTTGTAGGAACAGTGCCAATGTGAAAATAATATATGCAACATAATGTTTCAACACAAATCCCAGCCTCTTTTTGCATCCTGATATAACACAAATGCACATTAGTTATGTAACTTGTATTGTTGCATGTTCTGTCATTTGTGCTTTTTTGTGGACATCTATGTATATGGTTCATGATCTGCATTTTATATCCTCTAGACTAGAGCAGTTTCCAATGACAAGCTTGTGCCTCATAGCATACACATTATCTTTAATTTTATTATTTGTTTTTTTATGCACTTTTAGCTTCTCACAATGCTCTTTGAATGTCATAATCTTCTCCAAAGAAAGGATTTTTGATCTCTATCACCCCAAGTCCAAAAAAGATACAATAAGATTACAAATTCATAACCTAACCTGTTTTCTGACTCTCTTTATTTGCTTCAGAATTACTACTTAGGTTTGGAAAAAAATATTTGTTGCTATTTTTGCTTTATATACCATTCTGAAGCAGTTTATATACTGTTCTGGATCACTGAATTAAGTGACAGGAAAGGAAATACTTCACACCTTTTTACTTCTCAAGCAAACGGTATTAGCTCAAGATCACTGCAGGTACAAGACCATAAACATTGTTATTAACTTCTGTTTCATCCTACCACTTTGTCAGATTTCCATCACTTTACCCTGAGAAACTCAGTAGCTAGTTAACCTCAGACAGCATGAGTAAAATTATTATATTTATTTCTGATTGACCTACAAAATAATAGCACTTCGTTTCAATAATCTTTTGGACTATATATAGCAGCATGAAATCTGTTACTTGATACATGGGATTTAAAAAAAATCCAGATGACTAGTTATTTTGTTTTTGAAGAAAAAATGTTGAAATGAAAAACTGGAAAATTGAGGAAACATATATTCAGATCTGTGTCTTAAATATTAAATTGATGGCATGGAATGGACTGTAATTTTCAGAAGTTTAGCTTTTTATATTTTTATTATTCTTTTACTGTTTATGTTACTTCCTTTGTGAATCTATTTGCCTATAATATGCTGTTACTCCATGAAAATTATTTTTCAAAATGTTTTTTTTTTTAATATGGAGAAATATTAGTGCAGAGATATGCAATGAACCACTTCAGTATTTCAAACTGATTAGATAAAATGCATTCACAATCAAGGTGATGGAATTTAGATATTAATGCATATCCTGATTAGGTGACACTACTGTGCTTAATTATTTAAAATGCCAGAAAAGAATGAGTTTATATATTTCTAATGCAACCATTTTAGCAGGACAATTTGCGAAATAAAATAATGTTGAAAGAAGGCAAAATATAGATTCAGAAGAAAAAATATAGATTTTTCAGAGCCATCTGAAAAAGTATTTTTGTATTTCTTTAGTTATCTTGCAATAACCTACAACATGAATGCAACTCTGTATACCAAAGATGCAAATATATATTTCTTTGCCAAATGAGATACATAGTTTAATTATAGTAGAGCACAATATTTATACTATTCATTTTAAAAGTATACCCTAGCGGACCTGCATAACTGCATCAAAAGTAAAACATAATACATTCATGAATATTTTATTCTTTATTCTAGAAAATTGCATTTTTATGGAATACCTTCCTATAATATTAATGCCCTAAAGCTAACATCTATTCTCACAGTTTATTCTCCTTTCAGTTATTTGAAGAGACTTCAACATGTTGATTTTATGATCCAGGTTTAATCTTTTAAAAATTTAAAGTGTAATTTTAGGAGTTTTATATTATAAAACATTTGTTTTTTAAACATATAAACAATGCAGTTAATAAAAATAGTTGAAATTCAGTGGTTAGATATATTTTTCTTAATCCAGTGATAATGATCTTTTAAAATCCAAAATAATACAGTTTCAAATTTAATAAGTCCTTTTACATAACATTTTCACAGCAAAGAGTTTTATTTACCTATTATTGAAGCAATTAACAAAAATTAAAATTATTAATATACATGTCTGCTAAAATAAAATTATTGCTTAGGTAACTTGTAAAGAGGTCTATTTTGTTTTCAGATTATGAAAAGATAATTACAATTTTTATACAAACTTGAAATAAACTCACAACCATATCTCTAATTATACAGAATAAAAATATAAATAGAGAGTTTCAAGAGGCTTCTTGTCTTACGTTTTATGTTTGGTCCTGTTTCTGTGGATTTATTAATTAAATCTATATGCTGCCCCGTATGGAGAATAGAAACAACAATATAAGGGGAGACATATTCACAAAATTGATGTCTCTCCGATGATTGAATTAAAATTCTATTTTGGAAATCAAATATCCTTCATTTTAGAAATTACTCTAGAGAACACAAGGTTTATGCATTAAGTTTTAAGTTTGCCTGCCCTTCAGCATGTACCTTTTACAACCAATTAGCATTAGCACCACAAATATTTAATATACCAAAGTGACATAACTCTTGATAGAATCCAGTAGTAAATTTCTATATGTAGAATCAATATTTATTGAAAAAAGTGATGATTTCCTTTTTTGCCGTAACCTGTTTTTCCAATAACTTGAAAGGTTTGTTTGCATAGGGCACCCTGGTTCCAACTGTGGATCCAGGGGTGGGATTCTACCAATTCAGACTGCTTCGAGTAAACCAGATGTTAAATTTACACCTGCTTCACCAAACTGGTAGTTGAACTGACTAGCTGTCCCCACCCACCTTACCCCTTCCCTCCCAGGAGTCTCCACTCATCCTGTTTTGGATGCAGGCAAGTGTAGGGTCTGTGCAGAGGCTCTGGGAGGGCAAAAAACAGGCTTTCTGAAAGTCCAGAAACAGACAAAATATAAAATCACTGAACCGGTAGTTACACCAGTTGGATTCCACCCCTGCACTAGCTTAGCAACTGGAGGAAAATAATCTGCTCCCTCAACTGACAACATTACAAGCATTTTTCTGTATTATGTAACATTAAAAGATTCTAATCAAGAACCTATTGTATAAATTTTTAAAATAACAATTTCTACTGTTCATACATAAAATAATCAGTGTCAAAAATTGTTAACATTCCATAAAGAGCGCAAAAATACAGAAATATCCACCTACTGAATCAGACTTCCTACGCCAAATATACAAGGTCTCTTTCCAATATCAAGCCTGAAATAGTACACAATTGCCAGGTTTTATGTGGAGGTACCCAAATCAGGCATAGAATAATTAAGAGCAACTGAACCTCCTTAAAAACTGGTAAAAGCTGGTAATGGCTCAAGCTCAGTAGTAATAATACTTTTCAACTTTACTTATGCTTTAACGTGTACATGCCATGTCACCTATTGTATATTTTTCTCAGATTTGACAGGGGTCTGTAAAAGATATTTAAAGCTCTTTTGAGGAAGGAGTTATCTACTTCTTTCTTTTGTATTTGTATTTTATTTTGATGTTTTAAAGTATCCGGATTGTTTAGTTTAATCTCTTTTGTTGCATGTGCATAGATTGAGCAAGCATCTTTACCATTTTTAAAAATTTAATATTGTTTTAAAAATTTAAAATTATTTGTTTGTATTTACCTTCCCTATTTATTCTGATATTGTTAATTTAATTTTTGATATTTGAACACCAATTCCTTTGTGTTGGTTAAGGAACACAATAATGTTATTTAGTTTAGTATGATTTAGGAAATACATGTGGTTTGAGAAACCTAGATTCTATTAGTTTGCACTGTACACTTCATGTGTAAATTTTTCTCTGAACTTTCTGTTTGTTTGTTTTTTTAGCTTAATGCCTGTTTCAGGAGGGTGAAGTTTGAGTCTTACAGGTGGCAGTATTTTTGGTAAAGTCAAAAACTGTTCCATGGTAATGATAGCTTCAACATTATCAGAATTTACTTGGCTTGTAGCTTTATGTTTAAAACTCTCATCTGGAAGCAAAATCTGTAAAGCTTGTAGTTCTTTACAAACAAGGCTAGTGTAAAATAAATATTGATTAAAAACTGGTTTTATCATCTAAAAACAGAATGAGATGGTACAACAGCTAAACTACAAGAGAATCAATTTCCACATGTATTAGAAGCCAAGAGATATATAGGAATTTTTTATTCTCTCATCTACCATCATCTATCATATTTGCTGTTAACAGATGAAAAAATTTGATTAATGTGTAACATTTGAATGACCACACTAAGAAAGGAAGGGGAAAGTATTAGACAACAGGATTTTCAGTTTCACCCTAAATGTCAGACATCCCAAGTTATAAGCTTTTGAGTGCTGCATGTTTTGTTATAAACATGTCCAGATTTTTTTTAGATCCCTCTATTCTATTTCCAAGACTGTGAAACTTGCAGACTTTGTTGCTTCCAAAGCTGCAAAAAAAATTGCAATCAGCCTGCCTTCTATTGAAAACCTGTATATTGGACAAACCAGAAAGAGGACTGAGAAAATATCTACAGATCCCTCACATCCTGGATATAAATAACATTTCCACTCTGGACATTGTTACAGGGCAGTGGTTCCCAAACTTTTTTAGTCCACTGCCCCCTTGGTGCTACAAACTCATTCTCTGGACTTGCAGCCGCACTGAAAAAAACACATGGCATCTGGAGGCTTTTTGCAGAGAAAATTACTGACCTCTGCTTTGGTTGCTCCACTTCTCCAATGCACCACTGTTGCTGTCAGTACTTGTTGAGTATGCACATGATGTCGTGTATGTGCAATAAGGACTGACTGGACAGGGAACAGAGGAGTGGGCAGAGAGAAATAAGGCCAGCCAAGGGCTCATTTTATTGGTTTTCCGAACTACCAGAAACAGTAATGAACTGGTAGAATCCCACCCCTAAATTTCACCCTGCAAGGGCCCTCCTCCAGCGCCCCCCTGCCAGCACCCTTGCCTCTTAGCATCCCCCCCAAGGCATCCCATCACTCCCAGGAGGCGGTACTGCCCACTTTGTGAACCACTGCTATAGGGCACTGTATACTAAAACAACTAGACACATAGTTTCTTCCCCTCATGCTCTGCTGAAACACCTACTGTAACTCCCAGAACACTGTCTTTTGTCTAAGGATATTTACCCTTGTAACAGACTGTTATACATGTCATCTTTCTCACTGATTATCTTTCTTTCACCGATTGGTATCTTTATGGGTTTTATGTCAAGGACTACCAATATGTCAGAGGAATAATGAAAACCATTAAAAGGTCAAGAAGGACTCCCATTTCAGTTACATCAGAAGTCATTTGCAAGCATGTCCAGTCATATATTCTTTCTGAAACCCAATTAAAAAAAGCTCTGATCTAGATAATCTACTTCTTCAGAGAATCTTCAGAACTCAATCATAGAGGATTCTACCATAGACTCACCCTTTAGCCATAAAGGAAATTTTGGAGATTGTTCAGAAATTATCCAATACTGTGGGCCCATCAATAGCACTAGTTCTTGAGCATGCAATATACTGACACTTTCTCAATGCAGATAAATCAACTCTTCATCTAAGGAATGAATTCTCAATCACACAACTGTTGTTACCATGGAATCAGAAGCAGAGTATAGAAATAGCACTTAGATTTATATACCACTTTATAGTGCTTTACAGCCCTCTGTCAGCAGTTTACAGAGTCAGCTTATTGGCCCCAACAATCTGGGTCCTCATTTTACTGATATCAGAAGGATTGAGGGTTGAGTCAACCTTGAGCCTGATGACATTTGAATTGCCAAATTGCAGTCAGCTGGCAGTCAGCAGAAGTAGCCTACAGTACTACATTCTAATAACTGTGCCAACTACAGCTCTTAAACTACTTAAATTGAGAAGAAATAACTAGTAATAGTGTGAGTGGTTTTCAATTTGTCCAATTATCTACAAGCTGCAGATCTTCACAATAATTTTCAAATATTTGGACCAGATACCAACGTGTTCTCAAATATTTGTTTAATGAAATAACATTCTTATAATCAACATCAGTGAAGCAATATACATACTTGTGGAAAAAATCTTCATCATGACTTCCACTAAAATACTTTTATCTAGATTCACTTAACTTTTATCTAGATTGAGACTTATGAAGTAATACTGCATGCCTCAAAATTTATTTTAAATTGGCTCTTCTGCATATATGCTTCATTACTGCTACTGACATCAAGTGCAGACAAACTAAATTTGAATTAAAATGGTTGGACATTACATTCAGGCAGAATACCTTCCATGTTCAACTTATTGTCTGCACAGCACTTGTCCAAAACATCTCAAAGCAGCTGTTCTTTTCCAGTTTATGCCGTTGCCCTCTGTAGATAACTATGCAATCATGGGAAAATATGACTTTTGGTTTCAGGTTCCTTACATTGGCAGGTGTGTGCTGATATGGTCTCCAAATCACATTTTGCTCTTCCGGTTCAGATTTCTGTACTGTTCATTTCTTTCTGGCATAAAAATTGTTGTTCCACTCCAAATGACAAGATACTTTAAAAAAATAATCATGAACTATCCAGGATAAAAGTCAAGAATATGTAAGATCAATCTGATATCGAATAAAAAGTTAGGACTTATGCCTGGACACAGAATAGAAATTGTATTGTTTGCTTTCATTATGACTTATGACATGATTGAAATGCAAAGAGTATATCTATCCTTGTCTTGCTGGACTGCTCAGCAAAAAGCACTATCTGACACTATCATCCTCACATAGAGATAAAGACAAAGTTTGCCCTTTGGTTGGAACTATAACTGGACATATTTTATCCAATCCCATTATTCACAAGTCAGTGAGGAAGCAGAAAGAACAGTTAAAACTGTCTGTAAAGTAACTGTTAATACCAGATGGTCCATTCTTAACTTTAAATGTTGAGTAGTTTCCTTACATTCCATTAACTATAGCTCAGCACAGTTAGTTAAATCCTAGAAGCTATCAACTCTAATCTTGAAAATAAAACTGTCACTTCACTAAACTTATTTGAAGCAAATGTTTGCCCTGGATTGCAAAAGTAGACTACAAACACCATGTGATAACCGACAAAACTCCGTATATACTTTATCAGAATTACTTTCTGGATCCCATGTGATTTCAATCAGATCAGCAACAATGCAAGAACACTATCAGATATTGATATAAAATTGTCAAGATCAACAGAGGAGCAAATAGAAAGCAGAAATCTCTTAGAATTGCAAACAAATAACCACCCCTGAATTTCAGGAACAAAGTCAATTGATATCAACAAAACAACAAATTAAAGTTCTGAGATTGGATTAAGAAACACCAAAGAATTGACATTAAATAGATTTCCTTACTTAGTTACTTACTAAATTTATATGCCTCTCATCTCCCCTAAAAGTGACTGGGTGACTTACAAATTATCAAAACAGATAAAAATACACTAAATTAATGATTAAAATGAGATTAAAATATTATTAAAAACTGTGCTAAACGTATGCCTTCAAGAGCCAAGAGATAGATGTGACGGGCCTAAGATTTTGTACCCTATCAGCCATCTCCAACGATGAGTGCCACCTTCAGGGCCCCAGGTTAACCAGCAAAGCCAGGTTTTGAGACCCTTCTGGAAGGCCAAAAGGGATGGGGCAGTTGTCATCTCCAGTGAAAGGATGTTCCACATGGATGGGGCCACAGCAGAAAAGGCTTTTATCTGTGATTCTGCTTCCTTCAATAACTTAGTAGACAGCAGACTTTTCTGCTGACATGAGTGGGGCATGCTTGCCCATCAGCAAATAATAGCCTTCAGATATCCTGGACTCATGCCATATAGGCCTTTAAGCAGAACAACCGGTTCTGTGGCCATGGCTTAGTTGGTGGGCGTGGCTTGGTGGTCATGTGACTGGGTGGACATGGCTTGGTGGTCATGTTACTGGCTGGGCATGGCCAACTCAACATCACTCACATTGAGGCATGCATCTCTTTGCATGGCCTCTCGTGATGGTGGCGATGCTGCAACACTCATAAATGTGAAAAAATGATCATAAGTCACTTTTTTTCAGTGCCATTGTAACTTTCAAAGGTCACTCCACACAAGCAAAGTACCAGCAAAGAAAGAAAAAAAACCTCCAGAGATGTTCCTGAGACAGGAAGTCTAGTCCTTCCAAGAACGTAATAAGGGTTAAAGAGAGGCAGTTTCTGTAAGCAATACCAGAATGTTTCCTTCCTGTCTTCCTTACAGGATTAGGCCAGTAATTTCTTCCAACAACTGGTTCTCTGAACTGCTTCGAATGTTAACAACCGGTTCTAGCAAATAGGTGCGAACTGGTAGAATCCCATCCCTGGCTTTAAGGGTAACAACCAACATCTTAACTTTGATCCAGAAGCAACCAATGCAGCTTGCGCAGTAACGGTGTTATTTGTGCAGCCTTAGGAGCTGCCGGGACTATGCAGGCAGCTGCATTCTGCACCAGCTGCAGCTTCCAAATTATCTTCAAAGATAGTCCAATGCAGAGCATGTTGCAATAATCCAGTTAAGACATGACTAAAGCATGAGTGACCATGCGCTGATCCAGGTTCATGGTAACTCAGGATCCAAGAAAAGGGACAATTTTGCACAAAGCAAAATTGTGCACAGATCCTCAAAGCCATGACAACCATCTTCTCTTTGAGCAAGAGTTGTGAGTTGTGAGTCCAGGAAGACCCCCCACCCCAGTTTGCACACCTAATCTATCTGGAGTAGTGCAACCCCATCCAGAGTTAATGATGAAGAACCATCAGATCAAGAGGTTGTACCCATTGCCAGTCTGTCTTGGCTGAAGCTCCAGAACCTTACAGCTTCCAGGCACTGAGAAAAAGTGGTCACAGCTTCGCCTGGATCATAGGGATAGAGAAATAGAGTCGTGTATCATCAGCATACTAATGATATCTCATCAATAGTGTAAGATTATGTCACTCAGTAATTTCATATATATCTTAAAAAGGAACAGAAAAAGTACCCAGTGGCATCCCACAGAGGAGTGGTTGACGGCTAGAACACTTGCTCTTATTAATACTGATTGGGACCTGCCTTGGAGAAAGTAGTAGCACAACACTATGCCTATCCCCATCCCCGATCCAAAAAAATAGCATATTCAATGGTATCAAAAGCTGGCTGTCAGAATGGATGCACTATTCCCATCCTGTTCTTGCCAAATATTAACCACAGCCATCAGTCATCACAGACTTTCTAGGTAAACGTATCCACAATTCATTGGGCAGAATAACCTCAGGTGCTGTTCAAAGTAACTGATAATCATGATAATAAAAAAGATTAAGTTTTGATAAGCAATTTACACGTTATTGGAGGACACTATTCTTATTTAAGGGGATATCTCAGACCATTTTACGAAAAGAAGCAGGGCAAATGTTTTTTACCCATGTTTTTCTCAAGTACTGTAGTACTTGAGTAGTACTTGAATAGTACTTCTCAAGTACTATTTTTAAATTTGTCTTACTGGAATATAGTGTGTTAAATAGTATGCACAGTATGTTAAATAGACTATTGACTGTAATTCATCATCTTATTGGCACTTTTAAGACTCATAATTTAATGATGGAAGCCAGTAGAGAGTCCCAAGAGAGCATACAAAAAGTGTGTGTGTGTGTGTATGTGTACACATATGTATGTGTGTGTGAGTGTATCTATCTATCTATCTATCTATCTATCTATCTATCAACTCTAATCTTGAAAATAAAACTGTCACTTCACTAAACTTA
>BLBF01000004.1:45287021-45305212 GCA_015471245.1 Laticauda colubrina | reverse complement strand
ACCATTCCTAGATGTACTAATCTACAAAAGAACAGATGGCACACTGGGACACACCATATACCAAAAGAAAACACACACCAACCGCTACTTCAACGCCCAATCCCACCACCACCCAGCACAGATAAATTCCGTGGCGAAAACACTAATTACCAGAACCAAATGCTATTATACATCTTGATACAAATGATCTGTCCCAGAAGAATGTACTTTCTGTGCAGAAAGACTTCCAGAGCTTGGAGTATGAATTTAGTAGTATGGGCTGTAGGCTTATCTTTTCAGTGGTTCTACCAGTATACAATGAACAAAAAGGGAAAGACCAGTATGTGGTGGAGTTTAAGGTGTGGCTAAAGCAGTGGTGTAAAAGGGAAGACTTTGATTTTATTAGTTGTGATGTCTGCAACTGGTCCAATGAAAAACTGTACAGAAAAGATGGTTTGCATCCATCAAAGAAAGGGACTGAGTTACTTGGCATTAAATTCACAGATTTTCTGCAGAAACATTTAAATTGAACAGTCGGGTAGAGAATTAATGGATGCAGAAAATTTCTGTTCCCAGCAACCTAAAATTAATAAGGATACCAGTGCACGTAACTTTGATGTTTGTTCAGGTAAGATTATCAATCTTGCTGTCAAGCAAAACCAAGCATTTAATAGTGAGTGCCATACCATGTGCATTAATCAAACAGGTGGCAAGAAAGTAGGGGCAGGCAGGCACAACACAGGTTATGTAGACAGTAAACAGAGTGTTAGACATAATGCCTATATACAAATGCACAAAGTCTGACGAACAAACAGGGTGAACTCAAACTGCTGATACATGAAGGTAGATATGATATAGTTGGAATAGCAGAAATTTGGTTGGATGAAATCCTGATTAGAACATACTGGCAGAAGGATACAAACTGTTCAAAAAAAACCAGACCCCATAAAAGAGGAGGTGGAGTTGCACTGTATGTAAAGGACCACTATATTGCTACAGAAATGCATGAAACCAAAGATGAAAACCTCCTAGAATGCATATGGGTCAATATAAAATTAAAAAAGAATGATGGTGGCCATAGGTATATATTATAGGCCATCCAATCAAACAGAAAAGATAGATGTCCTTTTTGCCAGCCAACTAACAAACATATGCAGGAAACACACAAGAACAGTCATGGGAGTCTTCAATTATCTTGGTATCAATTGGAAAACCAATTCTGTACCAAGTAAGAAATCAAATAAGTTCCTAACCAACCTAGCTGACAACTTTGTTGTCCAAAAGGTAGAGGATGGAATTAGAGGGACAGCTATACTGGACTTTATTCTTACAAACAGAGAAGAAGTGATAGAGGGAGTTGAAACTGCAGGAACCTTGGGTGAGAGTGACCATGTCATACAAGAATTCAACATAACACAAATACAAGCAATAGAACATAATTACACCAGTCTTGGACTTTAAAAGCGCTAATTTCAATAAACTCAGAAAGAACTTGGGAAAGATTCCATGGATGAAAATTCCAAAGGGGAAAACAACGCAAGAATTTTGGGAAGCTCTGAAAAATATGATCATAAAAGCCCAGACTAGCACAATACCACTGAGAAAGAAAAACTAGAAATCCAAGAAGAAACCAACATGGCTGCACAAAGATCTTTCTGGCAAATTGAAAGAAAAAAAGGACAAGTAGAAAAAATGGAAAGAAGGACATACAACTAAGGCAGAATATCAGCAGATAGCCAGAATCTGCAAAGACAAAGCCAGGAAAGCAAAGCTCAGAACGAACAAAGACTTGCAACAAAAGTCAAAGATAATTTTAAAAAAAGTTTCTTCCAACATATAAATAACAAGAAAAAAATCAAGGAAACAGTCGGTCCATTAAAGAGAGAAGATGGCAAAGAGGTAACAGGCAACAGAGAGAAAGCAGAACTGCTTAACTCATTTTTTGCATCGATCTTCACGCAAAAAGAAATTATAGCTCAACCCACCAAAAACATAACTGTGAAAGACAGACCAGAAATAAAAGTTAAAATAAGCAAAACAATAGTCAGAGAACACCTATCTGATCTTGATGAAAACAAATCATCAGGGCCTGATGGATTACATCCCAGAGTTTTAAAGGAGCTGGCAGAGGTCATCTCAGAATCACTGCACCATGTCTTTCAAAAATCCTGGAGCACCGGAGAACTACCAGAGGACTGGAAAAGAACTGATCTGGTTCTCATCTTCAAAAAAGGAAAAAAAAAACAGACCCAGGAAACTACAGGCCAATCAGCTAAACATCAATACCCAGGAAGATACTGGAAATGGTAATAAAAAAACATATCTGCCAACATCTAGAAATAAGTAAAGTAATCACTAGCAGTCAGCATGGGTTTTGTTAAAAACAGATCATGCCAAACCAATCTTATTTCATTCTTCAACACAATGACTAAATTAGAAGACCAGTAAAATACTGTGGACATAATATATTTAGATTTCAGCAAGGCATTTGACAAAGCAGACCACAACCTACTTCTTAGTAAACTAGAAAAAAGTGTAACAGACAGCACCACTGCTAGATGGACTCGCAACTGGCTGATAAACCATACTCAACGAGTAGTCCTTCATGGGTCTAAGTCTACATGGAGGAAAGTAAGCAGTAGGGTGCCACATGGTTCTGTCTTAGGCCCAGTACTCTTCAATATCTTCATTAATGACTTAGATGAGGGAATGGAATAGGTAACACCCAAGAAGATAGGCTCAAGTTCCAGATGGATCGTGACAGACTAGAACATAAGTTCATCTAACAAAATGAACATTTGTTCATCTAACAAAATGAAATTCAATGTAGAGAAAGTCCTACACTTAGTCAAGAAAAACCAAAAGTACACATATAGACTGGGTGAAACCAGGCTCAATAGCAGTAACTGTGAGAGGGATCTTGGAGTCTTAGTGGACAACCAGCTAATTGTCAGCCGGCAGTGTGCAGCAGTAGCCAAAAAACCTAATGCAATCCTAAATTGCATTAACAGAGGGGTACAATCAAGATCAAGTGAGATACTAAAACCACTCTATAAAGCCTTAGTAGTCTACACCTAGAGTATTGCATCCAGTTTTGTTCACCACATTATAAAAAAGATTGAGACTCTAGAAAAAACACAGAGAAGAGCAACCAGGATGATTAGGGGACTGGAGACTAAAACATATGAAGAACGGTTACAGGAACTGGGCTTGGCTAGTATAGTAAAGAGAAGGACCAGGGGAGACATGATAGCAGTCTTCCAATATTTGAGGGGCTGCCACAGAAAGGAGGGGGTCAAGCTATTTTCTAAAGCTCCTGTAGGCCAGACAAGGAATAATGGATGGAAACTGAACAAAATAAGGAGATAAGGAGAAACTTTCTGACAGTAAGAACAATCAACCAATGGAACAGCTTGCCCTCGGAAGTTGTGGGAGCGCCATCAGTTGAGACTTTGAAGAAGAGATTGGACTGCCATTTGTCAGAAATGGTGTGGGGTCTCCCGTTTGGATGGGGGGTTGGACTAGATGACCTACAAGGTCCCTTCCAACTCTGATTATCTGTTATGGAGAACTAGCTTGAGTTCATTCCCTCATCCAATCTTCTGAGTAAGTTATCCACCAAAGCAAACAAAAAAATTGACTATCACATTCTGATTGAAAGCCTAACAGAAATTGGTCCAAGTAATTAACATATCTCTTTCTGGAGCTCTGAGGTCACAATTACCTGGCTAACTTTATGGATCTTTATTAATCTCATAGCCCAAAGTAACGTTTTTAAACATTCATTGTATTATTGTTTTTAATGGCGGAACATATGCTATCTGCTAAAAATATGGATCAGCTTTCTTGTTTATGTAATCAACCACAAGGGCTGAAGTTGAGTAAGAAAGAGGTAACCTTCTGTCCAAGTTTTGTAAGCAGAAGGGCTTATCTATCTTTAACTGCAATTAAAACTTGTCAGGCTTATCTCTAAGTAGTAAATTTAATCCAAGTTCAAACATACTAATGGTTTTAATTGAACAGGCAAACAATGAACACTTAAGTCAAAGAGTACAAACCAGTCAGAAACCTAACAGGCAGTCAAAACAACCAAATCTTGTATAAAAATCCAAATGAGAAAACTGCATATTGAGATCAACTGATTCAGAGTTTCAAGGAGCATTACACAGCATGAAGTGCTATGAAGCCTTCCCAACTGTGTGGTTCCAGTAAATCCTGAACTGTTTCTCAAATATGCCAATCTCTACTTCACAGGAGTATACCTGGTCATTTCTGGATTAACTCTGGTTAAGTTAATGTAAATTAAGTGGTAATAATCCATTCTCAACATAATCACTCTTCTTTAATTCTGCCTTCTTTTATTGCCTCTTTAAATGCTAGTATACTTATAGATTTGACTGATATTACAGGTCACAATCTTTGGTGCCTTGGAAATGCATGGAGGACCAAGGAATAGGCACCGACTCTTTGTTGGGCTCTTGCAAACTGGGTCTGCTTCTAGTAAAGCTATTCTTGGTTCTTATCTGAGGAAACTTCATGGAACCATGTAATGAAACTTTCGAAATATTCTGTACAAATTCTTGAGAGACATTCAAGGTGGCTTGTGACATTCAAGGTGGCTTGTGACTTATGATGCTTTTCCCTCCTCCTTCGGGGTCAGCCTGGTCATCTTATACAAATTAGCATCTATAGCCCAATCAAATATACCAAGTTATACATACTAAGTCAAGAATGTTCCTTAGACACATTTGCCTCAGGAATACCCTTATAAGTTAAGGGTTAAGGAAAATTTATAGACTATGTAAATTGACATGATGTTTTGTTGGTCTATCTATATCTGCACAGTGTCAAAAGGTTCTTTATTTTTTTGTACATAAAGCTTTCTAACTAAAATATGGTTAAAACAGTGCAGTGGAGTAACTAAATAAAAATTAAGGAAGCTAATCAGAGTGATGATTGTCTAACAAAAAAGCTTTCAACCACTACTCAGTAAAGAACAATAAAACAGGGAAAGGAAGCAGGAATGAGATGAAGAGCAAGAATCACTTTACTCCTATTTAATGTATAATGAAGAGACTTCAGCAATAAGTATATTTAGTGAGGCAGTGTGTTAATAACAAGAGCAACAAATTTTGCTTTCTTCCCAGTAACAACTCTTAAGCAAAGCTCTGCAGTTTACTTTTGGCTTATGGTTATTTGTCAACACTTTTCTATTATTTAGAGACTGATTTCTTTCCCTCTTAGTTCACTGTTGGAATAGAATCAATACAAATCTGCTCTTAAAGTAACTGCATCTGACCTGTGTTTGTTCTAAACTACATCATTCATAATGGTGATAGATTGGTTATGGTATTCCTCTTTGTATAAAACATAAAGCATAATAAGTACATATATTTTATGCCCAAGGTCAGAAGAAAATTAATGGATAAAGAGTTAGATAAAACAGAGTTCAAGCTAAGGGGGGGCTAAGTGCTCTCTGCTGGATATACCAAAGCAGGCAGTACAAAGCCCATTATACTCAAATCTTCTTGGAGCACTTCAAAAGTGAAATTGTTTCCACGGGGTAACTCATAAAAACTACCAAGCTTATACATTTCTATTGCAAAGCATCGCCTGCAGGAATTCGGCAAATGTTCCTCTTCAGGATCTTATTTAGCATATTCCATTTACCAATCTTACCTTTAAGACATAAATCCATTTGCTATTTATGATTAAAGCTGTACACATTATGGCTGTCATTATGAATATATCATTATGTCATATTTCTTAATCCCACTGACATATCTACTAAAGGAAAGATCCAATAGAAGCCCTTTGGAAAAGTAT
This sequence comes from Laticauda colubrina, assembly GCA_015471245.1. Lineage (NCBI taxonomy): Eukaryota > Metazoa > Chordata > Lepidosauria > Squamata > Elapidae > Laticauda > Laticauda colubrina. The sequence goes on along the minus strand of BLBF01000004.1, from coordinate 45,299,407 downwards.
GGGGTTTACTTTATTGTGATCTGACAATGACACTCATTTCATTTATGATTCAATTGTCCACCATACCATCAAGATAACTGGGGGGAAAATCCTCTTTTGCTTTAAATGAAGCATATAAAACCTGCAAACCAAAGACCAATGTGGCTCTCAATTTCACGTGACATTAATTTCAAAAGTGTTCTGCAACCTATTGATTCACATTTCTGATGAGGATAGAGCAATCTATCCTAACCTAGCATAAGAAGAAGAAAACAAAGATAGAAAGACTCTAAGAAAGTTATCAAAAAAAGAATGTTGAAAGGGTATAAGCGAACCTACTCAATTTTATACTTAACAACCTCAGATAGTATGAAGTCATCATGTGAGGAGCATATTTTGATTGCTTTGGGAAAAAATAGTTGGTTCTGAAACTTTGGTTCTTTTCTGTGTTCTTTGTTTATTAGTTTTACTTTTTTCTGTTTTTAATGCTCCCATTTCTGCCTTCCTATGGTTTCGTGTGTGTGTGTGTGTGTGTGTGTGTGTGTGTGTTCATGAATACACATTCATTCCTGTGGTTGTGAACCATCCAGTGTTTGATTTAAGACAGGAAGCTATACAAACGTTTCAAATAAATGAAATGTCAATTACATATTATTCCCAAGAATTCTGTGCAGAACAAGAACTCATTTATAGCTCTCGCTATACAAGTAACCATGAACAGTGAACAGTTGCTTCCCTCTTATTAGTTACATGGTCATTGTAACGAAATAACGAATTAACTACAAATATAGCATAACTTACCTGCAATGAGAAAGCCTTCCCATAGTCAGTGCAGGCTTGATCTATCCCCTCATGACCTGATTTAGTTCAGAATATCTTTATAAACTCTAATCCTGAACAATTCTAAATTTAGTATTTATATGCACACTTACATTTTAACGTGAAGGTATCATAAACATAAAGATTTCATTTTCTTGGTTCTTTCATTTAGAACTTCAAATTCTGATTTTATATCCATTGTTAATCAGAAATAAAACCTGAGGTTCCCATTTCTGAATACAATAGAAAAAATGACTTTAAGGAAAGTGGAAATTAGGGAATTTATCAGCATAATATTTGTTCTCAGGCTCAAATTTAACCTAACATTGATCAGTTGTTTTTGTGTTACATGTTTTTCTAGATTGCATGCACATTTAAGATCTGTCATAAAATTGCAGAAAATAAAATCTTTGTTTTCCATTGTTGCCTTTTGAAGATTTAAGACGCAAATATTATTTTGTGTTGCCAAAAAGAATGATTTGTAAATTATGGAAAAATATGTACTTTGTTCATAATATTAATAAATCATAGTTTGTTATTGTAATAGTGGGTTCTTGCAATGTTGGAATAACTCTGTTGTGCTCTACTGAGATTATATATTAAAAATCTTATTTCCAAATCTTACATTCTTTTGTGATTTATTTTATGATTTTATGATTATTTTAATATATTTTATTAGTGTCAACAAAGGAATCCACTTAACATTTATTTAACTTCCATTTATATTGTAAAAAACTGTCAGTGCGTGTGACCATCCATAAGCAATGTAAACACCCTGTTGTGTTGTTATGTTCCAATACAGGCCATTGGATTAAACAAACCTATTTAGATCTATGAGAAATTGTATGCATGTGTGTGCCTACTTTGACCTCAGGTGGCTAAGATAAAACATAAATATTAAACTTCATTGTTTTATTTCATAATAATTATTTCAATAAATTAAGCTATACACATTAATGGACCTTGTGACATCCATACAGATTACAAAAATATTCTTTTTTAAAATAACTACGTATAATCCAAATATAATGAGATATATCGGGAAGTAGAGTATCTTCAGAAACAAAGAAAAATAAACATCAAAAGAGGCTGCAAACAATTTCGTGGGTATTAGTCACAATTCAAGCAACAAGAGCCATCAACAATATATATTTACATTAGAAACTTTCACATGTGAGAGAGAACTCAAATTTTTCTTCAAAACTGTATTTGCTCTCAGCACATTGCAAATCGGTTGTTAAAGAGCTGAATGCATCTCTTTCATAATGGCAAACCCATTACAAGAAATTGATTTTTACTTTCAAACATAGAAATATCTTAGGTTTTTTTAAACACAAAATAGAAACCCAAGTTGACAGCAAAACATCAGAGTAAAACCAAAACTATATATTTTACCACATCAATTTGAAATTTTCTAAATTTCTAAAGTAGCTGAATAATTCTTAATGTATAAATTGATGACTCTGTTCAGGTGTACTTTTTTGAGTATGTACAGGAGTCCCCTGTGGTAACTTACATGATAGAGGTCAATTCACAGCAATAAACAACAGAGATAAATGAATGCTATCAGCCTTCTCTATTATAGTTACCATCTTCTTTTCCACAAAGTATCTGTCAAGACTGACTCATGCTTTCATCTATATTCCACTTTGCTTGCATTTTGATAAAGAACAGGGAGGAGGCTGGCATGGAACAAGGGTGGGGGGAATGGCCTCCAAGCATCATTGGTTCCTGCAAGACATGGCTCTCACCTCAAGGACAATCCTAGCAGTTGTCCCAGTGTGGCCTGCTGGTTCCCATGACAAAATGATAGAAGAGATTGGTGGACGTAATGGACTGTGGGTGGCCCATGGAGAAAGAGGGAATGATTTCCCCCTCTATGTTTGTTTTTTGTATGAGATTTATCAACATGGATGTTCCAAAAATCTGTTTCTAATATCCTAGGAGGGCTGTTAAGGACAAATATGCTAACACATCTTTTTAATGAATATATGGGGCTACCCAACACTATGGATATACCCAAACCTATCTACATACATTCACACACACATAAAGAAAAATGGTACTTACAGTATTTGTATATTTGCTTCCTGAGATAAACATAATAAATCTATACACTTCATGATCAGAGATTAACCAAATCTCTAACAATTAAGTGACAGGATAATATTTTTATGAAGATGGATAAGGCTACACATATTTCTTATGTTGTCCTCTGAAGCATCTATTGTTTTTAAATATTACAGGTTTGTAATGTCCAAATCGTAGATAGGATTCCTGTTACAAAAATAAATTCTGACAAAAAGTAATATTCAACATTTCTGTTCTGGTTTTCTCAAGACAAGCACCAAGTGAGAAATATCATTATTGACTTGATGCATTTGGAGTTCCTTGTCTTTAAAATCATTGTATGAAAGGCAAACTCTTAAAAGTAAGTCCAGTGGGAACCATTTTCTGTCAATAACAGTACAAAACAATGGAAATTCCAGTTGTTTTGTGCTTTGGGAAATTTTAAAAAAATAAAGCTTCGTGTAAGTGTAAACAGTTGAACTGGAAAAAACCTGAAAAAAAAGCTAAATATTATCTATACAGGAACTGACAATGCTAACCTCCAAGGTTGCTTCACCCTTCAAAAAAAAAAAGTAATTCTTTTTTAAAATCCTGTCTTTATCATGTAATAGTAAAATATAGGTCAATATTACATGCCATTCAGGTGCACTGGAATAAATATTTAATGGAACCCACAATGAACAATATTGATGTGAGCTCTGAATCTTGATTGTGTGTGTGTGTGTGTGGGGGGGAATTCAATGTACAGTTAAAGTAGGACTTTAGTATCTTGACCTTTGCTTAGTATTTTGTATTCTGCATTGAAGTGCTAATATACTGATTTTTTGTCTCTTTGATTTTTACAGAAGCCTTTTTTTTTTCTTAGCATGCTTTACCAGTTTCAGCTAATTCTGAGATTTTGCTTTCGTGACATCTTCTAGATAGCTCCAGGCAAATTGTTTGTATTCTTCTTTGGTGACCTATTCTCTTTTCATGTCCTTTTTTGTTTTGAGATCTCCACTAAGTTTGTTGTGTAGCTATATTCACACCTCCGGTCATCAAGACCATCATATTTAAGATTTAAGAGACTTTAAGAAAAATGTTTGAAGCTCAACATCAATGAAAAATTTAAAAAGTATAGTTAAAATCATTACTTCATTACAGAAATTCTAAAAAAGCATATCATTCACAGTCCAAGTAGACTTATTAAATTCAGCTCAAAGAGTTTTTGTAAAAGTTGAACTCCTTTTCCAGACAGTTCCAATACAAGATATTGGAAATGCAGCAGTGAATAACAGCAGTATAATATCATAAGTTGGTAACATTTCAAAATGGTAAATGCCAATATTTCTTTGTTGCTGCTGAAAAAAGGAAATGCTTGTGAAAAGATTTGTTTCAAGAGAGTGGGACACTAATCAAAACAGGAATCCATTTATTGTTTCCAACAATAGTACATTTACCTTCTGATCCGTGGATAGTGATATCTATAAGGTAGAAAATAACTTCAACAGAATGAAGAACTAGAATTTTAAGTTCTTTTGATATTAGCTTCTAAAAAGATAACGATCACGAAGAACGGAAGTAACAATTTTTAAGGCAGATTATTTTCTGACTATATTTAAATAAACAGTAAATGCAAATAAAAGAAAAATACTCACATAGTAATAATCACATAAAAGTTACTACATTGGGAGGAAAATCTTTCATATGTTACAGCTACAAATTTCAGTATTCTATTGGCCATGTACTTGGAATTACTGTTAAATTTGAAGATCCTGAGGCTTTAATTTTACAAAAAATAAATGTGGAAACATAAATATATTAGCAAATGATCACAACTTTTTATTATAAACACCAGTCCTGGATAATGAAACAGTACTACAGAGCCTTAATCTATTTACTGGACAGGCAAGGTGCTGGGAAATACTAGTACCCACTTTGCATATTGGGATAATGTGGAATTTAAGAGACTTTTGGCCTGTCCAACATGATTCACAAATATGGAGTAATTTTGAAAGTTGGAAGGAAACGCCAATTAGTTCTAACTTACCTGGAAATGATACCTTACCACACATTTAAAAGAAAATTAGGTGATGAGTGGAACCCTGTCCTCAACCTCTACCTATGAATCGGTCTCATTGTTTGTTCACCAATTGTTGTGAGAACTCAAGATACTAAGTAAATTATCTAACCTAGTAACTGAAATACACTGAATTGGAAATTAATTGAAACAGCATTGATATGAGGAAAGCCGTTTCACATGACTCCACTGAAATGTGTGTCTTGCTAAAATTCTTTAGCAGACTCAAATAAGATATATATTTACATCTAGGTATAATTTGATAACCATATTAAAATCAATGTTCAGTTGTGATCTACAATCAAAGCATTTTAAAATTTCTTCATGTTCAACTATGTATATTTGTGAATTACATTTGTGAATTTGACATATTAGCAACACATGACTCAAATGATTTAGCATATTTTTATGCAATAGTGTAGAAGACATGGGATCTTTTACCATTCAACAGAGAACTGGGCATTTATTTTTATATGCAAAATGAATCACAAAAATTGAATGAAAATTCTGCTACAGACCTTTACAATAGTTTATAATATCATCACTGACATTACAGAATCAAGTCAAAGTTCCTGCACTATTTGACATTCACTTTTTTGGTATTTTAAATTACTTTGTACTATAAACTGAAGTGCAAGAAAGAGCAAGCCCTTGACATTTTCAAAGTAAACAAAAAGCAACTATGAAAGCATTTGATTTGTGGACTATAAAAATTCTGCTATTTTATCATAAACTATCTTAAAGTTTATCTGTCTATTTTGTTATTATATTTTTTGTTTTATTTAAAAATCACCATGAGGTAGATCCAACATGCTAACTTGGCAAGATTAGCATTTTTACTAAAGACTACAACATGTGATGATAGACAAAATTTAACCTACCAGGGCAAACTACTAACATACTTATTATATGAATATATGAACTGGCCAGTTAAAAATGAAAAAAAAAAACCTAACATATATTTGAATATATGATACTGGCTACAATTTATTCAAATATGAGAAAATATATATTTTATCTCTCCCTATGGACAGCTCTTAGGGATAATGCTGTGAACTCAAAGGACTTTTCTGAGATATTCAGATATATTTTTTTGTATAAGTTGACTCACATTTCCCAAGACATTGAAAAACAGAATGGAACCCAAGAAAAAAGTCAGACAACAAATTCACAACTTTTATTTATTGGATGTGCGGTATGAATGTACTGTGAACTGCTTATATGATGACCCAGGGTGGGATACAAAATAAACAGCATCACAAAAAACAGGTGAAGCCCCTTTTATTCCTTCACTTTGCTTCCAAGCTCCAAATATCCTTGACTGGGGACAAAAAAAAACCCTTCCACACAAGCAGTTATAAGAAGGAGGAAATGCAGTTTAAATTATAAAGAGTAAAAAAACTACACAAACCAGGAAAGATAAGGGCTTGAAAATGCCCACAGATATCAGAACATACACTGGGAAGGACACCGAACTCAGAGAGGAATAATAAACTAGAGATATTTCCACATTTTGTTTCCAGCACTCGCCTGTATGCATGTCCATCCTCTTATCCAGTTGTCATAGCTGCAGCCCATGAAGAGGATCAAGGCCCTCTTGTCCCCAGTAGAGCACATCTCTCCCTTATCCTTTCCTCCCTGCATGACCTAGGATGGAGAGGGGATGGGCCCAGTCCTCCTTTGACTGCCCAGCCGGCCTCTGCCCTTCCCTAGTCTCCTCCACAACCTCCGGAGCCACACTTCTACTCCCTGTTGGCTGTTCCTCCTCTCCCTCAGAGTCAGTCTCCACCAGGGGCATGACAGCTTTAAAGGATAGGACTAGTTGAACTGCAGTCAAAATGCTTAAAGGCACAGTATACATAACTTTAAATATTTTGACTTCAGTTCAACTCAGTTCAATCCTTGATTTTCATTTATGTGAAGTGCTACATTACATAGCTCATTACAATCCTTTGACTTTTTTGGGAAAGAGAACCCGATAGAAGAACAGAACTTGCCACGGATTGGGCTAGTAGACATGGCAACATAAAGGGCTTAGAATTCAATGTTTGGTCATAGATTGAACAGAGATGAGTCTTGAAAGCCTTTGTAGAAACAGTTAAAATGAAAACAAAAATAAGTTTTAAACCAAGGAAAGCAGGAAAAAGAACTCAGGTTGATTTCAGAGAGAAGGAAGAGACAATGAAATCAGGCTTTTGATATTCTGTTACTGTAGCCTATATATATAAAAAATAGAGTTCAGGATAAACTTGTGCCCAACCTTTATTTCTTCAAATACATATTAACATAGACTAACAAACTGGAGAAACTATTTACCCCACAGAAACAGACTCTGCATAGTTTCCAACTAAGTGCTTTAGGGCAGATGTCAGCAACCTCTGGCTCTGGAGCTGCATGCGGCTCTTTGGGCCCTTTGCTCAAGCTCCCTGTCCCATCACTGGCTGGCCCCGCCTCTTACCCTCCCCTCCCTTGCCTGGCCTGAGAAGGTAAGGGTGTCAGTGGGGGTTGAAGAAGGGGCCAATTCTCCAGAGTCTCACTCTTGCTGGAGCTCCTTCTGGTCCTTGTTGGTGCTGGACATACCTCGGTTGCTTGGGGAGTGAGTGGTTATCTGTACACAGCTTTGCTGTGCTTTGGTGCTCACTTCAGGATGGTCTCCCCGTGTGCGTGCACCCTCCTGACCCTGCCAAAGCTGGCCAGGGGGTCACGAGATGAGGGGGGGAGGAGGAAGATCACCTGAAGGGAAGCCTCTGCTGCAGCTGGTGCTCATTCTTCAGCCAGTCCAGATTTCCAAAAGGAAGAAATAAAAGGATAGCAAAGAGCCCCAAGGAGAGCTTACTGGCTTGGCCCAACTGTGGCTTTGAGAGAGAAGTGGGGGGAGATACACACAGAGATAGACATAGAGAGAGATTCAGAGAGTGGAGGGGAGAAGAGGGGAGATAGGGAGAGGGGCAGAGAGATGCAGAGAGATATAGGGGAGAGAGGGGAACAGAGATACAGAGAGAGGGGGGAGGGAAAGGGGAAGTTGGGGAGAGGTGGAGGGAGATACAGAGAGAGAAGGGGAGACAGAGAGGGGAGAGATACAGAAAGATACAGATACATAGAGAAGGGGGAAGAGAGGATGGGAGATAGAGAGGGAGGGGGTAGAAAGAGACAGAGAGATACAGAGAGAGGAGGAAGAGGGGCAGAGAGATAGAGAGGGGGGAAAAAGTCAGAGAGAGAGGTGGGGAGAGAGAGAGAGAGAAAGAAGGGTTTTGTGGCTAGGTAGGCGTGGCGAGGGGGTCATGTGACTCAGTGGGAGTGAGTGACATCAAGTTGGCCATGTTCACCCAGGTTTTGTGGCTGCCGATTTTGTGCCAAATGGCTCTGAGTATTTAAGGTTGTAGATTCCTGCTTGAGGGAATGATAGAAATATTTAGAATTGGAGAAAAAGTAACATTTATCCCTTGAGAAATGGGTCAGTGGAATCTAAAGGACTGACAGAACCAAAGACTACATATTGTAATAAAGTGGTCTTGTGAAAAGCTTGTAAGTATTTCCATTGTTTATACTACCGTATTTTTTGGAGTGTAAGACACTCCAGAGTATAAGATTGTAAGACTCTCCGGAGTATAAGATTGTAAGACTCTCCAGAGTATAAGATAATTTTTGGGGAGGAAAATAAGGGAGGGGAAAATTCTATCTCTGCCTACAGCATCCATCGGTATTCATCTGGCAAGCATCCTGTCAGTGTGTGAGAGTTGAAGGCTCTTTAAAAACTGAAGCAGTATTTGCTGTGTGAGCAAGGAGGAGACAGCAAGGAGCCTGGGCATGGCTAAAATCAACTGTTCTGTACTAAGCTGCATGCTGCTCTGAAACTAAAACTGAAACTCCTCTCCTCTGCTTGTGTTTTGCTTGTATTTACTACCATGTTGGAAAACCTGCTTTTGGTATTGCATATTTACTTCATGTGTTATATTATATATAAAGAGAAGTTATTGAATTCTGCTGAATCAGTTACTTCTATGTGCTTTCTGGATGTGATTGCTGCTGCAAACTCTGACACGTCCTTGTAGCAAATAGCGAACAGCCAGGTCAGCTTCTGTACATTATTGCCGCCTGATTCAGCAGAAGCAGCTGATTGGCGGGTGGATTGGCCTCACAGAATACCCCCAATCAGCTGTTCACTACCTCATAATTACAGGGTTCTATGTCTGTCGCAACCATTTTGCAGGAAATGAGCCATAAACATTTGAAAAACTGTACTGGTTACCCCACTGTATGTAGAAGGGAACAATTTGGTATGTGAGTGCATGCAAATAGTGCATGCAAGAAAAAAAATGAGGCCAATGGTGGCTCATCTAGGGGTCATACTGGAGGCTCGAAATATCAGATAGTACCTTGTCACACTAAGTTACACCATAAAAATGAGAATTACAAAGTTTAATAAAAATGTTTTTGAGAAAAGCACTGAATTCAACTTGATATTAACTTGAATTTGTTTTTGTGGCCATAAAATGTTTGTAAATTACAATTTGAAGGTTCACCACTAAATGTAAGAATGTAAATGCATGTTTTAATACGGATAATTATTATTTAACCCCAGTTTTGCATAACGGTTTCTTCAAAATGGTGCACTAATAGTCATTATCGACTTTAGGCATCCATTTGAGCATACTTTCTATGTCATTTTGTTTTGCTTTGGATAGTGTGTGTACCTGTAACTCTGTCTTAGGCACTAGCAAAGTAATAGATGTGGCAGGTGGTGTTGGAGAAGCAGGTTTCCCGCAAACGCTCCTCGTCTTCTTTTCAAAGGCACGGGAGGTGACCATAGTCCAACTTTCCACAGTGAAGGTTGTCTTGAACCTTACTGTTGAATGGGTCTGGATAAATTTTATTTGTGAAACTTTAGCATACAGCACATTACTGCTGAAACTGCTTTGAACACATGGAGTAATTTTTTGAAATATGAGGGCTTCATCTGGATGATTTTGAATGGCTGGCATCGCTTGGCTTTTTTTTAGCAATCTTAGAAAAGAAACTGGTGAGAATATTTCGGCTGGTAGCATAGCACTTCAATTATGCTATGCATATTATCCACTTCTTAAATGCAAGAGTGGGCCGGTATAGAAAACTTCATTTCAATTCTTTCAATGTTTGGGTGATTCCGAAGAAAATCTGTTATTGCAAAAGACATGTGTGAGTTTCTATTTTGCAGAATGCAGCTGTCACTCCAAAATGTTAAATGCACAGCATATGGTTGATCTTGCACTACATTTTCCAAATTTTGTATCATAGCATTAGCTGTATCCTTTCCAGCACATCCTCCAATTAATTCAGTCCAAATGACACAGTATCTTTGTTCTGTATATGATGTGTGAGCAGTCATATTATACAAGTTAAGTTTATGCTTGTAAAAACAACTGCTTCTACCAGATTTTGGCAAAGTGATGACATTCTCCATGCCAAAACAGCCTAGTTTTGTCTCCTCTTTCTTCCTGTCTGTGATCTCTCATTAAATTCTTCTGTTGGGTTTACGAATCATATTTCTTTTGTAGCATCTCTTCTACCTGCCCAATTGAAGAGACAATTTTATATTCCTTGCAAAGATCACAGCGATCTTTTTTGGGTGCGTGGAATGCCAGTTTAAATTCATTGTTGAATATAGTTTGAAATTAATTAATTAATTAATTATTAGATTTTCAATTAAAAGTTCTATGTCCAATTGGTCATCTTCAGTTTCTGGAACATACTAGGATCCACTTGGTTCCTATAAATCTGAACTTGCTTCTATATCGTGGAAAAGAGATATTACTTCAGTATTCACGTGTCCAGAAACAGAGGCAACACTAAGCGCTTCAGGCTCCATCCTTGCTCCATCACATGAGAGCAGCCAAGCACAACAATTGGCTGCTACAAATGGAACCCTGTAGTTCTGAGTTTTCATGCATTAGTGTAGATAGAACCTTGTAATTTTGCTATTTGTGATGAAACTATTTAGAAATTTTATAAAATAAGTTCTTAAAAAGTCATGGTAGATAGATTCTTGTCACACTCTTAACTCATTTTTGATAAAAATGTCAGATAGAACACTGTAATTCTGAGGTAGCATGTTCCAGGTTGCAGGGATTGCCATAGACCAACACTGCCTCCGTGCATCACATTTTTGGCCTCTATACCTTGTGTTTTTGGCCTCATGGGTGGGGCTACATTTGGTGTATAAGACACACACAAATTTTCACCCTCTTTAGGGGGAGAAAGTATGTCTTAAATTCTGAAAAATGCAGTAATTCGATTTAAAAATTGTAAGAAAAAAATCTAATATCTCTTGACTATTCTACTTGAGGATAAGTAAATATTCTGAAGCTCTGAATCTAGCTTTCCCCCAAAAAAAATTTCTGTTATATCCCAGATAAATCAGAAGAATCAGAATCTTGCCATATATATTACAATATAATAATGATCAGTTCTCAACCTGACTTTTTATGTTGTTCAATGAGGCATTCATTACTGGTTGCACGTGTGCATCCTGTTCTTCCTTTTCTTTTCATCATTAAACAGTAACTTGATATTAATATAAACTTGTGCATTTCTTTACAAAGAGCTACTAGCCTAAAAGCCTGCAAAACCTAACTACCGTAAAATTTCAAGATTTAAAAATTTCAAAAAGTAGCAAATAAACTGAATAAATGTTTGAGTTGAATGAACTGACAAGGCATATAACTAAAGAGTTGGAACATTAACTCGTATAGTTTTGTCTTGTTCTATTATTATGTTGTAGGCTGATAATATCAAGATTGTTAACATGACATTCAATCAAACAGAATGTTTTAAAGATGTCTGGTTTTTTGGCCTTATCTCCAAATGTGAAAGCTCTCCAACTTCAAAATTTTTGAAAAATAGTAATTAACTAAAGGAATTATCGTACTAAATTGAAAGAATATTCCATTATCATTTTATCTTTTATTTGTAAAAGAAATACCTTTATTTCAAATGATCTAAAATAGACTATGTGGCAATCCTTTTTAATGTCTTCATCAGTTTCAATTTATGTTGTTATAATTCTCTACTTAAAATTTTGTAATTAGTTACACAGGGTAAATACTGTCTTGTTCTGATGTAAACCCTACCACATCAAGAAAATGCACAATTGCAAACAAAAATGACAATAAAAAAAATTAGCAGCTGTTTTCAGTATCAGCCACCTGTTTGTCCTTATTTTCCTTTCGTTATTACTAGACAGCTGTTGATATCATCGCATATTTTAAAAATCTTAATATAAAATAACTGAATAAAAGGCCAATTTAATCTATTTTTGAAAGGTTTCACATTCTTACAGGCATCTGCTTGTTTGGTTTATGTTGTTTGCTGCAAGCAATCTTAGTACTTTTGCCATATAAACTTTCATCAAAAAATAAAAGTCTTCCAAATCAAACTAAGTACAATATAAACAGCACACATGTAAGTACCCGCGAAAGCCTAA
>BLBF01000004.1:45256022-45268954 GCA_015471245.1 Laticauda colubrina | reverse complement strand
GATAGATAGATAGATAGATAGATAGATAGATAGATAGATAGATAGATAGATAGATAGATAGAATCTCCACTCCATGTGTCCAGCTATCCAGGACTTCAAACCCATGTGGTCCTGTTCACCAATAAACCAACCTTCCAAGCAGTCTCTGTTTCCAGTGTCTTTCTCCCCACTTGGAGGTGAACCCAAATGGACATTTCTTCCAACAAGTAAAATATGGGAAGAAGGATTTTTTTAACTGAACCATTCAAAAAGTTGTTTTTAATGAAATTGTTTATACTTGTCCAACTTTCGCTTGCTTTACAAATCTGTGAAGGTTGTCAGGCAAGGATTGTTTGTGAAGTTACTTTTCCAACATTGTCATAACTGCAAATGGGTGCTAAACAAGGCTTGTACTAAATTAGGACTTCCTGTATATGTTTTCATATCGACATTTGAATCTACATCTGCTTCAATTGCTAAGGCATAACTGTACAGGAATAGAAATGAATTAGGCTGCAAGTCTTATTTTTCTCTAGCAGGATTATTTTTGTGAGCAATCAAAATAAAAAGTTATTTTAACTGGTTTGAAATATCCTATTCTGCACTTCTGCTCCTTCAACTTTTGTTAGAAAGCATACAAATGCTTGTTAATCCAGTTATCTTTTACTATCCAGTCCTTAGTTGGTGCAATGTTTTCATTTACTACCTTGTTCTCTACACATTAGCAGTGAGCAAAATGTTTGTACCCTAATTTGGCACACTATTATATTATCAGAAATTAATTACCATCACAAAACTAGACTTAAGAGGTACTGATGACCGCTACATTTTGAGCCTCTGATTTAAAGAATATTTGCTTAAGCCCATGTCCCACTGCACCAACAGATGCAAAGAGGATGTAAAATATTTAAAAAAGCTTGCCATCCATTGGAAAATGCAATGCATCCGTTGTGTACTCACTGCATATGTGTTTCATATGCTCTATCCCTCCAGCATCCATCCACTGAGATTTCATCCACCCAAGAAGTTTTGAGCTGCACAAAACTTTTTGAACGGATGAACTTTCCGCCGTGTACGATGTACATCCACGACATATATGGGCAACAAATATTCTATGTCCGTTATCATCTGTTAAACATCCGCTGTATCCTCTCGGCATCCTCTGGACATCCTTGCAATTCACATCCACTGCAGCTGAAAATGGAAAGGAGGAGGAAACAAAAGGTACACGGAATGTCCACACAGCATTAGTAGCACAGAAATAGAAAGGATGTAAGCATATGCATCTCGTATATAAAGGATTAAAACGGACAAAACGTTTGTATCTGGGATGTATCTCGGATATTTAGTATGTCTGCAGTATGTCTAGAGTATGTAGAAGGACACCTAGTGGAAAACCGATATTTCCAATAAAAAGGGGGAGAAAATCACCTGGATCTCAGTATGAGTCCAGCAGCCGTGGTGTACAGACCTCTTCACCCTTGGTCTTGCTCTTCCACATCATCCATTGTTCTCCATCATGGATCATGACACAATCCGTGTGGTAGCTGCAATCATTCATCACCAGAACCAAAACCTGTTCAGACTGTTTCACCTTTTATACACAAGGAGAAGAAGGAGACGTCCAAGAGCTGTGTGGGTCCGAGGATGGATCGGGAGAAGAATGGAATTTGGACTTTATGACCAGTTGATGGTGGAGCTGAGGAATGAAGACTCTCGTGCATTCCATCACTTCATGTGGATGCCACCAGCAATTTTTGATGAAATTGTAGGGCATCTGAGACCCAGGTTGACCAAGCCGAGCACCAACTTCCGTCCCAGCCTGGACCCTGGACTGAAGGTGGAACTGACTCTGCACCACTTGGCCTCTGGAACCACATACAAAAACATGCAGTATATGTGGAGGGTGCCACACAACACCATCAGCAAAGTGGTCAGAGAAGTGGTGCAGGCCATCATCAAAGAATACGTGGAGCAGCTTCTCAAGTGCCCCACCACTGAACAAGGCTGGAGGAAAGTTGCAGAAGAGTGGCATCAGAGGTGGAACTTTCCCCACACCGTTGGAGCCATAGATGGGAAGCACGTGGTCTGCAAAGCTCCAGCCAACTCAGGGTCCACTTATTTCAACTACAAGGGCTTCTTCAGTATCATCATCTTTGCCATGGTTGATGCTGACTACAAGTTCATGTACATTGATGCTTCAGGCAACGGGTCAGTTTCAGATAGCCAGGCATACAATGCCAGTGACCTCAAGGATGGGCTGGAACGCAACCTCATCATGGGTTTTCCAGATCCAGACCCCCAACTCAATAACACACAAGATGTGCCCTACTTCATCGTTGGTGATGATGCCTTCTCCCTCAGAACCTACCTCATGAAGCCGTACAGTTCAAGATACCTCACCCATGAAGAGGGGATCTTCACCTACAGGCTGTCCAGGGCAAGGCGGGTGGTGGAGAACGCCTTTGGTATCCTGGCCAACAGGTTCCAGATACTTCTCACCACCATGCAGCATCACCCACAGACTGTGAGGATCATCGTGGAAGCTTGCTGCATCCTGCACAATCTCATGTGCACCCGCTACCCAGTGTTGCAGAACAGACTTTTGGACCATCAACAAGGGAATGGGGACATGGGAGCCTGGTGAATGGAGGCAAGGATGAAACCTGATAGACACTGTGGATGTACAAGGCCCCAACAGAGCTTCACGTGAAGGGAAGAAGCAGCGCAACCTACTAAGACACTGGTGCAACTCCCCAGCTGGAGCAGTGGAGTGGCAAGACAGGATTATAGATGGTTAATGGATGCTTCTTTGAAGCTATCGCATAACAATGATGAGATTGTGCCATGTATGTTGAGTGGCCCTTCAATGAATAGGGCATTAATAAAGAGTTTTGTTCATTTTGAAATGTGTTGATCAATCAATAAATTGTTATTGATACAAAAGGTCCATATGTGTGGCAGCTGGGAGGGTGGACCATACAATCCCACTATGCTAGCACTGGAGGTTTATCTTTCCCACAACTATCCTTACCTATTCCACAAGCATTCAAAGGCTAAACCATTTTTTCAAAGTTTTCACCAACACTTTATTAAGTAAAAAAAATGAACCAAGTGTGTTAAGCAAAGATAACCTTTATTAATAACTGTCTTAAGTAAACTGTATGACTTTATTAAAAAAGAAAAATGAACCAACTAAAGTATTTTAAGCAAAGATAAAGTGAACAAGTAACAACTCAATCTCTGGCACTATTCTCAGTCACTCTGAGTCATGTCCATGGTCTCAGCTGTTAAGTGGCCAGGAACTGTGGAGGTGGCTGTGGCTTGAGTGCTGGTCTGAGGTGCCATTGGGATGCTTGGCCCCGAGAGTACAACAGGGGATGGTGTGTTAAGGAAGCTCTCAGAGAGTTGACTCAGTCCCATGAGGTTGAGAGGCCCTTCATCAAGTACCTGGGATGTCAGGCACAAGACTGATGACAGATTGTCCGTTGATGGGCTTGGCTGTGGGGTGGAGGAAGGAGTGCAGTGGGGCTGTCTGGTCTGCAGCTGGGTGAGGTGTGGCATCTGTGGCGTGCGATGAACCTGAGCCTGGACTGGGAAGGTCTGTTTTTGCTGTGGGAAGTCCTGGTAGTCATAGCCTTGGTAGGTGAGAGGCTGTTGAAAGCCGTGGAAGGGCTGTGACATCGCCTGGGGTGGAGGAGCAGACCTGGACTGGATCGGAGCAGGTTCAGCTGGGCCTTGAGGGTTGTGCAGAAGTGCTGTGATCTTTTCCTTCATCACCTGGTACTGGGCCTCGGGCATATCCCTCAAGGTGTGGCTCACGTACGTGATGAAAGTGTGGTGGCTGGAGGATCCTCTGTCCAAGTGGACCAGCTGAGAGAGCAGTTATGTGCTGGTCCTCATTGTGTCCCTGATCTCCAACAGGACAGTGTGGCCCTGGCCCTCTAGTCTGCCTCTCTGCCTGCATCCTGTGGGGGTGGGGGTGGGGGTGCATTGGTCTCTCGTGGCTGCCGCTTCTTCCTCCATTTGTGACAGGGGATCCTCCAAGTCCTCTGGCATGGGGAGTGCAGCTGCCAGGGGGGTCTCTGCCGTGGGCCCCTCTGAAGACACCTGCCTGGACAGGGCAGCTGGCTGATGGCTGGAAGAGGACTGGATGTCTGTGGGCTGTCTGAGGGAGATGGGTGTCAGAGGGCCTGCTCCTCAGTGGCAGACCTCATCCTCCAGGAAGCTGCACTTGGCCATGACGTACATCTCCCAGTCAGTGAGCTTGACAGTGGCCTGGTCAGATTTTTTGAGGTGTAGCTTGCCAGGTGTTCATGTGCTTCCACCATCCCAGGAGTACATCTGCAGTGTAGCCCAGGCTCTCTGCCTTGTCTCTCCAAGCTGCCTTCTTCTTCTTGGTGTCGTGATAGAGTCTGTGGCCCTTTCTCCAGAGGTACTCGTTCTCCCTCAGCCATTCCAGCACCTCCTCCTCATGGTCCTTGGAAACGGTGTACTGTTTCCTCTCTCCCTTCTGCTTCCCTTGCCTCTTCCTCCCTCTGGCAGGGCCTTCAGCAGCAGGCCCTTCAGGGGCTTGAGCAGCAGGGCTTTGAGGGCCTTGTGGCTGGTCCACCACAGCAGCAGCAGCAGCACCAGCACCAGCACCAGCAGCAGGAGGAGAAGGACCAGCAGCAGCAACACCAGCAGCAGCAGCAGCAACAGGAGAAGCACCAGCAGCTTCTGAGTCAGTGCCAGGGGGTGGGATGGTGGTTCTGTCCTTCTTGCCAGGGCTGGCACAAGAAGGCACGGGCTTTCTCTTCTTCCCTGACTGACGAACCATGGTGTACGCAGCACGTCTTTCTTCTGAATGCTGACTGCATGTGAGATGCATCCTTTTATATCCGCAGAGCTGACGCAATTCATACTCCCTGCATGTGCAGTGAACGCTTTGCGTCTGATATACATCTGCTATGCATCCGCTTTGCTTCCTATAGGCGTCCTTGATGCATCCGCATCATCCGCTATGCATCCGCCCCTTCCGCTATGCGTCCGCTTCACTATTCTCCCCCGGAACCCCTGCAGATGTATCATCCGCTTCCATCCGCTGTCATCCACTAGGCTTCCTATGAACATCCATTTAACATCCCCGCTATATCTTACCCACGTCCGTTCTTTTCCATTCTTTTCCGTTCTGTTTATGCAAATTTTCACCACTTTTTGGAGCGGATGACAACGGATGGAGCCGCCCCCGAAATTTTGCTCATCCACTGTGTCCTTTATGTATACATTTTGCATCTGTCGGCCAGTGGGACAGGGCCTTTAAGAGGAATCAGTTATCAGTTGAGAAGTCAGTTGACTCTTAAACCGCTCAGAATAAGGCACAGAATAGAATACCATAAAATGTTCCACCTTGGTGATGTGCAACTTCTGTAATTCTTTTAGGGTGCACAACTTCTCTAACCTAGGACAAGGTCATTAGATTAAAGATTATAAATAAGATTAAAATTAAGCCATCTACAATAGAAGATCTACTAACTGAAATTCAGAGCAATAAAACATGTAAGTGTGTGTATATGTTGCAAGGGTAAATTCTATACTTTTTGTATAAGCCTTTCCAAATAAATGAATGGAAAATGGAATAGTTAAATAAATAAGTGCAAATTCCATTTTAAGAAGTAGGTTTCAGTAGTTTTAAGCATTAAATTTTTATTTTAAATATATGCAAAGTTAAAGTATCCATTTTGTCTTTTAAATCCCTAACACCTGAAATTGCAAAGAAAGACTACCCCATCCAACCAGATTTTGGTATTTGACTGGCTGCTGACTGACTGGCTATTTCTCTTTGTATCACTACCTTATTTAAATATGTATTGCGATGCTCGACGAAAAATTATCACATTTGCTTAGAATGAAAAAAGAAATCATTTGCAAAATTATTGCAACAATTTTCCATGTTAGAGAATAGAAAAATATATATCTATCTATCAATCGATATACTTTTTTGAACTCTGAAGGAAAAATGACTTCCATTTACAGAGAAATTAAATATTATAAGCAACCCTTTTTCAACTTTAAATAAATAGGTACCTTATCTTGCTTTCTTTCCATCCATTAAATTCAGTATCAAGTCAAATTTTAAACTTCATGGTATTGAGCATTTCTACTAAGGTTCATGCAAGAAGCATTTAAAACTGGCTTTAAAATATACTAGCATTATAATTCATAAGTTTGTATTTACTGCGTAATATTTCAGCAAATATTTCACTAAATGTTTTTAACTTTTTCAGAGGAAGCAATAAATAAAGACATATATACTTTTTTCTCTTTTACAATAAGAGAGATTTACATCTGCTGGCATTTCTTGCAACCTTTCTGTATATGTAAGTGCTTTCAAAAAGAAAATATCCCTTCATATCTATTAATTTTGTTATTCAGAAATTTATTGTCACTCAAACAAAAAATAATAACAAAGGGTGATATATATTATTAGATGTTTATCCTGTTATATAGAAAGCAAGTTTGAAATATGACAATTTTAATTAGGTATTTACAATTTTTACTTAAGAAAACTGTAAAACTTTTGCAAAAGAATGTCTATAACAATTTACTAAAATAGAGATATAATATAGTTAATTTAATTTTAAAAATTCTAAATATGATGTTATTTATACAGATCTGCTTCTGAATACACTAAGTAAAATATATTTTATACCATTTTGAAACTAACATACAGATGCTTATTTTTAAATTATATTAACTTATTTAATAGAATGAATAAATTGTACAAATATTTAATTAATCTAAATTAACTTATCTTTAATGTGAATTTTAGCAATGGAAAGTTACATATATTCCAGTTGTATAGTGCTTCGGTTTTGAAGGAAAAAAAGATTATGTTTATAACCACTGTAGCTAATCTGAATTTCACTGCACAAATGAAATGGAAAATCACCACTTTAATTTCTTTTTAGTAAAGACAGTACATGTGGATGTTAATTGGTTTTCAAATTCAATAAAAACTAAACACATCCGCATTATACATCCCCAATGAAAAAGTCCTATATTGTCAACTTTTAGCCTCAAATATAAAGTGCAGTAGGAAAAAAAAAATCAGCATAGTATATTGATATATACTTAAATACTAATAAATAGCTGGGAAACACAATCTACTATTTTTTTCTAACAATGCTACCCTTTCTAAATAATTTCTTTAATAGAGCTATAAAACTATTGTGATATCTGGAACAGTATCAAAACTCAAACTATAGGTATAAGTCTACATATTTGTCCCAATTCATACAAAACAAAGACATTCATTATATTTAAATGGAAACACTTACAAACTTCTCTTGTACAACTACAGTTGTCTTGCAACAGAAATATATTTAGGTCAGGCTGTTACTTTTATATGTGTTAAAACAAGGGTAATAAAATAAATGGAGGAAACAAAAATAACAAATAGTGTTTTCAAGACTATTTGAAACGAATTGGAAGCTGGATCCCATTTTGCTTAACAAATGCTTAGTTTGCCAAATTCCACGGAAATGAGAAACATACCCATTTAAAACTCATCAAGAAAACATTCATTTTATTACAGGGAAAAACCAATTATCAAGCTTTCACAAGTAAATCTAAGATATGTAATTTTGAAACAGCAATAGCAATAACCTTAGGTAGGGATGGCAACTTTATGACCTGTAGACTTCAACTCCAGAATTCCTGAGCCAGCATGGTTACCAATCCATGCCTTGGGTATGCTTTTATTATGTGACTGACTTTATGAGTGACAGCTGATATCCTTTTGTCTATGCTTTCTATGAGTCAGAAGCAAGCTTATTTAAATTACAATCCAGTCACCCTATGTAACATTTTAAAGTGGATTACACACACAGGTCAATACAAACTGCAACCACAAATCCTTTTAATGCAGTCTTTAACTCCTCTTGAAGTACATATTTTATGTTGCCATGTCAATTTTATAGGAACAGCATACACATCTCTGTGTATTTTCATATATATAACTTCAAACAACCTCAGTTACACAAATGATGAGCATATCTGACCTTATGTTAGTGTTTGCATGTAACTTGTTCTGAAATCTCTCAGAAGGAACAGTTATATATGTGTGATAAACATATTATATCAATAACAAAAAAGCCAAGTAATCCAGACTACTGAAATGGTTTTTTAAAAGGATCTGTATCCTCTCTGATTTTGATCTCCAATTAACAGAAAAATATGTTACATTTAATATTTGTACTTTGCAGTAGTAAATTTAAAAGAATTTATTTGCACTCAAATTCTGTAAACTCTGTAGCATCAAAAACGCATGTACAACTTACATACAACTCATGTAAGGGGAGTCAAATACTTTATATTAGAGAAAATAAAAATAGTTTACACTGGAAGTATTTATATTGGAAAATTATATGTATTTGGAAAAATTCATTAAAATGTTAACATGCACACCTGTGTGCAACAGTTTAGAATAGCTATATCTTTTCTCAACATTGTAAAAAAGCTTTTTGAAGTAGTTAACTGCTATTTTCAAGTTCATGCATTTCATAAAGCAACTTTTGGAGACTACAATGAACCTAACACAAAGCTCTATCAGTTTTTAATTCCTTTTTTTTTTTCACCTATTTGTACATTATTTTGTTTATTGGGAGCAGCCCTATTGGTTATAACATGGGCAGCTGTATAAAGGTTTCAAATAAATAAAATTTAAGACAACTGATTGTATAGATAACACAGTGTGTTCAGACAATTCAATTTAACTTCTCAACACTTAGTGGACTGGTGGTTCTTAACTCTTTCCTGGATCAAATAACACTAAGAAACAAGACAGCATTTAGTCTACAAGATATTTCTAAAAGAACATTAGGTTAAATGAACAGTAAAATCTAGTATAGGCTGCATGTAACATCATAATATTTTAAACATCTTTGCAACACATACATTGTGTTGATTTTCAGTACTGATGGCTGGAGAAAACGTTTTTTCAGGTTAAGCTAAATATGTTGCTCCCCTTAGATAGGATTTCTATGGAAGAAGAGAAGAGGAATGTTTCAGAGCCATAGGATGAAGGATGGGGCTGGAAACAGGCTGTCAAAAAAATAGTTATATGTGATGATAATGGCTTTTCCATGCTTTGCTTCCCTTTGGCTTTAGCAAAGCTTAGGTTGCCATATTGGCCTTATCTTACTCTGTAGTGTTCTTTACTAATGGCATGTCAGTCCAAAGTAAGTCAACACTCATTCATGACATGGTCACAGCTGAAATGGTTGATCTGGTTTGGGTGGAGTATTTGTGGGGACTGCATTCAACTATCAGAATCCTGTCTGATAGAAATTAATCCCTCCAGGACCTTCCCTGCTGCCCAGTTTCTTCTGTGACTGAACTGGCAAGGATAATAAATCTAGGATAATCTAGGACAGTTCTATTGGAAGCCTTCAATATCCATGCTGAGACTATCTGTTGAAGTCTGATTGATGCCTTTATGACCACCATTAAAATCATACAACTGTCTCACAATATCATCAGCACAACACATTCTAAAAGGAAGGTTATCAATGTAATAATAGGCACAAAAATTAATTTGTATCAACCATGATGAGGGTGAATTGCAATGGTAAGTTGAGTTACCACCACTTCACTATGAAGTGATTCCCTCATCATGGATGGTAGCAATTGATTTTTAATCCATCCTGTGCTTAAAATTACATTGATAATCTTCCTTGTTGAATTGAGATGGTAAGTTGCAATTTAGGATCAGCATTTCCTCATGTGAGCCTTTGGACTGCAAATAACATCAACAGGACAGGAGAGATGAGGTTCATTAGTAGGCAGGAGTTATGTATCTGCCTATTTTGCACATGGCTTGTTGGGATATTCATAAAGTCAAAGTCTTGCTAGCTAGCACTGATGATGTTATCTAGTTTGAGTAATGAAACATCCACAAGAAAACAAGCAAGCTCAAGTCATTTTCTACGCTAATAAGATAATGATTCTGCCTTACCTTGTATATTGGTTTTTTCTGTGTCATTGGTAGCTGTGAGGATTTGCAAGATTTTAACATTTACTCACAACATGCTTTCCTTCTGCATTTTCTCTTAACAGTTTCCCTGAAATCTAAGAGGGAAGGAGCAGACTCCAAAATGTTGGCGGTAAATCAAAAAAAAAATGGTGGTTTCCAAAGTTGTACCAGATTACAATCTCATGCAGACCAGACCAGAGGGAGTTGAATAGATCTTACTAAATGGGCAGATGAATTTAAAAGAAGACAGTTCGTCCAATAATTTATTTAGAAATATGCAGTCTTAAAACTGACAACTAGCACCTTAAATTGCATCTGGAAGCCAACTAATACATCTCTTAAAGCAGTTTGTGTGCTATTATTATTTCAAATGGTTGGGGTAGCTTTTTAGAGGTTTCCAACACTTCTCTTATATTTATCCGCCCGTTGTATTTGATACAGAAGGAAGCTTTTATGGTTATGATGTTCAGTTTGTTGTTTATTAGACTGATGTACATATTTTGATCAAACCGCATGGGTCTCCATTGCAATGAAAGAAGATATTGAAGTTGGCTTTGACAGAATTCCACTATAATAAAATTACCTGCATTTTCAAACTAATATTATCTAAGGGATTCCTAGAAGTTCTTGGGAATTTTCTAAGTCAACAGCTGAAAATTATGTGGGGTCCTTAAAGCAATATGAGAAAAGCTGAGGGTTTGTTTTTTTTTTTGCTAACAGACAATTTATCATGACCTTTGTTATTGAGAATTACTAAGACAGCCCTTCTAAGATAATGTAGCATTCACTGTCTTTAAAGGAGTGTGGAAGCAACTTGAGATTCTCATTGATTCTGATATGTCACTAGAGGTGGCCTTACGAAAGCTACTTTTGAATGGTTCACCATCTATGGCTATAGATGTGCTAAGAAAGAATTGTCACACAGATATAGTGACCAATTCTTACCACTTTAGGATGAAAACCACTGAGTTAAAACTACTAAAAAGAAGGTTTGGGTTAAACATCAGGAGGAATTTTCTGACTGTATGAGCTGTCAGCAATGGCTTATGCTGTTGTGATAAAGTTTTCCTTCACTACACATCTTCATACAGAGCAGTAGTGGGCTGCTGCCTGGTCAGACAGGTTCAGGTAAACCGGTAGTTGTGATCACTGGCTGGGACTATCCCCCCGCCCCTGAGCTATGCTGTCCATATATAACTAACTCTGGCTTGTTACCCTTGCCCATGCTGCCCAGCTGAGTTTCGTGCCATGCCTGCTGCACTCACCGGAGCTGCCTGAGTAGATTAGCTGCATGTTTGAAGCTGCGTTTCAGTTTCAAAGAGGTATGAGCTCACAACCAGCGAACCGGTTGTTAACATAAGTGCAGCCCACCTCTGACACAGAGTCTGGATAGTTGTATGATGAGATGCTGCCATGGATACTGTACTGAGCAAGAAATTGAACAAATACCTCTATCTGTTCCAACTCTATGATTCCAAAAACAAATGCCATAAAGACCTGTATTTCAAGTAACTATCTTGAAAAAGATACTTATAACAATATTTCTGCACTTAATTTCTGATATAGCAATAATAAAAATATTGGTTTTGCATTAAAATACACTTGGTATTATGAACCATACACCCAGTTTCTCTTGCTTGAAGATCATTCTTTTGACATTTTGTATTCATATCAACACCCTGAGCAATGAGGCAATAAAGTATATATTATCTTTCAGTTTCAATATATTTAATTATTCCTTGCTAAATGGCAGTAAGAAATTATGTTTAACCATACTTGTTAACTCTTTTTAAAAAAGAAACATTAATTGTGTTGAAGATTAAATTTGTGTTCACAAAGTTGTGAGAAGTTCTTCAAAATAGTCTTTGTTCAATACATTAAGAGTCAGGGTTAGCAGAAGAAGACCGTCTGTTGGGCAGCAAGGGAGAAAAACTTAGCTTAAGTGACAGTTTCATTATGTTTATTGATCATGTTTCAAGTGACAGCCCATTATTTTATGTCCACAAGATCGCTTTAGAAGTGAAGCAACAACATTAGGTTTTATTTTGACATTCATATTTACTTCGATAATATAAATTCTATTCTCTAAAGTTTAGAATGCTGAAGTTTGAAAGAGAACCAGTTATACAGCTAAGATGTTTGAAAGAAGGATGAATTGGATCTTTTTTGGATATAATCTATAGAATTCCTGGAGACTATCTCTATATTTTTCACGATGCTATCATGAAGTAGTTCAACTGTAAATACAGATGGCATGAATTTTGCTTTCATACTCAGGCTATGGGGATGTAGACTTCAACTCTCAGAATTCCTCAGTATGCTGAGTTCCATACCGTTCTCTTGCTATAAGTGAAAGTATCACAAATAACTGACTAGATAGTGCAACTTAATGTAAAATGTCCTTCAGAATCTGCTACCATTTAAAAATAGTATGCTATAATTGCAAAGTTTCTATCATCCAATTAAACAGAAAACTGAAATTAATACCTTATTTTGATTTACAATTTACAATTATTTCAGCATAGTAATTTTCAGCCTAATAATATGAAACACTGTATACTCTTAATAATAGAAATTAATTCCTTGTTAGTTCAAATTTTCCTCTGCTTCAGGGAATGGGGTGTGGCAATCAATCAATAAAGGGCTTGCAGTTCAGCCCAATGAGATAAAAGAATCAAGCTCCTTGTTGATTGTCTGTTGCTGCTGCTGCCTCAATCCCTGAAGCTGTAAAAACTTTAACCTTAGACTGTCTACTATTGACCTCACCCCTTTCCTAAGAGGTCGGTAGGGGGCGTGCATCCTATTGTTTCTTTTATTTTTCTTCTATGTATCTATTTCATATATTCATAACTATGTTTATACTTATACCTATTATCTTATAATCACTTGACAAAATAAAATAAAATAAAATAAAATAAAATAAAATAAAATAAAATAA
>BLBF01000004.1:45228975-45256012 GCA_015471245.1 Laticauda colubrina | reverse complement strand
AAAATAAAATAAAATAAAATAAAATAAAATAAAATAAAATAAAATAAGCAGAAGGCTGCTGTGGCTCAGTCCAGGCCTTTTCTATTACTGACCACATGGTCCCAAACCAAAGTCTTTTATTCAGAAACTGGCAAAATGTTTTCCTTGGATTTCACGTTCTTACAGTTTTGCCATCATTTGAATAAGACACTTTAGCTTTTCTGCCAGTGGGTCAGCCTCTTCTGGAGCTCGAGAGATCTTCAAAAAGTAAGTAATCCATGGGATATGGGATGGGAAGGAGTAAGTGGAATCTGGAATGCTAGCAAAGCAGGCCAAATCTGTGGAGGCTCAACAGGACAGGACTGGGGGACACCTTAGATGGTCTGTTCTAGCACTAGGCTCCGCATGCTCTTCCCACTCTGAGATACATCATGAGCATTTAATGACCTGAGCATTCAATTGACAAATACATTGGAGAAAGCTGGGAATGATCATGTTCATGATTCAATCAAATGAATCTTTGGGTTATGAATGTAATTGGCAGGTTCTATTATATACATAATTTGAGGATTACCTGTATAATAAGAGTGAGGGAAGGCCTCAGGGAAGTCCTGCCTTAGCACTTGGCCACCATAGGTGTCTCTCCAACATGAGTCCTGTGTCATGCTCATTATGCCCATGCCCACCCTAGCCACACCCACCATGACCATCCCGGCCATGCACCACCACCCCACACCCGATGCAGCCCTCAATGAAATGGAGTTTGACATCCCTGTCTTACAATAATTTTCTTGAATAAGAAAATAATAAACACACAAATAAGAAGAGGAATGGAGTGGAGAAGGTGAATAGAATTCTTTACTGGCCAAGTGTGATTGGACACACAAGGAATTTGTCTTGGTACATATGCTCTCAATGTACATAAAAGAAAAGATATATTCATCAAAAGTCAAGAATCATAAGGTGCAACACTTAATAATACTCATAGTATATAAGCAATCAAATAATACTAGGAAACAGCCATTATAAATTGTAAGGATCATGTGGCAAAGTTACAGTCATACAGTCACAAGTGGGAGGGGATGGGTGATAAGGAGTGATGAGAAAATTAACAGTAATAGTAATGCAGACTTTTTAAATAGCTGGACGGTGTTGAGGGAATGATTTGTTTACAGAGTGTATCTAGTTGGTTTGGTGTGCATCTATAGCATCGTTTTGAGGGTAGGAGTTGAAACAGTTTATGTCGGGATGTGAGGGGTCTGTAAATATTTCCACAGCCCTCTTTTTGACTCGTGCAGTATACAGATCCTTAATTGAAAGCAGATGGGTAGTAATTGTTTTTTCTGCAGTCCTAATTACTCTCTGAAGTCTGTGTCTGTCCTGTTGGGTTGCAGAACCAAACCAGTTATAGAGGTGCAGATGATAGGCTCAATAACTCCTCTGTTAAACTGTATCAGCAGCTCCTTGGGCAGTTTGAGCTTTCTGAGTTGGTACAGAAAGAACATTTTTTGTTGTGCTTTTCTAATGGCATTTTTGATGTTAGGTGTCCATTTTAGGACTTGTGATATGATAGAACCTAGAAATTTGAAAGTCTGTACTGTTGATACTGTGTTGACTAGTATAGTAAGAGGTGGTAGTATGGGGGGAGGGTTTCTCCAACAATCTACCACAATTTCTACAGTTTTGAGTGTGTTTGGTTCCATATTGTTGTGGTTACAATACGAGGAAAGTTGTACAACCTCCCACCTGTATGCGGATTCATTATTGTCTCAAATGTTATATAACAATCAATGAGATATATAGAATCAGTGAGATATATAGAATGAAGGGAAAATGAAGAAAAAATATGGATTTGGGGAAAAAAATATGGATTTGGGGAATCACAATAAAAAGGACAAGCCAGATCACAACAGATCATAACATGTATGTGCCTTCTTTGCTCTCTCACTCTCTTTTTTTCCCCCTCCTACCAACTTCCCTAAAAAAAAATCCTAGAGTTTGAAATAATTGGTACAGCAACATTTTCACTAAGTCTTGAAAAACAGGCTTTGTAGACGTGATAAAATACACTGGCCAACTAAATTTATCAATTTAGAAGCACTCATTTTTTTCTCTCATTTTTATCCATATGTAGAAGGATAAAAGCTACAACAGTTTTTAAGAATACAGACAGAAACTCCACCAGATTTCTGTATCTCCTTTGAACTATCTCAAGCAATTTAAAACAGTGGATTTGATTTGACACTTCAAATTGCTTCCGATATTAAAGATTTGATTTGAAGGACTGATTTAATTACGTTTCTTTAAAACTGAATAATTATTTTAAAAATTCATAAAGTCTTATTTTTTGTACAAGTGCTTCATTATTTTCAGATCTTCATCATTCTTCTAATCTACATTTTAAAAGTAACTTCGAATTTAAGATTGTGACCACACAGCAATCATGTCTGGCATGTATGGTATAATAATTTAATAGAATTAGTCACAGTGATATATTTACAGTGAATTTCTCAAAGATCCTCCTCAATTGCTTTAGTGAAAGGAAATACCACATATTAATAGAATTCAGTGATAATTGAATTCTTACCAATTATTTAATTACTAAATGTTCATTAGAGAGATTTCTGAAGCAGTCTTGTAATAAGGAACCAGGAGTAGAATCTTTGAAAGTTAAAACTTATATTAAAGAGATGTCTGTCATCTCTTTAAAATAAAAGTTGAAGTACTTAGATTATAAATGTAGGTTCTGGAATATTTTTTTTCTTTTTCTCTAACACTATTTGACATTGTTACATTACAATGTCATCCCCCATAATTCCATGTCTAATCAAAGTCATTACAAAATAAGTGAGAATGAATGCAAAAACAGCTGAACAAATAAGTTATTTGGATAGCATCAGTGGTGTAAAACAACTAAATGTTTTGCAAGAATAGTCTTCATACATGTGTGAACCTCTCAGCCCTGGTTTCAATTCAGTGTTATCCAAAGTGTGTTTCTTCTTCCAAATCAGCTGTTGAACTTTACAATAATTCATATTAATATTTGTGAGATTTTGGTTCTATTTTTAGTGCACAGATATATTTAATTTTATCTTCTGTTGTGATATGAAAGTGATTGTGTATGGGTGATAATCTGTTCTCAGTAATGATATAAAATTGAGAAAAAAATCATCAGTGATCTTTTGCCCTGTTCCTCTCATAGCTTAGCTAAAAATGGACTTACGGATTTCATTTTGGTTGGAATGCCCATGTGAAATGATATATAGTATTTTGTTATTTTCACTGCTTAATAAATTCAAACATTTTTATCCATATTAATTGATAAAAGGGCAATGGTGAATAAAGTATCATGTATGGTCAGATCACTTCCAAGCCCAATTAAGGTTGATGGCAAAACAATCCAACCTAACCCAAGACCTGAATCTTTTAGAAGGGCTTGCTTCATATACTTGAAAAATTTGGAGGGTTCGTAGAAAGCAGAGCTCCACAGGCACCAGCATTGACAACCTGACTCCTGGTTCATTCATTTATGAAGATGACAAACAATCTTCTCTAAATTTCTTTCAGCACAATTTTAATTCCCACCCCATGAAATACAAATTTTATTTCAAATAGCATAAGGTTCATAATGATTGCTCTTTATGAATTATATTAAGCATAATTCTGTGGAATTGTTTGTCTTTGCAAAAATTCCTCATTTAGCAAATGCTTTTAGTAATTGCTCATAGTTACAGTTCTGATGAAAAAGTAAAACTGAAGTAAAACTGAAGTAATAACACAAACATAAGCATGGTTTTACTCAGTGATTACTATTTCACTTAACACCTGTTAGTGAAACATTGCTAAATATATATATTTTCTTTTACATTCTTCTTTGCTCTCCTTCTCACTTGATGAGTATCCTCATCCTGTTGATTTTCAAGTGGTTTCTTAAATTTAATATCAAAATAAACAGTGTTTTTTCAAATGCATGCTTCTATTGTATGCTATGTGAGCTCATTATGCCTGATAAGTGGTAAATGTTGTGGAATTCTTTGTACAATCAAAGATTATGCATAGTACCATTCCAAATCCTTCAAACCACATTATGTCTGCTTTAATCTCTTCTCTTAAAAAGCCAGAAGTATCCTTATATTAATTATTAAACTAAAATCAATTTGCACATTAAAACCCCAGGATACTTGAGTAAAGATCAATAGCTTCATTGTGCTATTAAAAAAAAAAAAAAATCTCTGATAATCCACATTTTAACAAAATAGCAATTATTCTTTGTTTTCTGTTCTTTTTTTTTATTTCAGTAGCAAACTAAAATGTGTAAAAACGGAAATAAACATGGCCTTAATTTGTAGCCATTCCTATTAAACCTGACATTCAATGAATAATAATTACTATTTACTCTTGTAACAGCCTTCTATTCTCCATACCTATTCAAAAAATAAGAAAGGAAGAAAGGTGAGAAAAAAAAATGCTTTTGCTTCAGTCTAATGATTCACTATTCTATTTCTACAATAAATGAAATTAGATACAGAATGTAATTGAATCCTCTCTGATCACCAGAATCCTACCAATGAATACTTTTCACATTTAAGATTGAAAGATGTAACACATTTCCTATTCAAATAATAATCTACTCTAGCACACATTCAAAAGAGTTTAAACAGAATCCAAAAGAAAAGGATTACCAGAAACACAGATTAGCATGGGATGCTTATATTTTCTCCACAGACAATATTCAATGGCTTGTCAATATTATAGAATAATTAGTTTGATACATGTGCTTCGCTGGGGAAACTATGTGGTCGGGGTTAGTTTTTGGGGAGAAAAAAAAGGGGAAGGGAAATTGTGCCTCTGCCTACCAGCATCCATCGGTATTCTTCTGGATAGCATCCTGTCAGTGTGTGACAGAGTTGAGGGTTGTTTGGAAAGTGAAGCAGTATTTGCTGTGTGAGCAAGAAGGAGACAGCAAGGAGCCTGGGCATGGCTTAGCTCAACTGTTCTCTACTAAAGCTATTTGGTGCTGTGAAATTAAAATTGAAAGTGAAACTCCTCTCCTCTGCTTGTGTTTTGCATTTGGAACAGATTTCTTTTCAGGTGAGGAGAGGGAGTAGAACTCCTTAGCATCAGAGTGTGTTTATAATAATATATGAAATATTAATGCTCTGATGATCATTTCAAAAAATCCTTTCTTAGTGAGCACTTAGAAGCCAAGAGGAACATACGTGCCAAAAATCAAGTTTGTAGACTTTACGGTTCTGGAGATTTTGTGATGATGCATGAATGACATTTTGCTTTTATATGTATAGATTAGTTACAGTTTTATTCAAAGCCCACAAACAAACTGCATTTTCTATCTTCAATACATTTTCATTTCCTCTTTCCAACTTCTTTCCTATTTTCAAAATTTCATTTCTTTTAACTCCTTTTCCCTAGCATATATTTTTTCATCCAACAGATAAAAGAATGACAATATGTCTCTCTGACACATCAAATAAATAATAGTAGTAACAACAACAATAATAGTGATACACATAAGGAAAAACTAGGAAGCTTCTAATAGTATTTGCATGCCAGTATGGTATGACAAATACAACAAAATCAAAAATAGTTTCATAGAAGTAAATATAGCTGTCACACCACAAATGAATTGCCAAAGAAAGTGCTTTTGAAAAAATAATGAAGTTTATTGATATTAATATGCACCACCCCTTCCACCAATTATTTTATTTTCCCCAGGACATCTTTCTTCATCAGTTAATCAATGAAAAACCTCGATTATCGGAGACAAGGGAAGACACTTGTATCAATGCTTGAATCTTAACTAGAGCAAAGTAATGCAGATGGGATTCTGGATGTTGTATAAAGATACAAACGGAACATTAAATAAAATTTCAACTGATAATATTGAAGAGTACAACAAATAATTAAATCTATATTCATATTACAAGAGAACTATAATTAAAAATAAACTCTAATCAGCCAAATTTGTTTCAAAATAAATGACAAGCATAACAATAAACCAAATCTCCAAAATAGAATAGTTTTAAATTTCTACATCATGAACATATATATATTCAATAGCCTTAAAAATGCTTTGTTTGGAAACACAGGGTCAGAAGATTCAAGAAATGGGGAAAAATATCCCTAAGGCCATTGAACCAAATTCAACAGCTGTCTGATATTTGGGTTTTAGTTGAAGTAAGGTCTTGTTTGGGTTTAACAGAAATTGCTCATCATCAGTAAAATAGAAAGCATCTAAAGTTATTTCTTTGAGTTTAACATCAACCTCACTATGATTTCTCAAAAATATAAGGAACAGAAAAAGATGACAGCATTTCTACTTATGAAGAAAAGTTTGCTAATGTTCACTAAGTCATTTAATTATAGTTCATTATTATAAAAATAAAATCTGTTTCTATAATCTGCCAAGGTCAGTATCAAGTTGTTGGATTAGCTTTGATATAAATGCTTATCACAAATGAATTCCAAGAACAATGTTTTGAAAATTCAATGTATCTAAAAAGCAATGGATGTATTTTATTAAAAATTGGTATTTTTACTTCTTATACTCTCAGTGTGAAATGGAGCTTAGGGAAGCTCAACTTATGGATTTCATACAATCAGAGGTTAATCCAATTGAAAATGCTAATAGCTGACTGAAGGTAAGAAACATGCTTCTGTTATCATTAGCTGTAGTATGTGCATAGATGTATGTTCAGCATCTCTAAAATCTATACACAAAATACAGTAATCAGTTACTGTGTAATCTCAACCAGCTCTTTATGACTGGGGAAAACATGGCACATAAAAAGAAAAATCTCAACGGCTTTTCCAATAAAGGACTAGGGCAAACTGATTGCAATCACAATATTTAAAATATATTTCTTTCTGGATGAAAACAAAGCCCAACCTTCTAGCCTTCAATATACAAAATTTTAAGTATTCATATTATAATTCTAGAGTAACTCTAATAAACTTAGTACCCTAATAAACTATTTTAAAAATATTCTATATTTTTGTATAATATATTATATATTTATTTAAAAAAACACTTACCACGCAAGACAGTAAGTCTTGTGGACACACTTATTTCTCCAACACTGTTAGATGCAACACATTCATAAATAGCTTCATCTCGTGGAGTTCGCAGTGGTTGTATTCTGAGGACTGATCCAGATCCATCATCAAACTCTATTACCTATTGAAGGAAACAACAGCTGTCACAGGTGTTGTTACAAACACCTACCACTTGGATTAATTCCGTATAAAATAACTGAACTATTCTAAATTCTTACTGTGTAACTGTTTGCAATTCATAAAAGTGGTGCTTTAAGTACAGTTAAGAGCAAAAATTAATGTTACTGAAACCTGCTGATCTTTGACCTGAATACAATGGGACAATGATTTCAAACTACATCTATATCCTGAATCTTGAAAATATCTACTAGATACTTTGGATCAGCTGGCAGAAACAAATTAAAACCCCTGAGTTGAACCTGACCATAATATTTAGGAAGTTTCAGGCAGTAATCAGATTGTGACACTTATAAATGGATCTCAGTTTTCCTCAAGACATCAACTCTGAGGACATATTAGGGCTACCATATCTGGATGTCAAGAGTTCATATGAATGGTAAATGGCAATAAAGAGATAGAGAAAACACTTTTAAAACATTACTGTCATCTAATGGTTGCATGGATTTTTGCAGCCGATAATATAGTACTCCTAATAATATTCCATTCAAATTAATATGTAATTAATGTCTGAAGGCATTATTCCACAGATAACTCTTATCCAAATATTATAAAATTATTTGACAAGACACAGACTATAACTTGCTATTGCATCTTGCAGAAATGGGTATTCAATTATCAAAACAATCATTATTATTTGAACCTTTAACAACTGGGACAGAGAACATTCTCTTTCAGTTTCCTAGTACCTCAATTTTGCTTATTAGAGCAAATGAAATGCATTTCCATTAAGATAACTTTAATGTTTAACAACACTGAGAAACCTTCACTTATGGATGTTCAGATTTTTTTTGCATACATAGACTGATCTCTAAAACATATTTGATACCTCTGTAGAACTTGATCTAAGTTCAAACACTACCAGGAGTGAGTGAGGAAGGTGATTGGCTTAGATGACTGTGCTGGGGCACTGAATGCTACTCAGAAGCATCTCTAATCAGGTTTACGCTTCTCTACCCTCATTTGTCTCTGGGTGAATGTTATGGGAACTACATTGGGAAAGGAGGAGGGAGCTTCCCCAAAGGGAAGCTGATGGGAAAAAAAAGAGAAGGCAGGAGTAAAGGATGCGGTCACAGGTATGGGTAAATAAGCTGAGAGATAAGGGGCAGCCCATTTCTGGGGAAGGTGGACTTATTGCTTAAGGCTTATTCAGTCTTTGGAGATTCTCAGTCACCCAGGTCATGATTGTCCCAAAGGTGCTTTTTCAAGAGGCAACTGGACTTTCTGGTTTTTCTTTGAAGATGTTTCACTTATGATCCAAAAAAATCCTTTAGCTGAAAAAGTTTATTGGATCATAAATGAAACATATTTAAAGAAAAACCAAAAAGTCCAGCTACCTCTTGAAAAAGCACCTTTGGGATAAGGTTTACACTGGTTTCTGGCCACCTGCGCTCAATCCAGGGTTCTGATTTCAGAATTTCAATGGCTCTAGACTCTGGGTGATTGGAAGCAACCCAGAATTTGAAATAAGCTAAATGGCTATTTAAATACATAATAAATATTTAAATATATTAATGGTTCTTTCTTCTAATCAACATTAACAAATGACCCTATTTAAATAATCAACTATAGGTGATTTCTGTTTCCTCAAATAATCTTCTAATGTGTCTGTTTCCAGACAATTAGAAGACATCTCTATTGTGCTTTATTATTACTAAACTTTGCTGCTTGCACCAAATCTGGAAAAAATATTGTTGCAAGATTCCCATGAAATGGAATTTTCATTGAACACAGAAGACAGGTGTCCAACAGAGATTGACAAGTTTGACCCAAACAGAATAAGAACATGGCAGAAGACTGGTGACTTATACAACACTTTTTCCTTTTTGCACTTGTAAAATATAGCTACAGGAAAGGATTACATAGCTAGCTAAGGTATTTTTGCATTTAACATAAGAAAATTTAAGCTTTGTATTATAAATTTCTAAGTCCACACAGGGACTTAGAAAAAATTATGTAGCAAGTTAAGCAGATTGAAGCACTATATCATAAAATATTCTCACCTGAATCTTTTATCTATCTACCTATTTGCAGCAATTAAGATAAAGGCTTCTTGATTTTTCAAAAGCCCATGTCACACTGCCCAAACGATGCAAAAAGGACTCAACAGACGAACAAAATGTTCCTTCCGTTGTTATCCGCTCTCAAAAGGGGCAAAAATTTGCATAACTGGAGTGGATAACAAGGACGTGGGGAGGACGCAGGGCGGATGCAAAGCAGATGTGGAACGGAAGCCCAGTGGATGGAAGCAGATGGGAGCGGATGGCACATCCGCGAGGATTCCGGAGGACCTCAGCAAAGCGGATGCGGAACGGATACAGCGGATGCACAGCAGACGTGGAACAGATGAAGCAGATGCACAGCGGATGCACAGCGGAAGCCGAATGGATGCCTGCCGTTAATTGCGCATGCGAGGAGGATGCATTGCGTCAGCCCCGCGGATATAACGGAAGCAGCTTGGAAGCAGGTCGCCATTCAAAGGAAAGACCTGCTGCCAGACGGATTGGCTGCCTTGCCTGCCCTGCCTGCATGTCTGCCTGCAAGCCTTGCTGCCACCCTTGCTGCCACCCTTGGTGCCAGCCTTGCTGCCAGCCTGCCTGCAAGCCTTGCTGCCAGCCTGCCTGCCTGCCAGCCTGCCTGCAAGCCTTGCTGCCAGCCTTGGTGCCTGCCTGCCTGCAAGCCTTGCTGCCAGCCTTGGTGCCTGCCTCCCTGCCAGCCTTCCTGCCAGCCTTGGTGCCTGCCTCCCTGGCAGCCTTCCTGCCAGCCTTGGTTCCTGCCAGCCTCCCTGCCAGCCAGCAACCCCACAACCATGCGAAAAAACAGCAAGCCTCAGCCATCTGCTGCCAGCCCTTGCAAAAAGGACAGGGCTACCATCCCGCCCCCTGGCCCTCACTCTGGTTCTGCTGGGGCTTCTGCAGCACGGGCTCACTCTTCTGGGGCTGGGGCTTCTGCTGCTTCTGATTCTGGAGGAGCTGATGACAAGCACTCCAGTACCAGCCACCTCCACAGCACCTGGACCCTTCACTCCTGAGACTGAGCGACCAAGAGGAGTGCCAGAGACTCACTTTTGTTTTATAGCTTGTTGTTAATAAAGTCTATTTATGATTCACACACTTGCTTCATTTCTTTTTTTTAATAAAGTCTTGGTTGAAACTTTTAGAAATGGTTAAGCCTTTGCATGCTTGTGGGATGGGTAAGGATAGCTTTGGGATGGGTTAGGAGACCTGTGGGATGGGTAAGGATAGCTTTGGGATGGGTTAGGATACCTGTGAGATGGGTAATAGCTATGGGATGGGTTAGGATAGCAGTGGGATAGATAAACCTCCAGTGCAAGCATAGTGGGACTGTATGGTCCACCCTGCCAAGTGCCATACCTATGGCCCTTTATTATCAGTAATAATGTAATAATTATCCACACATGTCAACATAAACACAACTCTTTATTAAACGCCCTGTTCATTGTAGGCCAACCAAACATACATGGCCCAATCTCATTCGTGTGATGAGACAGGCTGAAGGAAGCATCCATTAAGCATCTACCATCCTGTCTTGCCACTCCACTGCTCCAGCTGGGGAGTTGCACCAGTGTCTCAGGAGGTTGCACTGCTTCTTCGCTTCATGTGAGGCTCTGTTGGGGCCTTGCACATCCTCAGTGTCGATCAGTTTTTGCCCTTGCCTCCATTCCCCAGGCTCCATGTCCCCATTGCCTTGTTAGAGGTCCACAAGCCTGTTCTGCAAGACTGGGTAGTGGGTGCGCATGAGATTGTGCAGGATGCAGCAAGCTTCCATGATCCTCCTCAGGGTCTCTGGGCAATGCTGCATGGTGGTGAGAAGTACCTGGAACCTGTTGGCCAGGATGCCAAAGGCATTCTCCACCACCCGCCTTGCCCTGGACAGCCTGTCATTGAAGATCCTCTCTTCACGGGTGAGGAGTCTGGAGGTGTAGGGCTTCATGAGGTAGGTTGTGAGGGAGAAGGCGTCATCCCCCACGATGAAGTAGGGCACATCTTGTGTGTCGTTGGTCAGGGGTTCTGGGAAGCCCAGGATGAGGTTGCCTTCCAGCTCCTCCTTGAGGTGACTGGCATTGTATACCTGGGCATCTGAAGATGAGCCGTTGCCTGAAGCATTGATGTACATGAACTTGTAGTCAGCATCGACCATGGTGAAGAGGATGTTGCTGAAGAAGCCCTTGGAGTTTAAATAAGTGGACCCCGACTTGGCTGGAGATTTGCAGGCCACGTGCTTGCCATCTATGGCTCCAACGGTGTGTGGGAAGTTCCACTTCTGATACCACTGCTCTGCATCTTTCTTCCATCCTTCTTCAATGGAGGGGTACTGGAGGAGCTCCTCCTTGTATTCTTCAATGATGGCCTGCACCACGTCTCTGACCACAATGCTGATGATGTTGGATGGCACCCTCCAGCCGTACTGCATGCTCCTGTAGGTGGTCCCTGAGGCCAGGTGGCACAGAGTGAGTGCCACCTTGAGCCCAGGTTCCAGGCTGGGGCGGAAGCTGGTGCTCTGCTTGGTCAACCTGGGTGTCAGCCGCTGCACAACTTCGTCAAACATGGCTGGAGGCATCCTCATGAAGTTCTGGAACGCCCGAGTGCCTTCGTTCCTGAGCTCCACCATCAGCTTGCTGTACAGTCTGTCCTCTGCTCTTCTGGCGAACCATCTTCGGATCCAGACTCTTTTTGGCTGCCTCTTTTTCTTCTCGCAGTAGAGTTCACAGAGCCTGCAGATGGCTTCGCACTGTTGCAGAACGATGGTGGCTGCCGAAAGGACTTTGTTACAATCCACAGTGGACATGACTGGATGCTGTGGAAGAGGAAGAGCCAGATGAAGGCTGCAGAGGTCTGCACCGCTGGGCTACTGTTCTGAAAGTGAGATGCAGATGAGTTGCTCCCCCTTTTTATAGGAAATATAGGTTTTCCGCTAGGCATCCTCTAGGCATCCTCTAGGCATCCTCTAGGCATCCTCTAGACATCCTTAATATCCGAGATAGGTCCCCTTTGCGAACGTTTTTTCCGTTTTAAATGCTTTGTTTCCGTGCTGCATCCGTTCTGTATCCGTAAATATACATAAACATAAACAACAAAGGTCAAACTGCTTCACTGTAAGGAAAATCTGAAAAAATTTGAAGTTACTGTGTTATGGATTCTGGAAGTTTTGGTTACCTAAGTACTTGGAGAATAATTCTTATTTTGTGCCTATAGGTACAGATAAGTCCTTGACTTATGATCACAATTGAGTCCTAAATTTAGTTTGCTAAGTGGGACATTTGTTAAGTGAGTTTTCCCCCATTTTACTATCTTTCTTGCCACAGTTGTTAAGTGAATCACTGCAATTGATAAGTTAGTAACCTGGTTGTTAAGTGAATCTGGTTTCCCCTGACTTTCTTTATCAGAAGATTTCAAAGATGACACAGCAACGGTCATAAATATGAACCAATTGCCAAGCATCTAAATTTTGATCACATGATCATGGGGACAATACAAAGGTCATAACTGTGAAAAACAGTCATAACGGTCATTTTCAGTGCATTTTTCAGTTGTAACTTTGTACAGTCACTTAATGAATTGATGCATGTTGAGAACTACCTGTCGTCTTCAATTTACAATCATTCATTTATCAACAATTCAAAGTTACAGCAGCACTTTAAAGAGTGACTTATAACCCGTCCTCATACTTACAACCACTGCAGCATTCCCACATCAAAATTTGGGTGCTTGGCAATTGGCAAGTATTTTTTATGACAGTTGTAGTGCATAGAATCATGTAATTATCATTTGCCACCTCCTAAATAAGCTTCTGATAAGCAAAATCAATGGAGAAAACCAGATTCATTTAAGAATCACATGATTCACTTAACAAATTGTAAAGATTTGTTTTAACAACAATGGCAAAAATGGTCATAAAATTGGCCATGACTCTTTTAACAACTGCCCTGCTTTGGAACAGAAATTTTGGTCCCAATGGTGCTCATAACTACCTGTACTTTCGTTACATAGAGCACCCATTCCAGCTTTTAATCAACACAACACTGCAGAATAGTGAATATCCAGCTTTGAGCACTCAAGATTCTTAATCTATGTTCTATATAAACTTGGTTCAATTACTGCTTCACAAATTTTGTCTCATACTTTTGATATCTGCAGTGGGATAGAAAACTATAAATTTGTTCTGTCACAGAAGACCGTAAATTTACTCTGTCACTGCCTAAGGAAGTATCGCGTGTAAAAGCACATGCAATTTATACTCAGGTAGGCACCATCCATACACATATCCATTCAATTTTGGATAATGTTTCCACATCCAACAAAGGGATAGGTAACAGAAAGCTTCTATCATGCTTGACCTTTGCTTGACTGCATGGAAGCAGGAATGAATGGTTCAAAGGGAAACCTGATTCAAAATGTTAGCATCAGAGAATCCTATCCAAGTCTTCACCTTAACAACCAACAGGCTGACAAGTTTCTATTCAAGATTGTGTTATGGTCTCATACTTATTCAGAAGCTACTGAATCAGTAATGGGATTCAATTTTTTTTTACTACCGGTTCAGTGGGCGTGGCTTAGTGGGTGTGGCAAGGGAAGGATACTGTAAAATCTCCAGTCAGAGTTGGTATTTGCCGGTTCTCCAAACTACTCAAAATTTCTGCTACTTGTTCTCCAGAACTGGTCCGAACCTACTGCATATCACCTCTGTATTGAACCTGTCTCTATGGAAATTCTCAGTCAATCAGGTCATGGTTGCTCCAAAGGTGCTTTTTCAAAAGGCAACTGGACTTTCTATTTTTTTCTTTGAAGACATTTCGCTTCTCATCCAAGAAGTTTCTTCAGCTTTGAGCTAAGAGCTGAAGAAGTTTCTTGGAGGAAAAGCAAAAGATCTTCAAAGAAAAATCCAGGAAGTCCACTTGCCTCTTGAAAAAGCACATTTGGGACTATTGAACCTGTGACATTGCAGTTTTAAACCCTATTGATTTCTCCCTGTCTCTAGGAGTCATGCTAGATAAATGAAGAAAAGAAAAAGATTCAGTACTGAGTAACACGGGTTCTATTATATCACATATTTTTATTAACTTTTGTTCTCCATTATCTTAACAAAGATGGGCTATCTCTCTCTTCTAGATAATATGATCAATCCTATGCTACTCACAGTTATATATAAATCACAATTATTTTCACCTGGTTTGTATCTTGACCCTTTAGTCTGGCAAAAATCAAAAATACCAATTATAACTTCAACATTGTTGGGAAAAAAATCTATGGTATGTATCAGGTATGTGCAGGGTTGGGATTCAAAAATCCCAACAACCAGTTCTCTGATTGGTTGCTAGGTGGACGTGGCCATGGTGGGTTTGGTCTACCAGAACTTCTGGGAGGGCCATTCTTCACCTTGCCCAGAGTCTGGAACTTTTCTTTGGGCCTCTGGGAGGGTGAAAATGGTCACTCCTGGGCTCTGGGTGCCCTCCAGAAGGCGGAAACAGGCCTGTTTCTGGACTTCTAGGAGGACCTTTTTTTTGCCCTCCAAGATCCTCTGCGCAGACCCTGCACTAATCTGCATCCAAAAATGAGCCACATGGAGAGGGAAGGGGAGGGGTGGGTGGGGCCAGCCGGTCAGTTCAACTACTGGTTTGGAGAACTAGATGTAAATTTAACATCCAGTTTTCCAGAACTGGCCTGGACTGACTGAATCCCACCTCTGGGTATGTATAACAGTATGTATGTATGTGTGTGTTTGTGTGCATATGAAACAATTATTTTGTGAAGTATACAGGTAGATTTTATACTTAAGAAGCCACATGCATTTTTCTATCTGGATTAAAAACAACAAAAAGATAACAGTAACATACAAAGCCCTGCTAAAATCTTTTGAACAATATAGTAAATGAAAAAAAGTTCTTCATTCCATATTTCATGAAGCCAAAAAATCATTAAATGATGAAGGGTACAATGTTTATTTTGTCAAAAATCTGAATGTATCTAAGTTTCTGATACTCGGCATATAAATTAAATAGCTTCAAGTTGCAGTTACAAAGACAAACTATTGATTGCATCTAAGAAGAGAATATACAATGAAAGATTAGAGAGCTGTCACATTTGTTTTGCTTGGAGACACATATGTTTTCTCTGAAAATATGCAAATATCATTACACATATTTGTTCAATTAGTTAAAAAATATCAATACACATAAATTACATTATCTAGAGTTGAAAAAGATCAGGCATTAATGAATAGTTTTGTGACAGTTCAGATTTATTGAGGAAAGAAATACTGAGTAAAAATGTTTAACTAATTGAAAGAGTTGCCAACAGGTACCATGTACAATCCCATGCATTCTCCAAAGCACATATTTTCTCTTTGACTCCAAGGTGCAATGCAGTCCCAGAAGAATTATTCAGACATATTTTAATTAAATTTTTTTAACAGTTGAAGCATGATTTAAATGTAGGATTCATAGTGTAAAGACTCATGGGAACACAGACAGACATTCAAGAAAACTTTCATCAAGAGAATTCATAACAATGCTCTTCCAAGTCAAAAAAAAAGGAGAGAATAGAAAGGAAAATCCAGCATTTAACTATGGCTCTATGTTAGTGGCTCTCCATCCATTATCCTGATGTATTATGAAATACAACAAAACATAGTGTTTAGTTAATTTGGTTATTATAACATACTGTGAACTGCACATTCTCATAATTCTTCTGTGTAAACTTAAAATCTAATTACAATGCCTGATTTTAGGATCAGGATATTGATGGGTACTATTTATAGAGGCTTTAACAGACAAAAATAATCCCAAGTCTGATTATCTGTTATCTGACAATAGGACATGAAGAAAAATGATTGAACAGATATTTTAGACATTCATTTCAAGTTGCAAGGAAAGCATTCCTGTCAAACAGACAACAAATGGTCAAAATTGGGAGTGTCCTATCAAATTCTGTATCTGTCAACAGTGGTGTTCCCCAAGGCAGTGTTCTTGGACCAACTCTCTTCATACTGTACATAAATGACCTCTGTGATCATATCAAGAGCAACTACATTCTCTTCGCTGATGATGTAAAACTATTCAACACTACGGCTACCCTTCAAAAAGACCTCGACTATGTATCAGATTGGTCAAACAAATGGCAACTTCAAATCTCAACAAATAAATGCTCTGTCTTACATATTGGCAAAAAAAAATCAGAAAATAAAATAAAAGCTGAATAGTCAAGACCTTGTTGATGATGCAAGCTCTGTAAAGGACCTTGGAGTACTCATCTCTAATGATCTAAGCACTAGAGCCCACTGTAACTACATAGCCAAAAAGGCATTAAGAGTTGTTAATCTAATCTTACGTAGTTTTTTCTCTAGTAATATTACACTACTAACTAGAGCATACAAAACATTTGCTAGACCAATACTCGAACACAGCTCATCAGTCTGGAACCCACATTACATATCTGACATTAACACAGTTGAAAAAGTCCAGAAATATTTCATAAGAAGAGTTCTCCAGTCCTCTACCTCTTGAAGAATACCTGATGCCACCAGACTCAAAATTCTAGACCTAGAAAACCTAGAACTATGCCGCCTTCGGCCCAATCTAAGTATAGCATATAAAATCATACATTGCAATGTCCTACCAGTCAATGAATACTTCAGCTTCAACAATAACAACACAAGAGCACACAATAGATACAAAGTTAATCACACCAAACTTGATTGCAGGAAATACGACTTCAGCAACAGAGTGGTCAATGTCTAGAATACTCTACTTGACTGTGGTTTTTTTCCCCCAAACCCCAAAAACTTTAACCTTAGACTGTCTACCATTGACCTCACCCCTTTTGTAAGAGGTCTGTAGGGGGCGTGCATAAGAGCACCAACGTGCCTACTGTCCTTGTCCTATTGTTTCTTTCATATTATTTTTTATTTTTCTTATATGTATCCATAACTATGTATTCATAACTATGTTTTCACTTATACTTATCATCTTGTAAGCAATTGACAAAAATAAATAAATAAAATAAAAAATAAATAAAAGTTTAAAATAAAGTTTATTGGGAAAAAACAATATGAGTTGCTTTATGGTTGAATAAAGCAGAGCTTGCAGCTGTTGAGAACTTTTTTTTTTTTAGTTTGAGAGAGCCTCTCTGAAAAAAAAAAGATCTCGAAGTTAAAACTGGTGATC
Organism: Laticauda colubrina; assembly: GCA_015471245.1. Classification (NCBI taxonomy): domain Eukaryota; kingdom Metazoa; phylum Chordata; class Lepidosauria; order Squamata; family Elapidae; genus Laticauda; species Laticauda colubrina. The sequence goes on along the minus strand of BLBF01000004.1, from coordinate 45,238,599 downwards.
AACTTAGCATAAAGTTATATTAGTGAAAAGGTAATAAAATGACAGTAGGATTCTGTAAGTAGTTTGGCAGAAGGGAGATTTTAGGCAAAGAGATCTAAAAAGCAAATCAACCTGAAAATCAAGGGCAATCAAAAGAATGGAGGAAGCAAAATATTGTTTTATATTGGTTCTGTTTGGGGGGAATATGACTACATTCAGTTTAGGGAAATCTGGTTTCAGAGAAGAAATGATTGAGATATTTCTTAAATGTAATCAATTATATCTTATCATATAAAATCTCAGTAAAGTTTAGAAACTTCAAATGGCATGCAGAATAAATAGTCTATGGCAGTGATGGTGAACCTTTTGGGCCCTGAGTGCCCAAAGTGCATGCGTAGGCTTACACACATACCCAAAATGCAAGGCATACCCCTGCACATGTGTGTGCCCCCTGCACCTGTGCATGTGCCCCCTGCATGCACCCTGTCATCCATGCATACGTGGTGGAGATCAGCTGGCCGGTGAGAGGCACACACACATCATGGGTTCACCATCACAGGTCAATGGTTAAATTGAAGAACTACACTCATAAGAGTTGTGGAGTTTTGTTTTTAGTCTGATTGATGGTGCATTGTAAATTTCATTAAAAAATAGCAGGGGTTTTCACAGCCCCAACATTTTTAAAGGAGGCATCTATACTGATGTTAAAGGCAAAATAATCAAGAACATAGGCGGCATTTTGAATGGGAAACACACTATCATAGTGTATTTATACTATTCTTTCAACCCATCTATTTTCATTTTATTTATCAACATGCATGTTTTGTCATCAGGAAACAAAAACCATTACTAACATTTTTGTTCTTATGCTTTTATTTTATTTATTGACTTCATTATTTTCTGCTTTTTAAAACAAACCCTCAAATCATCTTTTTATTGTATGAATAAAATTTGATTCTGAATGCATGTTAAAATAACTAACCTTATTATGCCCGGTATCATAATTCTAATCCTTTGCCTGGTTTCTACATAGTACGCCTAATGATGACCTTAGGAACTATGTACATATTTTTATGTCATTGATCTACAGGTATGTCAATAATAACTAGTTCCTCCATAAATAGGGAATATTAAAAAAAATTACATAGCACATCTTTGTAGGATCAAGAACTATAACCCTACAAATAAAAATGAAAATCTTCTTTAAGCCTGAAACAAATCATTTTTTCTAAAAGACAACAGTGAGCATCAACAGTGAACAACAGCAACACTGTAGTTTAAGCTTATACTATTCAGAAACAAAAGGGAATAATAAAAGAATATTAAAGTAAATGGTTTTCAGAGGAACAGAACAATGGACCTAATACCTCAAATCTCTGATTGCTGACTTTTTTGCCCTTCTTATTCCAGACAATTTTAGGCCTTGGGTCTCCTGTTGCTTGACAGATGAATGAGGCGACTCCTCCAGAGACCCCTGTCTGGTCAAGAGGTGTTCTTGCAAACTTTGGTGGTGCTAAAAAAAGAAAGAGTAAAATAAATTTAAGCAAGTGCTCCGCAAAAGAATATGTCAGGATGTCAAAAATATTAAGCCAAAACAAATAATATTTACTTTCAGAGCAAAGTTTTGAAAGAAAAGGCAAGCTGATATACAGATAATCCTTGAGTTTTGACTGGTCATTTAGTAGCCCACTTCCACAGTTCTTACAGTCACTCCTCCAGTTACATGATCAAGTTTTGGGTGTTCAGCAACTGTCCCACAATTTCAGCTATTTGTAATCATGTATTCATGTTTTGTGTCATTTTTGCTGAAAATTGGCATTTACTTCCAGTTTTCAGCAAAATAGTCCACAGCAAACAATTGCTTTGCTCAATGATATGGTGTTTGCTTAATGACCGTTGCAAAAAATGTTGTAAAATCAGGTCAGTAATGTGGATGATCTGCTTTACCACTGTCACAACTTGCAATTGTTAAGGAACAGGCTCCATTAGGATCATAAATCAAGAACTACCTATAACAAATTGAGCTACATTAGAATATGCCAGTTCCGGGTAGTAATTAACATATTATCATATTGATATTGTCAGAAATCTTATACATATACACATATAATGCATAAACTAGAAAAAAAATCAAATTGCAATTCCCTACTTGTTGTACAGTGTTCGGTTATAAAATCATAATCAATGTGCTATATTTTAAAATATCATACAAATGTAAAATCAAAATTTTATAGCAAAGCTTTGCTGACATAATTATCCAACTTATAAAACTGTTCTCCAGAAATATTTCATTTGCTCCATGAACCATTTCTATCAAAACTATTTCTATCTAGAAACCATGTGTAGCAAAGACTGCAATTAACAAATTAATAGTTTTTGCTTCTTAAAGACATTATCCTCCTAGGCACAAAAATTCAAAGTGATGGTAACTGTAGCCAGAAATAAGATTATGGGCAAAAGTTGACAAAATCCAAACAATGTATTAATGTGCAAAGGCATCACAGTGACAGCAAAAGTGAGAACTATCAAGGCATACCATTTTCCCTGTTGTAATACTGTATATGGCTGTGAAGGAACAGCCATCAGAAAGTTTAAATAAAGAAAAACAGATGTCTTTGAAATGTAGTATCAGAGAAGATTGTTAAGAATAAGTTGGACTATAAGGAAAACAAATAATTCAATACTACATGAAATAAAATCAAACTGTTCACTAGAAACACTAATAATGAAGCTAGAGCTATTTTGAAAATGTAATGGAAAGGCAAGATTATTTGTGAAAACCTTAACATTTGAAAAAATGAAAGGCAATCAAAAAGAGATCAATAGAAGACAAAATAGCTAGATGCTACTGTGAGCTTAAAATAACTGAAAGAGCAACTACTAGAAAAAAACCCACTCCTGATGTCTGTTCTTGGGTCATGAGTTGGAAATGATTGAATGGTTGACCAACAACAAACCTCAGCCTCAAAAAAACAATGTATTATCAAGTTGTATCTGAATTACATCTGTAACACTTACCCAAGAGGGACAAGTTAACAGAAGGTAGACTGATACATAGGAATGATTTTGCGTTAGAACTATGCTGGCCTCTCAACCTTTTTGTGGTGATTGTTGTTATTAAAACTTATATTGATTGATCTACTACTAGGCAAGGATCTAGTCAGTGGACAACAAAACTCCTGGATGTTTTCTACTCAACTGTGGACAGAAGAGGAAGATCTGGGAGTCCACTACAATTATATTGAAATCGTTTTCACATGGTCATGAAGAAAACAGTGTGATATTAGTACAGACCATGATCAAAACAAAAGAGGGATGGAAAACATCATTATCACCCAAAAGAGAATGGTTCTATAATAGTGTGTACATAATCAGAAGAAAGAGGTACAAGAATTTGAATCTTAATTTTACTATAAATCGAACTTGAATCTCTTACGTTGAAACCAAAAGAATTATTTTGTAATGGATTTATTATTTTTTCTATAATAAAACATTTAAGAAGCTCTTACAGTATGTGCTTACAGCATAAGGTGGTGCAATGGCTCAGCAGTTAAGAGTGTGGACTTGTTGGCTGGAAAGCCGGCAGCCCAGTTTCAAGACTCCAGTGCCATGCAATGGGGTGAGCTGCTTTCCTAACCCCAGCTTTTGCCAACCTAGCAGTTTGAAAACATGCAAATGCACACAGATAAATTGGTGCCAATTGGTAATTGGCAACAACTAGCTGAGTAAAATTTGCAGGACTTCTTCACCTTTTTTTTTTTTTTTACAGTACATGCTTAGTGCTAATTTATCTACTTATAGTTTAGTTTGCCAAGGGAAGCCTACAGTTGAAATCAATAAAATAAAGCCCATTTATGATTCATTGTGGAACAGAAATCCAAGTCCTTGAACCGTACGTGAGTGAGTCCTCACTTCTGGAGACAGAACTGCCTCAAATTCCTGCCTCAAGATTTTGCCTAGTGCCTCAACTGCTACATCTAAAAGTTAAGGGGAAAATAAAGTTGAAAGCAAGATCACAAACAAAAACACTATTAGGGGAAGAAGTAAAACACTTCACTTCTAGGGCAAGAAGTAACTTTCCATACATCTGATCCAATCACACCAATTATAAAACTGTAACTTGCAATATTTCATATTATGACAGTTCAAGATTACATGAATTATATATTCATGATACTATAAGTGGGCCTTTTACTGGGAAAAGATACAATTACTAAAGAAGGTGCAGGCAAATTCTGTTTCTAGTACCCATATATCTTGAAAATGATTCTGAACACTTTATTATTTATTTAGCATATGGCATTCTGAACACTGTATATCCTTAGCACCTAACAAGAAGGAATGGATAAAAACTAATCAAGGAAAGAAACAACCTAAGATTAAGGAAAAAATTAACTACAAATATAGCAAGTACAAGCTAACTGAAAACTTAGTGCCAGTCTAAAACTTTGCATACTTAATCAACTGTACAAAGGATGGAAAATGGTTACCTCAGATGCAACTACTTAATTGGAATCATAGAATGACAGAGTTGGAAGGGACGTTGGAGGCCATCAATCCAACCCCTGCTTGAGCAGGAGAGTCTATTCCAAATATTAGCCTCTACCTAGGATCGAACTCACAGCCTCCTGATTGTCAGGTGAGAGCTCCACCTCTAGGCTACCAGAGTTGCATAAATTAACAATTAATAACTTTTATATTTATAAATACATTAATTTTTGTGTGTGGAATTGATAATTAATTTGAATATTTTATTTTCAAAACTGATAAGAAAATCAAGACTAATACCAATAAGAATCAAGATTAAATTTTCTGTTAATTAACAGTACTGGGCCAATGTAAGATTTGGAATACATTTTTTTCCTTTTCAAACAGTGATGTTTGTTTAATATAGTTCATTAAATAGTTTTTTTTTTTATCAATGTGAAAACATTCTAAAACTATATATCCTACCAACAGACAGAATGGACTCCAGTAAACGCACAGCCTATTTGCCTATACAGTGGTGGGATTCAAAAACATTTTACAACCAGTTCTGTGTGTGTGGCTTGGTGGGCATGGCAGGGGAAGGATACTGTGAAATCCCATTTCCTCCCCCATCCCACTAACCTGCTTTCCAGCTCTGTTCTCCTATTGCAGGGCAACAAAAGAAGACCCAGCCGATCAGCTGGGACTCAGGAGGCAGCGAATAGATGGGGGCTGGGCCAGTCAGGTATTTGCTGGTTCTCAAACTACTCAAAATTTCCACTACCAGTTCTCTAGAACTGGTCAGAACTTACTGAATGCCACCTCTATGCCTATACATATAATACACATATGCTATGTATATGTATGAGTGTGCCCATATACCCACACATAGTATATGCCCATGAATTGATAGCTAGTTGAGATAATAAATATACTTCAGTGAAGTTTATGACAAAGAGAATCCTTGTTTATAAAGTTAGACTTAAATTTAAATAATGCATCCTTGTGGATTATATAATATGCAACACTAATTCTGAATGGATGATGAAAATCCTTTATAAATATATACCTACATAAAAGTAGATTAGTATTATGTGCTTGTCATAATTGTGATTTCATTTCATTCAGAAAAAGCAGAATTAATTGGGGCCAGGGGATCCTGGTTTATAGTAAGTACTGGATTACACCCATTTTTAAACTAATAGAGAAAAACCCATAGCATATTTGATTTAGAAAAATACATGAAGTCCCATTGAGAGAACAGGTTTTTGGGAGACTGAATTGTTCCACGTCTCTTCTATATTTCAACATACAGTATTTAAAACTAGGTATATTTAAGTACTTAACTTAAAGTGAATTGCTGTTCCTATGAGAGTTTACATTTTTATTAAAACTAGAATTTAAGTACTTAAAACATGTTTTATTTCTGTGATTTTTTTATCATCATTCTTATTAGTTAAAATATATTAAAAGACTTATTGTGAGAGGAACATGATCCATGATCCAAAAAATCTCTGAAGGAGTTTTTGACAGCTGCTCTTCCCCTGAGTCAGATGGGCTTCCAATCATTTTGGAATTATTTGGGAGGAGCTCAGGGATAAGTGGGCAGTGAATTCAACTGCTTTCTTTTGCAGGCAGCAATCTTAAATATTTATATGACTGAGAATCTCCACAAACATTAATGGATGCGCTCCATGTTCTGTTGCTTTTCTTCATCTCAAATCATTTTCTTTTGAATATAAAGATGGCATTCATCTTTACATCCACCTATATATACTGTCAGAACATCCAATATGGAAACATGTAACATTGCAGCCATGGGAATTTGTAGCCCACCTTGTTTCTAAATTATAGTTCCCAGCTATGAGCTAAAAGTGAGTAGTAAAGCAATATTCTGCTAAGTGGTTTACCACTGCTATTTCTTTCCCATCCTTCCGATGTTGCTCTGTTATCTATTTGTAGTTTCTAAACCCTTTTGGCTACAGATTGTCAAATCTGTTCTTTGTAAATAAACAAATCAATAAGAATTACAAATAAGTATTGGGAATTATGCCAAAGTTTTAATATTTCATCTAAGAGTTAATACTACTAGGCATATCCAGCACACTTAGTAGATTTGGTTGCTCTTCATTTCTTTTTAAAATAATTTTCATAGCAGAGTCATTTATAGCATTCACTGCTAATTTACTCATTAATCATAATTTATCACATCAGTTATGCTGATCATCATTATAAGCTATTACTGCTCCTTCATTCTAACCTGTGCTTACAATGTACCTGCAAATTGGCTTGTGCAAGAAGTTAATTAGCTTTTATTTCTAAAAGGGCAAGCAAGTGAGAATGATTTCATAAAATCGTTGTAACTGCTAAACAAAGCTTTCTCTAGAATTTTGCTGAGGGTATAAACTGTCAATCACATACCAAGCCTGACACATTGTTATGAATGTGATTATATTAAGGATAACTCCATTCAGAAATCACCAAACATTCATTCTGAACCTAAGGTTTGCTAAACCTAAATATCTAGGACAGTGGTGGCTAACTTTTTGGGCTCCTGTGCCAAAAATTGTGCATGCGTTTGCATGCTCATGTTCATGTGCCAGCATCCAGAAGGCAATACGTGTGCCCTTACACCAACCATGCATGCATGCGCAATCCCCACACCCTCGCCCCCTTACCTGCACTGTACCTCACAGCTGATTTTCGGCCGGTTTGAAGCCTTTTTCAGCTTGAGGAAGGTTTCTGCAGGCTTCAACAAGCTTTATAAGCCGAAAACTAGGGCTGCTTCATCACTTCGATCATAGGAAGTGATGAAACGGGCCTAGTTTTTGGCCTGCAAATCCTCCAGAAGCCTTCCTCAAGCCTTTGGGAGGCCAAAAAAGGCCTCAAACCAGCCGAAAATCAGCTGTGAGGCACGCCCATGCACAGTGAGGTAAGTTTGCTTGCAGCTCGCATGCCAGCACAAATGGCTCTGCGTGCCACCTGTGGCATGCATGCCATAGGTTCGCCATCACGGATCCAGGATAAATGAAGAAGTTTTCATTACTAATCACAACCTCAGAATTATTTTATACATAAATGTTTATAGTATATTTTAAAATACATTTTTACTGCATGTGTGGTTAAAATTACTAACATTTTTTTTTTACTTTGACTTATTAACCACAATTGTGCTATTTATTTTAATCTGCTCATGTGTGTAAATTTGTATTCACTCAGACACTAGTCTTTTTCTTTTGAATATAGCCTTTTATACTTACAAAGCATTAATTTCCCTAGGACTGTCTTTTATTTTAGTACATATAAACTCTGTCAAACCATAAAGGTCTGAGCATACTATTAATTGAAAAAAAAAACAATAAAAATGAGTAATATTTATGAGTATCAATTAATTTCAAAGGAAATATATTCATTTACTCCCATCTGACGAATAGTCATATCCAAGTATTTCAAACTTAAACAATGTAGATTTAGCAAACTGACATTTATAGAAATGAATGAAATTTATTTGGGGAAAAAGCACCCTATAAGGACTTTTGTAAAATAGTCACTGGAAGTAGAGTATGACATTTTTGTTAAGGTTACAAAGAAAATATTCTATTCTGTCTAACCCCTTTTTGTCCAAACCCAAACATTGTTACACAAATGTTCCACCATGATGTACGGAGTCTCTTGCTGCAGTTTTGGTGAGATGTGAGATACATTTTTTTAATACATGCTTTATGGTTTAATATTTCAGAAAGTGTTTGCATAGACAATAATGATGCAGTATATTGAAAATGTTATTAAGTGAAAAACAGGATGTTAAACAATGAATTGCATGTAGCAACAATGTGCTATATTTATCAGGTCCCAAATTACTGTATATTTGTATAACTAGTTCTATTATGAATTTGGGATTCTGTAATTGTTATGGCTGTCTATTTTATTTATGATGATTATACCCTTTTAGAAATATGTTATCAAGACTTGAGGGCAAGGAAAAATTCCAAACTAAGTCAAACAACAGTATTTTTTTGTCCATAAATTAATTTACAGTTTATATTGCTTGAAAATAAAACAAAATATTTTTTCACACATATTCAAAGTTGTAGAAATATTTTAAATTAATTCTGTTTACTAATATTTTCAGAATGGAAGGGAAATGTAGCTGAAGATTTTCTCATAATGTATTCATTTTTTACAATACAAAAGTTATTTTTGGCATGTTGAAATTAGTAAGATTATTTGTTGATCACTTATATGTAAGTGCAGAGATTCCAACTCAACAGCAATGCCATTACCCCAAAGTTATAACAACAGAAAAGATGAACATAAGTAAAATAGTTCAGGATATTTCTTATCAAAGTCAAGATTTTCTCTCAAAAATGATGGTGTTTTAGAGACATTCTGAAATATACTAGAGAATAAATAATATTTTTTTTTATCAGCGAATAGACGTCCCAGAATAGAAAGACTTTATTTATGCAGTATATTTGTTGACAAATGGACTAAGGAGAGAAAGATGAAAGGCTAGATGAAAAATCATTTTAGTCTGGGACAATGATTTGATGAAATTTGTACTGCTGATATCTTTCACAACTCTAAGACTGCTATAATGAATTATAAGTTAATGCATGGATTTATAATACACACACACACACACACGTATATATGCTGTTCAGCTTTGTTCGAGTATTTTCCCACACCATTGTTGTTGTGCTTTTAAAGTTGTAGCAACATTTCAGCAGAATCTCATCTGCCATCATCAGGCTTCTGTATACAGACAAACTCAATACAAAAGCCTGATGATGGCAGATGAGATTCTGCCGAAACGTTGCTACAACTTTAAAAGCACAACTACAATGACGTGGGAAAATACCTGAACAAATATGTTTTTTTATGTTTTCGCGGGTACTTACATGTGTGCTGTTCAGCTTCCTTCGGGTATTATCCCACATCATTGTAGTGCTTTTAAAGTTGTAGCAAACTCAATACAGAAGCCTGATGATGGCAGATGAGATTCTGCTGAAACGTTGCTACAACTTTGAAAGCACTAAAATGACATGGGATAATATCCGAAGGAAGCTGAACAGCACACATGTAAGTACCCGCGAAAGCTTAAAAAAATTAAAAAACAAAAATATGTATTTATATGTATGGATCTTTGGTTATTCGGGTTTTCTCCCGCATAAAATT
>BLBF01000004.1:45209962-45224100 GCA_015471245.1 Laticauda colubrina | reverse complement strand
CTCTCTCTCTCTCTCTCTCTCTCTCTCTCTCTCTCTCTCTCTCTCTCCCCTTTCCTCCTTTCCTCCCAGATTGGCTTTGCTCTACTTTCCCAATGTGCCTAAGGGGCTGGCGCTTCGAACAATAATAGATAGATGGATAGAGAGACAGAGAGAGAGAGAGAGACAGGTAGGTAGGTAAGCAGGTAGATAGATTGGTAGACAGGTAGATAGGCAAACAGTCAGACCTTTTGGATGAATGTATGGATAGGTAGGTAGGTAGGTAAATAGATCTATATTGGTAGGTAGGTAGGTAGACAGAAAGACATGTAGGTAGGCAGGAAGGCAGGCAGACAGACAGACATTTTGGATGGATGGATGGATAGACAGACAGACAGACAAGGAGACAGATAGATAGATAGATCTATATTGGTACATAGGTAGGTAGGTAGGTAGACAGAAAGAAAGGCAGGCAGACAGACAGGCAAGACAGACAAGTTGAGAAACACGGACATCAACCTAACCATTCTGGTTTAGAGTTTAGCAGGCTGTTTGATTTCGGCTTAGTCAATGAATAAACCATGGCTAAGATCTTTCTGCTCCTTAATGCAGCTGCCCCTCTGCCCCTTCTCCAGCCCCCTGCAGCTGCCCCTCTGCCCCTTCTCCAGTCCCCTTTGGCATCCAATTTTGCAATGTCAACCTCCCCGGGGCAGCAATGCAGCCAACCTCACCCTCTTTGCTTCAACCCAAGGTCACTTCCATCAGGCCAAGCAAGGGAAGGTACTCTGCACATGCTCAGGGACTCCCAACTTCAGTGAAGCATTCTGCCAATCTTTACGCTCCACCCAGGAGGAGGAAGGCATGAAGAAGCAGCCCAGACCAGGGGAGGCGGAGGAACGATCACTTGGAAACTAAACAAGCAAGCAAGCGCAGGTCAGAAGAACCGGGCTGCAGAGGGAGGCTAGGTTTTAGGTTTCACAGCCATATAGAGTCGAACCGAACCAAGCCATATGCCTTGGAGAGACGCAGCTTCACCCACCTGCTTCCTGCGCAAAGCCCAGCTGGCTGGAGAGGCGGAGGCCTGGTGGGCACTGCGTGCTCCCTTGTTCTCTTCCGGGGAAGGGGGCCCTAACGCCGGACCACCCACCCCTTCCACTGTGTGCCTCGGTGAGGTTTTGCTTTCGGGCCTTCTGGCATGCCTCCGCTGCTTCCTCCAGAAAGGGCAGCCTACAAGCTAAGGCACGCTCTTTCCACCACCTCTCCCTCCCAGGTTTGGCAAGGCTCACCGCGCACAGGTTCCACATTCGAGGCACCAGCTATGGAGAGATGAAACAGTCAATGGGCTGCGTGGCCAGCAGTCAGTGAGCCTGCGGGGCGGGCACTTCGAATGCATCCCTCTTAGCATCCCCCTGACAACCCCCTTGCCTCTTACCACCCTCTTAAGGCATTCAACCGCCCCCCAGGGGGCGGTACTGCCCACTTTGGGAACCACTACTCTAAATAAAAAAATAAGCTCACTGACACAAAAACTGTATGGCTTTAGCATGGCAACATTCTAAGCAAGTATACAAGATCATGTTAAATTTTTCATATTTCCAGGAAACAGGATTTCAGAAGGAAGAGACAGGAGAGATCTTTATCTGGGACATAAGGTGTAATTTCCTGCTGGATTAAAAGTGATTTGTTTATTATTATACCTTTAACAATATCATAACGTGTTAAACTTTTCATCTAAAATATATTTACATATGATAAAAGCTACAGATGAAATTGTTTCAAATGCTGCATTAAAAAGACTAGCAGTTTTACTCTACCAAATCCACTTTCATATCTAATAACTGTTCTTACAAATTGAAGAGGCACATTAATGAGTTTGCATTCAGAGAAGTAGTTGAGTAACTTAATGAAGTTGTTTAGTTCTTGATTTGCTATTAAAAAGATGTTATAAAGTACTTTAAAACTAACATATAATCATATATGTTTAGATCTGTTTATGTCTAAAATCATATAGCATGTCATATATACAACAAAGACTATATATTAATGCATGCAGGGTGTATATTTTTATACTGCATATAATAAATAATGAAGTATGAAATCTGGTTATAGCTTTATCAGAATTTTTTTTAAAAAAGAATCTGCCCTTTAATCCACATTAAGCTTTTATCCAGCAGAAAATGAAAAGCATAAAGCCTCTTGAAGCTAAAAGGTTAGACACTTCATCCCTCTGGAATGGTACATAACCTTGTCATAGTCACTAATTTACTGAAAGAAAATTCTCCTTCAAGCTTTCTCTCTCTCTCTCTCTTTCTCTCTCTCTCTCTTTTTTTTTTTTTGCTGCTGTTCCTTTTTCAAATTTTAATGTCTGCTAGCGATGAATGAATTATTTGGTAACTAAGATCTGAAGCTGCCTTTCACCATGTAAAGTCAGATAAGAGAGTCTTTAAATGCCAGACAAATTCATTGTTTCAGAAGAACTGTTTCCTCTAGTATGAAAAAGAAATGGAATACAGGGTTAAGTTTCAATTATTTTAAATATTTGTGAAGCGTTCATCTTTATATTTATCTTTAAACAACATCAACAAAAGCTTGAATCTAAAAAAACCTCATAAAAATAAATCCAAGCAATCCACACAATGCTGTAATTTGGTTATTAAGTGCAGCACTGTGTGACAAAACCACATATAAGTATTACAACTGAGTGCAGTAACACTCTGTGTTCATTTACGTATGTAGGGATTTTTGATAGGAAATCTGCTTTTCCTGATCTAGAAAAAATAAATAGTATAATAGCATACATGCATAATATTTACTATGCTGAGGCTATTCTGGCCTTTGAATAAGAGGCTATATTTTATTAGATTAAATGTGGTCATAGCCAACAACTGATGCATTTAAAAAGAGGAATTTCCATTTTTGAACTAATTTCCCCATACTCTGCTAAAGAAGATACTTTCAAAATTAGGATACCCCTCTTTATTAATTTTCTTATCCATTTTCCTGTCAAACTTAATTTAAAAATTGAACTCTCCTATCCTTGAATTAATTTTTCTAAAGTTTCCCTAGGGCAAGGCTCTTTTAATACTACGGAGCAAAAGCAGCAGCTGCCACACCTTCGTCTCAGAAGATCAACCACTGATGGTACAAATTAATCTGTAATCTGATAAATGCTTCTGCTTTTAATTAGAGCAGCCAGAAACAGGCTGTGAAGGAAAAAAAGGAACTGAAGTACGGGAGGGGCTTTGAGGTAGAAGTTCCAGAAGGCTATATGTCTATTTGGGCCTCTCATCTGTCCTAAATGGGACAGCAATTCAAGACTGGGCACAATTAGATTCACTTCTTGGGTATGAAATAACTACTTGAAGAAAAGATGGCAACTGGGGAAAAGAAAGCATTTTCAAAGATTCATCTTGTGTAGCAGTTGTACCTGTTGTTGAATCAGGAGATGCTCCAGACTGTCACTCATGCTTTAGTATTCTCATGACAGGATTATTGCAATGCAGTCTACATAGTAGTACCATTAGACTACTCAGAGGCTAGATCTGGTCTAGAATGCAAGTAACAACTGGTAAATGTTGGTATGCTCTTGTGACACTCAATCAGTTGCACTGCTTACCATTTGGTTTTAGGTACAGTTCAAGGTGCTACTTGCTACCTAAGCCATTCATGGTATTTTTATGTCATAACACTTGATATCTACAACAATATCTCCCCTCGCCCCACCAAGCATCACATGGCTCCAATCCTTCATAACGTTCAAGAAGTCTTTGAAAACCTGGCTTTTGCCCCAAGGTGAAAACCAAGCTCCTATACAAATTTATTTGCTTGAGGGTTGTTGTTTTTTCAACCTCATAGGCTTTGTTTCTTGCTATTTTATGTTTTATTATTACTTATGGTTTTCTTTTTTAAACACATTTGACAGCGTCTAAGTAAATAAATCTAAATTAGAACATTCTACTGTCAGTACAATAGCTGACACAGAAACATGATCTGAGTGTATGCTGATTCTTCATTGATTTATAGAGGAAAAAGCTTACCTGTAATTTATGTTAAGACCAATATACAAATTTATTTCCTAAATAAGGCTAGAAGCCTGATATTTTTTGTTTGCTTTAACCACCAGTTTTGTTTTTTGTTTGCTTTAACCACCAATTTTGTGGGAACTTTTTAAGGCAAGTGTTGTCTATGCTACCCTGTCAGGCACAGCTTTTTTTCAATTGTTGGATGTTAATCTTTCTATCAGTTTAGAGTTTTCAAACCAGTGTATTATTTGCTTTCCCCTTCTTCTTGTTCCACTAACCATTCCTAGTATCATTGATATTTCCAATGAATTTGCATGCACAACATGGCCAAAGTAAATCAGACAATCTTGTGATTTTGGTTTCTAATGGTATGTTTGGTTTTATAATTCAGCACCTCTCTATTGGTTGCTCTGGCTAACCATGGTATATGCAATAATTTATGCCAGCATTACAATTCAAAAGTGTCAATTCTTCTTCAATCAGCCATTCTTAAGAGACTCAGAATGGGTCTCCCACAAACCATACATCATTATAGGGAAGACTACTTCCCTCACTAGCCTATTTTTTCTATTTATATCACTATTTCTGTTTTTCCAGATGTTATTCATGTTAACCATTGCAGTGTAGTCTAAGGTTATCCTGTATTTGATTTCTGGAGTACAATGCTATCCTGAACAATTTTTCATCCAAGGAAGTTAAATTCTGGAACGTATTCTATTCCTCCTTATTGATTTTAAACATATTGTGTCCTTCTGTAGCTGATGTCATTATCTTTGTTTTTCTGATGTTAAGATTCAATCCTACTTTTTCATTTTCATCCTTGATTTTCCAAATCATTCTTATTTTCAGCTAATAGTGTTCTACCATTTGTGTACCTCAAATTATTTATGGTTCTTTCCCCAATCTTTACTCCAGTATCAGGCAGTTCAGATCTAATTTCTGAATGATCAATTCAGCACACAGATTGAACAAAAATAGTGATAAAATGGTGATAAAATTACATCCCATATTGATTATGAACCAATCTGTATCACCATAAAGTGTTCTAACTGTTTCTACCTGATCAATATACACTGATCTGATAAGTCTGATCAGGTGGGGACACCAAGAGCATGCAAAGGTACCCATGGCTTATTGTGTTCTACACAGTAAAAAGCTTTTCTGTAATTGATAAACACATATATAGATCTTTTTGATATTCTCATGCCTTTTACATAATCAGTGTAATATTGGCATGTGATCTCGATTGACCTGCCCCTTCCTAAAACCAGTTTGTACATCAGATAACTCTTGATCAATGACATTATGTACCCTCTGTTTAAGGACTTTTTACAGAATCTTGCTTGCGTAAAAAATCAATGCAATTGTGCGATAATTGGAGCAGTCTCTGGCACTGCCTTTCTTTACTATTGGCAATCCTCTTATTATCATGATGAAAAAAACATTTATTGGGATGAAATTCACTGGACTTAGAAATAAATTGTAAGCAGAGGAAGGTATCCACTGAAACTACCCATAAGAAGCCCATTTGAAAATTGATGCAAATGGTTTACATATAAGCCATATCATTATCCCAGGGCACCCATGGGATATGGAGATGTATGCATATAGAATCTTATCAAAGCAACAGCATGAGTGCACAATATCCCAAGGCATCCATAGGATATGGAGATGTATGCATATAGAATCTTATCTAAGCTGTAGCATAATTGCACAATAGTTATCTCTGTCTATGAAGATTCTCAGTCATCCAGGTCATGGTTGTTCCAAAGGCAGTTGGATTTTCTGCTTTTTCTTTGAAGACATTTTTCTTCTCCTCCAAGAAGTTTCTTCAGCTATGACTGGATGGTGGGGAATGGAATGATTTACACTTCTTGAAGACAGTTGATCATTTGCATTCTTTTGGCAAGTCATTAAGCCCTCCCCCCCCCCCTGTCGAGAGAGGGCTGTTCAATTTTGACATACACCAGATGGCCTCTTTGACCCCTCTTTCAAGCCAGTGGTCCTCTCTGTCCAAAATGTGGGCTTTGCTGTCTTCAAAAGAATGACTTTTTTTTTTTTTTAATGCAGATGGACTGCTGAATCTAGTCTTGATGAGTTTGTTCTCTATATTGTACCATGCATTTATGAAGTAGTTGTTTTGTTTCCCCAATGTATAAATCTGCACATGCATTGTACATATGTACTGTGTACATGTACATATGAGTACATATGTTGCTCACCCCAAAAATATATTTATTAAACTAAAAACTACCAAGGAATATAGGTGACTTTAGGCATTTGTAAATTGTTGATGTCAAGATTTCTTAATGTGATTAATTAGGAAATAAATACTTTCAGTAAACATTGCCCCAGTCCAACTAGCAAAAATCATATCTTTGTTGATCCTTTTAATTCATCTCAAGATCAGTTCCATTAATTGCCACTGCTTTGAGATGGATTCTCATCTCACACACAAACTGCCTCAGATTCATTGATGCCAACAAGCAAAAACTATTTGCTGCCACTGAAAA
This sequence comes from Laticauda colubrina, assembly GCA_015471245.1. Lineage (NCBI taxonomy): Eukaryota > Metazoa > Chordata > Lepidosauria > Squamata > Elapidae > Laticauda > Laticauda colubrina. Next base: position 45,217,589 of record BLBF01000004.1, on the reverse strand, counting down.
CTTGACCAGTTATTTTTAGATTTTATTGTTAAGACAAAGTTCTTTCATAAGAATAAATACAATATGACAATAAAGTATTACTTATGTAGGTACCAACAATATCACAAGTTGTATGCATAATATGTAATGCAACAGTCTGGAAAATTACCACTAGCGGCATAAATTGATTGAATAGGTATAATCTGATAACATTTCCTTCCTTTCCCACCAAAGTATTTAAGACATCAAGGATATACTGCAACGAGGTTTCATTAAGCCTTCTGGCTATTATCACAAAAGACATTTGCCTTCCCGCCCCAGGAAGTGTAATGTATGGTTGGGCTGGCAAATCAGTCAGTCAAACAGTGTGGCATGAAAATGGTAGGATTACTAAATGGAGGTCTCACTTTAAAATACCTGCACTTCAGACAAAAAACAAACCCATGCATTTCATAAAAAATGGCATGCTTCACTTATGCCTTGCTGTTAAATATAGGAATTCTTAAGTAGCATTCATCATCAAAAGTTGTTCTCCGAAACAATTTTATGAAATTAAATGGACTATTTACTGTGCTACACTTTTCTTTTAAAAAATGCATTGAAACTCTACATATCTCTGTTTGAGGAGTGCCTTCCATTCAATCATAGTCATGTCTTTAAATATGCAGTATATTAAGTGCAGATTTCACACCTTTGGATACAACTTGTGGTTCTATGAATAAGTAGATGTGATGACTGGGTAGAATTATGGAATGTACCCATAGCCTTTAATACTGATAATGAACAGATGTGGTGTTTATAGATATACTAAATTTAATTAAGTGTATCCGCCCATGTGGTGTCAATGAAATAAAAACAATTACTTATATATTACTACATTGTAAATTTTGCAGGGCCATTCAGGACAATTTTATTTTATCTCTGTTAGGCAAACAAATGGGACGATCAGATTTTGGAAATTCCTTTTAGAAAACTTGAAGCCATCCAACACTCTCTCAGTGCCAGGTTTTGTCTTACCACAATGGAAATAAGATAGTGGCAAATTTATATTGAGTTTTTTTTCTCAAGATACATGTTCATAGACTATAATTATAGTCAACATACCTTATAACATACTATACTTTTGGTTTTTAGATTCTATAATTGTTTTAATTTCATTATGATGAAATTACAGATTAAGGCTAAAATATGTTCAATGTTAATACTACACAAACTATTCTGAAGTTAGACATACACTTTTCATGTCATACATCATATATTAATTTTGCTTCTTCCCTCTCCCGGTGGAGACGGTTTTGGACCACTGTAGTATCATTGTACTTTCTATTAATCTTCCAGTCTATTTTGTGTTATCACTAATGAAATGAAGATTATTTTGTCTATTCCAGTTCTCTTTTATTTTTCCATTAGTCTCTGTATTTGTGAAATCAAAATGTAATTGTGTCTCATGTATAGAACATTTAAAATCTCTAAACTCTTGCCACTTAAAAAAAGTCTCAATCATTGGGGATATCATGTAAGATCAGAACTATGATAAACAGAACTAGTGGAAAGAACTCATATGGCTATATCAATTCCAATTAGTTTTATTATTTCTAACAACAGAGGTATATATAGAAATTAGTGCATTAGTTATTTAGAGAAATATGCATATTTTAAAAGCTACAACTTTGCCATGTACTCCTGAGGAAATTTTACTTTTGCAAAGTGGCTTCCAGAGAGCACAAGAGATCCCATTCATATAGTATTTGTTTCTCTACATCATTACTGTATATCTAATTTAAGTTGAGAGCTGTTTCTGCTTTGTTTATGATGCATGCAAGTGAATTAGTTTGTTTTTTAATAAGCAGTTAATATAAAGTGGTATTAGAAATAAAACATAAAACTATTCCTATTTGCATTATTTATCTTTTCTAGAATGCTATACTAACTACCATTTGTGTTGCACCTTGCATCTATATTGGACTATTTATTATTTTTGCAGCTGCCTATCCTTCATCATAGACTGAACTTGCTCTATTTTTTATTTGTCTTATGGTTTACGACATACAGAAGCAAGAATTTGTTTTCCTGCAAAAGTATCAGTTCCCTGACTCTTGCAAAAATGTTGCTGTCCCCTAACGAAACCATGTCTTGATAACAACTCTGTTGAAGTGTAGGAATCACATTTATAATAAAATTTAAAAAACAGGCACATTAGAATGGATATGAGATTATTAAGAAATTATTTTTCAGGAAAAGAAAAAAAATAAACATATCTCTGCTCTGAAATAGTGCTATACTATTATGCTTATGAAAAGTACTTAATTACCATAAAATATACTGTGCTTACTACTATCACAATTAATATATGGGAATATTTATTAATTCAAAATGATTCTGAACAAAATATAGTAACTAAAGTATTGAAAAATATATTTGCCATTAAGTAGTAATTTCTATATAGTGTTAACATTTTAACAATTGTATGCTGCTGGCATGCTTATGAATTATAGTTGTTCAGCTTTTATTAAAATCATCTTTTTATTCATTCATTATCTAATCTTGTGATTGCCTTTCCCAAACACATCTTTCATCATAAATTAAATTAATTTTCTTGTTTAATAATTGGAACAAAGTTCCAGAGAGTCAGACAGTGTATTGAATAATATGTAAATAATAGAGGTTAAGAATACTTGATTTATTTCAAAAATTACTTCCATAGCAACATGTAAAATTTAGAAATAAATTTAGGAGGGAAAATGATTAATGCAAAAGTTGGTTAGTTATATATTATTTACTACATGCATGCTATAAATTTACATTAGCTAATTCCTCTAAATGAAATGTAGCACTGAATAATAATTAGGAAATAATAACAAATATCGTTAATACTTCTTAATATAAAACATTGTAGGAAGTAAACTGTTACTCTGGTTGTCAAAAATCAGAAATCTAATAGCACCTTTTCAACCAATTCATTTTATTAAAAGCATAAGTTTAAAGTTATAGGTCAAAAAGGTTGCTATCAGGTTCCTTTTATAATAAAACCTGAAAAATGCATTTTTGACATACAGATATATGAATATAATTAAAGCTCTTCAATGAGAAATCCAATTCTCAGAAGTAAGAAAAAAAACCAACAGTGATGCTAACATAGGAACCAAATCTTGCCACAAACTTAGATGTCCACTTTTCTCCACATATATATCATCACAACAGTACCAGCATCTTCATGAACAGTGCCATCACAAACCCAAGTATACAAAGACAGATTATAGGCAGCCTCACATGGCATTTTGGTCTCCTAAGATACTATCTGGAAACTTCAAAATAATTATTTGTTTGTTTGTTTTTGAGGGGGGGAGAGACTTTAATAGATGAGTAAAGCCCCTGTCACACAGCACCAACGGATGGAAAAAGGATGTAAAACGGAGAGAAACACTTGCCATCCATTGGTTAACGCGATGCTTCCGTTCTGTACTCACTGCGTCCGTTTTTCATCCTCTCTATCTGTCCAGCATCTGTCTATTGACATTTCATCCGCTTAAAATGTTTTGAGCTGCACAAAACTTTTTGAGCGGAAAATGTATCCAACACGCATGTTCTGTATCCGCTACGCATATGGGGAACATCAGTTAGATGTCCATCGTCATCTGTTACGCATCCGCTATATCCGTTAGGCATCCGCTGCGCATCCGTGCAACATGCATCCGCTCCAGTGGAAAACGGACACAGGGAGAAAGCAAAACGGACGCGGAATGGACACACAGCATTAGTAGCATGGACGGAGAAAGGATGAAAGCGGATACAGCTCATATACAAAGCATTAAAATGGAAATAAACGTTCGCATAGGGGATGTATCTCGGATATTTAGGATGTCTGCAGGATGCCTAGAGGAAGCAAAAGGACACCTAGCGGAAAACCTATATTTCCTATAAAAAGGGGGAGGACCTCACCTGGATCTCACTTTCAGTCCAACAGCCCTGCTGTGCAGACCTCTTCAGGCTTCATCTGGCTCTTGCTCTTCCACAGCACCCAGTCATCTCCACCATGGATCGTCACACACTCCTTTTGGTAGCCACCATCGTTCTAGAACAGTGCGAAGCCATCTACAGGCTCTTTCACCTGTTCTACGTGAAGAAAAGGAGGCAGCCAAGAAGTGTCTGGGTCCGAAGATGGATTGCCAGAAGAGCAGAGTACGGACTGTGTAACAAGCTGATGGTGGAGCTGAGGAACGAAGACTCTTGTGCATTCTAGAACTTCATGAGGATGCCACCAGCCATGTCTGACGAAGTTGTGGAGCAGCTGAGACCCAGGTTGACCAAGCAGAGCACCAACTTCCGGCCCAGCCTGGACCCTGGGCTCAAGGTGGCACTGACTCTGCATCACCTGGCCTCCGGGACCACGTACAGGAGCATGCAGTACGGCTGGAGGGTGCCACACAACATCATCAGCATTGTGGTCAGAGAAGTGGTGCAGGCCATCATCGAAGAATACCTGGAGGAGCTCCTCCAGTGCCTCTCCACTGAAGAAGGCTGGAAAAAAGTTGCAGAGCAGTGGTATCAGAAGTGGAACTTCCCCCACACCGTTGGAGCCATAGATAGCAAGCACGTGGCCTGCAATGCTCCGGACAACTCAGGGTCCACTTATCACAACTACAAGGGCTTCTTCAGCATCATCCTCTTCGCCATGGTCGATTCTGACTACAAGTTCATGTACATCGATGCTTCAGGCAACGGCTCATCTTCAGATGCCCAGATATACAAGGCCAGTCACCTCAAGGAGGGGCTGGAACGCAACCTCATCTTGGGCTTCCCAGATCCAGACCCCCTGCACAACAACACACAAGATGTGCCCTACTTCATCGTGGGGGATGACGCCTTCTCCCTCACAACCTACCTCATGAAGCTTCCAGATGCCTTACCCGTGAAGAGAGGATCTTCAACTACAGGCTGTCCAGGGCAAGGCGGGTGGTAGAGAATGCCTTTGGCATCCTGGCCAACAGGTTCCAGGTACTTCTCACCACCATGTAGCATCGCCCACAGACCGTGAGGAGGATCATGGAAGCTTGCTGCATCCTGCACAATCTCATGAGCACCCGCTACCCAGTGTTGCAGAACAGGCTCGTGGACCTCCAACAAGGCAATGGGGACATGGAGCCTGGTGAATGGAGGCAAGGGCGAAACCTGATAGATACTGTGGATGTGCAAGGCCCCAACAGAGCTTCACGTGAAGGGAAGAAGCAGTGCAACCTCCTGAAACCTCCAGCTGGAGCAGAGGAGTGGCAAGACAGGATGGTAGATGCTTAATGGATGCTTCCTTCAGGCTGTTTCATCACACTGATGAGATTGTGCCATGTATGTTGGGTGGGTCTACAATGAACAGGGCATTTAATAAAGAGTTCTGTTTATGTTCAAATGTGTGGATCAATGATTAATTTGTTATTGATAATAAAGGGCCATAGGTGTGGCACCTGGGAGGGTGGACCATACAGTCCCACTATGCTTGCACTGGAAGTTTATCTATCCAACAGCTATTACCCATCCCACAGGTATCCTTGCCCATCCCACTGCTATCTTAACCCATCCCACATCTATTACCCATCCAACAGGTATCCCTGCCCATCCCACAGCTATTACCCATCCCAAAGATATCCCTGCCATCCCACAGCTATTACCCATCCCAAAGGTATCCCTGCCCATCCCACAGCTATTACCCATCCCAAAGGTATCCCTGCCCATCCCACAGCTGTCCTTATCCATGCCACAAGCATGCAAAGGCTTAAACCATTTCTAAAAGTTTCTACCAAGACTTTATTTAATAAAATAAATGAAGCAAGTGTGTGAAGCAAACATAATCTTTCTTAATAACAAGCTGTAAAAGAAAAATAACCCAAGTGTCCCAAGCAAAGATAAAGTCAACAGGTAGCCACCCAGTCTCTGGCACTCTTCTCAGTCACTCTGAGGCGTGCCCATAGTCTCAGGGGTGAAGGGTCCAGTTGCTGTGGAGGTAGCTGCTGCTGGAGTGCTGGTCTGAGGCGCCATTGGGGTGCCTGGCCCCGAGAGGACAACAGGGGATGGTGTGTGGAGGAAGCTCTCAGAGGGCTGGCTCAGTCCTGTGATGTTGAGAGCCCCTTCCTCCAGGACATGAGGTGTCAGCCCCAATACCGATGACAGATGTTCTGAGGCTGGGCTTGGCTGTAGGGGTGGAGGAAGTCGGGATGTCTGGTCTGCAGCTGAGCGAGGTGAGGCATGGGTGGCATCTGTGGTATGGGTGGCATCTGTGGCGTGGGTGGCATCGGTGGCGTCAGTGGCATCAGTGGCATTGGTGGCACCGGTGGCATACGATGAACCTGTGCCTGGACTGGGAAGGGCTGCCTGTGCTCCTGGAGCTCCTGATAGCCATAGCCTTGGTAAGTGAGGGCCTGTGGAAAGCCTTGGAAGGGCAGTGACATCACCTGGGGTGGAGGAGCAGACCTGGACTGGGTGGGAGCAGGTTCAGCTGTGTCTGGAGGGTTGTGAAGAAGACCGGTGATCCTGTCCTTTATCACCTGGTACTGTGATTTGGACATGTCCAGGAGGGTCTGGTTGACGTAGGTGAGGAAGGACTTGTGGTTGGAGGATGGTATGTCGGTGTGTACCAGCTGAGAGAGGAGATCTATGCTGCTTTTGATGGTGTCCCTTATCTCCAGCAGGACAGTGTGGCTCTGCCCCTCCGGTCTGCCTCTCTGCCTGCTTTCTGTGGAGGTGGAGCTGGGGGTGGATGTGGGTTGGTCTCTGGTGGAAGTGCCCTCTCCTTGCTCCCACTGCGTCAGGTGGTCCTCCACGCGCTCCACCACAGGGAGTGCAACTGTCGGGGGGGTCTCTGTCATGGCACGCTCCACAGATACCTGCCTGGACACAGGAGCTGACTCTTGGCCAGAAGAGGACTGGCTCTCTGTGGGCTGCCTGAAAGAGAGGGTTGTCAGAAGGGCTGCTCCTCAGTGGTGGATCTCACCCTCCAAGAAGCTAAACTTGGCCATCATGGAGGTCTTTCGGTCCGTCAGCTTGACTGTGGCCTGGCCAGATTTCTTGAGGTGCAGCTTCCCATACCAGGTGTGCATGTGCGTCCACCAGCCGAGGAGCACCTCCAAAGTGTAGCCCAGGCTCTCCGCCTTCTCTCTCCAAGCAGCCTGCTTCCTTTTGGTGTCTTGATAGAGCCTGTGTCCCTTCCACCAAAGATACTTGTTCTCCCTCAGCCATTCCAGCACCTCATCCTCATGTTCTTCTTCGATGGAGTATTGCCTCCTCTCCCATTCTCGTTCACGCGTATGCCTCTTCCTCCCTCTGGCAGGGCCATCTGGGCCCTCATCAGAGGGGCTTCAAGGTTGTAGGGGCTGTTCGACCAGACCACCACCAGCAGCAGCAGTAACAACAGTAGCAGCAAAAGCAGGACCAGCAGGACCAGCAGGACGAGAAGCACCAGCAGGACCAGGATCAGCAGCAGCAAAGTAAGCACCAGCAGCACCAGCAGCACCAGCAGCACCAGCAGGACCAGGAGCAGCGTTAGCAGAGTAAGCACCAGCAGAAGCACCAGCACCAGGAGCAGCGCCAGCAGAGTAAGCACCAGCAGAAGCACCAGGACCAGGAGTAGCGCCAGCAGAGTAAGCACCAGCAGAAGCACCAG
>BLBF01000004.1:45184759-45209952 GCA_015471245.1 Laticauda colubrina | reverse complement strand
AGGACCAGGAGTAGCGCCAGCAGAGTAAGCACCAGCAGAAGCACCAGCACCAGGAGCAGCACCAGCAGAGTAAGCACCAGCAGAAGAACCAGCACCAGGAGCAGTGCCAGCAGAATAAGCACCAGCAGAAGCACCAGCACCAGGAGCAGCGCCAGCAGAGTAAGCACCAGGAGAAGCCCAAGCACCAGGAGCAGCGCCAGCAGAAGCTCTAGCACTGGAAGAGTCAGCCCGAGCAGCAGAAGCCCCTGCAGAAGCAGAATCAGGGCCAGGGGGTGGGATGGTGGCCCTGTCCTTGCCAGGGCTGGCAGCAGATGGCAGAGGCTTTCTCTTCTTCCCCATGGTTGTTGGCTAGCTGGCTGGCTGGCTGGAGCTGTGTCTGGCAGCAGGTCTTTCCTCTGAATGGTGACCTGCTTGCGAGCTGCATCCCTTTATATCCACAGGGCTGACGCAATGCATCCTCCCTGCATGCGCAGTGAATGCTTTGCATCCGCTAGGCATCCGCTAGGCTTCCGCTCTGCATCTGCATCATCCGCTCGGCATCCTCTCTGCATCCATTCCTTCTGTTGCGCGTCCGCTTCGCTGTGCTCCCCCGGAAGCCCTGCGGATGTGCCATCCGTTTCCATCTGCTTCCATCAGCTAGGCTTCTGTGGAGCATCCACTTAACATCCTTGCTACATCCTCCCCATGTCCGTTCTTTTCCGTTGTTGTCCGCTCTGCTTTTGCAAATTCGGGGCACTTTTGAGAGCGGATAACAACGGATGGAACATTTTCTCATCCACTGTGTCCTTTTTACATACGTTTTGCATCCGTCGGCCTATGTGACAGGCCCTTAAGAGAATGCAGAACATCAAAAGGTTTCAGGCAATCTGATAATGGTTTAATGCATTACAATTGTTAATGACATTTGTAATATGTTTCCATGTAACCTGGATCTGCATACCCAACTTCTCTTCCCTTCTCCCACTCCCATTTTTTTAATTTAACTTCTGTATCAGTTTAGTCATTATATGAATTGAGCTGTAGCTCAAAAAAAATTATGCCTTTTAGTAAACATTGTTAGTTAGAAAAGTTGTTACTAAAGTCTAAATTTCCCCCCACAGATAACACAGTTCTCCTTCAGTTATAGAAAGGGAAGTGATTGGTAGTTTGCTTTTCCAACAAAGGATAGGTGGGAAAAATCAACCAAGCATGAGTTATAATAAACTTGGTCCATACAATCCACAAGGCCATTAATATGGTTAAAGTGGTAGAGAGTCTGAATCCATAAAGAGTTTTAGTTTAATCTGGGATTCAAGCAGGTTTAGGCTCTAGTATAGAAAATCTTATGCAAACTAATAGGGATCTATAGTGAATCAACTACTCTCAACATTCACTCTGCCACTTCAAGACTGACATCTGATTCCTAGACAAGGAATCAACATCATTATCTAAGTGCAACTGCTAGGAATTGTTCAAACTTCCTCAATAGTTTTCAGCTCTACTCTTGCTGAGAGGGGGAAAAAAAACCTTTCTCTTGGGACAAAGGAGGAGACAGCTGGAAGATTTAAAAAGATTATCTGGAGAGTAACCAAGGAGAAGGAAAAGAGATAGAATGTAAAGATGAAAGATATAAGCAAGGTGGAATTAGAATTATCCGCACTGCTTAGGTGTCCTAGATTCTGGGAAAAGCAGACAATTAATCAGTCCCCAGGTGGACAGAACTATGGTAGGAGCATAGGTGAATTTTTTTGAGGTTAGGGCAGTGGTGGGATGCTGCCAGTGTAAGAACAGGTTCAGTGATTGTGTGCTTCGCTTCGTGAATCACTACAGTTCTAAAATTAATAACACAGTTGTTAAATGAATCCCATTGACTTTGTTTGTCAGAAGATTGTTGAAAGGGATCGTATGACTCTGGGACACTGCAACTGTCATAAATATGAGTCAGTTGTCAAGCATTTGAATGCAAATTGTGTGACCTTGGGGATGCTACAATGGTCATAAGTGTGAAAAATAGTTATAAGTCATTTATTTCAGTGCCATTGTAACTTTGAATAGTCACTAAATGAACTGTTATATGTCGACAACTACCTGTACCAATTTTATGCTTCAAGAATAATCTTAGACCAATCACTCCCTTATGATGTACAGTTCTTTTCAGGTTCCCACCCCTGTTGTTGCCAGAAAGACCCATTCTATCAGTCTGCCTCAGGCAACTGGGATCCAGTAAGGTTCCAGAAGCAAATTGGAGTTATTCCTGAAACTCTCTTGCATGTTCTGGCTGAAGTCTTAATCATTGCCTAGAATGAGGGCCTTAGATAAAATTATGCCTCTGTGAAATCTATGATTGGGAATCCTATAGAACCTGCTGGTTTTCTGAAATGCTTTGGGAAATGAAATGTCACAAGACATGCCTACTGAAAGACAAAAAACATTTTCAAAGAGGCCTTTATTGGGACTTGCCTGGTAACAAAACAGAATGTGGCAAAGCAAGCATACTTCTATGCTAGACAGCTGCTTAGTAGCCTTCTTATGGAAGATCACATCTCTTCTTTGTATGAAGTTGAGAGAGCCCATGCAGGTTCATTATGCATCTATTGGACAAAAACTCTCAGATCTGCTTGGAGTTGACTTTAGTACAGGTCCAACACTAAGGTACAGTGTTGTCCAGATATTTGTGGTGAGTTTCACTTAGTTAACTTTCAGGAAATAGACAAGGTATTTGGAAATGAAAGCTCTGGTTATGTTCTGGTTATCTAAAGTTATGTTCCTTCTAGCTGCTCAATACCTCCTCTGAGGTGACATGTAGTTGGGTCGAAGCGAGGGGTCCCCAAGCTTGGCAACTTTAAGACTTCAACTCCCAGAATTCTCCAGCCAGCATAATCCACAAGTTTTAAAGTTGCCAAGTTTGGTGACCTCTGGTCTAAGCAGTGCTGAATGCACCTTTGAATAATGTGGCCTGTCGCCTTCTCAATAAACTATCTTCGGATCAAACAGCACTATACAGTTTCATCTAGTCTTCAAACCTCCCTTTTTAGGAAAGGCTGTTAAGAAAGTGGCAGATGCATAGCATCAGGGGGCCTTGAAGAAGTAGAATTTTCTTTCCAGTCAAATTCCGGACCAGTTACCACCCACTGTTATGAAAGTAAGATGGGCATATCTTTTCTAAATAAATACAGTTTCCTAATATTTTATTCCATCAATTATTTAACAATTGGGAATTGATAAAAGTTCAAATAAAAAACAGTTAAACAAATATAATGAAGAGGACTGTAATCACAAAAAGGTATATGAATAAAAATATGTATTTTCCTTTCCCCTATTCATTATTTACATATTGACATATCAGTCAGAGCCTTATGTTCCAAATGGAATGAAATGCATAATATATGCCTATTTATAATCCAAAACTACTTTTCCCCTAACTTCCTAAGACCAGAATACAAATAGTCCTGAACTGATGTCTGAGGTGTAACCTGGAATTAGGGCTGTAAAGTACAGTGGCCATTATGCAGGTCACTAATGATTGCGCAGAAGTTTATAAACTTTTCCTGCAGAAATCATTAAGTAAGTACCATGGTTGTTAAACAAATACCACAGTAATTTACTTTTGAAAGTAAACATTGGAAACTGCCCAATACAGCCAAAAATTGTGGTCATCTGCCTGTAAGCACTGCCAACAGCTATAAATGGAAGCTAGTTGCCAAGTACCCAAGATGCAATTAAGTGACTATGTGAAGGGTTGTTTTCCCCAATGAATGTTTTTTTTTCCTGGAAATCAAATGTAACCATTGGAAACTGATGTTATCCAACATTATGGCCACGTGACCATGGGATTCAGCAAACAGTTGTAAATACAAGCCAAACACCAAAAATGTGATCATGCAAGCAGTACACCCATCAGAATTTCAAAACACGTCATAAGTAGCTGTGGAGAGATCAGTTGTAACTTCGAACAGCCACAAATGGTTGTTAAATGAGGACTATCTGTAACTTCCCTACCAATGGAAAGAGGGATGGATTCATCCTTTTCATCTTTCACAATCACTGCTTCATGTTGAATTATACCTATCCCCTATGCGTCACCAATGCACTCTAATGATAATTGATGCAACAATAATGGAATCAAAAAGAACAGTTAAGAGATCATTATGAATGAACCTGCTTGAGGTTGTAACCTGCTGATACATTTCAGGAGGCACAGGGGAGAAAAAAGAAATAATACAGAATGTTTTAAAAATGATTTAATTTCCATAGCCACTAGTATCTAGTATCGAGATTTGGAAGAGTGAAAGAACTTTATATCAATTTTCATTAATAAAAAAAATGTTATTTTTATAAAGTACTGGAAAAAAAAACTTATTGTTTAGGTAGGTAAGATAAGAATCTATGGTCAGTTAGGCTGGAATGACACAAGTAATTTAGATACTGTTACCCAGATACTGGCAAAATATTGTCAAAAACCAGAACCTTCAGAAGGTATCTATTCTACAAGCCAAAATTTAAATTACACTGTCAGAATGGATTAATGAAAAACCTGTCACTATTCTCTTATAGGGACATCTCTATATCATCCATCAGAGGTTTGGTGAAAGCACAGAATATTGTCAGAATCTCTTAGAGGTTTTAACCAATAAAACAAATGCTTCAGCAGAATGCTTGTTTGATTAAATCACTCCAATATCCATAACCTGATAAGAAATGCCAGCTTGTAAACAGCATAAATACCAGATACTTTTTCTTAAATGACTAAATAATGCTAAATCATGAGTAAAGAGTAAATAAACAACGTAGCCTATTTCCATTACCAATGACATTTTTTTAAAAAAAGATTTTAAGGTGAGGCACTCAGAATGATGAAAGCATGTTGTACATTTTTTTTTGCAAATGGCTAATCATAAAATAGCCATTTATTAGAAGCTTCATTCTTTCCCTGACATCTTATTATTCTTTACCCTATATCCAGTGGTGGGATTCAATTTTTTTTTACTACTGGTTCTGTGGGCAAGGCTTGGTGGGAAGGGGAAGGATACTGAAAAATCTCCAGTCAGAGGTGGGATTCTCCAAACTACTCAAAACTTCTGCTACCAGTTCTCCAGAACTGGTCAGAACCTGCTGCCTACATCTTATTTCTACTGAATTTTATTGTGTGCAATTAATTATTGCTAAGAATTAACAACTTTACCATCAATCAAACAAACAATCAGTTCACCTAATATATCCAACTCTTCCTTCAGGTAACATGGTAAGGAAAAGCATATTCTAATGCACAGCCATTTCTCTTCTTTCAGCAAGCATTTATTGTTTGAATCAAAAGCAAACAGAAAATATAAAAATCAGATAGACAAGGAGAATATTTATATTCATTCCTCCCATTAACATGTGACTGCATATATGAAAATTTACCTTAAATTATCAGATATGAAAGATTGAATTAAATTTTCTTGTTTAGTATAGATTAAAATGGATTCAAACTCCTTTAAAATTCCTGGTTTGGAAGCATTTTTCTCCCTCCTAAAAGCAAACAGGTTTTAAAAGAACATATTCTTCTTGTTCTTTGAATGTTGAACAGATTTTCCCACATGTCTGCTGAGCTGAGTCTGCCCACTGGTTTCTTTTATTTTCCTTATTTTTTATTGTATTTTTTTTAAAGTATGAGGCAATATTGGGAATTGACATTTTAATAATAGCACTGTCCTATGCCTTTCCATTATATTTATTAATGAGTTTTTGCATATATTTGTCTTTTTCAATTATTCCTTTATTAAAAGAAAAATGTCTTGCTCACACAAGATACAGTACTTTAAAGGTTGCAGTTGTGGTTTAAAAGAATAATGAAAACTTTTGAAATCATTTATATTATCAGTACCTCATTCTAAAAGGCACACCTAATTACATTAATATTTTCTTTTTATCTCTATGACATTTTATGTATATCATAAAATGTGATTACTATAAAGTCCCTCTTATGGCATAGTATTGCTTTCAGCAGTGAAATTAAGCCACCATCATCAAAAGTAAATTACTTACATGTGTTATAACAGTTCTTCAAAATTTTATAGCAAAGAAAAGTAATAAGCATAAGGAGATGAAAGGAATAATTCCTTTTCCCCAATTCTAGGATTATTTCCACAATCTAATAGCAGCTGTTGTTTCATTTTCCCACATTTAAATTCCAAATCTACTGATTATTCATTTTCTTCATAAATGCTATATAACTCAGTTACATAGCACCACTGAACAGAGGTCAGTTGCCATATAGTTTCAGTATTTTTATTATTTCGTACTATTCAGAGAGATAATGGATGGCATTTCAGAGGTGAATTCACTGGAAAAAGTAAAGCCCATGTCACACTGAACCAACGGATGCAAAGAGGATGTAAATTTAGAAAAAAGCTTGCCATCCATTGGAAAACGCGATGTACTCACTGCCTCCGTTTTGCTTCCTCTCTATCCGTCCAGCATCCGTTTATTGACGTTTCATCCGCTCCGAAAGTTTTGGGCTGCCCAAAACTTTTGCACGGAAAATGTATCCAGTTCATCCGTTCTGCATCCGCTAAGCATCCGCTAGGCATCCGTTACGCATCCGTTATGCATCCACTATATCCGCTACGCATCCGCTGCACATCTGCGCAACTTGCATCCGCTCGGACGCAGGGAGGAAGCGGAACGGACGCGGAACAGATGCAGAACGGATGCAGAACAGATGTAGCACGGAAACAAAGCGTTTAAAATGGAAAAAATGTTCGCAGAGGGGACCTATCTCGGATATTAAGGATGTCTAGAGGATGCCTAGAGGATGCCTAGAGGATGCCAAGTGGAAAACCTATATTTCCGATAAAAAGGGGGAGCAACTCATCTGCATCTCACTTTCAGAACAGCAGCCCAGCAGTGCAGACCTCTGCAGCCTTCATCTGCCTCTTCCTCTTCCACAGCATCCAGTCATGTCCACCGTGGATGGTAACAAAGTCCTTTCGGCAGCCATCATCGTTCTGCAACAGTGCGAAGCCATCTGCAGGCTCTGTGAACTCTACTGCGAGAAGAAAAAGAGGCAGCCAAAAAGAGTCTGGGTCCGAAGATGGTTCACCAGAAGAGCAGAGGATGGACTGTACACCAAGCTGATGGTGGAGCTCTGGAACGAAGACACTCGGGCGTTCCAGAACTTCATGAGGATGCCTCCAGCCATGTTTCACAAAGTTGTGCAGCGGCTGACACCCAGGTTGACCAAGCAGAGCACCAGCTTCCGCCCCAGCCTGGAACCTGGGCTCAAGGTGGCACTCACTCTGTGCCACCTGGCCTCAGGGACCACCTACAGGAGCATGCAGTACAGCTGGAGGGTGCCATCCAACACCATCAGCATTGTGGTCAGAGAAGTGGTGCAGGCCATCATCGAAGAATACAAGGAGGAGCTCCTCCAGTACCCCTCCACTGAGGAAGGATGGAAGAAAGTTGCAGAGCAGTGGTATCAGAAGTGGAACTTCCCACACACCGCTGGAGCCATAGATGGCAAGCACGTGGCCTGCAAAGCTCCAGCCAACTCGGGGTCCACTTATTTAAACTCCAAGGGCTTCTTCAGCATCATCCTCTTCGCCATGATCGATGCTGACTACAAGTTCATGTACATCGATGCTTCAGGCAATGGCTCATGTTCAGATGCCCAGGTATACAACGCCAGTCACCTCAAGGAGGAGCTGGAAGGCAACCTCACCACCATGCAGCATTGCCCAGAGACCGTGAGGAGGATCATGGAAGCTTGCTGCATCCTGCACAATCTCATGCGCACCCGCTACCCAGTCTTGCAGAACAGGCTTGTGGACCTCCAACAAGGCAATGGGGACATGGAGCCTGGGGAATGGAGGCAAGGGCAAAACCTGATCAACACTGACAATGTGCAAGGCCCCAACAGAGCCTCACATGAAGCGAAGAAGCAGCGCAACCTCCTGAGACACTGGTGCAACTCCCCAGCTGGAGCAGTGGAGTGGCAAGACAGGATGGTAGATGCTTAATGGATGTTTCCTTCAGCCTGTCTCATCACACGGATGAGATTGGGCCATGTATGTTTGGTTGGCCTACAATGAACAGGGCGTTTAATAAAGAGTTGTGTTTATGTTGACATGTGTGGATAATTATTACATTATTATTGATAATAAAGGGCCATAGGTATGGCACCTGGGAGGGTGGACCATACAGTCCCACTATGCTTGCACTGGAGGTTTATCTATCCCACTATGGGGGCCATAGAAGGAGCGTTCACGTCGCGGCCCCTGTCAGGTATCTGTTTACCTGCAAATCCTTCTACCACGCTACACCAACCTACACCAACAGTGTTCTACAGTGGCTGGGAAAAGTGTAGCGACACGAGAGAAGAAATCTATCCCACTGCTATCCTAACCCATCCCATAGCTATTACCCATCCCACAGGTATCCTAACCCATCCCAAAGCTATCCTTACCCATCCCACAAGCATGCAAAGGCTTAAACCATTTCTAAAAGTTTCCACCAAGACTTTATTAAAAAAAAAGAAATGAAGCAAGTGTGTGAATCATAAATAGACTTTTTTAACAAGAAGCTATAAAACCAAAATGAGTCTCTGGCAGTCCTCTTGGTCACTCAGTCTCAGGGGTGAAGGATCCAGGTGCTGTGGAGGTGGCTGGTGCTGGAGTGCTTGTCATCAGCTCCTCCAGAAGCAGAAGTAGCAGAAGCCCCAGCCCCAGAAGAGCGAGTCCGTGCTGCAGAAGCCCCAGCAGAACCAGAGTGAGGGCCAGGGGGCGGGATTGTAGCCCTGTCCCTCTTGCAAGGGCTGGCAGCAGATGGCTGAGGCTTGCTGTGGTTCCGCATTTTTATGGGGATGCTGGCTGGCAGGGAGGCTGGCAGGAACCAAGGCTGGCAGGAAGGCTGGCCGGGAGGCAGGCACCAAGGCTGGCAGGCAGGCTGGCAGGCAGGCAGGCACCAAGGCTGGCAGGAAGGCAGGCAGCAAGGCTGGCACCAAGGCTGGCACCAAGGCCCGCAGGCAGACATGCAGGCAGGGCAGGCAAGGCAGGCAAGGCAGCAGGTCTTTCCTCTGAATGGCGACCTGCTTCCAAGCTGCTTCCGTTATATCCGCGGGGCTGATGCAATGCATCCTCCCCACATGCGCAATTAACGCCAGGCATCCATTAGGCTTCCGCTGTGCATCCGCTGTGCATCCGCTTCATCCATTCCGCGTCCGCTGTGCATCTGCTGTATCCGTTCCGCGTCCGCTTTGCTGAGCCCCCCCGGAAGCCCAGCGGATGTGCCATCCGCTCCCATCCGCTGGGCTTCCGTTCCGCATCTGCTTTCCACCCGCCCTGCGTCCTCCCCCCATCCATGTTATCCGCTCCAGTTATGCAAATTTTTGCCCCTTTTGAGAGCGGATAACAACGGAAGGAACATTTTGCTTGTCCGTTGTGTCCTTTTTGCATCCATTGGGCAGTGTGACATGGGCTTAAAATAAAATATGAAATTAGAGTGCTGTTTTATTTCTATTGTCTGTAACATTAATACAGTAAAGGACTAAAATTAATAGATTAGGAGAAATAATATTGTTTCTCTGCAGCTGCATGGTTGCAGAGACTACTTTTTATGCACTGTACTTACCTAAAAACAATTTATAACACCATAAGTTGTTTTTTTTTTTCTAAATCAACCAGAGCCTGATATAAATTTGGACTTAGAAGGAACATGTGGTCAAGGTTACCCAGCTGGCTACCATTTCTAGGACCCTTGCCTTCTCCTAACTTAACACTTTAACCACTGCCAGAAAAGTATATGAACACTATGATCACAACAACTGATGTTTTTCACTCATTTCAGTCTATTGCACAAATTTAATTTAAATAATGGATTTCACTCTCTCACTTTCCAGACATATGTGCACACATGCATATATGTGCACACATGCACCCTGAGAGACATACATAAATGCACCCTAAGAGACATACCTAGCAAAATATATCCACCTCCTCTCATGCAAGCTTTTAATTGATCTTTCATTTCTTCTAGTGGAAACCTAGGAATATGCACATGGGATTCATAGAAAAGAGGTGGAAAATTAAATTTATTTGATTATCAAAACATCCTAATCATCCTACTAATAACTGTGAAGTAAATACATTTCTTCATTTCATGACCAGTAGAAATAATTTGAAATAATAAGTGGAAAGGAGGGTAGCAATCTTCCCTTATTCTCTTTTTCTCCCACTTTTTTACATGATATAAGAAGCAAAAATCCGTGGCTTCAGGAAAGCAGTGAAGGGTGAATATTGCATTTGCTTTCTACCTCTTGATCTCCAATGGGTTATTCCAGAATATCAATCAGCAGATAATCGTATCTTGTTAACAGTAATATAAAAAAAAGGGGGGGAGGAACCAAAACCAAATAATGCTCGTTCTGGTATTACTTCTCTCTAAAGATTGATAGAGTGGTAAATTGTAGGGAATACAATGGGAGGTAAAAATTGAAAAAGGTGGAAGCAATGGAAACATGGGTGGAGCCAGCAAAATGGGGGGTGGGGATAAAAAGCAACTAAATAACTTAAGATTGAATATTTGAAAAAGAAAGGGAAAGGATTGATGATACTACTACTACAAAAAAAGTCCTAGTATGGGTCAGTGTTAATTAGACACAATCTAGTTGCTATTGTTTCTAGTTCACTGAAGCACAGCTGATCAGCAACAGTTTTCAAGAGAATACATGTCTATGGACTATAGTCCTTCTGCTACTGCTTTAGTGAATGCCAGGAACAGCATCTGGCTGTGAATTTATGTTTGTAGAAACACCATTTCACAGTGAGGAATTGCCCAAAACTGAAATGAAGGCTGACAATATTAGATCTGCAAAACAAAAACAGAACAACTGTTTGCTACAGAAGAGGTCAGTCTAATGAATTATTTAATCAGTATGCCAATTAAGAAAATAATCAGCAGCAAATTTGTAATGTATGTTTTACGTATGTTCCAGGTATGTTTCAGTTTTAGAATGTGGCCTTGAAGAGTACTATTTTTATAACTTGAGGGATATAGAATGTAGTGATGAATAATCTTTTGGATGAGAAACAACTCAAAAACTATTGGTTTAGTTAGCAATGAGACACAAGGTGCAATTATTTTTAATTATTTTTTTCTCCAAGTTAAAGAAATTCTACCACTCTGCAGAATCTGTCTACTTCATTCTTAAATATTAATGTGGCTCATAATCTGCAGTTAAACTAGTGTATAATAATCATGATGATTATATATGCTTTTAATAAACACTTTAAAAGTCAATACTTTCAATAATCATAGCTGAATATAAATTAATCTCAATGAATTGTGTAATCCAAGCAACAGTTCAATTTTTGTATTTCAGTAGTTTTTAATTTTAACTTGACAAATGAAGTTAAATTATAATACATTTAATACCGGTAAATATATTTAACCTGACAAATGAAAATAAAATATGATACCTTATAATATTGCTAGTTGAATACATTTCAATGTAAGTGAAATGCCATTTTAAACAATCAAATTTTCTTCTAATTGCTTCAAAATGTATTTTAATAACAAAAATACATAAATACATGAAATATTAAGTTACTTTCTCACATTCCTCAAATACTAGAGATAGCAAGAATGCTCCCTTAAGATTGACTGAGATCTCAAATTTATCACAGGCTTATCAATTGACCAATGACGTGCACAGTTCAAGTTCTATCTATCCAAGGAAGGGAAATAATTGAGAATAAGCACAACAAATAATGGTACTCTCAGTTAAATTTTCTTCTCAATATTTCACAAATTTCAAATTAGACTTGTCAACAATATTGCCCTTCCAAATCTTCCAATGGCTTATCCGAGTTTGAAATATTTAAGATTTTTGTTACCATCACTGAAAAGCTGATGTTACTTGGTATTCTATAATCACCGAAATGGTTGGGGAGATGTTCCTTCTTCAGGATATTAAAGCTAGTCTCCAGAATTCTGAATTAAAATGAGAGAGAGAGAGAGAGAGAGAGAGAGAGAGAGAAAGGGAGGGGGAGGGAGAGAGGGAGGGAGAGAGAGAGAGAGAGAGAGAGAGAGAGAGAGAGAGAGAGAGAGAGAGAGAACGCACTAATCTAGGATCAAATAATTGAGTCAGGAGCTAGCAATGCACTGTATTCACTCTATATGGCAGCTGTGAAATTCTGCCATTCCCACCAATCTTTACAAATTCTCACTTAATTTTTCCATTTCCAGTCTGGAACAATTCATGCCTCCTTTATTTTTGCCTCACCTTATCCAGTTCACATAGGAAGCATGTTTCATTTTTAAAACAGTTTTGAGAATTGTCTCTAGTATTTGATAACCTCTCCTTGTTGATGCTTCACAGAGGTCTCCATTTTGATATTTTTCCACTTGCTGCCTAAACTGAATCTTTCTCAGTAAATTCTTCTGTCTCTGCAGCCTGTTTAGTGAATATCATAAATAAATGAATCCAACAGCTTGAAATCAATACATAATAGCTACATGATAAAACTGGTAGCAGTGTGGAGTTGTACTCTACATCAAAAGCAAAGTCTACTTAAAATGAAATCAAGGTTCAGGCTTTTGTCCCTCTTTTTAGTTCCTAACTGATCAATTAGCTGGCAGTCACCCTCTTTTGGGCAGAAGGTATTGGTTCCATCTATTTCATGTTCTGGTAATGTCTCACAGGCTGTTTGCTGGTAACCATGTAAGAACTTTTGCAGTCAGACTTGATTTGGTCCTGGTCTATTTGTTGTTTTTTCTTGCAGCTCACAGCACTTTTATTAAGATCTTCACAACCATAAATTCAAAGACCTCTTTTTTTCCTTCTCTCACTTTCCCAGTGTTTAGCTTTCATAGACTTATATATTGCCACAACTGTACTATTCTGATCTCTGTTGTCATTGAAATGTCCTTATCTTTCATGATCTTCTTTAAATTTGTTACTGTCTTTATCCCTAGGATTAATCTCTGTTTATTTCTCCAGGTACACTGTCCATCTTTATTTAAACTCTCTATATCTCTTCATCATTTTCAGTTTGCCATCAATACTAAATTTATTAAACTTGTCAGTTGTCAGAATGGCACTAAAATTACGTTCTAAAATTCTAGTACAAAACACTGGGCACCAAACTGCAATGCCAGGTTGTGTACAGAGCTATGGAGTCATATTACTTAATATATTAAAAAATTAAACTAAAAGTTACCACTTATAAATGTTTTTATAAATTTATAAAACATTTATAAATGTTTAACAAACATCAATAGCTGAACTGAAAAATTCTAAAGCAGGTTTCTTTGAAAGTAATAAGTAAATTGGTATAAGAATAAGGGATGGGATGCACATATTAATATAACCACATGGAATTACGTCTATCCAAATTCAGTTTAAGACATTGTGAGACATGCTTCTTTTCAAGTTCCATTACAAAAGCTTTCTTTTCCATACTTTGCTGTACTAAATACTATGATATTATACTATCTACAGACACCACAACATTTTAAAAATGAACTGTTATACTGTATATGAACCTGAGGAATATGAATGAAAAAAGCAACTAACAAAATCACATCCAGGAACTGATTTGTAATTTTGAACAATTCAACAAATTAGTAATGCAGGATTGTGTTTTCAATTGTATACTAGTATTCTTAAAGTCTGGTTTGAACTCAGCAAAAAGAATTTAGGCACTCAAACATGCAGTGTCCTGGGATCATCTGATCACTTTTGTAGCCTCCTGACAAGCAAAGTCAATGGGGAAGCCAGATTCACTTAACTGTGTTACTAACTTAACTGCAATGATTCACTTAACAACTGTAGCCAGACAAATCATAAAATGATACAGAATTCACTTAACAAATGTCTCACTTCACAAAATACATTTTGGGCTCAACTGTGGTCATATGTCAAAGACTACCTGTGTACCGGGCCATCATACTGCTCCAGTTTGCTTGGCTTCTATGTTCTATATTAGGAGAGAAGCACTGAAGGTACTCAAGAGTGTAGGTGTGGAAAACTCTCTCAAGTGAACTGGATGTGTAATCTGATGGAGAGTCAGATTTCATGAAATAGTTTTCCAGAGTTCAGCTGCTTCCTCTTCAGATCTTCCCAGAATGCCTGTCAGTATTTTAATAGTCCATGACCAACAGTGACTGTTGGGCAATTCACTGAATGCCAAAAAGTATGATATATAAATTGTTACTTGATGAAAAAGAAACTGCAGGAGAAAGTAGAAGACTAGAAATAGACAAAACTATCATGACCTTTTTTTTAAAAAAAGGTGCAGTTATCAATGAAAATGTTCACGTGCATAAGCTGTTAATTTTGACTCAGAAGATTTTATGCCCATTACTGATCAGACCTATTTTGTTATGCATTTATATACTTATGCCATCATGAAAAAATATGTCAATGATTGATGTACTAAGACAATTGAGCAAATCATGTTAGGTATTTGTCAGGGTTTTTTTTCTGCATGCTTAGATATTAGCATGCTATTTCAAAATTAGAGCCCTGGTGATGAGATAATTTCAGGAAGAAGAATCGTAAATCCAAAGTTCTATGCTTTAAAAGAAAAAAAAACAATAAATTACTTTTCCTGAACACTACATAAATTTCATCTTTATTGATGCTTTTCTGAGCAGATTAAATTTATACTCCCCAATGACTCCCTCCCACCAGAAAAAGAGAAAACAACAAACTACAATTTGCATTGCAAAAGTAAAAACAAACATTTTGGCAGTCCTAAGGAAATAAAGGATTATAGAAGCTTGACTCACTATAGTAATTAAGCTACACTGCCCAGATGAATTTTATTGGCATGAGAAGCAATAGGGACATCTTCCATATTAATTTTTTAAAGACAATTATGGCACTTGGGTAGTGTTAGGTTAGATGTTTGTTCAATTAATAAGCAAACATGCCATGTTTCAGAGCCCAGTATTGATTATACAAGTGTACATAATGTCAAATGATTTATTTAAAAAAAAAATTGCTGAGTGTGCCACAGAAACATATAGGATTGTATACCAAAAGTTATAAACACAGATGGTTTATAAAATGATGCAAAGAGAAAGGCTGAAAATACAAACAGATGTAGATATACATGAATACAATTGCTGAAAAAATGGTAATAAAAAGGTATTTTATAATGTGTAAAGACAAAAAAGATATATTTAAAGAATAATAAAGAGCAAAAAACAATTAACAATAAAAGACAGAAAAATGAAAATGGCTTTGATGGAAACTTTTTGGAAGTGAATGGAAAGGGCTAAATAAGTCTCTAGCATAGGAAATGGAATTAAACATTGGGAAAAATAACGAAATTATTTAAGAAGAACTGAAATAAGGAAACTCTAGGAGGAAAATTTTATAAGAGTTTAAGGAACAATTCTGAGATGTCAAAAATGCTACAAATGCTAGCACTTGAGAAAAAATGGTGAAAAGGAAATAAAAATATTGATGGTACATTTAGACGGTATAACTGGAAGAATGCTAAAATAAATATATGATTATGGGGTAGCTGTGCAACTTATTTAATGTTTGTATAAAGCTTGACCTTTTACAAATTGCTATTATTGACATCCCTTATTATGATTTGTCAGAGTTATTCTGATATTCAAACTGGATCCAGCCACCTTTCAAGTCATTTTTAAGGACCTGGGATAGTCCATGTTCATATTTAATGGTCTTAAAGGTATTGTTGCAGGATGTAAAGCTTTTATTATTACCAGCTTGTTCAGTGGAACTGGAAAGGTATCTTGAAGATTCAGATGGAAATATGAGATATGACAAGCTAAAATAGGGAAATGTAGTCTGATTTTTTGCTGTGCACACCAGATTTCTATTCTTCAGTAAGTTACTGAAAAAATTGTCAATATGAGAAAGAGTTTATTGTCTTTCTGATATAGAAAAGTAAATAAAGTGAATAGCTTGAATTCACTTAACTCCCTCTCCCCCACCTCCATACTTTCTGTGAAAAAGCAAGACCTCGAAACAGGTTTTATTGATTTGAAAAATAATAAAACCTGTTTAGGAGTCTTGCTTTTTCACAGGTAATATTTCAACAAATCAAAATAATGAGGATGAGGTACTACACAAAATTACTGCTGCCTGGCTGATAACTGAGCATTCAACTATGTGTCAAAGAGCTGTGACTGGTTCCTCATTATGGAATTCTCTACAAGACATTTCTGATATCTTCCTTCCTAAATTTTAGAAGCCACTCACCAAAACAGATACAGTCTGTTAATGTTTTATTTACTCTTTTGCTTTTATGATTTTTTGATAGCTGTTGATTATATGATTAACTGAGATAGTTCTAACTTCTGAATCGTTCATTTAAATATCTTAAAATAAAAATTTACAATCCAACTCTTACGAATAAGTTTTTAAAATTCAATTTTAAGGAATTTAAATACATATTGACATAAAATTGTTTTTTTAATACTTAAGAATTAGCAGAAGGAATGGTATCATTTTATATTTGCCAAATTGCTAGATGAATAGATGGAATGGAAATAAATATTCTCAATGATGGAAACTCTTCTACATTAACCTGACAATTGACTATTTTAGAGAAATCTAATTTTGAAATGAATTCTTATTGTAACTCCTAAACAATGCTATTTTCTGTCACCCATATCATTTTTTGTTATTTACATTGGAAGAAAGAACAGGTACTATATATGCATGTTTATATTTTTCTTGTGTGTTACTGGCTTTTGTGTAAAAAAAATTGTGTTTTTTGAGATTCTTAACATTGCCTGGAATGAGAAGGAATCTATGTTCTTGGGCCAAATTATGCCTATGCAGCCTATTTCTGTTCATAGATTATATGAATCTCCCTTGTTCTCTGAAGAGTTCTGGAAGATGAAATGAGAAGATAGCTAGACGAGACCACTGCTGGAGAAAAATATGGAGTC
The DNA here is from genome assembly GCA_015471245.1 of Laticauda colubrina. Lineage (NCBI taxonomy): Eukaryota > Metazoa > Chordata > Lepidosauria > Squamata > Elapidae > Laticauda > Laticauda colubrina. The sequence goes on along the minus strand of BLBF01000004.1, from coordinate 45,193,053 downwards.
AATTCATCTGAACATGGGAAAGAGCCTTTCTTTAGAGGCTACAATAAAAACAGCAAAACATAGTCATTTTTTCCACTTGTCCAACAATAGCTGTCCAATGGTCTTGTATACAGTAGCTCACTCCGAGAGAAGGATAGACTGGAGATGGTATCAGATGGTACAAAAACTAATCTAGGCATTTGTTGGATAAAACACTCAGATTCAGAGTGAAGACTCTAGCTGTGCAGATCCCTTGGTGATTACTGGGACATGTCTGGTATAGTTATTTGGGATGAGTATGAACTTGTTATCTGAAGGAAGTAGACAGGATCTTCAATATTGTATGCGTATTAAATTAATTCATTTTGTGGCATCAGAATTTCTTTCCCTCCTGGTTGATTAGCATACAACTAGATATACAGTAAGTGATGGCAAATGTTTCCTTGAGGGAGAGAATGACAATTCTAGTCCTTAAATTCTTTTAAAAATCTTTCTCTGGGTCCAATAATAATAATAGACAATTTTGTCTTGTCTCCAACCTTTCTTCTTGGGGAAGATTATTGAGAAGTATTATGCTTGCAACTACAGAGGAACCTAGATGAAAAGAATTATCTGTATGTATTTCATACTGAGATTGAACACTGAGACAGCACCGATCATCTTTTTTGATGAATTTTGATGGGATCAGATGTAGGTAGTATATCTATCCTAGCCCTTAATCTCACTGTGACTTTTTATACCATGTTCATGGTAACTTTCTGAATCAGTTTGAGATCTAAGCGTGGGATGTGTGAGATGTTATATTGGTTATTTCTTTCATTTATGATAATTTCAGTCAATTATGGTAAGAAAGGAGAAATATAGCCCAGGACTTCTGTATTGTATGGTTCTCCAGGGAACTATTTTTTCTCTGCTCTTATTTAACATCTTTATGAAATCACTGGCATCAAATATTGATTATGGGATCAAGACTGATGACATCCAAACATCTCCATTCCATAGCAATGGGTTCTTTCTCAGTGGCTGGAGGCTATGGAATATCTGGATGAGGTGACATAGTAGCTAACTCCATGCTGTGGAGTGACTAACATGGAGTGATCAAGAATGTGTGGAGTTCTGGATACGAAAACATAAACTGACTCAATCCTCCTAAGATCAAATGACTGTTTGGTTTTAGGGCTCAAGTTCTGGGAACTCTCTATTTTTTGTTCTGTATAGGATCACACTTCCCTAAACAGCACTGTGACATGGGCTTCTCTTGGTGCCCCAATTCTTGCTGGAAGAGCAGATATTATGGACAGGAAGGGTTTTTCCACAAATCTGTGGAAATCATCCACAAATCATCCACAACCATTTTTATAAAAATGTTTTTCATAAAAATGTTCACACATGCCCTAGTTACCTACTATACTACAATATGCTTGACAGGTTCCGCTTTTAAAAACCACCAGGAAATTGGCTTCTGGTTTGAACTTCTTCAGCACAGACTGAAATCCATGATCGTGCATGGTTTTGATCTGTGCTCACCGTTGGAGCATCCCGAGCAGCTGGTTTTGGGGCTAAGCCACCCCATAGAGGTGGTAAAAAGGGGGGAGAGTGTCAGCAGGGTTGAGGAGAGTCGCATCTCCCCCCCAGCTGGCCATCATTCCCTTTCCCAAAGGTGGTTGCACTGGTGGTCAGAAATGGCTACCTCAAAGAAGAATTCGACTGGAAAAGAATGTGCAGGAGGAAGATAAGAAGAGAAAGTTTTGGCTGACTTGGTCAAACTGAAAAAGCAACAAGATAAAATACCCTGGAATTTGAATTATAAAGAATAACATTGCTCCCAAAGAATACTTTGAAGCAGCGAATGAGAGAGGGAATGGAAACGATTTTGTTTTTTTCTTTTCTTCCCTATATTGACAACTAAGAGATTTAAGAAAGAAATCGGCAAAAATCCCCTTTGACATTAACAGGTATTTAAGCTGAAAATAAAATGTCAAAAGGGATAAATTTTAAAAGAAGGAAAAAAACAAAAGGGTGGGATCTGGAAAAATGGAGGAGAACACCTGGAAGTGAAAGGAATTAACAATGAAACTTTAACAAGATTCCTAAAAGATACATTTTTACTGAAACTTTGTAACAAGATAATAGAACCCCAGGAAGACAAAGTGGAAAAAAGAAGCAAGAAGAAACAGCTTTGGATTATTTGGATTACTGGGTGATTTTTGGATTTTTGGCTGTTGGATCTAAAATTAATTGGGTGGTTGTTTAAAAGTTTTTAAAATGGTATCACTCTTGGAAGAATTGAGAATGAAACTTAAAAAACAGAAAGAAGATGCACAAGAAGAAAGAGGTTCTTTTGGCTTCGTATTTCAATTTTTAGAAATGGAGATTCTGAACTATGAGAAACAACAAGAAATGCCTGTAGAACAAGAAGAAGGGCGGGACAAAGAAGAAGCCATCTTCAATGACCAAGAATTTCTATGCAGGGAAAAGAAAGGAAAGGGGGGAAAGAGAGTGAAAAAATAAAGATTTGAAAAACAACCCCCCAAAAAAATAGTTTGAAAAGGAATTACAATATGAGGAAGAAACAGAAGAGAAGATTACAGAAGAGAGAATCAGAATTAGAGAGAGAAGGGGTCAAAAAGGAAAGTGAGAAGAGGGGGAAGAGGGAAAGGAAAAGAAATTATAAAGGACAGAAACAAGATATAGAAAAACAGGGGAAAACATACAAGGATTAAGGGGAAAAGCTTATTTAGAAGACACAGAGATAATAAGTGAAAATTTAATTGAAAGGGGGATTCTGAAAGGGTACATAAGATAGTACTGTGATATTAGAAATAGAAATGAACCTTGAAAATATGAAACAAGTGTGATTAAAATGAAAGATAAAATACTCATTGTAATGTAATGGAATGTTTAATAAATAAATGAAATAAAGAGAATGAGAGAATGGAATGAGGAAAGGAGAGGAAAGGGGAACATTTTAATTATTATTAATGTGTTAGAAAAAATTAAGTGAAGAGGAATATGAAAGTAATATGAAAAAATATAGAAATATTATAAGTGTTCCTAGAAGTATGGTATCCTATTGAAAAGAAATGTTAAAGATGTTAAAGGTTATAACTAACATTAATGATAGCGCTGAATTGGAACAGAATAAGTATTTATTTATATATATATATATATATATATATATATATATATATGTATGTATGTATGTATGTATGTATGTATGTATGTATGTATGTATGTGCTGTTCAGCTTCCTTCGGGTATTATCCCACGTCATTGTAGTTCTGTTAAAGTTGTAGCAACGTTTCAGCAGAATCTCATCTGCCATCATCAGGCTTCTGTATGGATGTGGGTCTTACAGCTCCTGGTTTTTAAATTTGAGGCTGGTTCATTCTGATTGGCTGGGAGCCTGGACCTATTTCATTGGACTTGGAGTTTGATTGATTGGTGTTCCTGGTTTCTTCTGTCTGTTTTGTGGCTTTGATTGGCTGGCAACAGTCTGTTCTTGTGTTGGAGGCTTTCAGTGCAGCTTGGCTGCGTGTGAAGGGACGGCTGCTCTTTATTAGCAAGCTGGGTTTCACCTGGGTGCATGGTGGGGGGGTTAGGTTGGAGCTTTCAGAGAGAGTCTGTTTTTGCCCAGGTGTTTGCCTGGCTTGTGGCATATATATATAAAGCTATAGCTTTAAAAGCACTACAATGACGTGGGATAATACCCGAAGGAAGCTGAACAGCATATATATATATATATATAAACAGAAGCCTGATGATGGCAGATGAGATTCTGCTGAAACATTGCTACAACTTTAACAGAACTACAATGACGTGGGATAATACCCGAAGGAAGCTAAACAGCACATATATATATATATATATCTGTGTGTGTGTGTGTGTGTGTGTGTTTGTTTGTGTGTGCTGTTTAGCTTCCTTCGGGTATTATCCCACGTTTTTTTAAGGTTTTTTATTTTTTTTATGTTTTTTTAAGTTTTCGCGGGTACTTACATATGTGCTGTTCAGCTTCCTTCGGGTATTATCCCACGTCATTGTAGTGCTTTAAAAGTTGTAGCAACGTTTCAGCAGAATCTCATCTACCATCATCAGGCTTCTGTATAGAGTTTGTATGTGGGTCAGGGTCTCACAGCCGTTGGGTTTAAATTTGAGGCTAGCCTATTATTGTGGCAGAATGTTTTTTTCTACATCCTGATTGGTTGGGAGTCATGGTCTGTGTTTATGCTTTCATGAATAGAAGAGATGATTCCACCAGACTGTCAATCATTTGGAAGCCTGCACTCTCAAATAGAAAGATCTCCACACCACAAGCCAGGCAAACACCTGGGCACAAACAGACTCCCTCTGGTACCTCCAGCTCAAACCACAACCAGGCACCCAGATGAAACCTGGCTTTCTAATAGATAATAGCCGTCCTTTCACACGAAGCCAAGCTGCACTGAAAGCCTCCAGTGCAGGAGCAGAGTGTTGCCAGCCAATCAAAGCCACAAAACAGACAGAAGAAACCAGAAACACCAATCAAACAAACTCCAAGTCCAATAAACACAGACCAAGTATATACATATATACTTTTTTTTTAAGAGTTGAAGAGATAAAAATTAAAAGATGTAAAGGTGTCATATTACAATCAGTAACTACAGGGGAAATTTTTGTTTAATGAGAAAAGAAAATATGAAATTGAAACAGGAAATACAAAAGCATAAATATAATGATTAGAAAGATATTCAAACTTAGAAAAAGATATATATAATTGAATTTAGAAAGGAATGAGATCATTAAAAGTAAATCCCATGTCATACTGCACCAACGGATGCAAAGAGGATGTAAAACGGATAAAAAAGCTTGCCATCTGTTGGTTAACGCGATGTACTCACTGCCTCCGTTTTGCTTCCTCTCTATCCGTCCAGCATCCGTTTATTGACGTTTCATCCGCTCAGAAAGTTTTGAGATACTCAAAACCTTTGCATGGAAAATCTATCCAATTCGTCCGTTCTGCATCCGCTACGCATCCCATATATCCGCTAGGCATCCGATGCACATCCGCGCAACTCGCATTCGCGCAGACGCAGGGAGGAAGCGGAACAGACGCAGAACGGATGCAGAACGGATACCTAGCAGATGCAGCACGGAACCAAAGCATGTAAAACGGAAAAATCATCCGCAGAGGGGACCTATCTCAGATATTAAGAATGTCAAGAGGATGCAAAGGGACACCTAGGGGAAAACCTATACTGCCTATAAAAAGGGGTAGCAACACATCCGGATCTCACTTTCAGACTTCTGCAGCCTTCATCTGACTCTTGCTCTTCCACAGCATCCAGTCATGTCCACCTTGGATCGTAACATAGTCCTTTTGCCAGCCACCATCCTTCTGCAACAGTACGAAGCCATCTACAGGCTCTGTGAACTCTACTACGGGAAGAAAAAGGGGCGGCCAAGAAGCATCTGGGTACGAAGATGGTTCGCCAGAAGAGCAGAGGACGGACTATACAACAAACTGATGGTGTAGCTCAGGAACGAAGACACTCGGGCATTCCAGAACTTCATGAGGATGCCTCCAGCCATGTTTGATGACGTTGTGCAGCGCCTGACAACCAGGTTGACCAAGGCAAACACCAACTTCCGGCCCAACCTGGAACCTGGGCTCAAGGTGGCACTCACTCTGCGCCACCTGGCCTCAGGGACCATCTACAGGAGCATGCAGTACGGATGGAGGGTGCCACACACACCATCAGCATTCTGGTCAGAGAAGTGGTGCAGGCCATCATCGAAGAATACAAGGAGGAGCTCCTCCAGTGCCCCTCCACTGAAGAAGGCTGGAGAGTTGCAGAGTTGCAGAGCAGTGGTATCAGAAGTGGAACTTCCCCCACACCGTTGCAGCCATAGATGGCAAGCACATGGCCTGCAAAGCTCCAGCCAAGTCGGGGTCCACTTATTTCAGTTACAAGGGCTTCTTCAGCATCATCCTCTTCGCCATGGTCGATGCTGACTAGAAGTTCATGTACATCGATGCTTCAGGCAACGGCTCATCTTCAGGTATACGCCGCCAGTCACCTCAAGGAGGAGCTGGAACGCAACCTCATCGTGGGCTTCCCAGATCCAGAACCCCTGCCCAACGACACACAAGATGTGCCCTACTTCATCGTGGGGGATGACACATTCTCCCTCACAACCTACCTCATGAAGCCCTACACTTCCAGACTCCTCACCCGTGAAGAGAGGATCTTCAACTACAGGCTGTCCAGGGCAAAGCGGGTGGTGGAGAACGCCTTTGGCATCCTGGCCAACAGGTTCCAGGTACTTCTCACCACCATGCAGCATCGCCCAGAGACCGTGAGGAGGATCATGGAAGCTTGCTGCATCCTGCACAATCTCATGCGCACCCACTACCCAGTGTTACAGAACAGGCTCGTGGACCTCCAACAAGGCAATGGGGACATGGAGCCTGGGGAATGGAGGCAAGAGCGAAACCTGATAGACACTCAGGATGTGCAAGGCCCGAACAGAACCTTACGTGAAGGAAAGAAGCAGCGCAACCTCCTGAAACACTGGTGCAACTCCCCAGCTGGAGCAGTGGAGTGGCAAGACAGGATGATAGATGATTAATGGATGCTTCCTTCAGCCAGTCTCATCACATGGATGAGATTGGGCCATGTATGTTGGGTGGGCCTACAATGAACAGGGCATTTAATAAAGAGTTGTGTTTATGTTCAAATGTGTGGATCCATGCTTACATTGTTATTGATAATAAAGGGCCAAAGGTGTGGCACCTGGGAGGGTGGACCATAGAGTCCCACTATGCTTGCACTGGAGGTTTATCTATCCCACAGTTATTACCCATCCCAAAGGTATCCCTGCCCATCCCACTGCTATCTTAACCAATCCCACAAGCATGCAAAGGCTTAAACCATTTCTAAAAGTTTCCACCAAGACTTTATTAAAAAAAAGAAATGAAGCAAATGTGTGAATCAAAAATAGAGTTTACTAACAAGAAGCTATAAAACAAAAATGAGTCTCTGGCACTCCTCTTGGTCGCTCAGTCTCAGGGGTGAAGGGTCCAGATGCTGTGGAGGTGGCTGGTGCTGGAGTGCTTGTCATCAGCTCCTCCAAAAGCAGAAGCAGCAGAAGCCCCAGCCCCAGAAGAGCGAACCCGTGCTGCAGAAGCCCCAGCAGAACCAGAGTGAGGGCAAGGGGGCAGGATGGTAGCCCTGTCCCTCTTGCAAGGGCTGGCAGCAGATGGCTGAGGCTTGCTGTGCTTCAGCATGGTTGTGGGGTTGCTGGCTGGCAGGGAGGCTGGCAGGAACCAAGGCTGGCAGGAAGGATGGCAGGAACCAAGGCTGGCAGGAAGGCTGGCAGGGAGGCAGGCACCAAGGCTGGCAGGAAGGCTGGCAGGCAGGCAGGCACCAAGGCTGGCAGGAAGGCTGACAGGCAGGCAGGCAGGCACCAAGGCTGGCAGGAAGGCTGGTAGGGAGGCAGGCACCAAGGCTGGAAGGAAGGTTGGCAGGCAGGCAGGCACCAAGGCTTGCAGGCAGACTGGCTGGCAGCAAGGCTGGCAGGCAGGCAGACAGCAAGGCTGGCAGCAAGGCTGGCAACAAGGCTGGCAGGCAGACATGCAGGCAGACATGCAGGCAGGACAGGCAAGGCAGTCGATGTGTCTGGAAGCAGATCTTTCCTCTGAATGGCAACCTGCTTCCGAGCTGCTTCTGTTATATCCGCAAGGCTGACGCAATGCATCCTCCCCGCATGCGTAATTAATGCTCAGCATCCGCTAGGCTTCCGCTGTGCATCCGCTGTGCATCCGTTCTGCATCCGCTGTATCCATTCCACATCCGCTTTGCTGCGCCCCCCGGAAGCCTAGCGGATGTGCCATCCACTCCCATCCGCTGGGCTTCCGTTCCGCATCCGCTTTCCATCTGCCCTGTGTCCTCCCCACGTCCGTGTTATCCGCTCCAGTTATGCAAATTTTTGCCCCTTCTGAGAGCGGATAACAACGGATGGAACATTTTTCTCGTCCATTGTGTCCGTTTTGCATCCGTTGGGCAGTGTGACAGGGCCTTAAGACTGAGAAAACTAAAGGAAGGGAAAATTATTGAGAAAATGTTAAAATAGTAATAGGATATGGAATGGAACACAAAGATGAATATGAAATTGAATTTGTGTCTGTATGGAAAAGTGATGACTCAGGACCATGCTATTCTCAAAAAAAAGGCATTTTACTTGTATTATGTTTTGTGAAAACCCAAATAAAATTTTTACAAAAAAAAAAAAAAAAGAAAGAAAGAAAACCACCAGGAAACTATAGTGGTCCATAAT
>BLBF01000004.1:45162469-45175657 GCA_015471245.1 Laticauda colubrina | reverse complement strand
TCAAATTTAAAACCAACTGCTGTGAGACCCTGACCCACATACAAACTTTATACAGAAGCCTGAATGATGATGGCAGATGAGATTCTGCTGAAATGTTGCTACAACTTTAAAAGCACTACAATGATGTGGGATAATACCCAAAGGAAGCTTAACATCATATAAATTTATATGTGTGTGTGTGTGTGTGTGTGTTTGTGTGTGTGTGTGTGTATGTATATATATATGAAATGCATGGTAATCAGTTCAAAAGTTAATACAATAATTCACTTCATTGAATTATGTTTCTGAATAGTGGTTTCTTATGTTGCCTACATTTTCCATACTAAACAAACTATGGTAAATTTTTACCATTACAGAAACAAAGATCCTTTGACAATGTGTAGGCATGTTTCTAGTGCTACTTTAATTAATCAATCACATTAAAAGTAAAGAATCAGATTAAAATGTAAATACTTTTACAAGAGATGCAGGAAAATGGTGATTGCTTTGAAACTATAAAGAAATAAAATTGAAGAGGGATTACAAATCCCAGTGTGACTCGATTTAGTAGTATTTCTCAATCCAGATTATGTCTAAACACTTGATCATTAGCTACTATAACAATTTCCTGTGGCAATGGTTACAAATAAAATTGTTTTATGCTAACCGAGTCATCATATTATGATTGTAGCTGCATTGTAATAATGGTATAAAATTTTGAAGAATAGATTAAGGCAACATTATACATATGTTTCCTTTTGTCAACTCTAGGTAGAATAGGAATGGATAGCTGGGAACTGAAAGAAAAATTCAATACATAAACTTTTTAATTGATAACAAAAGTAAAATAATTTAAAAACATGTCAGTGATAATAATTGGTTACTTTCCCTTCTCAGCTATTACAATTATGTGTTTAAGAGCTTTATTATTCGATATATTAGCTTGTCCATAATAGAAGCTATCTCCATAGTTCATACTATTCAACTCAGACAAAAAAGCAATGAAAAAAGAGATATTTATATGTCATAAGGAAGAACCATACCTCATATTATTGCTTTAGCAGTCACTTTAACAGTCCATCCAGAACATTTGTCTGTAGAACTATCTATGATAACAAGAGCCCTAAGTAATACCCACCAGTGTGGTACCCATATCAAAATATAGAAAGCCAAATTGTTTGAACAGAAGAATGATTTTGTATTATGTGGTATTATACTGTTTACACAGCCGTCTTCCTCACACAAGTAACTCTGAGCTGCATACAAAGATTAAGAGAGAAAACCAAAACAAACCATATCATGGAAATTTTCAACTATATGACAGGAAGACATCTGGTTGCTTTTCTTTTGCGTTTTATTCAAAGTAGAAAATCTATATTTTCTATATTTAATGGAAGGGCAAGATATTGTGCAGCTCTTTTAAATATTTACTAATAAATTAATATCTACTGACAACACACAATTATTATCTCATACTACCAATAAATCAATATTCCCTAAATATATAACTGCAATAGTTTAACACAGAATATTTTCTATGTTAATACACTCTTCACAAATAGCATCAGTTTTCAAGTTACTTAAATTAACCCTCAAAATTTCAAGTCACTTTTAGTACAGTCATTAGAATTTTGAACTTGGAGGTAAGTCCTTTAGAGTTTAATATGTTTATTTCCAGATTATTTATGACAAGGCGACCTAAAGGTTATTTGGTATCTGTACCCTTGTTGACTATGCTAAGAAAATATGTTGGGGAAGATAAATGAAATCACTTTCAAAATTATCTTCAATTTTAAAAGTTGTTAACATAGCTTTCTTTCTTATATTTATATTACCGTCTAAAATGATACAGAAAAAACTGCAGGGAAGACTATAGTGCCATTTAAGAGACTTTCATCTTTCACAGAAGAAATGCTTTGAAGCATCTAATGCTAATCCAAGAAAGTTACTACTACATCATCTATTACAATGATAAGAGTCTTGAAGTCTATGCTTTCCCTGGAGTATTGTTCCAGATTGATTACCATCTTTATAAGGAAATGCTCAATTACTGCTTTCAAATAGGTAATTATAAAGACTGTATGTATTTTCCAGTTAGGTATTTTGTTTTGATTTTCCATCTTTTAATGATGCATGAAAGGCAAATGAAAAAGTTTTAACTTCTTAAACCTTCAACTTTTTTAAAATGAAAACTGTTGATGGTCTCATTCATAAAACTATACTGAATTCAAATTTTTGACATATGGCTGGGGTTTTATTTCTCACTACCAAATAAACAATCAATTGCATCCAATTTTTCAAGATAAAAATAAAATTTCATCGAATGCAACCTTGATATCTTAGGGTTTTATTTAAAAAATGGGCTCAACTTTGGAAACAATTTCATGCAGCATGTTATGGATGGAAACTGATTGTATATGGTCTTTGATTGCTTTGTGAGATATGCAGAATGTACAATGACTTAAGACAATTCTGTAACATGCTAGATCAGATGAGATGAGCAGATATAACCAAGCAAAAGCGGTCCCTCAAATAACCCAGCCCAATATGATGTAGGTCTTTATAAGTCATTACCACTTTGAATTGAACTTAGATACAAAATGGCAACCAATGCAGCTTGTGGAGCAAGTATAACATGCACTGATCTAGGAGCTCATATAACTGTCCATACTGTTATATTTCACATGTTGAAGCTTCCACATGGTCTTCAAGGCCTACCCCATGCAGACCACATTACAGTAATCCATACAGGAGAAAATTGGGGCATGAGTGACTAAAAGTAAGGCTTCCTGATCTAGGAATGGCACAAGTAGTGTCCAACCTGAAGTTGTGCAAAGATTATCCCAGCCATGACTGTCATCTGGTTACTGAGCAGGAGTCATGAGTCCAGAAAGAAACCTCTCCTCCCTCCAACCCCAGATTACAGACAGAGTCTGTTTGGGTGAGTTCCATACTAAAGATGACAAATTCTTGGAACCCAAAGGCTGCAAAATCCAAAACCAAATCTTGTCAAGAGTGTGTCATGGCCCAGCACTGAGACAATTCTGAATCTAAAGAAGCTATCTTCAACTAAACGAATGAAAAGTTAAGAGACACCAAGCCAGGAATTATCTAAGACTGGACAAATATAGGCCCCATAAGAACAAACCCACCAGTTAATGCCATACAGCCTCCAAGCCTTCCGATTCAACAAACAGAGCAGAGAGCAAAGCAAAGATGCTCAGTGAGACTCCTTGCCAAGCAAGAGAGTGATTGTCTTAAATATAAGTGTCTGCAACTTAACTTAAAAAGCAGGCTTGACCTAAAATTCTCTGTTGGAAACAAAGTTCTGATGTCCTATGTCTGGCATATTATTCGTGCATTTTCTACCTGTACAAGAAAACCAGAAACTCTGACTTTGGGAACAGTTGACAATCCCCACTTGGCTTTCTGATTACTGGATTGCATTTTGACTTCTTTTCTGCATGTCCCTACTGCAAGCAAAAATAGTTGTCAAGCTTTCTTTCTTTGTTGTTTATCTATTTAGCTTTGAGTAAATTGCTGTCATGACCTAGCACCCCCCTCTTTCTCCCTCCCTTCTTCCCTTCCCCCCTGTATGTGTGTGTGTGTGTGTCAAAGAGGGGGGAAAATGGAAGAGGGAGAGAGAGTTTGAAACATGAAATTGCATAGGTTGAGTCAAAGCCTACTGTTCTCCATCTAAAGCTCTACATCCTCAGGGCATCAAGTCAAGGCAGGGACAGCATCCTTAATACATCAGCAGCAGAGATATACAAAGTAGTATCATTAGTATATTTATGATATCTGACTCCAAGAAGAGGAATGACCTTGCTCCACAGAGATGTGAAACAGAAAAAATACTGAACCTTGCAGAATTCCATAAAGTACAGGATAAGGGTAGGACATTTCTCCTGATCAATACCTCCAGGAACTGGCCATGGAGAAAGGAAGAAAGCCAGCATAATCTAGTGTTATCACTCCACCCCTGAAATGGTTCCAGAAAGATTCCATTGTAGATGGTATTGAAAGCTGAAAGTCAAGAGGAACAATATTGGATGCATTATTCCCATCTTTTCCCACCAGAGTTCATCTAAAAACATGACCAACAGTGTTTTAATCTCATGTCCTGGTGTGAAACCTAATCAAAAAGAGACCAAATATTCTAATTTGTTCTCAATTCTCTGAAGATGCAACAACACAATTGAATACTGGACAAGACAACTGGATATTGAATTAAAATTATCTAGTATAGTTGGGTCTAGCGATAGCTTCTTAAGGAAGGGGCAAACTATCTTCTTTTTTAAGATTGAAATATAGTTGTCAATACAATAACTGACTTGAACAAAATAAAAACTATGTAACAAGAGAAGTTTCTCTTACATACGTTATTGGGAAAAATGCAGATAGAAAATCCAAAGCTCTAGATTTACAACTGGAACAGCTCTTAACTTAACTCAACCCTAAATTAAGAGAAAGGAATATCTCTGTTCAACCCATATTTAGGAATTTAAATTCATCCCATTTCATGGCCTCCAAAACATACCTTGCTATTTCAAATAATAAATTCCTATTGAATCATTATGTACAAAATAGAGTTTGGCATTTTTTCATGATCATAAAATGTGATAACATTTAAAATGCTGATAAGGATTCAAAGTGATGACAGTATCTATGTATGCTGTATATTTGTCAGATATTTAGAGAAATAGTTTATAAAAACCAGATTAAAGTACATTGTCAGATATAAAGGGAAATACAAACCAAATCTGAAAAAGAACCATTGCTATTGGAATGTGTATTTTAATTAGGCTTGTTCCTGTATGTTTTCCTTCAAATTATATTTCCACAGAACCTGTATTCAATAAACTGCACATAGGACCTGCTATGCATTGTGCCCTATCACTGAAGACAGCTGCAATGCCCATAGCCTTCCAAAGCTATTTCTCCTATGAACTAGCAGACATTTTTTCTTAAGGGTTAACTGAATGTGAGTGGGTGGAGAAAGTGCTTTTAATTTCAAGGGTCAGAAGTTAGGAGAAAAAACTATAAATATTTCCATTGCTGAGCACTCGTTCTGCTGCACCAGGCTATTAATTTTAGATGAGGTTCTGCTATTTGAAGGAAGTCTATCAGCTGCTGAGCTGATGGCTAATATGTGTCATATGGTTCCCCCTCCCCCATGGATGGAAGAACTTCTATTTTTTTTCTTACGATATAAAAGATAACCAAATCAATTTGACTCTTTAAAAAAAAGAAAACTATTCAACATTCTTGTGTTAATATAAATTAAGATTAGAATTTATGACACTGAGTCTCAACACTTCAGCTATGACATGAGAGGTTGGCAGCAGAAGAGTTAAGAATGTTTAATAATGTTTGAAGTTCACTGGTTGTCCAGACACAAACTGAACTGAGCTATATTTTATTCTTCAGGAGATTTATGCATCACTTTGCTTTACAAAGATTAGATTAATAGTTCCAAAGAATGCTAAAAAAATTATACGTACTGCCAATGATATATTCATTCACTGAATGCTGCTATAATATTTTCAAACACTAAGTAAAGAAGACTTCTGACAATGGTACAAATAATAAATGTCTAAATATTCAACATATTATCCAACTCCCAAATGACTGTTATGGAAGTTTAGAGATTTCTTTCTGATAGTTATTTTCACATTGCTGTATAAAATCATTTTTTTTCTTATTTATTTCCATAATTAAATTTTTAATTCATTTTCCATTGTCATTTTTTTCACTTTTTATTTTTTTTCATTTTTAATTCATTTTAACTCATAATTACACAATGTACAATAACTCTCTTAAATTTCCTTTGGAACATTATCTATTTATTTGTACCTGCATTTCTTATTTTTACAAATAACTCAAGGCTGTAAACATATCCAACATATTTTCCTCCTCCTCACTCTATGAGATGAGTTGGGCTGAGAAGAGAGTGACCGGCCCCAGGAGAGTGGGATATTGGGGAACTTTGAGTTAAGTCATTCTCATATCTCAAACTACCTTCTTGGGCTAGTTGTGGGGAAAATCAAAGAAAGTGCTATTTTATTTATTTAAAATAATTCTTTACTCTAAGTGCCGTAAGCTTTTGGGGGGGAAATGTGAAATAAACAAAAAAATAAGTAAATATTTTCTACCTAAGCTTAAAATGCTATCATTACCATAAAGAAAATAATTTCCAAACTTTAGAACATTGACTTTCAAACATCAAGATAACCAGCTATCAAAATATTTAAAATGCAAAATAAGAGGACAATAACCACATTTTCATGTAACAATAAACCATGAGTAGGAATTATTATTTATTTTCACCATTTCCTATACTAAGAAACTACAGCTACTTGAAAATCAAAGCAATGCTTCCATCTGCTTCTTTAAACCAATGCTAGAAAAGAAAGTCAAGGCATGATGATACCCTGTAATCTATCATTATATAATGCTACATGATTTCAACATTTACTATTCAATTTTTATGCAAAGAATTAAACATAAATCCTGGAAACCCATATTGCGTCTTGCCTCTTTTTTGGTACAAAACAGAATTAAAAGACTGAGAATTCTCAAGTGTCATTCAGCCAAGTTGTGAAGCAGTATATATAAATCACCTTTTTGAATATAGTCCAAACATAATATAACCAAAAATGGAGTTTTTTTCAGATTTTGAGTTATAATTTTACAAAACATTAATATCTTTAAACTTTAACTTCTAAAACCTTGTTCACCATAGTGATAAGAACCCAGGTTCCTACACATTTACTATGTTTCCAGTATAAAAAAGATGAGACAAAATCTTTTCAAAATATTTTCTGAGAGGTTCAATAGAACCTCTTGAAGAGAGGTTTTGTGGTTTTAAATAATAAGAAACATGAATTCCTTAACACCCCAAACCACTAGTTTAGAAAAAGAATACTATGAATCTCTTTTCATTTTTTTTGAATTGTGTCCATGTTTACTATGGCCTTTAATTTTTTTGCCAACAATAAATTGTGGTTTCAGTAAAGTGTCACACTGTCAATATTTTTGGAGTTTCTACTGAGAGTTTAGAAGCTGCAAAGGCATTTGGACCAAATAATATGTACAGGAAGTATTTTAACATACATATTGCCATTGACATTCTGTGACACAAAAATTTTTATCATTTTCAAACTCCCCCATGTATTATTGAAATAATAATGGAACCAGACACAGTTGCAAATTATAAATCCCAAGGTTTTTTAATAGAAATAAAACCTAATCTTTTATCTCTTACCTTAATAAAAACAAAATGAATTCCAGCTAAAAGATATATTCACAAAATCTGAACTTGTATGATTGAACACACCTAGCACTGAAAAAACAACTGAAATGTATTTTTAAAAAAAAATTTAAAAATCATATAAAAATTAGGAATCTTTGTTAAAATATGTCAATGATCTAAATTCAAATTATTTTCCCTTCTTTCACTTTCCCTCCTTCTGCAGATGGAAGAAGAAAAACTGAGAGACTAGTGAAAAGAATAGTTCTATATAACTGAGAGGTCCATTGACCCTACAAATAAAAAAAAAATCAATTTTGAATGGACTGGTGTGGAACTTCTGCATCTGGAGGGGTAGCCATCTGTTGTTAGAGATAATTAACAATCTTTTAAGGATCATAAAATTTTGTGATGACAGTTTCCAAGGATAAGCCAAGTATTACAGTACATGGAGAGATAAAAACCTTTATTCCTTGCAGTCTAGTCTTGAGATACTATAAAGATAGTGGACTCTCTGCACTACTACACAGATTTAAAAATAAAAACATATTTCAGATTGTGGCTTGTAATATTTAAAGCCCATGTGCCACTGCACCAACGGATGCAAAGAGGATGTAAAACAGACAAAAAAGCTTGCCATCCGTTGGAAAACGCGATGCATCCGTTGTGTACGCATTTCATACGTGTTTCTTATGCTCTATCCGTTGAGCATCCGTCCACTGAGATTTCATCCGCGCAAGAAGTTTTGAGCTACACAAAACTTTTTGAGCGGATGAACTTTCCGCCGCGTACAGTGTAAATCCGTGACATATACGGACAACAAACGTTCTATGTCCGTTATCATCCGTTAAATATCCACTGTATCCTCTCGGCATCCTCTGGATATCCTCGCAACTCACATCAGCTCCAGCTGAAAAGGGAAAGAGGGAGGAAATGAAAGGTGCATGGAACGTCTACACAGCGTTAGTAGCACGGAAATAGAAAGGATGTAAGTGGATGCATCTCGTATATAAAGCATTAAAATGGACAAAACATTTGTATATGGGATGTACCTTGAATATTTAGGATGTCTGCAGTATGCCTAGAGTATGTAGAAGGACACCTAGCGGACAACCGATATTTCCGATAAAAAGGGGGAGGAAATCATCTAGATCTCAGTATGAGTACAGCAGCCATGGTGTACAGACCTCATCACCCTTGGTCTTGGTCTTCAACATCATCCATTGTTCTCCATCATGGATCATCACACAGTCCTTATGGTAGCTGTGATCATTCAATACCAGAACCAAAACCTGTTCAGACTGTTTCACCTTTTCTACACAAGGAGAAGAAGGAGATGTCCAAGAGCTGTGTGGGTCCGAGGATGGATCGGGAGAAGAATGGAGTTTAGAGTGTATGACCAGTTGATGGTGGAGCTGAGGAATGAAGACCCTCGTGCATTCCAGCACTTCATGAGGATGCCACCAGCCATGTTTGATGAAATTGTAGAGCATCTGAGACCCAGGTTGACCAAGCTGAGCACCAATTTCCATCCCAACCTGGACCCTGGACTGAAGGTGCCACTGACTCTGCGGCACCTGGCCTCAGGAACCACATACAGAAACATGCAGTATGCCTGGAGGATGCCACACAACACCATCAGCAAAGTGGTCAGAGAAGTGTTGCAGACCATCATCGAAGAATACATGGAGGAGCTCCTCCAGTGTCCCACCACTGAAGAAGGCTGGAGAAAAGGACACAACGGACGAGAAAAAGGTTCCATCCGTTCTTATCTGCTCTCAAAAGGGGCAAAAATTTGCATAACCGGAGCGGACAACACGGAAAGGAACGGACACGGGGAGGACGCAGAGCGGATGGAAAGCGGATGCGGAATGGAAGCCCAGCGGATGGAAGTGGATGAGAGCAGATGGCACATCTGTTAGGCTTCCAGGGGACCTCAGCAAAGTGGACGCGGAACGGATACAGCGGATGCAGAGAGGACACCGAACGGATGAAGCAGATGCACAGCAGATGCACAGTGGATGAAGCAGATGCACAGCGGAAGCCTAGCGGATGCACAGCAGAAGCCGAACGGATGCCGAGCGTTAATTGCGCATGCGGGGGGGATGCATTGCGGAAGCAGCGCAGATATAAAGGGAAGCAGCTGCCAAGCAGGTCACCATTCGGAGGAAAGACCTGCTGCCGGATTCATCGAGTCCTTGCCTGCCCTGCCTGCATGCCTGCCTGAAAGCCTTGCTGCAAGCCTTGCTGCCAGCCTGCCTCCCAGCCTGCCTCCCAGCCTCCTGGCCAGCCTCCCTGCCAGCCTTGCTCTCTGCCTGCCTGCCAGCCTTGGTGCCTTCCTGCCTGCCTGCCTGCCAGCCTTCCTGCCAGCCTTCCTGACAGCCTTGGTGCCTGCCTACCTGCAAGCCTTGGTGCCTGCCAGCCTCCTTGCCAGCCAGCAACCCCACAACCATGGGGAAGAAGCAAAAGCCTCAGCAACCTGCCGCCATCCCTGGCAAGAGGGACAGGGCCACCCTCCCGCCCCCGGTCCCTGACTCTGATTCTGCTGGGGCTTCTACTACTCGGGCTCGCTCTTCTGGTGCTGGAGCTTCTGCTGGCGCTGCTCCTGGTGCTGGTGCTTCTGCTGGTGCTTACTCTGCTGGTGCTGCTCCTGGTGGTGGTGCTTCTGCTCGTGCTTACTCTGCTGAAGCTGCTCCTGGCGGTGGTGCTTCTGCTGCTGCGTACTCTGCTAAAGCTGCTCCTGGTCCTGCTGGTCCTGCTGGTCCTGCTCGTGCTCCTGGACTTGCTTGTCCTGCTCGTGCTCCTGGTCTTGCTCGTCCTGCTCATCCTGCTTGTGCTCCTGTTCTTACTGGCGCTGCTGGTGCTTACTCTGCTGCTGCTGATCCTGGTCCTGCTGCTGCTGGTGCTGCTACTGCTGATGATCCTGCTGGTGCTGCTGCTGCTGCTGCTGCTGATGATGATGATGATGATGATGATGATCCTGCTGGTGCTGCTGCTGCTGGTGGTGTGGAGGAGCAGCCCCTACTACCTGGGAGTCCCTCTGATGAGGGCCCATCTGGTCCTGCCAAAGGGAGGAAGAGGCATATGCGGGGATGGGAGAGGAGGCAATCCTCCATTGAGGAGGAACACGAGGATGAGGTGCTGCAGTGGCTGAGAGAGAATGACTATCTGTGGCAGAAGGGACACCGGCTCTACAGGGACACCAAAAGGAAGCAGGCTGCTTGGAGAGAGAAGGAAGAGAGTATGGGCTACACTTTGGAGGTGCTCCTCGGCTGGTGAAACCACATGCACACCTGGTACGGGAAGCTGCACCTGAAGAAATCTGGCCATGGTTAAGCTGACGGACAGAGAGACCTATGTCATAGCCAGGTGCAGCTTTCTGGAGGGTGAGATCCACCACCGAGGAGCACCAGCAGCCCTTCTCACTACCCTCTCTCTCCGGCAGCCTGCTGAGAGCGAGTCCTCTTCTGGCCAAGAGTCAGCTCCTGTCTCCAGGCAGGTTTCTATGGAGCGTGCCATGGCGGAGAACCCGCGGACAGCTGTTGTAACTGTGGTGGAGCGCGTGGAGGACTCCCTGGAGACGGTGCGTCCAACACAGCCCTACCCGCATCCACCCCCAGCTCCACCTCCACAGAAAGGCAGAGAGCCAGACAGCAGGAGGGGCAGAGCCACACTGTCCTGCTGGAGATCAGGGACACCATCCGGAGCAGCATAGATCTCCTCTCTCAGCTGGTCCACACCGACTCTTCATCCTCCAACCACAAGCCGTTTCTCACCTATGTCGACCAGACCCTCACGGACATGGCGGAACCCCAGTACCAGGTGGTGAAGGACCGGATCACCGAGCTGCTTCACAACCCTCCAGATCCAGAAGAACCAGCTCCCACCCAGTCCAGGTTTACTCCTAGACCCTAAGTGATGTCCCTCCCATTTCAAGGCTTTCCACAGCCCCTCACCAACCAGGGCTATGGCTACCAGGAGGTCAGGCAGCACAGGCAGCAGCCCTTCCCAGTCCAGGCACAGAGTCATCGGATGACACCATTGCCACCGGTTCCACTGATGCCACCAATGCCACCCACGACACTGACGCCACTCACGCCACCGATGCCACACATGACACTGATGCCACCCACGCCAGTCCTCAACCAGCTGCAGACCAGACAGCCCCACTACACTGCTCCTTCCTCCACCCCAAAGCCAAGCCCAGCCTCAGTACATCTGTCCTCGGTACTGGGGCTGACACCACATGGCATGGAGGAAGGAGCTCTCAACATCACGGGTCTGAGCCAGCTGTCCGAGAGCTTTCTCAACACACCATCACCTGTTGTCCTCTCAGGGCCAAGCACCCCAATGGCACTTCAAACAAGCACTCCAGCACCAGCCACCTCCACAGCACCTGGACCCTTCACCCCTGAGACTGGGCACACCTCCGAGTGACCAAGAGGAGTGCCAGAGACTGGCTGGCTGGCTACTTGTGGACTTTATTTGGACACTTGACTTGGGTCATTTTTCTTTTAAAGCTTGTTGTTCAATAAAGTTTATCTTTGGTTCACACACTTGCTTCATTTATTTTTTTAATAAAGTCTTGGTGGAAACTTTTAGAAATGGTTTAAGCCTTTGCATGCTTGTGGGATGGGTTAAGATAGCAGTGGGGCAGGGATACCTTTGGGATGGATAATAGCTGTGGGATAAATAAACTTCCAGTGCAAGCATAGTGGGACTGTATGGTCCACCCTCCCAGGTGCCACACCTATGGCCCTTTATTATCAATAATAATGTAATAATCAATCACACATGTCAACACAAACACAACACTTTATTAAATGCCCTGTTCATTGTTGGCCCACCCAACATACATGGCCCAATCTCATCAGTGTGATGAGACAGGCTGAAGGAGGCATCCATTAAGCATCTATCATCCTGTCTTGCCACTCCACCGCTCCAGCTGGGGAGTTGCACCAGTGTTTCAGGAGGTTGCGCTGCTTCTTCCCTTCACGTGAGGCTCTGTTGGGGCCTTGTACATCCTGAGTGTCTATCAGGTTTTGCCCTTGGCTCCATTCCCCAGGCTCCATGTCCCCATTGCCTTGTGGGAGGTCCATGAGCCTGTTCTGCAAGACTGGGTAGCGGGTGCGCATGAGATTGTGCAGGATGCAGCAAGCTTCCACGATCCTCCTCACGGTCTGTGGGCGATGCTGCATGGTGGTGAGAAGTACCTGGAACCTGTTGGCCAGGGTGCCAAAGGCGTTCTCCACCACCCGCCTTGCCCTGGACAGCCTGTAGTTGAAGATCCTCTCTTCACGGGTGAGGAGTCTGGAGGTGTAGGGCTTCATGAGGTAGGTTCTGAGGGAGAAGGCGTCATCCCCCACGATGAAGTAGGGCACATCTTGCGTGTCGTTGGGCAGTGGGTCTGGATCTGGGAAGCCCACGATGAGATTGCGTTCCTGTTAGGGATAACATTGTTCACCCTAACTGTTTTAGGTGAAATACTAACTATGAATCATAGTTAGTGTATGCAGCTTTAAATGTAAAATAGCAATTGTGGGTGTGGTTATGAAAACCATATAAAAGTAGCAAGGCTACAGCTTGCTCTCTCTCTCTCTGGCTTTAATGATCCATGATTACTGCTTGGAAGCAAGACTGCATTGCTCGAACGGGAGAGACAACGGACTGATTTATGAGAACTGATAATAGGATATTCTACATGGACTTTGCTAACTGAATATCCCTGAATGGACTGACTACATGGTAAATGAATATAGGACTGTTTTTGACTATGCTATAAACTTATACTGGAATAAAACATATTCTTGATAGCACAAGCGTATCTGTTATTTTTACTGTATGTTAATAAACATACAAGCTTAGCTCACTCATTTATCTGTGTGCCTATCTGACTAACGCTGCACATTCTGTTTAGCTTGTCTACCTAACCCTGGTTGGGGAACCCAGGCTTAACA
>BLBF01000004.1:45120105-45142469 GCA_015471245.1 Laticauda colubrina | reverse complement strand
GCCCCTGTCAGGTATCTGTTTACCTGCAAATCCTTCTACCACGCTACACCAACCTACACCAACAGTGTTCTACAGTGGCTGGGAAAAGTGTAGCGACACGAGAGAAGAAGATCCTCATTCCAGTAACACTTTCAAAAAAGAAAATTCCTTACTCATATGATACTATGGCAGTTAATTATAATATATACACCAGTACCAGAATAGGTATGAAAGTTTCTAGCAGCATAACTGGATGCGATCACTGTCTATTAATCTCTCACTCACCTTCAAAGTGACCTCAGGTACTCTTCTCTGCTTCACTTCCAAAGTATACTTTTCCATCTGATGTTGTCTTGAGTGTTTCTGTCTATTTGGAATGAAGTGGTTCAGTTTGCTGCAGGCTAACCTTAACATCCTGCTACTTTGGAGAGAAAGGATTTCTCATTTCACTGAGTCAATTACCATGCACTAGTTTCTCTATTTCTTTTTACCAGCACCATTGAAATAGCACAATGGTTAAAATCTTTGCTTCATCAAGCAGATTTTTTTTTCTTAATTATGATTTTTTCTTTCTTTCTTGAGTATTGTACTAGATTTGTCTCTGGAGTTTAAAAACATAGTTGAGGGAGCTACATTTTTAGAGTTTCTTTCTTTCTTTTTTTTTTTTTGAAGTCCTGAGAAAAACTAGTTTTAAAAAAATCATTTTTAAAATTTCTGGATTTCAAACTGTCAGACTTATTTATGTTTATATTTAAGAGTAGAACAGTACAAATGACCTTTAAAAAAATTGCTTCCATATTCCATACCTTTTTATGCTTAAACTTTGTAGACAGATTTCAATACAATTTCCTATGTTATATATGAATGTATGCGTGTGTATGTGTGTGTGTATGTATGTATGTATGTATGTATATATATATATATATATATATATATATATATATATATATATATATGTAGAAGAACACCATAGGGGAAGAGGATGTTTATCAGTGGAAGAATGAAGTAGCGTGCCATTCAGACAGAGCAAGAGCAAGAGTGTGTGTGAGAGAGAGAAAGAAAGCAAAAGAGTGAGAGAGATAGAGATGAAACTGTCGGCTCTACCAGGTAGACTAGATCAGGAATTAATTGCACAAGAAAGCTAAGACTACTTTTATAAGAGTGGCTACAGTGACAGAATCTTAATGAGCCTCATCTCATACCCTTATTAATTAGAAGGATGTCTGACTCAGCTCTTTAACATGGACTCTGCTTCTTTTGTATGAAAACCATATTTTCTTTTTTATGTAAACTATATTTCCTTGTTTGGGTAATAGATCTTCCTTACACTCTACAAAAACATTTTTCAAAGAAATCTCATGGGATACTCTAAAAAACATTTGAAAAGGTTGTTCTGCAATATGCAAACTGAATTTAAGAACATTATTTTGAAGCATTAAAGGAACTATCTCCCCTGCAAAGTTTATGCAGGCTGTTCAACATTTTCAGGCATAGCCAGACCCAGTTTGTTTTCTTTGAAACCAGTTATGTGAGCATGGAAAAAGACATAATTGATATAATTATTTGAAGAGATGTGTTTTACTCAGGCTACTGTAAACGGTGAAGCATTTCATGTGCTTTGCAAATATAGAATAGAAGGTGGCCATAGGTAGAAAAAAATTAACTGGAAACTGAAAACCTTACTTTGCACCATCCCTTCTATTAGCACTCCAGTTATGGATAAGCCAATTCTTCTTCACTGTGTCAATGGAGATTCTCAGTCATCCAGGTCATGGTTCTCCCAAAGGTATCTACAACACAGACCTTTCAACAGTTCCAAAAAGGTACCACACCCATTTGCACAGCCCAGGTGACCCTGAGGATACAGACAAACCTCCAGGTGGCCTCAACAACTCTCTAAAAGAATGCAAATGACCAGTTTCTGCAAGAACTATAATTCTTTCCATTCCCCATAATGCAGCCAGAGCTGAAGAAGCTTCTTGGATGAGAAGTGAAACATCTTCAAAGAATAAACAAAGTCCAGTTGCCTTTAAAAAAAGCATCTTTGAGTCTTCATTGTGTTTTCTATGTTTTACAATATAGATGGATAGCTAGTTTATTCCCGGGAGGAGATCTTATCATGAGGTAACCCTAAGGAAAGAGTACTCTGGTAAAAGTTGCTTATCTGACAATGAAAGTTGTCTGATGTTTGAAAAAAAATAGACTTATGGACGACTGATTTTATCTCCGGAGACTGCAACAATGCTACACTATATACAAAGATGGAAGACCACAGAAATGCAAAAATGGAGGAATGAAGATCGCTGGGTTTGCAAATTTGACTTAGTTGACTTGCTTGATTAAAGAGGAAACTACAACTACCATTACAAAAGACTGGACATCCTGTATCAACTTTTCCCGAAAATTGATATAAATGAATGGCTGATTTTGGGATCTTCTGAGTAAAAAGATTGGTTTATGGAAGGAAGTGAACTACAATATGAAATGCGGGAGGATAGAGATGGTAGCTTTGTAGATGCTGTAAAGAAAATTAGAAGTCATTTCTTTTAATATCTTCCTTTTTCTTCCTTTTGTTATTCTTCACTTTTTCTTTCACCTTTTTATAATATATTTCTAATTATTCTATGTTTCTATATCTTTAATAAAATCCTCTTTTGTAATATCTGGCAAAAATTAGTTGGTAAGCCCACATAGTTGCCCAATATAGATACAGTAGGAAAACTGAACTTTCTGTAGAGGAGGAAGGAAGGAAGATCGGTTGGGGGGGTCTAAGTCGTTAATTAATGCAGAATTAGTGGATTCATCCAATTAGAAATCATGAAAGGGAGGAGGAGGAGGAAGATGAGGAGGAAGATGAAGATTTTTTGTGTCCCTTTTAGTTTAGTATGCTGGGGAATTTTAATATTAATACAACAAAGCTAGCATTCAGTTCTATGTATTGAAAAGAGAAACTTTCATTTCTGTCTTCATACTTTTGTGAATAAAATACACTAAAATACATTTGCTTTCTAAAATGTTTAAAATGATGCACACAAAATTTTTTCATAGAAAAATCTACAATTCTTCAACTGAAAACATTAAAGTTATTTAAGTTACAATTAACTTGTTTGGAAGTTTGTTTCTTCAACTCAAAGTTATTTTTCAAAGACATTCTCACAGATACATTGCGCATCAATAGTTAATTGTTTATTCCCTGAGTCAATTTTGAATAACTGAGAAAATTATGTATTACCAGTGGAGATTATATAACAGTGTTTTACAAGATAGAATGCTAATGTAAAAACACACCATAAAATAGAAAAAAAAAAAACCTTTGAATTAAAAATCAGAAAGACAATATATTTAATGGAACATATCACACACAGTTTTTGTGAGGCAAGGCTGAGAGTACAATCTTATATTGATTAATTAAGAATTAATCTTGTTGAATTTGTCAATTCAATATAAGTTTGTAGTCTTAACTCACTAAAGGTGCAAACACAGCATCCTTTATACTGTGTCGAATACGAAATGAGGAAAGGTTACACACATTTGATTATTTCATTTTAGTTTACATAAAAAGGGAATAAGAAATAGCCCAGCTGGAAAGTATAAACTACAGTGTTGACAAAGTAGAAAAAGTGAAAATTTCCTCATCTCATATTTAATATTAGAAACACAAGTCACAAATAAAATTGTATAATAAAATGATAGAACAAATAGAAGGAGCCATTTAATACCAAACATATTTAAACTATCAAACTTACTACTATTTTTATATGCATGGTCTTAAAAGGAATTAGATAATGCTATGGATAACAAAACTTTTTAGTGGTGACATATTATTTATAGAATTAAAATTTAGACTCTATTAGCATATGACCTGTCATCAACAAAACAAAATGTAAATTTACATTAGTCTATGCTCTCATGCAGCAGTTTTTCTTAAATTCTTAGAAGTGACACACACAGTCACAACAATAGCTTCTCTCTATCATATGAACAATTGCATGTAATTCTAAGAAGATAATTCATGTATCCACTACTAAAAGTAATAGATAAATATAACTAATAACCACCAATATGTTTATCTTACACAAGTAGTTCAAATTTAGGTCTGAATACTCAATTATAGATCCATTATATTTTATATCAAACTTATCTGTACTTCCATCATATCCATGTCCTGATTAGTGCATTATCTCTTGTTTTTATTTAAATTTCTTTTTTGAGCATTTCATCAACTCTATCCAACTTTGCCTTTTCCCCCTTTTCTCTCATCCCTTTCACTATTCCTTGATTTGCAGCACCAACATGAGTGTCAGTCCTGCCACAGCTGAAAACTCTTGGTTTCATTTGTTGAGAAAGGTATAGTTTATTAGAAGTCAAGCATACTGCAGTAAAGCATAGCTAGATATGAGAATTTCATGCCAAAATCTGTAAATTCAACTTTTCCCTTCCTTAATTGCTTCCCATCGCTAACAACCCCCCCAGCTGTGTCCAATCAAAGCAAGAGGTTTTCAGAATGGTCATTTCAAGCAGAGGTTGATATGCAACTGAATTTTTCTCCCAGCTGGGTGACCTTGAAGGAGCATCTCAGTGGGATACAGCAGTTAAAACTTTTGCTTTTCTCCCTTAAACATCCCCCTCCCATCCCAGAGTTCATGGCAGACTGTCACTGCATGGTAGAAGAGGCACATAAGCAATCGTAAGGTGGCAGCTGACAGAAAGTGGAGTGTTCCAAAGCAAGTCAGACTAGTTTTGAACATATTAATTAGAACTTATTAATTGTATAATTTGTGAAACTGAATTCTCACCAATCTAAAACATCATTTCTTCACCCAGAGTTAACCTAATCTTTTGAGATGATCATATTTACAAATGTGGGAACAATCTCAATCAAGGATGCACTATCTACAAGTTTACTCGGGAATATACTCCACTAATAGGTTAGAATTATTTCAAAAGAAACACCAAGTTTTAATGTTAATGACATTTTCAGTTTATTTCATCTGAGGAAACAAAGTAAGCAACAAAACACATCAAAGGACAGACAAAAACTGCCAACTATATGACTGTAATTGCCAAAAAAATGTGCTGTGTGTATCTCTTAAATGATCTTACATATTGTTTTAGCTCTGAGTCTAGCTGACAGCACAAAATATCACACATTGAAAAGAAACAGATACAGTATGGTACTTTTCCCACATTGGCAGGAATGTAATATTTATGTGATGCTATAAAACAAATTCTTATAATTGTGTGTGTACAAGACACTTTACACTTGTTGTGCAACATCAATCCATATAAAAATAGAGTGGTCTTGAAAAATGCTGACATAACAGCAAACTCCTTCCATAGGGAATGCTTGAGCACAGAAAATATTCTGTACTCTGGGAAAATAGTAACACTTTGGAGCTTTCTATTTGTTCAGAAGATCCCTCAACCTTAATCAATCTCTTTCAACAGAAGCTATGGCAGGGAGATTGTCAGCTTGTAAATCAAGGAGATCTGAAGTAAGAGTAAGGAGGGACTTTAATTACACTGACAGCAAAGATCACAAAAGGCTAACAAATGAGAAAAGAAAGATCTATTTATGTCTTATATTAGCTCAGTCTTCTCTAAAAAGATAGCAAAAGAAGCAGCAGGACTGAATCTTGAGACTGACAGAAATATGGTCAGCAATGCCTGTTTACTCTAAGTAAATTTAAATCCCTAAAATGA
Organism: Laticauda colubrina; assembly: GCA_015471245.1. Lineage (NCBI taxonomy): Eukaryota > Metazoa > Chordata > Lepidosauria > Squamata > Elapidae > Laticauda > Laticauda colubrina. Next base: position 45,136,787 of record BLBF01000004.1, on the reverse strand, counting down.
CATGAACTGCTATTTTAGAATTTACCAATTATTCATGTTGGTGTCTTCAAATTAGTGTTGACCCAAATGCAGGACTAATCCCAGAGGTTTTCGAGACAAGGGTTTTTTTTTTTAATATGATTTGCTATTGTTCTCTTCCTGAGGATAAGAGAGAGTGGTTGGCCCAAAGTTATCTAGCCAGATTTCATGCCTAAAGCAGGACAAGAGCTCACCATCTCCAGGTGTCTAGTCTGGCACTTTAACCATTAGTCCAAACTGGCTGTCATTCTAATTGATACTTTAATTGTTTTTCTCAACTTTAGCAACTCTAAGCTGTGTGGACTTCAACTCCCACAATCAAGGAAAATCAATTGCTGGCTGGTGAATTATGGGAATTGGATATTGTTAAGAAACACTGCAACTAGGAAACCACCTACTATTCATTCTGAAAATAATAGCTAGAGAGATCTTCATTTTGTATGTTACCCCAAAACAGAATAGTGTGTCAATTACATATGTATTCAAATAACAGTATCCATATTAAGAGAGAAGTAATCACATTAATTTTATTTCATATTACAGACAGTGCCCTATTTACAAGTAGGTTACATTCAAAGATGCTCTGTTTTGTTTGCAAATCCACAAGCATAGAAAATATGTGCAGTGCAATTGTTTATACAGCACAACAAAAAGTGGCCCTTTCCTGCCTTATCCCACTTCTTTTCCTACTTTTCCTACTGTCACTGGACCTTTAGGATTCTGCTTCAATGCTGCCTTTACTGTGCTACACCTGTCTGCAACTCCAACCTAGAGCTTCTTGGGAGTCAGGAGGGGATGGGAGAGCATTGATTCTGTCTGCAGTGTGGACCAGAAGCTGGCCCTTTCCTACCTTTTCCTGACTTCCAAATTCAGAAAGGTCTGTTCCTATTGGCAAAAGTTCATAAGATGTCTGTAATCAGAAAACCATTTTAAACCATTTTAATGTCTGTAATCAGAAACCATTTTAGGTAATACATTCATTTGTGGATATTAAGAAGGGTTTAGACAAACTTCAACAAGTTTCAAAATAGACAGTACAGATGATCAGGGGTTTAGGAAGTCAGGTCCCATGGAAGATCTGCTGAACCTTGCTAATACTAACGGAGAGAGACTATTATAATACCCTTCTGCTGTATGAAAGATATTATTTGGAAGATCTGTTCTCTTTCATCATAGCCAGAGCACAAACAGTAGTCATTTGTTCAGAAAAGCAGGCTCCAGAAGTTTAATGTTTAGAAGTTTCCTTACAATTATAATGCATCCAATTATAAAGAAAGGTAATGAATTGTCCTTCATGGGTTGCACTTCCATTATGTATATTTTAAATTATACTTCTAAACACAGTGAATTTAGTGACCCCCAAGCTTTCTTTTGAACAAACAATTATTTAAATCTCTATCATATTTTACAGTTATTCCCAATTGGGAAGACCTCAAGAGGAATAGACTTTCTCAACTCTATTCCAAAGAAATTCATATATCTGTATGGGGAAAAGTAGTATATATTAAATTTCATTTCTTAAAAGTTTAAAATTGAGTTCATCTGAGCAGCCAATACACTCAGTCTTTGTTTTAACTTTTTTCTTATCAAAACACTTCCATGAGTAGTTGCTAATAAATGCTACACAAGAAACATGCCTATACTTCTAATTTAAATATGGTTTCAGGCCTCATTTTTGATCAGGAACTGCTCTGTAAAATGTGTACATTGATTCTCTTTCAACAGGTTGCATATTATAAAATCACAGATAAGCTGTCTAAATAGGGATGCAAAGGCACTATTATTTACAGTGATTCTGATGCTCTGTGGATATCCAATACCATAAAATGGTCATGGGGTACTATGACATGTATTTTAGTTCCTTATAGTCTACTTTATCTTTTATGCTTTTTAGATTGCAAGAAGCAATCTGTGCTAAACTGACTCCAACATATGAATGGCATCTAACTGATCACTGACAATTGACAATGATTTGATGGCATATAATTAATCAATATTATATTTCAAACCAATTCTTGGATAATAATAATTGTGGAGGAAATTTGAAGATAAATCATGTGCAAATATTTTTCAAGCGCTTCACACAAACAAAGCAAAACAGAAAGAAGAATTTCAGTGGAATGTCCCAAATGAATTTTTTTTTCATGTCCTATATATTTTAAAATCATTATCAATAGTTCAAATCCTTTGTTTTACCATTAGTTTTATTGGGTTCTGCATTTTTAATGTAACATTAATTAAAATTTAATCTTGGCCTTACTATGTTGTATTCTATTAATTGTTACTAATCTTTTATTCTGCATTTAATATTTTAACCAAGAACTGTGATTACCGGTGACCTAAAAATGTAATAAACAAAAAAGATAAATTTTGTATTGATTTATTTATTATACATTTAGGTCACCCAATCACTCCAGTGCAGCTTCCTTTCTGTAAAAAAAAAAAGTGTAAAGACAATATGCCAGACATCATTCGGTCCTTTCTGGTTAATAATGATAATAATGATTAATACATCATAAAACTGGGAGCATTACCTAAAATACCAACAAAATACTCTAATTTCTTTTCTGTTAAAAGTCATTAAATAAATGTTGCTAATGACCACTTGGTCAACATGATTTTGAAAAATTCTTTCTTGACAATGTGCATATGAGCTCATATTATGATGGTAGATGAAATACATCAGTTCCCTTGTTATTAATATATACTTCAATATTCATTTGAGATATTAATATCAGATGTTACTAACTGAAGAAATTGACTGTATGAACTTTTGGGAGTCCTTTCAGGAGTAAATTTAATATGTATTAGGCAAGGTAGATTTAAGAAAAGAATAGGAATACATGCACATAAACACACACAAACACACACACACACACACATACATATCATAAGGCAGGAAATATCTGGACAAATCAGATGCTACCACAGGCACCCAATAAGAGCAAGGAGGCACCTGAAATGATCCTTCATAGAGGCCCTGTGTAAATTATAAATTTACATTGAAGAAACAATACATCTTCAAATAAACAGAGGAAACCATAAAACTGTCAGCCTCCCATGAAGTAGACCAGATCAGGAATCAACTCCACAGAAAAGCTAAAACTACTTTTACGAAAACTAGTAAATGAATCTTGGAAATCTGATTATGCTGTACCTCTTTATATCCCTATTAATTCTGAATCTCTTCTACCATTTTTTGTTTCTTATGAGTATAAAGATGCCCCTCCTTCCTTGTTGCTTCGGTAATACAGCTCCATCAGAAACCTATTTGCGGGTCAAGAAGCAAGACTGAGAACTGGGCACAGAACCACTGATTGGTTCAAAATTGGGAAAGGAGTCTAGTAAGGCTATGTACTGTCACCCTGCCTATTTAACTTATATGCAGAGCACATCATGAGAAAGGCAGGGCTAGATGAATTAAAAGTTGAAATTAAGATTGTTGGGAGAAATCAACAACCTCAGATATGCAGATGATACCACTCTCATGACAGAAAGTGAAGAGGAACTGAAGAGCTTCTTGATGTGGGTGAAGAAAGAAAGTGCAAAAGTTGACTAGAAACATTAAGAAAACTAAGATCATGGCATTCGGCCCTCTCAATTCCTGGCAAATAGATGGGGAAGAAATGGAGGTAGTGACAGATATCATTTTCCTGGGCTCCAAGATCACCACAGATGGATACTGCAGCCAAGAAATTAAGACACTTCTTCCTGGGGAGGAAAGATATAGCAAATCTAGACAGCATACTACAAAGCAGAGACATTACCCTGCCAACAAAAGTGTATATAGTCAAGGCTATGGTTTTCCCAGTTGCAATATATGGCTGTGAAAGTTAGACTAGAAAGGCTGAGTGTCAAAGAATTGAGGCCTTTGAACTATGGGGCTGGAGAAGACTTCTGCGAGTCCTTGGACTGCAAGTTGATAAAATCAGTCAGTCCTAGAGGAGATAAACCAGGGGTGGGATTAAAATTTTTAACAATTGGTTCTGTGAGTGTGGCTTAGGTGGTGGGCATGGCTTGGTGGTCATATGAACATGGCTTGGTGGTCATGTTATTGGCTGGGTATGGCCAACTCAATGTCACTCACATCGAGGCACGCATCTCCTCGCCTGGCCTCTCATGACTGTGGGGATGCTACAACAGTCGTTACTGTGAAAAATGGTCACAAGTCACTTTTTTCAATGCCATTGTAACTTTGAATGATCACTCCACACAAGCAAAGTACCACAAAGGAGGGGAAAAGAACTTCAGAGACGTTCCTGAGACAGGAAGTCTAGTTCTGCCAAGAATGTAATAAGGTTAACGGAGAGGGAGTTTCTGTAAGCAACACCAGAATGTTTCCTTCCTGCCTTCCTTACAGGATTAGGCCAGTAATTTCTTCTAAGAACCGGTTCTCCGAACTGCTTAGAATGTTAACAACCGGTTCTAGCGAATAGGTGCAAACTGGTAGAATACAACTGAGATAAACTCTGACCGCCCTTTAGAAGGCCAGATCCTGAAGATGAAACTAATGAGAAGGACTCACTGGAAAAACAGCATAATGCTGGGAAAGATGGAGGGCAATAGAAGGGAAGGACAGAGAATGAGGTGACTGGATGGAGTCACAGAAGCAGTAGGCATGAGCTTAAATGCTCTCCAGAAGAGGTAGAGGACAGGAAGGCCTGGAAGAACATTGTCCATAGGGTCACAATGGGTTGGACAAGCCTTCGCAACTAACAACAACAACAAATGGAAGAAATGCTTGGAAGTGGCAGGAAAAATTATTTCAATTTGGAGCAGTGGAGTTGGACATAATCTAAACTCTATCACAAAGGGCTAGACAGTTAAAGAAATATATCTGGTAATATTATTATGAGAAGGAAAAACAGTTTTTGTATGCCAGCATTATTATTATTTTGAATAAGGTAATTTGCTCTGCCCTAAATTTATATCAACACTACTTTTACTCCATTTATGAGTACAGTTAAGGACAATACATTAGAAAGAAACAATTATTTCTGGAAGAGAAATGTGGTGCAAAGTTTTCTTAGAGTTATTAAGATAAATTTATCCTTTATTTTAAGCAGACCTTGCTTCCAACTCTTCTCACCTCCATGTGTAGCTTTATAACAAGAAGCAAGCGAGTACATACAAAAACTTCTTAGTTATAGATATGCAGTCACAATAGTTACAGTTTTATTGAAACTTTTCAATTGTTCTTTTCAATCCTTTCTGTTACAGTCACTACCATGCTAGTTAGCAGTACAAAAGAATAATCTGGATCTTTTTTTTAATGAGTGAAAAGATAGTAGCAATAAACACTAGATTTTAAAATAAGTAACCAGTTTGTGGTGGTGATGGTAGTATTGATGGTGACTTTGCTTTTTTTCTGTCTGCTTTTTGTCCTTTATGGAACAGAGAAAAGGGGAGAGGTGGCTTGGGGATCTAGATCGGCCTCAGCCACCAGAGCTGCAATTTGTTTTATTAGCTAGCGTATTACTGATACCATTAATTACTATGGAGGGTTAATAATAGGTACATGAAACAGAAAAAGGGGCAAGCAAAGCACATGAGGCTGGAGACAAAAGAGGTAGATTAAGAGAAAGCAGACTGCTGTGTTTTCTTTAGTGTGAAGGGAGTCAGTATAATGGACACAATAAAACTCATTAGCAGAAGTATTAGCAGAAAGGGGGAAGAGTATAGACTCTGGTTATTAGAATGGAATGTAATTAGATGCTACAGATCAGTTATAAAGGTCACATTTATGATTTCCATTGCTTTCTTTATTATTCCTTTGGTAACATTTCTGGGAGCAAATACTCTATAATTGTGCTAAATCTAGGGCTCTTTCACATCCTACTGACTGGGATCCCAGTGGACACTATAGTTGTGTGCATAAATGAATGAATGAATGAGACTTCATTGCACCTATCTCCAAAAGCCTTATCGTAGTGGGTGTTTTCCCCACAATATTAAAATAGTAATATTTTTTCTAATTTTAAGAACTTCCTTTTGTTAGGGAAGCCTCAAGGCCTAAAAAAGATGGCTTTATTGGCAATAAACCAGTATTTACTTCTGTAATCCTCAATGTGTGGAAAATATTAACGTTTTCATGAATACTATCAAAATGATAAACCTGCAATGATCAATAATTAAGTCAATGATTTTATGTATCTCTTTTAATTTTATTTTTTTTTTCAGACAGTAACTATAAGTGTCCTAACACTTTATATTTAAAAAAGTGAACATATTTTCATATGTATATTAAAAAAATCCTTGAATTTCAAGTACATTTAGAGGATTAATAATAGTATATTGCAAGTAATTACCATGGGTGGTGTTTAGACTAATGAAATATTTTAAACAGTGAAAGGAGTTGATAACACTGATTATGTAGATCAACTCAAAATTTATGAATCTTTCTTAAAGCAATGCTAAAACCTGAGTAATTTCCTAATGCAAATAATTTAGTAATTTCCTAATTAAATCATTTCCTTGACACTTTTATATGATTTAGCATTTATCATTCCTTTTCTTTCATATTTAGATATCCATGACTCAGAAGTGGAATAACGTATTATAAAAGAGAAAAAAATTTTACTAGAAGAGGCAATCTGAAGAGAAATATGATATAAAGCTAATGTTTTGTGCCGAAAGAAATTTGTTCCTTATTGCCATTAGACTGTAGCTTTTCATGCAATTATGGAACTAACTATTTTTAAGATACTCAAAAGCATCATTTTAGAACAAAATTTCAAATGTTTTCATCAGCTATACTCCTAAAATTTAAAACTGAAATATATAACTTCTGAAAATGCCTGTCACTTTACCCTCGAATAATGATAATATTTGCGCAAATCACCTTCAAGGAGAAGATAGTACTTTTTCTCCTTGGAAAAGTATTAGTACTGAACTGTTACAATTTTTCATGATTGTATCTCCTTTATTATTAAAATTTGATTAATTAGACTGAACACATATTTTCAAACATCTTTTTTTTTATTAATTTGGGCTTTGAGTCCAAATAAAAGTTCTAATATATGCAAGATTTAAAAGAAAGGTACATTTATGTTTTATTACAGACCACCTTGTATGTCAAAATATTGATAATTAATCCCCATATTTTATTGCCACAATATGTTCTAGTTGGTGTAGTTTGTCTGACCTTTAATGATGGCTCTCCTTATCAAGTAATAGCTTCTTAGTAAAACAGTAAAACATTGCATTAGTGACAAATCCCCCACTCTATGCCCCTTCAGCTCTTGGAGTTCAACTTCTCTCACATTGCAGTATTTATTGAATTTCCCAGCCAAACGGTGTTCTGCTCCATAAAATTCTGACAAGTGGACTCTGCCAAGCTAATAATGACTTCATTCTGCTGAAATAAACTTATTTCACTGCGGCAAACAAAATGACATGACCTGGAAAGGTTATTTTTAACTGGGTAATGACTCAATTGCAGTGAAGCATTTTTCACAAAGTTCTTAGTTAAGTTACATTTTATAAATGCTAATTGGGGGAGTGGACGTGGGGACAGAATAACTGTGTCCATTTTTATCCTATCTCAGATAGGTTCAAGGATTGATGTAGCTCCTGTTCCTTCACCAACAGTTCAATGGGGATTTTTCAACTTTTTTAAAAATAGCAAAAAATATTTTAAAATAGTGGAAAGGCTATCAACATTGTTTCACAAAACTGAGAAGAGGGGAAGAAAATTGACTGGAAACAAACAACTCCCCTCACCCTGGATATAACAATTGAAGGGAGGAAAAGCTCTTTGTAACCAATCAAATCAGTGTCCAGGGGAAAATAAGATGGCAATTCAGCCTGGAAATATATAAAATAGGAACTCCCTCTGACAAAGAGCAATTATGTTTTCCTGAGCAGGAAGAAAAATACATTCAAAAGCAAAGACAGAAAGGGAATGATTCCACTTTAGACTTTTATCACTTGTTTGTAATCCTCTGAGAGGATTTGTAATCCAGCAAAAATGGTGCCCAGGACATAAATATTGTGGCTAACCATAATTATTATGATTATTCAATTAACACACAACCTTAGCTTTGATTTAATAAACACTACTTTCTATAGTTAACTATTGTCTTTTACAACTTGAAGCTCATGTAATAATGAAGAACCAAGTAGTATTATTTAAATAAGGTAGCCATCAACTTACAACAGTTTGCTTAGTGACTGTTCAAAATAATAACAATACTGAAAAAGGTGACTTATGTATTATCGTTTTTCACACTTACGACCATTACAGTATCCCCCATGGGTCACGTGATTGAAATTCAGATACTTGGCAACTGACTTATATTTATGACAGCTACTGTATCCTGAAGTCATGTGAGTATATTCTGACAAGCAAATTCAACGGGGACAGCCAGATTCACTTAACAACTGTGTTACTAACTTAATAACAGGATTAAGTTAACAACTGGATAAACAGATTCACTTAACAATTATGACAAGAAAAGTCATAAAATGGAGCAAAATTCACTGAAATGTTTCATTTAGAAACAGAAACTTTGGGGTCAGTTGTGGTCATAAATTGAAGATTACCTATACCTGTATGAATTGTGGGAATTTCTTCATAAAAACAAATGGTAGCAGTTAAACATCATCAGTTAGAAATACAAGAGTAGGCCCATTGTTGACCTACCGAATGATAAATTATAAAATCATTCTTATATAAGAATAAAGTGCTTAAAAGCTATGTTACTGTAAGTCCAGGTAAGTTCCCACACAAGTATAGAAAAATAAGCATTTTTGTTGTAAAATTCAAAAGTCATGACTGCATTTTTTAAAAAAAACTATTTTTCTGCAATATTTTATGTCTAATAACAGATAATAATAAGAAGAGACTTCTCATATTATTCTTCTATGCATCAGATTATACTTCCTTAGAAAGCATAAACCATAATCTTCATGCCGGCAAAACCTCTTTTATTTCCATAGCTGTGAATTACATTCATTCACAGCCTACAAGGTTTTACAAACAGTCTTTCAAGGGAAAGTTTATAAATGCCCATCTTATTGCACTTGGAATGCTGCCAGAGAACTAATTGCCAAATGCAGGGCAAAGCCAAATTTGACACAAAGTCAAACAGAACTTTTCAAAGCTTGAATCGACCAGATACTCTAATTGCTTCCTGCAAAAGCTCATGTCCCATTCACTCCTCTTTTATGTCCTCTGGGAGGGCCCAATCATCTCTGAGGTATGGCCTTACTCCTGAGTTGACCCTGCTTTCTCAATTATTCTTGTTTTCTGGTAGCCCTGCGCATGTGCAGGCTGGGAACTGGTTCCAGAAACTCACCTATCTCATAACTGTCAGAATCCAAAAGCAGCTGATGATTGCCAGCCTGCCCTGGCCCCATCCCTGCCTCTGATGTAGAGCCCACATCTGAGCCCTCCTCAGCCTCCAAGACTGGCCCAGGTTCCTCCCCAACCTCCTTGCTACTGTCCAGCCCTGCTGCCAGCTCTGCCAGCCACTGGTAGGCTACAACAATAATTAGGTTTACTTGGAGTATCTTCTTCCTGGTAAAAACTGACATCTAATGATTTAAAACTCACTCAACTATTTTGCCCAATAGTTGGGTATTCATGACATTGTTTCATTTTAATTTGATTTAATTTAATTTAATTTAATTTTATAATTATCTTCATATATTTAAGAAATGGGTTAGCAATTAACTTGGTTTCCCCCACATATTCATATTTATATGTATATAATGCATGGAGGGAATTTTTTTTGTTATTTTAATCGAGTTTGTAAATACTTTGAAACATTTAAATGACTACCCAAAATCAAATATATTTATCTTGCCTGATTACAGTAATTAGTTTCATTAACAGACTATGGAAAAGCTGTATATTTAAATCAGCAGTTTTTGAAAAGGTATTCTCTGACATACCAATTAATATATACTTAAGCATGGCCTAACCATTAAATAACTATATAATTGCCTCCCAAATCAGTGATGCTCAAAGTGGTCATCACTGCTTATTCCTAAGAATATGCAAAATGTAGCTAATCTGCAGTGTCCCAGAGAACACAGGAACAGTCTGCTATTCCTCAGGACCATGATAAATATTTTCTGTTCTTTGGAAGTGAACTCAATCTTTATTAATATCAAGAATATAATTAATGAATTGGCTAACACTTGTAACTTTCCTAAACATGCTGTTTAGTTTGTAACAAATCACCACTATGTTTTTAACTTTATATTTATCTCACATAATTGATATTTTCCTTTAAATTATGAATCTGACAATACAAAATGAGATACAATTAGTTTTAACCTAACCTTGAAACTATTTAATTCCATCCCGTCTCTTAAAACAATTTATGTCGAGCATTTTTAAATAAAGTAGTACTGCTTTCTTGAATCATTTATCTGCTAAGTTATTTACATTCATCAGATTGAATTATTGGATTATAATCTTATAAAGAGTAGTTAAATTTGTATTCATTGCCATTGGTATCAGGTGTCTATTGCATATATTGGTGCATAAACCTATCTGCAAATAAGCTAAGCCTCATCATGAAAAGTGTGTCATCCATGAATAAGCCAAACTCAATTTTTGAGTACATTTTGGCACCTAAAATTCTCAAGTATGTAAGTATACTTACTTATCTATAATGTATACTATGTATACTCACTTATCTATAATGTATACTTACTATGTATAGCAACTGGGAAGCAATTTTGCTAAAGTTCAATTCTTTGATTTGCTTCGAGAATTCTTGATTATCCACAAGAAGTTTTCTTTCCTTTACTCTCTACCACTCATTTCTTTTCTCTGATTTTATCACTAAATGAATATTTTCACTAGACTGTATCATCTGATATATTTCAGCTGCTAATATCAATAACATTATTTTGCTCATATAATTTGTTCGGATGTTCATAAATGCAACAAGAAATGAATGTAAAGATTTTTAAGGTGCTGGTTGAACATTTTATTTAAGGAATATGGTTCCTCACTGTCTACAACATTTTGGAAGCACAGCATTAATAGATAAATGATACAATAAACAAAAGTAAGCTCCCAAATTTTTCATGCATAGATAGAACTAATCATTTCAAAAAAGATTGCTATAGATAATGGCAATCCCATGCTGAGTAGCTACTGCTATATAACACAAACTTTATTTCTCTTTACAGCCTGAAGATATTATGATGTACATTTCTATATGACAGTTCTATATCACTGAAAGTGCTGAGTAGCTTATAAGGAAAAATGTAACCCAATAGTACCCTGTGCCCTTGTAATATGTAGTTCCTCCTATGAGTATCTGCTTAAAGAAGAAATGTGAAGTATAAACTGCATAAATGAATGAATAGAAGTTTTAAGTTTCAATAAATTGCCATTCCTAAAGTTCAATTAGTTTAACTGCATTATTTTAAATGTATTGTAGGTACAAAGCTAGTCACTCTGAGAATGAAATGGGTGTGATCTAAATTTGATAAATAAATAAAATTAAAGTAAATTGTCATTAACATAATTGTTACGAGAGAGGGAGGGAGGGAGGGAGAGAGAGAGAAAGAGAGAGAGAGAGAATGAGAGAATATGAACAAATCAATAACATAATATCTTGTGCCATTATATATGGCTCCATAGAAAGTAATGTATAAATAAGTATCTGGTACTTCAAAAATTTAACACCTATTTTTTTGCCAGATTCAGAATTCCTGCATGATTGTAGAAGTAGCGGCAGAACCTGGGGACAGAATCAAAAGAGGAATCCGTCTAGAATCTTTATCTAGCCACAAACAGACTAACAATGTCTCCTCTGGAATTCTGTTAATCCTTATCTAGTGCCAAAAAAGTGCAACTCTTTAGTTCAGTAGATTCCTGTGTGTAGGCATGAGCATACATCAATTTCATTGGAACTTCGTGTGTGGTCCTAGTCTTTTGCACCTGAAAATGATACACAATTCCAAACCAAATCTTGGTTAAGAATTAGATTTTAGATTCTCCTAATACAAAGCTTCATTGTTCTTAATGTTTTGATAGACTCTGTATAATGAAGATACAGCCACGCAAACCATAGTCACAATTAACTACAGAGACAATGCTGAACAAATAAATATATGATCTATGCTCAAAGCTGTGGCAGCACTCCCACAAGATGAAAATTTGGGAGGTTGGCAGCTTGCCCAGTTACAATTGCAGAGGCACAGCAACTTCCCTACACCTGTCTCTTCCTTCACCCCAACCTATGCACTATTGAGCCAACCTTGTGAGACAGCAATCCTCAGCAAGTGGCAGCATTCAGTTACTCATCAGCATTCCTTCCTTTCCCCCCCACCACCCAAACTGACAGTAGCACTACCATTTTTTCCCCAAATGAAATAAAACTACAGAATAACATCATATTAGAAGACTTTGATTCAAATATTTAAGTTTTAAAGCATAAAGTGGGAGACTATGAGTTCTAGTTCCACCTTAACCATGAAAGCCAGCTTGGTGACCTTGGGCCAGCCATTCTCTTTAACCAACTCATCTCATTGGGCTGTTGTGGGAAAAATAGGAGCAGGAAGATCCATTAGATATGTTCACCACTTTGAACTACTTATAAAAATAATAAATGCAGGATACAAATATAAGTAAATAAATAAACCCAGATTCTCTTAGCATGTAGGCAGTTATATTTTTTTCTTTTACTTCTACTGACATCCCCATTTCCTCTCTCCAGTACCCACTTCTGCTCTGCATCACTTCCCATGTGAATTCCAGATATTTTTCTTTGGTTTTTAACTGGCAGCCCATTGGGCAGCAACAGCACATAAGACAGGGGGGCCATCTGGGGGAAAGGGAGATTCCCCCAACAGCCAAGGTCACCAGCAACTGCAGCCAGGTAGGACCCGGAAACCCAAATGGTACAAACTGGGACTAAATGAAATCACAATGGTGGGAGGATGGTGAAAGACTGGAACAGATGTTGCTGTGATGTTTGTTATGAAAGCCATCAGTGGAAGAGATTCAATTGCCATAATTGTGCCTGGGGAAAGGCTCATTCAAATGGCTTTAATAGTTGCCCCATACTGTGGCCTGCCTGCTCTCTGCCTTCCTGTCCAACAGGGGCATCTGTGGCTTTCTCTGACCTTCCTGCATCTATGCCATACTGCAAGACCTCCCACTCCCCAAGGTACCCCATGCCTCCATGGGACTCCATTTGCTTAATAACCAGCACAACCCTTTCCTAAGAGGTCTGTACAGGGCGTGCATAAGCATACCAAAACGTGCCTACTGTCCCTGTCCTATTGTTTCTTTTTTTTCTTATTTGTATCCATTTCATGTATGTTTAACCATGTTTATCTAATAATTGTTTGACTAAATAAATAAACAAACAAACAAATAAATAAATAAAACAATTGTTTAATACTACAACCAGGAGTGTTGGGATTACAGTCGTTGAGTAAAGCAGTCAATGGGTTCTCATTTAATTACTGCTTCAGTGCTTCACTCAATAATTGAGATTTTGGTGTCAATTATAGTCATAAGTCAAGGATCATTTGTAGCAAAGATTGATATAAGGCCATGTTACAACCCTGTCCCCATGTTTATGACATAATTTTATACAGGTTTGGGAGGGCGATGCTACAGCATGGCACACTGCCCCCAGGCTCCTCAACAATGGGAGCGAGAATGATTTACCAGTCATTGTCCCATGGTTACCTAATTGCCATTTGTGATCTTCCCTAATATCTTCCCACAAGCAAATTCAATGGGGAAGTTGACAAGAGATCACAACCATGGTGGCTCATTTAATGATCTTGGCAAACTGGTAGAAAGGGACTGTGTAGGTATCATCAGGAAGTTATATAATTATTTCAGTTTCACCTGTCTAGATTCAAGCTTAACTCCATTTAAGGGTATAGGAAAAGAGAATTGTGAGGAGATATTTTTTAAAAAAACTAAGAAAAAAATATGTCATCGCCCAGGTGTTTTACAAGGGGCCCCAAGCATAAATAATAGCAACGGAAAAAAGCTGACTTCAAGGAGTAGAAAATGTTAAGATATCTTGCTTAATGAGATTAGAGGAACAAAGACTAGAAGGCTAGATGAACCCTTGAAAAAATCCTGAAGGTACAAAAGGATATAACAGTAGACAAATAGCTGTGACAAGACTTTAAAAGACACAGAGCTTCTACTAAAATATATATTCAGATATAGTTGTTGCTGGGAGGTGGGGATAAGGCAGGGATAGCAGCTGTGCTCCCTTGCAAAAATCCGTATAAAAGACTGCAGCCTGATCTGCTATTCAAGAGGTTTTATAAAATGAACCTAAGCTAGATAGTGTTTCAAAAGTAGGTCACAGAACATGGAAAAGCTCTACCAAAATAGCATCTTGTGATAATGTTGTAAAGATTAAGAGATATGTTACTGACATTTTAAAGCAGCAATATGTCTGATTATGTGAATTTCAGTTTCTAACCAGTCAGGACTAGTGAACATCACCGTAGCAAACAAAGAAACTATTCATGTAGAAAAAAATGAAAGGTAACAATGAACCATTCCAATATTTATCAAAGATAAATTAAAAATACCAAAAAATTTCAGATTACTCCAAAGCACATTTATCTTTAAGTATTAGTGTTGCTCTTATTCATAATGTTAGTGTTAACCTATTTATCTGATTATATTTATTGAATGCAGAACACAATTTGATATACCTTTGAACTGAATTGAGAAGTTATTGTCTCAAAATCTGATCTTAAAATGTCTATTGGAGTCTTTTTATCCTATTTCTGCCATATATTTATAAGGCTATTTATATTTCTTTGTTAAAACTATAAACTGCTTTCTGCTATGCTTATTATTTTCTTTCCGACTTTCTCCCTTTGTCTGTTTAAAATGAGAATACTTATAGAGGGAAGTTTGAAGACTTCTATTTATATTTTATAAGGTACACTTTAGACTTAATATCAACATCAGTAACATTCTGTAACAATGGCTAATAGAATAAAACTCTATGATCTTTTCATTGCCAAAGAAAATTAAATTTGAAGCTTTCAGCAATTTAGCATATTTATTTTAAAAACAAAAAAGCTTGTCATCATGAAAAAAATCTTAAAGCAGATAATTTGACTTAAAAATCAACTGCAAATATTAATCAGAAGTGTACATTGTCCTTGCAGCAATATGTACAGTATTGCTCTGTAACAATTTATACAGTATGTGTGAGTCACAAGTCAAAACAATAAGAAACATAAAAACAGAAAGGCACAATATTTATTGGGCTATTTATAATGCTACAAAACTTTTGTCCAAATGTACACATTACTTACATTTTTTTTCAAAAGTAAGCCTACATAAGTTTAATAATCTCCTGATTCTTTTATTTAACCTTCTTGGCAGTCTTTAAGCTATTCTTTGACAGATTTTATTTTTAAGATAGATATTTATTGTTGAACTTTTACTTCTGGATAAATATGCCATCTATCAGAAACCTGGCAATTGATTATTTTATCTGAATGAATTCCAACAATGGTAGAAAAGCACAGCTTCAAAAGGCACATAGTGAAGTTTAATGCCAACAGAAGATAAACTTCAAATGTGCCAGTGTTAGTTGAATTACCAGTTGCTGACTGATAATATCATATGACAGGTGCAAGGCACAAACTTCTTTTTAAAACAATTGTGGCCCATGACTGTTCTTAAGGAATATCAAGGTCATTGTCTAGATCAAACAGAAAAGGGGATTCCATCAACAGATGTCAAAACAGATAAGCCTAGATTTAACATACTTGTAAAAGTATCACCTGCTATCAGTGCTGAAGTGACAGCTGTGCAGCAAAACAATGCAGATGATTTATATGTGCCTAATGTACATTCCAAATTACAGACATATATATGCCTCTTTGTTTCATGTTAAGGATTAATTACTGTTTATTTATGAAATTATCAATCCTCTGGGTTATTCCTTCATGTTAAAAAGGGTAGAATCTTTGACACCTACCAGAAATCTCGGACATCTGACTCCTGGATTCTGGTAGACCCTGTTTGCCTCTCTTTAAAAGCCTTGCCCTACATCCTTGAATCTGCCCTAAATTCAACACTGTTTTCCCAATCTGAACACAGAACTTAAGATAGACTTTCCTGTCTGTCTCCCAGAGCCTGTGCTTGTCTATTCAGCAATCAAAATGATTTTGTAACTGCCTTAAATACCAGTGAACTACTTGTCACGAACTCTGGTGTGTTTATTCAGCCTGAAACAGGAGTTAAGGCCCAGTCCCACTGGCCGATGGACGCAAAACGTATGCATAAAGGACACAGCGGACAAGCAAAATTTCAGGGGTGGCTCCATCCGTTGTCATCCGCTCCAAAAAGTGACTAAAATTTGCATAAACAGAACAGAAAAGAACGGATGTGGGTAGTATGTAGTGGGGATGTTAAACGGATGTTCATAGGAAGCCTAGCGGATGAAAGTGGATGGAAGCGGATGACACCTCCGAAGGGGTTCCGGGGGAGAATTTCGAAGCAGACGCACAGCGGATGAAGCGGATGCATCACGTACGCCTAAAGGAAAGGGGATGCCGCGCAAATGTATATTGGATGCAAACCGTTCACTGCGCATCCCTTCTATTTCCATGCTACTAACGCTGTGTAGACGTTCCGTATACTGTTGTAACTATGTATCATTTATGTGTTTGCAACTGTGTATCAATGC
>BLBF01000004.1:45087557-45115105 GCA_015471245.1 Laticauda colubrina | reverse complement strand
TGTCTGTTTGTAGAAAATTAATAAAAACTTTATAAAAAAAAAAAAAAAAGAAAATGTATTCCTCACAATCCATTTTTTGTTTGCTTTCTCATCTTTAAAATGGTGAGAAACTCCAATTTTACTTTTTAGCAAGTATTGCTCTGAAATTCATTCACAGAGAATCATAATAGGGAAAAAATCTGTTCAAAATACAATTGCATACAGATTGCTGCCAATAATTCAGTAAGCCCACATTCAGCAATATTAGAGTGTGTGTGTGGGAAAGCAGAACACAGGGAAAAAATATGCCCAATCATTTCTGTCAAAAATTAATATGTAGTGTAAACTGTGATATAGTGCAGAAATCCATGGAAATGTTTTTGGATTAACAATTCAGAAACTTTTTTAACAACAGGTACCCAAACACTGAGTCTAGGAAACATGAAAAATATTTGGAAGAGATTCAGAATGGCTTCTCCCTGATTCCCTTTGATATAAGGCTTGACAAATTCTGTTACAAAAGCCTCTCTCAATAAAGTATAATGCTCTTTTTAAATACACACACAAATTCAATTTTGTTTATTTCAGTAAAATATAATTCTAATATTCTCCTCCATACTGCATCAAGAGCCCAGGATGGGTTGACTCCTTCCTATGACATCATTTAGCTGAGTCTGTGCTAAGATATGAAAGCCAGCCCCCAGGAGAGAGCCCAGCTTTTGACTCAGCTCCTTTCAGTCAGTAGCTGTGTCTCTGAAAATTTCTGTTAGGTAGCAATCACCAGCGATCTTCAGTACTTTTTCCTCGCTTCAAGCAGCTCCCAGGGATCTGGGCAGCTGCTCTTCCAGAGAGCAGGGCTCTCTCTCTCTCCTCTCTCCTGCAAGTTGGGAGTAGCTTTACAGAGCTCTGTGCAGGCAAGCTGGGCAGCGGCTGCAGACCTCCCCCATGCCTGCAGTTTGGAGGGATCGTGAACACGGTCGGCAAACTGATAAGAGTTCAAGCCAGCTGATTGTGTAGCTGGTTGCTGTGTTTTTCCCTTGCTGACTTTGCTTGGGGCTCTGTATAGCCTAAGGAACAATTCTTTGATCTTGGAGCGTTTTCCTGTAGTCAGTGGCCATCTTGGATTCAAGCCTTCCACCATGAGGTGAGCAGCCATTTTGTAAGCCCGGGGGCCATTTATACCCTAAGGGTCTTAATAGAAAAAATTTGAAACAGCTTCTTTCCAATTCAAGAGCCTTTATTTAACAAATGGAGCAAGATAAGTTCTTAGGCAGAGCTTTCTCCCCCAGTGGAACAGTCTCTTAAGCCCAAAAGGAGAAAAAAATGTAGGCAGTCCAGAGGGAGGTGGCTGCTAAAATAAAAAGCTAAGGCTCTAGCCCCGAAGAAGGCAACTCAGGCTGAATTGAGGGCAGAGAAGCGCAGACATGCAGCTCTAGAGAGGTAGTTCAACAGAACTATTCAACAGAAGGGAGTGCAACTACAGCATATTTCAGGTGATGCTCATGGGCCCCAACTAAGCCCTCCCAGGGGAGGACAAGTTATCTATGAGCCTTTCCATCCTCCATCCTAGTTTACTGAGGCACTTGCAGTACAGTCAGATCCTAAGGATTTAAGCAGATCTGGGCCTTATTTCCAACAGATTTCTGTGCCCGATGCTCCTCTCCCTCCCTCCAGGTCTCGAACCTCTCCTCAATCTAGGCCTGAAGCCACCTTCACTCCCACAGCAGCAGGCCTTCAGCCTTCTGCCTCTACCTTTGAGCATAGACCAAGGGATATCCAAGAGGTAGTCTCATCAGTCATTAGGCAGGGATTGGCTGAAGGCTTCAAGCAAATTCTTCAACCTCTGGAAAGGGTTCAAGCCTCTCATTGGCTCCAAGGGTCTTCACAAAGGTTTTGGCAGCATTGGTGGCATCTCTGCGTTCTATTCCAGTGAGGATCCAATGCTACTTGGATGAAATTTTGTTTCTTTCCTCTTCCACC
Organism: Laticauda colubrina; assembly: GCA_015471245.1. Classification (NCBI taxonomy): domain Eukaryota; kingdom Metazoa; phylum Chordata; class Lepidosauria; order Squamata; family Elapidae; genus Laticauda; species Laticauda colubrina. The sequence continues at coordinate 45,113,146 of BLBF01000004.1, read as the reverse complement.
CTTGTGACCCATCGGGATCTGCAAATTACCCTGTCATGTCTCCAGAGCCACAGATTTTTCATCAACACCAAAAAGAGCCAGCTCTCTGCTACAACCAAATTGCAACACTTGGGAACATTGTGCCAGGTTTTCCTGTCCCCAGCTCATGGAAAGAGCCTTGCAGAGATCATCAGCCAGATCCAGCAAAATCAAATTGTCCCCCTGTCGCTGCTGTCCAAACTTTTGGGGGAGATGGTTTCCTGTATTGGCATTGTCCCGTGGGCTCGGCTCCACTCCCAAGCCCTCCAATGGTTTCTGCTTGGTCCTGGTAAGGTCCAATAAATTGGTCCCGGTAAGGACCAATGAGCAGGATCCATCAAGGTCTCACTCCCGCCACAAATCCGGAGATCTCTCAATTGGTGGCATTCCCATCATTCTGGAGGGGACTCCTGTTCAGGGACCCAGACAGGCTAGTGATAATCACTGATGCCAGCCTCCTGGGTTGGAGTTCCCATATGCAGGGCCAGATAGTTCAAGGCGTTTGGTTCAGATCCAAACAGACCCTTCCCATAAATTGGCTAGAGCTCAGAGCCATTTTTCTGGCTCTCAAGCATTTCAGGCAATTAGTGACCAGTTCTCATGTTCTAGTCCTTACAGACAACATGGCTGCAAAGACACATGTCAACAGACAGGGGGGATAAGGTCCAAAGCCCTCATGAGAGAGGCTCTACAGTTGGGGTTATGGGCAGAGAAACACCTGTTATCAATCTCGGCGGACCACATCTCCGGGCTTGGCAACTCCCAAGTTGACTGCCTCAGCAGGAGTCTAGTCAACCAGGCAGAATGGTGCATTCCTCTATCTCAATTCAGGGATCTTTCCCTCAGATTCAGAACACCAGAGGTGGATATTTTCTCCACTCCTCAAAACGCCCAAGTCACCAGATTCTTCACCAGGTTTCCTTGCCAGGAGTTGAGGGGACCAATGCTCTTCAGTGCAGATGGCCCAAGAGTCTCCTCTACACCTTTCCCCCGCTTCCCATCATTCCGGCAGTAATTCGGAAGAGGTAAGAGGAATGAGCAGAGCTCCTCCTGGTACCGTATTGGCCAAGGAGGCCCTGATTTGCGGACCTGGTCAACCTATCGGTGGTTTCTCCTTGGAGGATACCTGCCCATCTAATCTCCCTTCACCAGGGGGCCCTGCTCCACCCAGAGCCCCAATGGTTCAAGCTGACCATGTGACACTTGAGCGGCAGAGGCTAGAGGAAGCTGATCTTCCAGAAGGGGTCATCTTCACTGTCCTGGCTTCTCACAAACCTTCTACAAGGCACATCTATGATGCCACCTGGAAGGCTTTTTCCCGATGGTGCCTCAGGGAGGGTCTTTCTCCTGCTTCAGTCCAGTTGGCAGAAGTTCTTAGCTTCCTTCAGCATGGGCTGGAGAAAGGTTTGGCCCCCAACACCTTATGCAGGCAGGTTGCGGTCCTCTCCTCAGTCCTTTCATGGGGTTTGCTTCCTTCCTTATCCCATCACACTTCAGTCAGGAGGTTTTCAAAAGGGGCTTCCAACTTGCACTCTCCGGTGGTTCACAGGTATCCTTCCTGGGACCTTCATTTGGTCCTTAATGCCCTTACAAGGCCCCCTTTGAACCACTTAGAACAGTGTCTCTCCATTTCCTGACTCTGAAGGTAGTGTTCCTTGTTGCCATCACTTCTGCCAGGAGGGTTTCCGAGCTTGCTGCTCTTTCCATCAGACAGGACCTTTGTTCCTTTCACAATGATAGGGTTGTTCTTCGTCTGGACCCCTCATTTATTCCAAAGGTTAATATCTGGTTTCACAGGTCCCAGGACATTGTTTTGCTTGACTTCTGTCCTCTCCCGCACCATGACTTAGAGCGGCAGTGGCACACGCTAGACGTAAGAAGAGCTCTTAGAATATACATTAAATGCACTTCCTCCTTCAGGAAATCAGAAACCATGTTTGTTTCCTTTTTCCCTTCTTTCTTGGGGCACAAGGCCTCTTCTCCTACTATTAGTAGGTGAGTCAGGTCTTGCATTAAGCAGGCCTACAAAGCTGCCGCCCTTCCGGTTCCCCAAGGTCTGACGGCGCACTCTACCCGAAGCATGGCCATTTCTGTTGCCTGGGCAACCCAAGCATCCTTGGAGGAGATTTGTTGTGCGGCCACATGGACATCCCCATCTCCTTTCATAGACACTACCATCTGGATGCTTTTGCCTTGGCGACTGCAGCCTTCGGCAGATGGGTGCTTCAACAAGAGGTTCCACAGTTGGTGTGATGAGCCAGATGAGGACCCGCCCATGGACATGCAAGCTTTGGTATGTCCCATCCTGAACTCTCGCAGCATGGAGAATGGGCGTTGGTAGAAGTTACCATGAATGCCCTTTCTATCTATGCTGCGAGAGAGCCCAGCCCCTCCCTTGATTCGTCCAGAGAGGGTAAGATATATTTCTGTATTTATTTTGAGCTTTCAGAGGCACCTTTCAGTCTGTCAAGCATCTTTGCCAAAGCTGGGGTCTCTCCCGGGGGCTGGCTTTTATATCTTAGTACAGACTCAGCTATGATGTCACAGGAAGGAGTCAACCCATCCTGGGTTCTCTCAGAGCATAGATAGAAAGGGCGTTCACGGTAACTTCTACCAATGCCCATTCTGGAATCTTTGTCATTTTCTGGACAACTTCAAAGACTGACAGTTACAGAAATAACTGTGTAAATTAAATATTAAATCAATTATGAACAACAACTATGTACAGCACAATTTCAGGATTAATGCTGTAGTAGATCACAGGTATCAAACTCATGGCATCATGATGCCATCACATGACAATTTACAATGTTTTTTTCTCTTCAGGGAGCTGAGGTGAGTATGGTCTGCAAGTGATTCCGGCCTGCAAGCCATCAGTTTGATACCCCTGTAGGATCAACTCTTTGAACAAATTGAAATCAATACATCTGAGAATAATGAAACATTTTTAGTGGAAGACTATTGAAGCAGGTTCTAAAAAGAAATGAATCAGAGGTAATCTGATATTGGATACAGTCTATAGAAAACATTGTAGGTAGTTATTATAAATCGTTAAGAACACATTTTGATAAAAATGCTGTAAGAAAAAAACCTAAATTTATATAGCCATGATGTATATGAATGGAACAATTCAGACCATAATCTTGAATATACATTGATTTTGAAAATGTAACCTCAAGGATTCAAGATGACCAATTCAACATATCACCTTATGCAATGGATGGTTCAGAAAGTCACAACTACCTGAATTCACACAGTTCTTAACTATGAAAGTTGATTGATGTCACAGGTTAACTCAAATATATATGTATATGTAAGTCTGTGTGTGTGTGTAAAAATCATATATATATTAATTTATATTGATTATATATTAATTCATATATTGATTATATATTTTTTCAATGTATATATTGGGGAGAAAAACAGTCAACAGGTTAGCCCAAGGCTAACACTACAGTATATATAATGATTAGATGTTGGGTCAATTTGGTTGTTAGATAGAAGTCTCCTTATCTCTAATATTTGTTTATATAATATTGTGTTAAATAAGGATGAAATAGCTTATGTAAGGAGAGGAAAAATTATCTTTTTTTCCTTCTTTTCAGCATCTAGCTGGCATGAATCTTTTATGTTTAGCATTAAATGTATTTTGCATTTTATTCTTATGGATAAAACACAATAAATATATGACAAAAAAATGGTAATTTCATTTAGAATGAATGAGCTGGAAGAGACCTTGCAGGTCTTCTAGTCCAGCTCCTGCTCAAGTAGGAGAATTTCAAATATCATTTCACTAGCCAAACCCAAATCCTGCAGCTATTCTTCATGTTTTTGTCACCAGGACTTGTTGCTGATCTCTGAACTTTTGCCAAAGTTTCAATATCTTTTTTGTAGTATGACGACCAAAATTGGTTGAAGTAATCCAGGTGTGATCCTTCTAGGGAATAAGTGTCCAACTCATGGTGTGACTTTGCCATCATGTGATGTTTTGCGACATTTTCCCATTCACAGAGGTGGTATGAAAGTGGCCTGCATGTGATGTATCCGGGCTGCAGGAAGCCAGTTTGACACCCCTGTACTAGGGTTTTATAAGCAGGACTAATATTTCATGTGATCTTTTATTCAATGCCTCTGTTATACAACCCAGGATTGTATTAGCTGAGCCAGCAGTGTAGCAGTTGTATACTGCTGACTCATATTCAAGTGATCATCTACTAGGACTCCAAAGTCCCTTTCACAGTTACTTTTTTGAGCCAAGTCTCACCTAATCTGTACTATATCTTTGATTTTTTTTCCTGACTAAATGTAAATTTTCTCTATTTGTTGAATAAGGCCATTTGTTCAAGTCAAGATCTTTTAGGATCTTGAGCTTGTCTTCTGAGGTGTTGCTATTCCTGCCAGTTGCTATTCTGCAAATTTGATGAGTTCCCCTTTATACACATGATAAAATACTGCACAGCAGTATTTAGTATCTGAATGAATCTACTTTATGAAAAGTAGTTGTTGAGACTAGCTGGACTCTTACTGACTTTCACAGAGACATCCATTCAATATAAACTTGGCATAGTAAAACATTTTTAAATTTCAAATTTAGATCTGACCCACTGATAGTTGTTGAAATTCTGAAATTTTTACTGTTGGAAAGCATATTTGAAGAATCTAATCCTATAGTTTGTTTTTTTATAGAAGTACAGTTGCAAGAACTTTGGAAAATAGAGTTAACACATCTCTTAAATTAATTCTCTTAATTTAGTATGCTAAATGCATTTTGTATCATTTTAATATATCAAATCACAAACCCATATTCATGGGAATTGTGTCTGTGTATTGATTAAACTTCTAAACAGTATCCAATCTGCCGGTTTCAACTTTTTAATGATGTAGAGGGGGATTTCCGGTGATGTTGTGGCATGGCAATGTAGAACTCAGCTCCGCACTCCTACATTGGGCGTTTTGTTCATGGGTGACCGTTCGAGGTGGGATCAGATCCTGGCGGGATCACCCAAGCGAGGGAGAACTCTCGGAGCCGAACGGAAAACTGCAACCATGGAGGTAAAGAAGGGAGCTCAAAGCTCAGGGCAAAAGAAGACAACTTAAGAAGGAAGAGGAGAGAAGATATCAAATTTGAGTCCGGGAAAGATACTGGAGGCAAAATTGTTGTTGGATTATAACTTGTGGATAATTTGGGAAAGCAAGTGGTGAATGTCTGAAATTCCGATGCGAAAGGGGGAAAGCTGAAAGTGGCAGCAGGACTGAGTTGCCTACCCCCAGCTCTGGATAAAGTAAAACTTATTTCTAAATAGGAAAGGAAAAGGAGAAAAGAGCAATTATAGTTGGTGGAAAACTTTTTTACTTTTAGCCATACGAACAAATTGCGGAGAGTACTTTGTAGGCGGACAAAAACTCTGAAATCTTTGAAATTGAATGGAGGAGTGACAGTGCAACTTGCAGTGGTAGCCATTGAGACTGGCAATCCCGGGAGACCAGAAGAAGGCAGTGGAAGTGGTTGTTAGAACTAAAAACTGAAACCACAATTTATTATTGGATATAACCAGAATATCAAGGCAACGACAGGAAAGTCGGAGATTGTAAAGCCTCCTCTCATCCAGTGTTCTCTTTTCTTCTTTTTCTTTTTTTCTTATTTTCTCTTGGAACTGATTGAACTGGAATATATTCATTTTATATTTATTTATAGTATATATTCAAGTAACAAGAAAATAAGATTGATTAACTTGAGTAAATGATATTTAATCCCTTTGGATTATATTCTATAGTTTTTTTTCTCTTCTTTATTTTACATATATATTGATTGAATATAGATTAATGGATTTAATATACTGATTAATATATTGATGAGTTAATTGATGGTTCGCTCCCTCTCCCTCTCATATCCCTCTTATTCTGGATACTGTGATTTACTGGAATATAAAAAGTATTAATTTGAATTTTGAACTTTTATTATATATCTAGGGTAATATTAGCTGAAATATAGTAATTAAAGAAGTGACTGGGATTATATTATTGCTATATATTTAAGTACAGCTGAGTGGGGTTTTTTTTTCTTTCTTTGTTCTCTTTTTTCCTTTATCTGTTAGACGATTTAAGAACTGATGAGTTATTGAACATATTAAGACTAGGTATTATATGAATACAAGAGGAAGGGAATATCTAGATAATAGGTGGGTTTGGAAGTTTGAATACATAATTATTAACTGATGATAACTCCCTAAATCTAATGGTGTTAGGAAATTAGATTAGGCAGACAAACAGGAGTCTAAAATAAAATATTAGATAACTAAGAAAATTAAATCACAAAATATGGATAAGATTGATGGTAGTTGGCAATATAATCTGGGAAAATATATTTCAGATACCGAAGGAGCAACAAAGAATTATCAAAGATATGACTAGTACAACTACCACTATTACAAAAACAGGAAGAAAAATGGCATCAACAGTAACACCATCTACCCCCACAGTAACATCGACCCAAAAAACGATTGAAGGGATGTTGGTGCCAGAAAAATCCACGACCCAAACCAATACTCAGTCGGTTCAAACTACATTAACTATTCAAAATACGATGTTGGCAATGCAGGAGTCAATGTCTAAAAATCACACAGAAAGTAAAGCAGAAAGAGAAACAATGAAAGAAGAATTTAAAAATGAATTCGGAGAAATGAGAAGTGAAGTTAAGAATTTTGATGTAAAGATAGGCCAGGTACAGGAATTGATTAAAATAAATGAAGAGAAGATTAAAGGGATTGAAAAATTAGCTGACTAAATGGAAAAGAAGTTAGAAGGCGTGGAACAAAAATTATGGAACAAAGAGAGAAGTGAGACCCTGACAAATCTCGAAATGGATAAGGTCTCCTACTATCTAGGGTTCCAGAACGTAAAGGAAGAGAGAGGTGAGAATTTACCATTGGTGATGGCGAAGATATTGGCAGAGCTTTTGAATAGGGATGAGAATGAGATGGTGAATGAGCTGGACGACATATATAGAGTGTATACGAGCTATGCGAGACAGCACAGACTACCCTGAGAAGTGCATATTAGATTCACAAGGAGGTGAGTGAAATATATAATTTATAGAATTACAAGAGATAAAGGAATAAAATATAAAGACAGAGAAGTGATTGTTCTAAAACAGATTCCGAGAACAGTTTGCAAGCAGAGGATTATCAATTTCTCATGAATTAAGTAAATAAAAAATATACCTTTTATATGGATCATTCCAGAGTGCATCTTAGTAATATGGAAGGAGAATAGGATGAGAATAGATAGTCTGACTAAAGCTCAAGAATTTTTTGATCAAATAGGAGGAATAGAGGAAGAATCGAGCAGCAGAGATGATCACGAGACCTTGAGTCAAGAAGAGTTACAACTTAGAAGCAGGGGCAGAGATAGGGAGAAGGAGAGGGAATGAGGTGAACAGATACTTGGAAGAGAAGAAATAGGAGTGAGGACTAGAAGTCAAACGATGAGTAAAAAATAAAGAGGGATAGAAGTAAAAAGGGAAATGGATAAAGGAGTGAATTTAATATCTGTAAATATTAATGGGTTAAATGATCAAGTTCATAGGAAAAGAGTATTTTTTAAGTTAGAAAAACAAAGAGCTGATATGATTTGTATTCAAGAGGTTCATATTAAGACACGTGATCGAGGACATTTTGTGAATTAAAAAACTGGGCAAAATGTATTCAGCATTGGAAGAAGAGAAAAAAAGAGGGGTAGTACCATATATAAAAGAGGACATTGCCTCAAAATTGATTTATAAAGATGAATTGGGAAGAATAGTAATGGTAGAGGTGGCAATTAAAAAATAAAAGGACACTATTAGTGGGGATATATGCCCCCAATAAAAATCAAAGTGAATTTTACAAAATTTTATATGAGAAATTAATTAATAATTAATTTGGTAACTCAAGAATTTGTATCATAGGAGATTACAACGCAATAACAAACAATAGTCAATATTATGCCTGTGAACAAAGACAATATAAGAAACGGAATACATTGCCTAATAAATTTTTAGAGATGATTGATGAATCCAATTGGTGCAGAACCATATTCAAAAATAGTTTGGGGGACAGTATCATGTCTGCATCCTTGGTTGCTCAGTGAAAAGTAGATCACTGGGTTTGGTCATATACAGAGAAAAGTCTGGTAAGATCGTGTTCAAATCCATTGGGGTCACCTTGGCCTTAAAGAGCAGCAACTTAAACATATGAGGTTGAATCAAATCCTTGAAAATGGGTTTTTCAGGGGCCCTCCCATCATCCTCAGACAAGTCCTGGTCAATCTGGCCTTCCCCCTCTGAGCAAACCAAGTGACTCTGCTCCAAATATACTGGTAAGGGCCCTGGAGAACTGAAAGGTCCGTTAGGCCTGGCTTGCTAAACACTGGCTCTGGGTAGGAGACTCAGGCAATTTTGATACTGTTGATGGTACTGCTGTATGCCAGCCACAAAACCTTGCTTGACTCCCTCTGAGATCCATTTTTGCACCTTGTGAGGCATTTCCAGATCATACTCTCTCACTTGGCAGAGCTCTGCTGTGGTGGAAGTAAAGGTACCCTCTGGAGGAGGCCCTGTTCTCTTGCAGGCCAAACTCCCCTGATGAAATGGTGACAGAAATTGAGCCAGTCTGATGGGGCCCATCGCATGTCCAAGGGCTGCTATCTGAAAAGCTAGCTCCTCAGTGTGTTCTGGGGGGCAGCCTTGGGTCCCTGAACTGCCCCTCTGAACACCATAGTGGAAAGATCTAAAGGTTGACCCAAAGGAGAAACTAAAGCAGTGTTTTCCTCCCACTGGCCAACAGACACAAAACGTATGCATAAAGGACACAGTGGACGAGCAAAATTTCGGGGGTGGCTCCATCCATTGTCATCCGCTCCCAAAAATGGCAAAAATTTGCATAAACAGAATGGAAAAGAACGGAAAAGAAAGGACGTGGGTAATATGTAGCGGGGATGTTAAACGGGTGTGCATAGGAAGCCTAGCGGATGAAAGTGGATGGAAGCGGATGATACCACCGAAGAGGTTCCGGGGGATAATTTTGAAGCAGATGCATAGCGGATGAAGCAGATGCATCACGTACGCCTAATGGAAAGAAAGCGGATGTATATTGGATGCAAACCGTTCACTGCGCATTCTATTTCCGTGCTGCTAATGATGTATAGATGTTCCATGTACCTTTTCTTTGCTCCATCTTTCCATTTTCAGATGCAGCAGATGTGAGTTGTGAGGATGCCCAGAGGATGGAGAGAGGATACAGCAGATGTTTAACGGATGATAAACAGACATAGAATGTTTGGTGCTCGTATGTCGCGGATTTACATCATACATGGCGGAAAGTTCATCCGTTCACAAAGTTTTGTGCAGCTCAAAACTTCTTGCGTGGATGAAATTGCAGTGGACGGATGCTCGAGGGATAGAGCGTATGAAACAGGTATGCAATGAGTACACAATGGATGCATAGCATTTTCCAATGGATGGCAAGCTTTTTTTTAACATTTTACATCCTCTTTGCATCCGTAAGTGCAGTGGGACCGGGCCTTTAGGGGCTAAGCTGTCTCAGCCTCTTTACTTCTCTCCCCCCCCTTAGCTATCTGCTTCTCTCCAAATGCTTTTGAAGTCTACGTTCAAGATTCCTCCTTTGCCTTGGAGGCCCTCTTTGTCGAGATAGCCTTGGCTCTAATCCTGGTGACAGCTTCCTTGGCTGACCTTCTAGACTTTGAGGTGACCCATTTGAATCCCCTATGCTTCTCGCTATCTGCTTGAGAGCTATCCATGGCCTGTGGGTTGGCAATACCGGTAGATGGATTCACCCTCTTGTGCCTCACTAAGGACAATCAAGCCCTGAGGGAGCTAAAGCACCCTCCTAAAGACAAGCCTCTCACAAACACCCAAGGCTGTTCAAAAAAATAGTGAAAGGCTATGGGGCCTAGTGTAACTATGGCATTTGGCAGGGTTGGGCGTGGCCCACCCAAATTCCAAGGGTGAAATCTTCATACATCTACCAGTTGAGTCTTAAATTGTAACTTTCAGGGGTCTTTCAATAATAAAATTCTAACTTTTAATTGTCATAACACTAGTTTTTTTTTCCCAAACTTTGGGTATCTGTTGTTTTTTCTTTTGACAGTAGATGGTGCTCTTAAATCAATTTTCACTTTATTCCAATCTTTAAGTCCAGTTTTCTGTATTTTAAGATATTATTTTTTTACTGCAATAGCTAAAACGCAGCCACTTAATATATTTATGAGTCCATTTTTCTGAATATTCTTCTCAGGGTTATATTTTAAATTAAAAAGGATAGTTCTCACCCAGTCCCACACTGTCACTAACTCCACTCCTGAATTCTTCTTAAGTTGAAGCTGTCTCCGGCTGTGTGGTGGCCATTTTGGCCATTCTTCTTCGTATCGTGGCTTAAAGAGAAATAGCCTTGGGGCTCTACAAGTTGCGTTCTCCCCTAGAACCTCACAAGGCACCTCTCCTTTGCTTCATCACCCCTATAGGGTGATTTTGGCCCACTCTGGACTCCATGAACACACAGAAAGCCAGCAAAGGATGGAGAGCTCCGTTCCCTTGCTGCTGAAGTTGCCACGACGTCACTTCCAGTCTCAATTAGACAACAATTTATAAGCGATTGTATGAATAATCAAATGTGGATATTTGATTCAGGATGAATTATTCTTATCTCTTGGGACAATTTGGGATTTCTACAAATTGCTTGAAATAATAGTTTGTTCACAGAAGATTTTAATGCTTTAACCTTGTCTTTTTTATTATTGTTCTTCCTGTTAACTAAGTTGCCATTAATATATGGATCCATATATTGTAGCACCGTATTTTCCAGACTATAGAGCACATCGGAATATAAGCCGCACCCACTAAATTTTAAAAGAAAAAAATATTTTTACATATATTAGCCGCACCAGACTATAAGCCACAGATATATATGTTGTGAAATGAGATATTTACACAGAAAGAGAAGAATGTTCTTCACATGTGGCCAACATTTCACCATTGATTGATTAACACCAAGCTTATGTGCAGCAGCTCTATGTCTATCTCCTGGATAGACATATCGATTGCTTTCAACTTAAAAGCTGCATCATATGCTTTTCTTCATGTACTTTCCATGATGAGGGTGTGAAAAATATTTTGTGTTCGTGTGTGTTGTGCTGCTTGCGTCGAGTGCACCAAAAATTAGCGGTAGCATCTTCTTCTTTGCATTGACCTCTTGCATCATGTTTTTGCGCCCCCTGATGGCAGTTAGTGAAGAAAAATCTATAGATAAGCCATATTATTGTACAAGCCGCAGGTTTCAAAGCGGTGGGAAAAAAGTAGCGCCTTATAGTCCGGTAAATACAGTATATGGGCCAGATCGATCAACTAATAGATGAAGTCAATAATCTGCAAATAGATTTAGTAGTTTACAGTTTTTCATGGGTCTGTTTCACAAGGGTGGAAAACTAATATTGTAGTAATCTGCTAATCAACATTCAACTAGGAAAGATGTATATATGCATTGTTTTTTTCTTTTTTAATGCATATGTTTTCAACGTTTTGTTTGTTTTGTGTTTTTTTAAAATTGTTGGAGTTTTACGTTTTTACTTTTTTACTATTAGAATAAAATAAAAAGTTTGAAAAAAAAAGAATTTCCAAGAAAGCAATATTTCCTTTATTTTTTTACTGAAAATTATATCACAACTTATGTTTTAAACAATTACATTCTCCCTTACTCCTTCGTTTCTACTTTTTATGCAAGTCTTAGTAGCTTGATTCCTCTTGAAACTATATTACTTATATTCAAATGTTAGACCACAGGGTGCTGGAAGAGCCAACCCTTGGTAGACTTGTGCAATGCACGTCCTGACCCACCTACTAATAGAAGGGGAAGAAACCTTGCTCCCCAAGCAAGAAGGTGAAAAGAAGACAAACATGGCTTCTGTCTTTTTAAAAGGGGAAGTGTGCTTGATGCAAATTCTAAGAGCCCTTCTAACATCTACAGTATGCCACTTGCACTATAAGTCATGGTGTTGAAGGGGACAGAAGTCAGGTAACACAATGTCCTGGGACTGGTAGAACCAAGTGTTAACCTCTGGGATAAAAGAGGAGTCCAGATGGAAAACAACCCTATCATTATGAAAGATGCAAAGATCCTGAAAGGGCGGCAAGTTCTGACACCCTTCTGGCTGAAGTGATAGAAATGAGGAAAACTACCTTTAGAGTTAGGAATTGGAGAGAAACTGTTCTAAGGGGTTCAACGGGGGGCTTCGTAAGGGCATTAAGAACCAAGTGAAGGTCCCATGAAGGATACCTGTGCACCACAGGAAGGTATAGGTTGGAAGCACCTTTCAAAAATCTCCTGACCGAAGGGTGATGGGACAAGGAAGCAAGCGAACCCCATGAAAGAACTGAGAAGAGAACCACTACCTGGTGACTTAAGGTATTGGGGGCTAAACCTTGCTCCAAGCCATCCTGAAGGAATCTAAGAACCTCTGTCAACTGGGCTGAGGAAGGAGAGAGACCCTCCTTGAGGCACCATTGAGAAAAAAAACTCTCCAGGTGGCATCATAGAAGTGCCTTGTAGAAGGTTTGCGAGACGCCTGGATGGTGAGGATAACCCCCTCTTAGAGATTAATCTCCCTTAGCCGCTGCCGCTCAACACCACATGGTCAGCTTGAGCCACTGGGGCTCTGGATGGATCAGGGCCCCTTGGTGCAGGGAGATGAGATGGGCTGGGATCTCCAAGGGGAAGCCACAGACAGGTTGACCAGATCCACAAACCAGGGCATCCTTGGCCAATAGGGTGCCAGGAGAATTAGCTCCACTCATTCCGCCAACAGCTTCCTTAAGACTGCCGGAATGATGGGAAGAGGGGGAAAGGTGTAGAGAAGACCCGCGGGCCATTTGTAACAAAGAGCATTGGTCCCCTCAGCTCCCTGGCAAGGAAACCTGGTGAAGAATCTGTTGACTTGGGCATTTTGAGGAGTGGAGAAGAGATCCACCTCCGGTGTTTTGAATCTGAGAGAAAGATCCCTGAATAGGGACAGAAGAATGGGATGGAAGATCCCTGAACAGGGATGGAAGAATGGACCATTCTGCCTGGTCGACTAAACTCCTGCTCAGCCAGTCGGCTTGGGAATTGTTGACTCAGGAAATGTGATCCACTGAGATTGACAGTAGGTGTTTCTCTGCCCATAACCCCAAACGTTCTGCCTCCCTCATAAGTGCTTTGGATCTCATTCCCCCGTCTGTTGATGTGTGCCTTTGCAGCCATATTGTCCGTCAACACGAGAACATGGGAGCCAGTCACCGAGGCTCTGAAATGCTTGAGAACCAGAGAGATAGTTCTGAGCTCTAACCAGTTTATGGGATGGGTGCTGTCTGATCTGGACCAAACTCTTTGAGCTATCTGACCCTCCATATGGGAGCCCCAACCCAGAAGGCTGGCATCTGTGGTGATTACTAGCCTGTCTGGTTCCTTGAATTGGAGCCCCTTCCAGAGAGATGGGGAGAGCCACCAACTGAGGGACCGCCAGGCCTGTTGAGAGAGTAGGACCTTGATTGATGAGTGGCTGGTTCCTGCTCATTGAAAGGGGATCAGGAACCATTGAAGCGATCAGGAGTGAAGCCATGCCCACGGGACGATGCCAATACAGGAAAACATCTTCCCCAGTAGTTTGGACAGCAGCAACAATGGAACAGTCTGTTGATGTTGAATCTGGCTGATGATCTCTGTAAGGCTTTTTCCATGATCTGAAGACAGGAAAACCTGGCACAAAGTCATGTCGATGACTGCTCCCAAGTGTAGCAGTTTGGTCATGGGTGAGAGATGGCTCTTCTTGGTGTTGACGAAAAACCCGTGGCTTTGGAGGCAAGACAGGGTAATTTGTAAGTCCTGATGGGCCAAGTAGATGGAGAAGGATCAACATGTCGTACAAGTAGCATTGGATCCTCACTGGAACAGAACGGAGTGAAGCCACCAATGTTGCTAGAATCTTTGTGAAGACCCTTGGAGCCAATGAGAGGCCAAAGGAAGGGCTCGATACTGGAAGTGGGCATTCTGGTAACAGAAATGAAGAAAGTGGAAGACTTCCGGTTTGCAAGCTTGGCGGCAGCAGGAATCTGCGATCGTGCGTGGTTTCTGCTGCATTCACCACTGGAGTGCCCCGAGCCAACCAGCTTCAGGGCTATAGCTACCCCGTAGGGGTAGCTGAAGACAGGGGAGACCTAGCAGGGGTCTGGAGGAGTCGCACCCCCCTCCTCAGCTGGCTTAACTCCCTTTTCCGAAAGCAGCAGAGCAGCGGTCAGAAATGGCTGCCACAAAGAAGCTTTCATCCGGAAAAGAATGTGCAGGAGGAAGCTGAGAAGTGAAAGTTTTGGCTGACCGGGATGAGAAGCAACATCCAAGGTATCCTGGAATTTAAATTTTGGAAAAAGATACATCGCTCCCTACGAACATCTGGAAGCAGCGAATGAAAGCGAAAAGGGAAAGTTTGTTTTTTGTCACTCTCCTTCCTTAAGGTGACAGCAGATGAATGAGAAATTGGAAAAACTCGCTTTGGCATCAGCAGGTAATCAAACTGGAAAATTAAAGCCAAGGGGACAATAAAGATTTCTGAACACTGGAAAAAAATTTTTTATGCTGTAAGTGGGAAGGGAGAGGATAAGAATTAAGATTAAGATTTGGCTGGAGGAGATTGCTTGGAATTTAAAAGACTAGAACAAAATCACAACAAGACTTCTAAAAGATATATTTTAATTGGAACTTTGTAACTGAATTGCAACCCCAGGAAGAGAAAGTGAAAAAAAGAAGAAAGTGTTAAATGTAATAGACTGTGTGTATTTGGATTGCTTGGTGACTTTGGGACTTTTGGAAATTCTTATTTGAATGATTAAAATCATTTGGGTTGTTTAAATTATTTTTATAATGGCATTACTTGTGGATGAGCTGAAAATGGAATTTATAAAATATAAAGAAGAGGAACATGAAGGGAAGGGCTCTTTTGGCTCCATTTTTCATTTTTTAGAAATTGCGATTTCTATGTTTGAGAAACTATAAGAACAAGAAGATTGGGATGAAGAAGAAGCCATCTTTAATGAACAAGCAACTTTATCTGGGGAAGAAAGGGGAAAGGGGGGGAAAGAAAATGGAGAATTTAAGAATTAAGAAAACAACCAAAAAAGGGAAAAATAAAGTGAAAAGTAGATATAATGTTAGAAAGCAACAGAAAAGGGGAATACAGAAGAGGGAAATGAAGATGAAGAGAAAAGGGGGTAAAAAGGGTAGAGTGGAGAAGCAAGGGAGGAAGGAAGGGAAGAGAAGCTACAAAGATTTGAAACAAGATGTAAAGAAACATGATTTATTTAGAAATAATGGGTAAAAATATAACTGAAAAAGAGATTCTGCAAAGGTACATAAGACTGTTTTGTGATATTTGTATTTGAAATAATGTTAGAAAATTTGGAACAACATATGATAATAAAATGGGATAAAATATTTAAAGTAATTTAGTGAATTTTTTTTGAATAAAATAAATGAAATGAAATATGAGAGAATTGAACTAAAAAGGAATGGGAACATTGTTATTACATAATATTTTAAAATATAAGTGAAATGGGGGGAAGTAACTAAGCAAAATCTATAAGTGTTCCCATAGAAGCCCAGAAGTTTGCTGGAAATATGGCCCAGATCTGCTGAAATCCTAAGGTTGTTCCTCAAATGCCTCAGGGGACCAGAGGGGGGGGGGTCCAAAGGCTCCACAAACAACTTTCCCTCCCCTGGGGGGGCTTCTCTGGAAAACCTGATGTTCAGCTGGCTTGGAAACTTGTTGCAATTGCCCTCTCATTTGTTGAATAGTCTTGTTAAATTGTCTCTCTAGAGCCGCATGTCTGCGTTTCTCTGCCTTCAACTCAACCTGAATTGTCTAATTATGGGCTAGAGCCTTAGCTCTGATTTTTGCAGTCACTTCCCTCTGAGCAGTATGTTGTCTGCGTCTTTTCCTTTTAGTGGATTGGAGGACCTGTTCCACTGGGATGAAAGCTCTGCATGAGCACTGTCCTAATCCATTTTAAAATAAGCTAGGCTCAAGCATTGAGAGAATGGCTCTCAAAAGTGCTTAAGGATGGCAGAGGGTGGAATTGGGTCTTTGGAGCCCTGAAAATGGCCACCAGGCCATTTAAAATGGCTGCTCACCTCATGTCTGAAGAGACTGAACTCAAAGATGGCCACTGCTCATTGATGGCTCCGAGAAGTAAATTTCGCTCCTTAGACTATTGCAAGCCCCAAGCGATCAGATCAGCCAGAGAAGGAAGAGATGCCTCCCACGCGATCAGCTGGATGGCTCTCTAATCAGTTTGCCAATTAGTTTTATGATCAGACAAACTGCAGCTATGGGGAAGGTCTCAGATGTTTCCCCGCTTGCCGAGCAGTGCTTGGGAAAATGTTTATCCCAATGTTTCAGGAGAACGGAGCCATGTTCTCCTGAAGTTGCAGCTGCCCAGATCTCCAGGAGCTGATTGAAGCAAGGGTACCTTCTGTAGAAAATAACTGACTAAAACACTAACGCTTTCAGAGATATAGCTTGTGACCTAAAGAAGCTGAGTCAAAGCTGGGGATTCTCCCAGCCAGGGATCAATTTCTATATACAAGTACAGACTCAGCTTAATGACATCATAAGAAGGAGTCTACCCATCCTGGGATCTCGCTACAGCTTGGAGGAGAAATGTTAGATCAGATATTTCATTTAATTAGTTTCTCTTATTCTATTATATGCTGCAAATAGGTAGCATACCAATAAAATAAATACGATTGAAAACTTTGCAGCTTGATTACTGTCATAATTGCTGTTTCCAGTATCTGCCACAATAAATGTCACCATTTAAAAGTTGCTGAAATTTCTACACTTTAGAGGCCATCATTCTAATTTTACTCAATAACCAAAATACTCAATATGGAGAGAATTGTTGCATTGTTATGCAATCTTGCAATTCTCAATCCAATTACAATTCTCAATAAAACCAGAAGTGATGCAAAAATTGAAAATCACCAAATTCCAAAAACCTGCCTGAAATCTATGAACTAGTTTGATCTTTTCAGCTAGTCAAATAAATTAATCCAAATAATCCACACTAGAATTGTGACATGGTAGAAATATGATGCTTCAAAAAAATAAATGTCTAACAGACTTTTATGGGTATTCAGAAACTCATTCCCACTTACAACTGGTTACCAAGTGCCCCACGATTGTTATTTGGAACCTTACCTGCAGACTTCCCCAGAAAATCAATGGAGAAGCCAGCAGGGAAGGATGACAATAGCTGGGATTGGTGTTCCTCACCCATGCATTCTTCCCTAGTTCCTCTGTGCTCCATTTGCATAACAACAATTTGCATACCTTCAAATGAACTTATAATTCTAGATTTTCATTTTCTTCTGCTATACAGAAATATTTAGTCTGGAATCTGTTTCCTCAACAAATTAATGAACAGTTATGAATGTTTTTATGCAGGTTTTTAACTAGGTTCTATTGATCTAATTTTAGGATAAAATAGAACAATGGGATAGAATGTTAAAGAATCCCACAACACAGTGATGAAAAAGTTGAGAAGGACTCCTCAGAGGAGAATCTTCTGAAAGAAGTGAGTGGTTTTTGAGAAAGAAATGATATGACTTTCAAACTAATTGTAGTATTATAACACTAAAAAACAAGTAATAGTTCAGGCCCCATTCCAGTAAACATATTCCAAAAGAAATCACAGTGCCTAGTATTGGAGGATGCTGAGACAACAAGCAGACAAACTATGAAATTATAGGATAGATCATCTATGACAATGCCAGAAGTCTGTCTTGATTCAAAAAGCAAGTATATTTATCCTGCTTTAGGAAATTTTTTCATCAAAAAAAGAAAATAGATCCTGGTTTTTCACAGCAGCCACAAGAAATACAAACTATCCTATCCAACCGATCTGATTCATGTTTCTTCTGATAAATTAGTTGTATATGTGCATATGAGTGATGTATATTTGCATATGGAAGTTAATTAAACATGCATGTTCTTACATATAACTACAATCAACAAGATTGCTACATATTATTCTGGATCAATGTCTGTTTTGACTTACATTTTTAATACTAT
This sequence comes from Laticauda colubrina, assembly GCA_015471245.1. Classification (NCBI taxonomy): domain Eukaryota; kingdom Metazoa; phylum Chordata; class Lepidosauria; order Squamata; family Elapidae; genus Laticauda; species Laticauda colubrina. The sequence continues at coordinate 45,094,978 of BLBF01000004.1, read as the reverse complement.
CATATATCTATTATACATTATTTCTTTGATTGGGTTATTGTTTTAAAGTAATACATTTGAAAACAAATTTTAAAATGTACCTATTTGGCTTGGCTAATGACAAATATATCCCAAAAGAAAAACACATCCAGCAATCATTGGTTAATTTTATTTTATTTATTATTTGTTTATATTTCTTATAGACTCCCAACACCAACAGATGGGTAGCATAAAAACTTAGAATAACACATATATATTTTTATGTACGGTAAACAATTTGAAATAAATTCAATTATGAAATACCTAAGCTGAATAAATTATATATTTACGACCTCGTTTTAGATAAAGGTACTGACCAGAAATGAGTAAGTAAGGCTTGGGGGGGATTATTTCCTCCACCCAAAATATGTTCACCTGAATTTCAGATTTGGCACTAGCTGGGAGTCTGGGATCTCAGAAGAAGTTAAGGAGATCTGTTGTCTTTGAGGAGTTTTAGGCTCCAACTCACAGATAAGTGACTATGAGATCCTCTGGCTTAAGGAAAGGTCTTTGGATCACAATGGGACCAGATTTCTATTGCAAACCAAAGTGGTTGTTGTAAAATGAATCATGCCTAATTTTACCTTTTTTGCCACAGTTCTTAAGCAAATTATGGAAGTTGTTAAGTGAATCACGTGGTTGTTAAGCAAAATCAATGGAGAAGTGAGATCTGCTTATGGGAAGCTATCAGAAGGTGATCATGGTACCTTGGAATGGCGCAACTATTGTAAACAATTGCTGGTTGCCAAGCATCCAAATTTTGATTGCAAAATGCAAGGTGGATTTGCAATGGTTTTAAGTGTGAGAATCAGTCATAATCAGTGACTGATTTCAGGGCAGTTGTCACTTTGAATGGTCACTGAATGAATGGTTATAAGCTGAGGAGTATCTATATAAGAATAGTTAACAATTAAATGGAGAAGCACTCTATTTTTGAATGGTCTGATCAATCAATTTACTTGAAACCTTTCTTGATTTATTACAAAATATAGCTTGTGAGGAAAATGAAGTTTGCTACTTGCTCTACTATAAATAGCTGGTAGACTCATATATGATGTTTTTGTTTTAAAACTATATAAAAACTATTTTATTTATCATATGACGATGGAAACAGTTGAACTAGAATTGCGAAGTATGCAACTGAAAATAATCCAGATATAAAGGGCAGCTTGAATTTGTCAGATTTTTATCAGCCAGATCTCATGGACAATGTAATTTACTCCTGGGAAAGCCTTTCCCAAAAAAAGTTTTAAATGCCAGGAAATGTGTGTATATTTTTGGTGCAAAGTATCATGGGATAAGGGTTAATGCTTCATAGCTCAAATTTCAATCAGGCTTCTATTTCAAGCATTACTTTAAGACGCAACAAGGAATACTCAAATTTTCAAAAACTCTCCAAAGCATGTCAAGTATGAATATAAATATTCCGAATTATTATTTACTTTCTCACACATCTTTAAAATACACAAGTGTAAAAGGATACAATGAAATGATCAAAATGCATCTGAAACTCTTCCCAAGCCATTCCTATCCAACTTAGACATAATGCTACACATTTATAGACTAACATATTTATTTATATGTATTATTAGTTATTGGGTATGTCTTTAAACTGAGATGAAGTAACTGGAAACGTATGTAGGAATGTATGACTGTCTCCCTGTTTTTCCAAAAATATATTATGAGGGAAGAGCAAAAGAGAAACCAATTAACTCCCACTATTATCCATTGCTCCCAAATCCTCCCCCACTCTCCATATAAATACAAAAGAAAGAAATACCAACCTCTCTCATGCATGGGACACAGACACTCACATACAATAAACAATCAAGAAAACAAACAAACAAACAAATGTAACCTTACACAGAATTCCGTAAGGCTTTTGATCAAGTAGCAGTCTCCTTGATAAAAATGTAAAAAATGTGGGATGTGAATTCACTATCAAACAGATTTGCAGCTGGCTCTATATCAAAGTAAAGAGAGGAATAGAAAGAATGCTCTTCAGGTTTGCAGACAACACAAGGTTGGGGTTACAGTGATCTGCTAACACCTTAGAAAAGGGGTCGCCAACCTTTTGGACCTCAGGGACCACCAAATTCATAATTTTAAATTACGTGGACCACTAATATGAATTTTGACTGACGGTGGCTTGCTGACATTAGTGGGAAAGTGAGTCGCATATTCCAGAGCTGCAGTAGTCACAGGACTGGCCCTTTGACATCTCAGAGCAGCTGCTTCTCCACATGAGTGCACTGGCCTGCAATGGACTGGAGGAGCTGCTCTGGGATGACCAAAGGACCAGTCTTGTGACTATAGCAGCTCTGGAATATGGAACCGACTTTCCCACCAACGTCAGCAAGCCACCCGGGGCAGATTTCCCTCCCCCGTCGTTGGTCTTACCTTCCAGTTCCAACTAGCATGAGGTAAGGTTTGCACTTGGTCAAAGAGTGGGGGTCAGCGGGTGGATGGGTCATGTGGGCAGCGAAGCCTTGTGTTCCTGCACAACCTGGATTAATTGCTTTGAGGGGAGTGCTTTGGGGGGGACATTTCTCTGCGGATCATCAAAATTTTCTCGCAGACCACCAGTGGTCCCTGGCACACCAGTTGGCGACCACTGCCTTAGAAGACAAAGTTCAACTTCAAGAGGATCTTGTTGAACAGAAGGCTTTACCCAACTTTATTTATTTACTTATTTTGATTTACATAGCCATCCACCTCACCTATGTGACTCTGAACACAAATTAAAACAGCACAAATTTGTATAAAACATGTAAACAATTAAACAAATAATCAGAAATGTAAAAGCACGAGAAAGTAACAGTCTACTGCTCACAGACCAGGGATGTCAAGCTCATGGTGTTACATTGTCATCATTTGACATGTTGCAACTTTTTTTTCCCTTCGTTAATTCAGGGGTGGGAATGGCCAGTGCCTGACATATCTGGCCTGTAGGCCACAAGTTTGACACCCCTGTCATAGCCAGTACAGTGCAACCATCTTGCAACATCCTCCCTCCAAAGGACCTCCAGAGATGATGGTATAGTCATATTTTCGGGGACTTTTTAAAGACCCTCAAGGTTGGGCCACAGGGTGCTGTGACAGAAGGCAGCTGCCACAGCAGGAAAGGCTGTTTTTCTGGGTCTCATCAGAAGGAACTTGTAACATGCAGCTTGTAACATGTTGCTTCAGTCGTGTCTTAATAAGACAGGTAAATGTAACAGGGGAGAGGTAAATAACTCAATATTAAGTTGAAATAAAGGGTTCTGCTCTTAGAAAAACCAGAAGTACAAGACTGCCACAGTAAGAAGATAGCCAGGTTGATATGACATTCCAAAAATCAGAAGGAATCTGGTAGCACTTTTTCAGATTAATCAGTTTTATTAAAGTGCACAAATTAATAGTCACTTCTTCAAATACATGGAGTGATTAAACTGAAGCAGAATTTAAATTATGATGAGCCTGGGGGAGAGAAGGTGATTTATGCAGATATAGCTTTTAAATAAGATTATTAGTACCTTACCAATTTACAATAATAGGTTAAAAACCATTCTATTTTGGGGGATCTTCTGAAACAGCTTGTAATCTAATATATGTAAGTACAGCAATAACTCATATTACCAATCACTAATTTACTTTTGGCAGTAATATACAGTCTATAAATGGCACACCTATAGAAATATACCTGGTGTCCAATATGCCATTGTCTTCATGGCTGACATAATACAACGTTTCTCAACTTTGAAACCTCTTTTTTATTTGAGATTCATTGATGACATTTTCATCATCTAGATTCTGGAAATGGGTCTCTTATCAAATTTCATGACAGTCTTAATCTTCCACCCTATCATGAACCTCAGTCTCATTCTATCTAGAGAATTATTTCCTTGGTGTTGTGGTGAAGCTACACAATATAACACATAAAAGCTACATTGTTCAGGAAAACTACAGATCATCATGCATACTTACAGTTCCCAGCTTTTATACAGAATAAATCTAGATCTATTTATCCTAATTTATTATCTAGAATCAAATCAATTTCCAGATACCTATTAAAAAGTTTGATCAGTGAAACAGATCTACAGAATACATTTACAGTTCTACAGTTGCCATTTACCATATAGTTTACAGCTCAAAGTTCAAACCATCAAAGCACACACAAACTATAGCCCATACTTGACAATAACGTTTCTTCATACTGGCTTATGAGCAGATGTTTGCATACAGACAATAATCCAACCTAAAAAGATTTTTGCAAGTAATAAAAACCAATGAGGCTAATTTAGGAGTCAGACCTAGCAACAAATCCAGATGCCTACTTTGCCACCATATTTGTATCAACAGCCTCATCACAGACCCTACAAATAAACACACCAAATTTAGAGGCTCCCTCATATTCTCCTCCTCTAATGTGATCTACGTCATCATTTGCTAGCATTACCTGACCTGTGCCTCGCACAGCAGCTGAAGTTGAAAAAGCAGGAAAAAAGTACTTTTTCAAAGGCTATTTCTCTGCATTCAGCACTGCTCAGCTGTCCAGGCAGCAAGCTGATGACGATTTACAGGCGCCCACAGCGTGCAGGGAAGCACATCGTAAATCACTGAACCTCGTAAATCACCAAACCGATAGTTAACCCTGTGAGATCCCACTCCTGCTTATGTCAATTTAGCCATCCTGAAAGCCTGAAATAAGTGTTTTCCTACTGTTTTATTCCAAGATGGATAGAAATTTTGTCTCTGTTTTTATTGTTCATTATTTTTGCCTACTTTCCATTTATTTATACTGCCACCCATCTATAACAAGAAACCCTGAGCCACTGAGAAATAGTAGAGAAGAATCCATTTTATAAATTACTATAAAAAGTACAATTTAAAATAATCATAATACAATAATCAAGGAACATTCCAAAAATGGATTAATACCAAACACACATAACCAAACTCGACCCTGATGAAAAAAGCCATATTGTTTTGACCTTATGGAAGACTAAAAGAGTCTGGATCTTTTTTGGATAAGGAATAATATCCTTCCTTTCAGGTAAATATAGAATAAACAACAGAAGAATGGAAAAATAGGGCCCTGCCTTGCTTTAAATATACAGAAAAGTACTTTAGAGTGGGCCAGTATAATGTCATCTGTTTTTAAGTAACTAAACATTTTCTTGGGACTGTCCAGAAATTCTCTGCAGCTGCAGTTTGTTCGCAGGAAAGGTATGCATTTAGTTGAAGAAGTTGTAATACATGCTGTTTTTCTCTGCATGCTTCAAAGCAACTTTTTGCCTTTGAATACAAACTGCGGTGGAACCCTAGAGAAAATAAGCGTCCTTGCCTCATGTGTATTAAGAAATCAAAAAATAAAAAATAAAAAAATTAAGATGTTTTATTTTTCAGAATCTCTGCTATTTTTAAGCCTTGACTTAAGGCTTATTTTCACATATTTTAAGCTGGATGAAAGAAAAATGTGTTTTTTTTTACAAAGTAAGATTTTCACTTGCTGATGCTTTATGACAGTCTCATCAGATCATTACTCAAATATTTTTAATCAAATTAAGCTTTGTGCTTTAGGCCTTAAGATTTGTAGTCCAGGTTATAATATATCAGTGACATGACTTTTATATAAAAAGCACACAATCCTAATCTTACTTTATAAAATATTACTAATTATTGTAAGAATATTCCAATATTATATTATTATTTTAGATCAAGAGTGTCAAACTCGCGATGACATGTGATCACATGATCTATCACAACTTTTCCCCCTTCACTAAACTGGGTGGGCGTGGCCAGTGCATGACGCATTCAGTCTGCATGCTGCGAGTTTGACACTCCTGTTTAGATGAAAAAATGCAGGATTCATAGCTTTTATTTGTTCTGAGAATTACCAGGAATTATTTTTAAATCCTTATTGGAATGCTAAACACAATCTATTAATATAACCTTTTCCATTACTGGAATTGTCTCCATGGAACAACATGTAATTCTATAACATCTCAGGCTAATTGTGTAATAAAAGACAGATAAAAGAAATAATTTCCTTTTGGCACATTAACTGCCCCTTAAAGGAATATTAAAGAATTGTATTTAAACATGTATTATTTTTATTCAGTACTTCTTTTATTTTCAATTGTCCAGCCATTTGGTTTGGGATAATAAATGAAATAACATTACAATCATTCAGAGGTTTCATACATGTTAGCTCAATAATCCTTACAATAACCCTGGAAAGCAAGCCAATATTACACTAAGTAATATTAAAGTATATTTAATATAGAAGTATAGAAGTATACTTAGTATAGAAAAGTGTTTTACAAAATATTTGATTCGAAAGAACAATACATTTTTGTAGTTATAAATATTTCATATACAAGTCTAGCTATCATGGAAATCATCATGTACTCCATTCAAAAAATTCTGTAGAATTGTCCATTTAGAAAAATAGAGGCTAGAATGGATATTGCAAACATTTTGGAACCAGTAATTTAATTTTTAAGTATTAAACTGTTATTATAAGTTTAAAAAAATATTTATTTCTCTATCAAATTCAGTATATAGCAGGACTGTTAAACTCCAGGCCCACAGGCGGATGCATCATGTGCTGGTCATGCCCATACCTGATTTAGCGAAGAAGAAAAAAGTCACAATCACGTGACAATGCCATAATGACACATCACATGATAATTCCGTGACAATGTAAATTTGACAGCCCTGATACATAGCATCCATCGAACAAAAAGTGAAGGTATACAATTAAATCATTGATAAATATATGTTTAAAAAGTATTATTAAAAGATATATATAAAAAAACAAGGAACAAGACAGAGTGAAAGTTATGGAGTGGATATGATGAAGACATCTCAGGATTTCCCCAATACCTTGGGATCCTCAGGCCTGATGACAAAGCCAGGTCTTTGGGAACTTCTGGAACTTTATTCGGGATGGAACTAATCTCACTACAAGGGGGAAGAATGCTCCATAAGGTGGGCACCATGGCAGAGAAAGCCCAGCTCCTGGGACCAATTTAGAGTAATTCTCTACAAGACATCCTGAAAACATGCCTTCTCTGCCAGATATGATGGGACAGGCAGATATGATTAAGAAAAGGAAGTCCCTCAGATAACCCTGTCCAGCATCATGCCATGAAGGATTTGCATTAAGATCAGCTCCTTGAATTGGACCTAGAAGCAAATTGACAACTAATACAACTTATGGAGCAGAATGTGTGCTGTTTTAGGAAGACACCTAACTGTCTATGCTATTGCACTCTGCACCAAGTGAAGTTTCCAGATACTCCATGAAAAGCACATGACACTAATATGTATGTGTGTGTGTTTGTGTATATGTGTTTATGTATATATGCATTTATTTATTTATTTATTTATTTATTTATTTATTTATTTATTTATTT
>BLBF01000004.1:45070079-45087547 GCA_015471245.1 Laticauda colubrina | reverse complement strand
TTTATTTATTTATTTATTTATTTATTTATTTATTTATTTATTTATTTGCCGCCCCACCTTACCTTAAGGTAATTGGGAAGTGACAGCCAATAGGTGAGTGTAAACACAGACCCCTGATCTAGAAAGGCATGCACATTTTACGAAGCTATTCCAAGACTCTCCTAAAAATGACTGCTGTCTGCTCTGGATATTTGGGACAATAAGTCTGGGGGATTCCACTTCCAGCCTAGAAATGGAGTCAAGGAGATCAAGTAGGCACGTTGTGGTGGAGCAGGGCAACAATCCCAAATGATCCTTAGAGCTCAACTTAATGAATAGGATCGTGTTTCATAATGATGTTTCACAACAATGACCCCTAGAAACCATAAGAGATACCTGGATTACAATCCTAATACTTCCTGCCCTGTCCTGGGGTCTTAGTTGATATTACACCCAAAACCCACCTCTGAAAGAGCTACCCTCCTTCCAAACCCAGCCACATCTCAAAAATACATGCCAGGTTGGCTCTCTCATCATTTCAATCACTAATGAGGCAGGCCTAGTTACAGACTTATTTGGCATTTAGTGATGGTGGTGATGGAATCCTGACACCAGGGAACTGAAACCCAAAATTCTGTAAGACAAAATTCCCACCTTTTCCTGAGAAGGGCCTGCTTCCTGCCTCTCACCACATCTTTCTATGCCTGTCACCACTACAGTATTTTAACCTGCCCCTATCTCCTTAACAGGAACTTCATCCCAAACTCCAGGCTCCCAATTTCCAAGACCAGGAACTTTTCAATGCTATTATCCATCAGCCCTGGAAGGGGAAGCTAAGGACCCAAGGCAATTTAGCTTTACTAGCTCTCAACACCCTCAACGCACCCAGCAACAAACTCCATATTTTATTACAACCATTCATACTAATACTAACGTTGACAGGAAACTATTCTCTGGTGCTCTCAGCAGCAAGTAAAGGACTCTCTTCTCTTTCAATCCTCACCAATTTGTCTTCTGGCTCTCACCCACAGGAAAAAAGCAATCCTCAGTACAAAGTGATCCACAGTCAAGCATTCAGATTATTGAATAGAAGCCATGTTCTTCTTCTTTGGGGCCACCAGAAGAGAAGTCAATAGGCCTCTACAGGAAAAAGGGATCACAGCAACCTACTACTCCACCACAACTCCCTTCACCTATCCATAACTCCATGTCCAGCAACAGAGCAAGAGTGAGACAAAGAACTGCTGAATTCACTTGGTTGTCAAGACAGGTGGTACAGAAAGCTAGAAGTGTCTGAAACCATAGACACACAAACAGCTGAGACCACAAACAGGACAACAAAAGCAGCCTCAACCTCTGATGTGCCCACTCCTCTAACCTGCTCAACCAGGAAACTCAAGCATTTCTCCAAAACAGCATAAATCAATTAATAAGTCAACCCAAGAATACTAGATATCTGCAGAGTATAAAACTGGATTTTTTAAAACATGAATAGGGAAGCACACAAATTGAAAACCCTGTCCTGTTTCAAACTCAGAGTGAAAAAAACTAACATCAAACAAACATCAAAATATTCAATGGAAGGTATACTGAGGACCTTCAACACATTATGCAAAGATCAAGTCTTTGGAGAAGGATCTACTGCTGGGAAAGGTAGAAGAAAAGGGAGGAAGAAGGTGACCAACAGCAAGATAGACAGACTTATTTACAGTGATGATAGGTACACTATTGGAAGAGCTGATAAACCAAGTAGGGACCAATCGTAATTAAGAAAATATATCTATATGCTTGTTAAGAGTCAGCACTGATTTGATGTCGCATAATCAATATGGAGGAAAACTAACTACTCAAAATGAAGACTGATTGGATTTTAAAGAGTTTTGAAATATCAAAATAATTAACTATAAGGAACTGCAGAAAAAACTCTATATATACCATTGAAAAATAAGTTTTGTTTGTATTAAAAATTGATATCAGAAAAATGCTGACCCTTTATATATTCAATTTCTTTAAATAACCCCCTGTGGTGCTCAAAGAACAAACTACAGACAACAAAAAAGCAGACCTAATCACTTTAACATCCTTCCAATTAGTCCAATCTCCTGGACTAAAAATGAACAGCACTAGACTGAAGATATAGAAATTAGGTAGGTACAAATTGCATTTTCTTCTATTCTTATAATATTCTGATAGGTTACAACAAGAAGATTCACTTCTCTCAACTTTCATTAAGCATTATCACTCCAAATTATCAAGATCAAGAAAATGTTACCCCTATATGCAAAGGTACGTGTGCAACCTACCTAGCAGGCAAAATAAATTTGTTATTCTTTACTTAAGTTTTAGCTTGTACATAAAGGCAGCTCTGCTTTTGAACTGCATGATCAATAGCAATATCACAATGTGACACAGAGAGTACAAACTATAAAGCTCAAAATCCAACCCAAGAATCCTGTATTTTGTGCTGTGATCAGAAACTCAGTAGCAGCACATCATGAGACAATAGAACAGTGGTTCCCAAAGTAGGTGGTACCGCCCCCTAGGGAGGGATGCCTTGGGGAGGGGTTCTAGAAGGCAAGAGGGCTGTCAGAGGGGGGTGCTAAAAGGCAGCAGGGGGGCATTTGAGGTGCCGACTCCGCAGGCTCACTGACTGCCTGTCACGCAGCCCATTGACTGTTTCATCACTCTGTAGACAGCACCTTGAATGCCCTCTCTGGTAGAAGTGGTGGAGGCATGCCAGAAAGCCCGAAAGCAAAATCCCAAGGCATGCAAAGGAAGGGGTGGGTGGTCTGGCATTTGGGACCCCTTCCCCAGAGGAGAACAAGGGAGCACTCAATGCCTGCCTGGCCTCTGTCTCTCCGCTTGCGTGCGGGATGTGGGTGGGTGCAGCTGCAGCTCTCCAAGGCGTGTGGCTCGGTTCAGTTTGTCTGTACGTGGCCGGCCCAGACTTAGAACCTAGCCTCCCTCTGTAGCCCGGTTCTTCCAACTGAGCCCTGTGCTTGTTTGCTTGCTTTCCAAGAGATTGTTTCTTCCACCTCCGCTGATCTGGGCTGCTTCTGCACAACTTCCTCCTCCCAGGCAGAGCATTGCAAAATTGGATGCCAAAGAAAGAACTGGGGCAGGAGCTAGAGAAGGGGCAGAGGAGCAGCTGCATTAAGGAGCAGGAAAATTTTAACCATGGTTTCTTGACTAAGCTGGAATCAAACAGCATGCTAAACTCTAACCAGAATGGCTGGGTTGATATATTCAGCCCGTGTTTCTCAACCTTGGCAACTTGTATGGACTTCAATTCCCACTCCGGGTTTGCTCTACTTTCCCAAAGTGCCACTGCTGTCACATTGTCTGTCTGTCTGTCTGTCTGTCTGTCTGTCTGTCTGTCCGTCCGTCCGTCCGTCCGTCCGTCCATCCATCCATCCAAAAGATCTGTCTGTCTGTCTACCTGCCTACCTACCTGCCTGCCTGTCTTTCTACCTACCTACCTACCAATATCTATCTATCTATCTATCTATCTATCTATCTATCTATCTATCTATCTATCTATCTATCTATCCATCTACCGATCTATCTATCTACCTATCCATACAGTCATTCAAAAGGTCTGCCTATTTACCAATCTACTGATCTACCTCTCTCTCTCTCTCAGAGGTCAGTAATTTTTGCTGGAGAGAATCACAAAAGCTTCTGGGTTGTGCACAAGAAGGGACACACATGTCAGTGCAATTCAGCAACATAAAATAAAGAGATACTCATAAAACAGATCAACAAGAAACAGCAAAGTATCTCTGATTAGATTTTATTCACTGCTAGAATCTAATCAGAGATGCTTTGCGGATTCTAATGCAATGACCTGCACTAGCAGGGTTAGAAGGGAGTGTGTGTGTATGTGTGCACATGGCTGTCAAAACTCCCAAAAATGGGTCAAGTATCTCTGGGGAGGCCAGTCATAAATTAGAACACTTACTGAACAACCAGCCATTAAGTGATGACCACTTGTATCTGGTTTGCCAGTCACCTGGCCACACCCACCCAGTCACATGACCACCAAACCACACCTACCCGGTCATGTGACCAGCAAGCTATGCCAGCCAGTCACGTGACCAGCAAGCCACACCCTCAAATTAGGTCATGCCCACAGAAATTTGAATCCCACCCCTAGGTGGGGGGGCACCAAGGATGAGTTTGTAGCACCAAGGGGGCAGTGGACTGAAAAAGTTTGGAAACCACTGCAATAGAGCATACTGCACAAACAATACAAAAGGTTTATATCAATCAAACCAAAACTGTATTAAAAGTTCTTTGCATTTATATAAGTTCACAATATATTTATATAATTTCAGTGATACAGTACGGACAATCCTTTGCATTACCTGTCTGCAAAATAAAGCAAGTCAAATATCAAGCACAGTTTAATTTATTCATAGCAAAGTTATTGTTTTAAAAATGGAATAATTTACCAGTGAGGCTAGCAGCCATCCAGCTACAGAAATCTTCCTTTTGGTTGTATGGTTTATCTGTCTGTTTATCTGTTTATCCCTTCAAATTCCAATCCCACATTATCCCAACCAAACTAAACTAATAGCAACAGAGATAGGCTCCTTGGCTAGGCTGGGGGAAAATAAAAAAAAAGTTAAAGAATCAACAAAGCAGCCCAATTACAGTGCTTGGGATAGACAGAAAACTTGAATAGATGTTCCTTGAAACAGCCAAGTTATTCAAAACACTGTTGTTTAAGATTGGAAGGTTTCAAATATTTCAAATTCAAAATGTTTTACATATCCTAGAATTAAATGACTCTTTCCCAATGGATTTAGAAGAAAAACAGACTAATAGTTTTAAAAAAATGTAAATGAAGCACCCTTTTTCTAAATATCTTTTTTTTTTGGCTGTTTGTTATGCATGGAGATTTCAGTAAAAAGCAGTTTTAAGCTTCTAATCATTTCATGTTTTATATTCATCAAATGTATCAAAGAAATGAGTTCTAACAGTGATAGGTGTGAGGAAAAAAAGTTTAATTTTTTTAAAAAAGGAAAGAGGCAATATGGGATCTGCAGCTATACTGTTCAATTTGTATTTTTTTTATCTTACCAGTGTTTTAGATATATATCATGATATATGTGTATTGTAAAAGCAGCAACGCTCAATATTGCTTGAAAATCAATGGAACAATGTAGAACCTGAAGTTTTTTAAAAGTAAGATAGCTTAACTTTCATTATCATCACCATATTTAAATTCTTATTTTATTTATCATAGAAATATATATTGTCGAATGATAATATCACTTTTTTCAGATCACTGAAATCCTGCACATAGAAAAATTAAGCCAACAGAGAATATACTGTTGTAATTAATTAAGAATAATATTAAATGTACTTTTCAGTGTGCTTGGGAGCAATAGAATTCCCAGAAAGATCATCTGAATATCTTCAGTAAGAATATTATCAATGGAAATTTTCTTTAAATTACTGTTCACCCTTATGCAGCAATTGTGGTAGACAAGTAACTTGTTAGACCACACATTCTAGATCAAACAATTGAAAACAGCACCTTGTACAAATTGAACAGGTGGCATACAGTCTGTTTTAGAACATGTCTAGAGTCTATGGCATATGTTCTTTTTTCTTAATTTGCTAGACATAGAAAGCATTTTGCTGAATGTTAGTATTTTTAAAAAACATTAATTGCAACTCTGTTTTGCATAAAAAAAATTTTTTAAATATGTAATGAATATGATAAAATAAAAAAGACAATTTACAAAATTGTATAAAATCCTTCAAAATCCTTTAAATTTTGTATACAGGCATTTTACACATCAATATTGCATTTTAAAATGAGCTAGCAGCTATTTAGAATTGATATGAAACTTTTTCCCCGAAAGAAATTTTACACACCACTTCTATCCTCAATACCTAAACCATTTCTCCCCAAACAGAAACATCACAAAATTATAAACTGTTAACAATATCAGAAGTGTACAAACATCAACATTATTTGCATTCCATAATATAAAGATTTAGTAGGTACTCAGTCTATGATTGGTAAAAATTACTTTGTTTTTAATTCTATGATCTCTACCTTATTTTACAGAGAATGTCCTTCTAAATGAGAGCCATTAAAATGATATATTCTTGTCAAAAATAAAAATATTCAGCTTCAGTATTCTGTTTTTTCATTAAACCAAAACATTATTTGTTCAACTTTAAATGCTGATATTTACATTTTATGGAAGAAATGACTAAAAAGTGCTCCTTTCATTTTGAAATATCTACAGTACAATTGTCTATTGTACAGTGCTCAAGAAATGCATGATGATTAGCTTCAGTATGGCTGCAAGTGAGATTGTACTATAATGTTAGTCTTAAATATATTACAGGTAGTCCTCAACTTACAATGATAATTGCAATCAAAATTTCCATTGCTAAGCAAGTCATTGTTTAGGTATTCCCTATTTTATAACCTTTTTGCCATGATTGCTAAGCATATCACTGCAGTTGTTAAGTGAATCACACAAACATCAAACAAAGCTGGCTTCCCCTATTGACTTTGCTTGTGAGAAATTGGCTGGAAGTTCATAAATGGAAATTACATGACCCCAGGATGCCGCAATCATCATAAATATATGCCAGCTGCCAAGCATCCAAATCTTGATCAGCTGAATGTGGGGATGCTATGACCATCATATATGTGTGAGGACCAGTAATAATTCACTTTTTTCAGTGCCATTTAGAAGACTGCAATTAGAAATTATTTCCATAATGGAAATAAAATAAAATTATGGTAAAATTACAATTGTTTTTGAAATTAGCTCTTGATCTTACAACACTTTTGTAATTTCTTTTTCAACTATTATCATTATGCAACTTCAATTATTATTCTCTATTTCTTCCACATTTTTTCAAGAAAAGCACCTATAAATGTACTGAGACTATTAGCAAGCATAATTAGTGAACAGAGTTTTATCTCTAAAGTATGTTTTCAAGATAAAAATAAAAAGAATTTATTTTATTATTTAATAAATGGAAAATATTTATTCAAAACAAATATTGATATTAATATATAGAAATATCAGATTCATCTGGAATTTGGTTAAGAATTAAATGCAACAGAGGCAAAATAAGTTTATTTCCACAAGAAAAAACACTGTTATTTATACCAGCATATGGTTGTCATTTAATGACAGAATGACTGTAGTGACAAGAGGAAATGCTACTTTATGACAAAAGTTTTATATGCCAGTCCATCTGAGTTTTGCTTCCAGATTAAGACTCATTCTAAAATCTCTGAAATAAAAATAAACTCTTATTCAAGAAAACAAGGACAATATATAAATATTCAAAGTAAATATGTTAATGCTAGAATTGATTCAATGCGTCCACATTTTCCATGGAAGTGACCTTTGCTTCCTCCAACTCCAAAGTGATTCTATGCTCTTTGCTGCTCTGTGCATTTAATCAAAACTGATTTGTAATTGTTCAAATGTAGCGTATTTCATAGGCATAGTTGACTTTGTAATATTGATGATGCTGTTCAAAAAAACCCATTTGGATAAACCTGAAGGTACAGAAGATATTTTTGGTACATATTCTATGTACATTGCTCTGATTGTGACTGTCTTACGGCTTGTCTTTTGCTTAATGCATTTTGGGACAAAAAGATGGTGCTTTTATTTATTTGTTTGTCAAATGTATATAGCCACATTTGATCAATTAGTAATTGGGCAGTGCACACTTTTTCTACATACAAAAAGCATGTTACAAAAGTGGCACTATTAATATACATACAGAACCGAGTATTCAGCAATGTTAGGCACTACGCAAGGACCAACAAGCAGATTTCAAAAAGGGCTAAGAATTTGAGAAAACCAAAAAGTAGATTTACAACTCTCTACAATAAAAGTTGGGTTTATTCATTACTTTCCATCCAATAATCATTGTGATTAACTCCAATTAAGAAAAATATAAAATGTTATGCTTTTGCAATATAGCGAAGATAGGTTTAAGGCTAGAATCTACACTAGGCATCCTTGGCCATAAGCCAGAGCCCCAGCATGTCAGCGTACTACCGGCACAATCAGTGTTATCTACCCTGATTGTGCAATCCTAGGTTACTGTTCTAATTCATCAAAACCTTAAACATAGCGTTACTTTGGTGTTCCGTGGAAAATTAAATTAGAATTATTTTAATTACCCCTAAAAGCCATGTAATTACCCATAATACACCAGGGTGATGCTATACTAGGAGCATTATGAGTTATTAAAATAACAGAGAGTTTGTGATTAGTAATTTGTCCCACACAAATTACGGTCTTCTGAATTACATGTCAGTTTGCCTATGGAGATTACCAAGAGGAAAGGAATTTTATTGGGGGCCAGTCAGACCTGGAACTGTGTTGGTGCCAGGCTTCCCCAACCAGAACTCAGCAGTAAATTGCAACTCTCCGACACTTCAGCGCCTAGTTTGACCTTGCAGCTTGACTTGGCAGAAAGCTCACAAACACAGCTCAACTAGATCAGAATCTCTTTGCAGATAAGAATTAACCCATGAACAGCAGTTACTCATTGCTGTCCCAAGAAATTCAGACATTTATATGGTAAAGGTTTAAACTTGAACTTCTTCCTCTCCACCATGATACATGGTGCAGGCTTTGAAGTCCTATGGTTGTTCTATTTACATAGCAGACATCTTTACCCTGGGAACTGCTAATTCCTGGATTGTCGGCTTCAATCCTTGCAAATCACTAATCAGCTTAGACCCCACAGGATAACATCCTTGAATTTACAAGAGATTTCAGGCTCCTTAATGTATTACCCTTTTCATACACACATTCCTGTCATAGAGATGCTCTTCTAGAAGCCTGAATGTTATGCATTCTCTCTTTTCAGCCAGAAAACTTTGAGTCAACTAAGACTCAGATATTTTTAGAACCATTCATAAGTCTCTGATGTAATACTGGACCTCAAAATATTATTCTTCATGGGTGGAGGGGGACAGTAGATGAAAAATATGTGTCTCCAAGTTTTATCACAAGATTTATGATTAGGAGTTTTTCTACTTTCTGAAACATAGTCCGTAGACTATGCTGCAAGTTAGTAGAAACAGGATAAATAATTCTTAGAAGAAATTAAAAATAAAAGATGAACAAGAATTCACTTGATCGTAAACTGGGATTTTACTCTATGATGAAAAAAGATATTTATATTATGATTTGATGATCCACCCTTGCACTACGCTTTTGTACAGAGAAAGTCAAAGTACAGTGCAGCAGAAAATTGCAAAGTAGACATATGTAGGAGATAGAAAGGTCACCAAGAATGAGTTTACAGAGGTAACCTACAATTATAGAGATATTTTCATAAACTATAAATCTCAGAATAAGGTAAAGTTGGCAAGACAGAGGACTTCTTTAAATATATTTGAAATAAAGGAGAAAAAATTAAAACATTAAATTTCTATTCTGACATTGCAACTGCTGGGAGGCTGTCAGGCTGTTTTGAAATTTTCAAGAAATTTTGGAATATTCGGTAAATCCTGGATAAACTATAGGGAAACTATCTGACATAATATATCTTGCAGAATTGCATTTCACAAAGTATGCTGTGAAAGCCTAAATAGCAAGCTATATAAGTGTGGACTGAATATGGCATGGCAATATTCGCAACATTGTCAGTTTAGTTCTAGGACCTATACATATTGACATATTAATTATATGTATGAGAAGATGGAAGCAATGCTTATCAAATCTGCAAGGAACACAACACTGGCTGAGAGAGATAATACCTGAATTCAAAATCTCTGGATTAGGTTAGAGAAATACATAACAATGACATTTAATAGGAAAAATATAGTTATACACTTTTTATACAAAAGAGTTATACAAAAATTAAATATTTAGAATAAGTATTAAATGGTTTGGCAATGTTATTTGTCTTTTAGCAAATAGTAATATAGTTTAAAGATATCATATTTCATCTTTTAATTTTGTATAACTTTAATTAAATAGGATTGTGAAACTATCTAAAGCATGGGTCCTCATCCTGGGCTGCAGCCCACTACTACCCACGGCCATGTCTGGTTGGAAATGGGCCATGCAAGTAGCAGGGGCCAGCCCGTGCATGCACGCAAACACTAGCCCGCTGCTTACACAGCCCAGTTCCCCTTCCTCCCTGCTGTGCCAAACCATAAAGGTTGGGGACCTCTGATCTAAAGCATGTATTCCTTTCTCTAGATATTGGGGACTCTGGCAACTGGCCAATCACTGTCATGGAAGGGTGAAAAATATGAATGGTTTCATGAACAGCTTATATATTGTTCTACTTAGGAGCTAGACATCATTAAGATATAAATTGCAGGAGAGGACAACATTTATAGAACACCCATATACTTGTTCAATAGCAGTTTTCCTCATTAAAACACATTTGCAATGTTTTGGTAAGTCCAGTAAAATGCCTTTTGATCTGTTACTTTAGAGCACAGGTGTCAAACTCAATTGAGTCATGTGACATAGCTGACGGAGCCAGGGTGGGTGTGTCCTGCACGTGATGCATCCAGCCCATGAGTCACCAGTTTGACATTCCTGCTTTAGAGGATAGTAATAGAGCAATCCTACATTCTGGCTTGAGGATTCCTACAGTTCCAAATATTCTGCCACAAAACATCATAATAATATGCTGTTCTCAGTGCAAAATAATTTAAATTTTGCAGTACCGCAGAGACTTAATATCAGAAGTTCAATTCTGTTTGCTATATATCCATCTATGCCATACAGATACATGCAATCTCTCAATGACACACAGTTGCTGGTTGCTTCCCAACTTCAAAAATACTGTTTTATAAGAAACTGCTTATGAGACTATTTAAAAAACATTCATGCTATTTAAATTCAGCTAATTCTGATTTTAAAGTTGACCTATCCCCCCCATCTTTATACACAAAATTATATTCAGCATTTACAGTAACTGTTCAGCAAAACAAAGTGAAACATAGATATTCTAAAATATTGCCCACACCACACCGTCAGCCCAGGTCTGCCTGTCATACTTCCCCTCATTTGGTCAACAGGTCCTCAAAGGCTTTTCCTTCCTCTAAAGCTGATTTCAGTTCCATTTTATTTGAAAAATTTGCTTCAGAGTATTTTAAGAAACTCAAAAGGAAGCACATTGCCAATATTGTACCATAAAATGTCTGTGAATTACGGATATCATCAGAAGTAAGAATCAACATTTTAGTGAATAGTTATTCTAGGGCTCACCATTATGCATTCTTTCTGCAGATAATCTGAAAGGCTTTCTGAACCAGACAGCCATAGCCTATGTCTCTGATTTTTCCCCTTTAAGAAACACGACAGGTTGAGTTGGCATTGAGACAGAAGGCTATAAATTCCTATCTTCTATCAAGTGCTACTGACCTCAGAGCAAACCCCACAACTGGCTACAGGCATTCAACATCCATCATTACTTCTGAAACCTAATCATTTGGGGAAGGACAGCTGCACTGGACAACAGTTAAGCAGCTTTCTAAGTTGTAAAGGTTTAAACTTACTGGTCTGCGACTAGTTTCTTTAAATTTTGTAATCTTCTGAGGTTAAGCAACATTTCTGTTCCCAATGTGATCAAACATTAAAGAATAGTAGTACATCAACAATTAATGACTAATTCTAAACAGCAAGCCAAACAGTAAATAATACATGAAAAAAAAATTCCCATAACTTTGGAAATTAATTTCTTGCTTATCTGTGAAATGTTATCATGACATTTAATCATAAGTTAATCTGAGAAGCAAGTAGCTTTGGCCATTTTCAAGTGTGCACACACACACACCACATGTATCTTACTGAATTTTGAAAAATGCTTCCCAAATAATTATTCTTTAAATAGTAGAAACTGGATATTAGTAGATTTTACTGGGCTATTTTATATAATACATTATTTCTAGGAAAAATATACATCAATTGAATTGAACTAGTATTGGCTGCTGTATAAAATTATGCACTTTTAAAGTCTGCCATTATCATTTGCTCTTCCCAAAACTCCAGAACTTGACAGTACCCAAATAAAAACACCCAATTTAGTAAGGAAAAGCTCAAAAAATTTAAACACAATAATGTCTTCATCAAACTATTTTATGTTACTGCAAAGATTAGACCACGATTTTAATGAATTGATATGTGAGTAACATACATCTCGCATGTATAAGAAAATGCATGTGAACAGAAGCAATTTTCTGTAAAATGCATGAATCAATCTAATATTGGGCTGTCATTTTTAATATTCAAATTTGCACCCATTTTTAATTCATTTTTTGTTTATTTTACTTGAGAAATATTAGATTTTTAAAATCAGGCAGACAAGACATGATATGTATTTTCCTCAAATTCAATATGAAACATTTATATATAAAAAGTTGTAAAATCTTTTACTTGAATAAAGAATCTAAGTAAAGATAGAAAAAACATCTGCCAGGGATGCATTAAGTAAAAAATATTCTGTCTTAGTGGACCATTTTGACCAGATGGCCAATAGTGATTCTTCTAATTTTGGATATACCAGAGATCAATTTACATGTATGGTTTCTTTTTATAAATACCAAATGATTAACAAAATAAATAAATAAATCAGCAGTAATAAATTTCTTTGCTATGCATTTAACTGTTAGGATCAATGGAATTGATAACATGTCACTGTTCAGTCATAATTGAATGATATTACAATAATAAATAAGTATAGGGGAAACATTATGGTTTGGATAAATGTTTATTCCATTATATCTGTGCTGTGGAAGACACAGAATCCTGTTAATGAACTACAACATAAACAAAAATGAACTATGTTAGAAAAGATTTTAAGGGAAAAGCTCTCTCAAGCAATCTTCTCTATCATTAAATTTCCTCTGTAGATATGAGATATAGAAAACCATAGAAAATCACTGAGAAAAATCATCCATTGCTTTCACTTAGCGTATCATATTTTTGATGGAGGGTTTACACACTGGATTTCTTGTTGGTTTTTAGTTGTTATAACACATCTGCTAAAAGATTTGTATAATATTTATTCCAAATAAATTAAAAAGCTAACCCACATCCAACATTTGTAGAAATATGACTGAATACCTGACTATAAAGCAAGTTACATATTGTGAACACAAACCCAATTTTGCATAATTTTGCATAGTAGAATACACTGACATTCAAAATCTAACCTAATCTGCCATCCTAAAGATTACTAATGTTGTTAAACTGTCATTACACAAAGTCTAATAAGGTGCATCTGTCATGAATAGTTATGTAACATTAAATTGCACATAAATTTCTAAATGAAACTGTTATTATCTAATTTTTGAGTTTGCAAAGACACATTTATAGGAAGTTATTTCTATATATAATGGTATATTTACCATTATAAAGAATATATATTTTAGAAATGTTACTATCAAATAGTACTATTGTTTTACAATTTTTCTTTACTTAAACCTGTATTTCGCATTACCACTGGATGCAATACCAAGATTCCCAACACAGCTGATCATCTGCTTCTTAATACTTTAAAGGACTGTTCTGAAAATAATTTATCCATGCATCATACACAAGAATTCTTTTTTGTGTCACCCTACATTTTTTGATTGATCCATAGATCAAAATCTGTTACTTTAATAAATCATGCTCAATTTGAAGGAAATTCCATATGAAAATGTTTCAGATATTCTCCAGTTCAAATGACATTCTATCAATTTGAAAAACTAAAAAACAGCAAAGGAATACTTGACTTTACTGCTTAATTTCTATTAGGAATGGCACAGCTGTTCATTCTAAAATCCATGAAATAATTAAAAATCATCCAAAATAAACAAATGAACCTAACTTTTATGGAACTGAGTATATGTCTTTACAGAGAAATCATGAGCAAATTCTGTAAATTCTGGTATTTGCTGTTTCAATGCAGTTTATACAGGCCCCTAGTGGTTTAGCACTCATAGTATCAGACAAAGGGGTGATCCCTACTTTTTAGCATGTTAGTTCCAGTATGTAAACACCATTCTATTTTTTTTAAATGGTAACCCTTAAAAATAGGAATATAGCTTAAATTGTAAATTTAAAAACTGAGTTATTTTCAAACCTTACACAAAAATTAAAC
Organism: Laticauda colubrina; assembly: GCA_015471245.1. NCBI lineage: Eukaryota > Metazoa > Chordata > Lepidosauria > Squamata > Elapidae > Laticauda > Laticauda colubrina. The sequence continues at coordinate 45,073,444 of BLBF01000004.1, read as the reverse complement.
AATGGCATGGAACTGTCTGAATCTAACACCCACGTCTTATTACAGGCATGTTTTAACTTGTGGCACTATTAGTAACAACAGAAATGCATTATACAAATGAAACACTAACTTTAAAAGCACTATTTCTTGACATTTGGAATCTCAAAGATGTGTATCCCTTATCAAGCACCATTGTTGAAAATTCATGCAAATCTGCTACTATAAATATTTTAATGTCAACTTAAAAATAGAGGTCTTTTCTGAAATCTCAGTAATTGAAAAGATTGTATACAAACATGTATCATTCCAGATTGAAAGTACAGTATGTATCAATCTAACATGCTGTCTTCAGATCATTATCTTACTTCCTTTTGTAAAACTAGAGTTCTTCAATCACACTTTTCATAATGTATATTTGCATCAATCCAGTAAGATAAAATTTGACAGGTAAACTGATTCCATTAAAGAGGCTATTAATTAAACATTTAGACACCATCAATACAACAGTTCATCTTACGATACTTCATTTAAGGAAAGTGATAATCCAGCAGTGTCTTCATTAAAAGCAGTTATCTGTCATTGATTTTTTTTTTTAAAAAAAATCTTTATTTGATCTTTGTTAGAGTTTCCAAATTTTTCTGGTGTCTTTTTTTCCTCACAGCAGTGGCTTTGAAGACCAAATTTCATGTTGAATTTGCAGAATCAATATTCTAAGCTTTTTTTTTAACCATCCAAAAGTAACATTTCTGTTCACTTTAATGTAACATAACTATATGGTTAAAAAGGAGGAATAATTCCTTTAAAAACATAATTTTGTCCACTCAGGAAGGATGTAAGCAATTGACAGAAATACTTCCCTTATGAAGTATTTCCTTATGAAATACCTTTTAGTATTTTACCTCCAAAAATAAATAAAATCACAATCCCTAAAGAAAAAACTATCAAAACAAAACCATATCCATCCGAGCAACTGAACTGAAATATTGCACTGCCACACACTGAAACTGAACATGAAACCTTGATGGTGCACACTATGAGCACTCTTCTCAAACCAAATCTAAAACATTCATTCAAATTTTGTGTGTGTACAGACGAAGGTGAGGATAATGCGCTTCCCCATGTGGCATGGAAATTATTTTGAAAAGCATCTGGAAAAAAATGAATATTAGCAAGCCCGACACTCCCATGAAATAACCTGCGGAGGAGCGAAACTAACCTCAGCAGAGCAGAAGAGTGGAGGAAAGGTTACACAGTGCAACTTGCAACTTATCCTGGGGTATGTGGTGGGGGGGGCATTAGCAGAAAGGGCAACATGCAAATCCCAGCAGGCTGAAAAGCAAGGAAGGTGCCACCTCTTGAAGAGAACCCTGATCCGTAAGTTTGCCAACAAAGGAGCTCTCTTGTAAATCCTACAAGAATCGTTGTCTTAGTGTTGCAAATAATGATGATAGTCATAATAAGTATTTCTCCGTTTTTAAAATACTGGGGATTTTTTTGTGTGTGTGTGGGAGGGGGAGGGAGTGAATAAAAAAACACATGCCCAATCCCAAACCGTGTAGGACTAGCTACTTTTGCCTCCTGGTGTCTTTTCTTCCCAGCCGTGATTAACCACCGCTTGGGACACATGCTAACTCGACCATTAGCGGTCCCTTCGGGCATTTCGTGTGCCCTCGCCTTTGGCCCACCCCGTACGCATCCAGTACCCAGGGGTGACTTATTTATTTTGTTCCTTAGCCACCCCGGCCAAAACGCGGGAGTCAAACCTCCTCCCTCCCGTCGCCAAATCTTATTTTTAGTTCTCCCGACTGGAGATGAGAGCCCGTGGGGCTGCTGTGGTGGGTCGCTGGGGAAGAAAGTGGGTGGCTGGGGGGGGGGGGGGAACACGACGACGACAGTCAGTGACAAATGCAGATCTACGAGCCGCGAAGGGAGAGAAAGAGCGGGAAGGGGTCTCGGTGAAATGGGTCAGCGGGAGCAGCAGCGCAAGGGGTTTACCTGCTCATCCTGGCTCCCCTTCAGTGCCCCCCGAGCAGCAGCACCGCCGCCGCCGCCCAAGCCCGCCTTCTCGCCCGTTACGACCGCGGGCGCTCCGCTTTCGCCTTGCTCCTTCTTCTTCCTCCTCCTCCTCCTCCTCCTCTTCCTCGTCTTGGTATTACTACTGTAACTATTGCCGCTGCCGCCGCTACTTCTTCTGGCTCTTCCTCCCCACGCCGCTTTGGCGCGTCTTTCGGGTAGCCAATTTAATCCATAGGCGAGCGAGGTCCGCAAGCCGACTTCTGCCGGCTTGGGCTCTACGCGGGGATCCCTCCGCTCCTCCGACGGCCCAACGCGCAAAAGTGGCGGGCTGTCTCTGAGGAGTGTCGGCAGGAGAGCCGACGGCATCCAAAGATCAAGGAGCCGGCTCAAGTCCCCTGGCAGAAGGGGTTCCCTGCTTCCTTCTCTTGTTCCTGTTTCTCCTCCTCCTCTTCCTCTTCTCCTTTCTGTTCTTCTCCTCTTCTCCTTTCTGTTCTTCTTGCTGCTCCTGCTTCCCGGGCGCTTCCCCTGCTTCTCCCTCCTCCTCCTCCTCCTCCTTTCACTCTCTCCTCCCTCTTCTCCCTTCTCCCCCCCCCCCTGTCGCCCCTCTTAATATAGTCTATTTCTCTGTGCTATAAACGGAATAAAACTGGGTCTGCTGCTCGCCTCCACAATTGTTGTGCTTCCCCCTCCCCTCACCCCACCTTTGTCTCTTTCTCCCCCTCTGCGAAGCCCTTTAAGTGCCTGGTCAGCCGAAAGAGATGAACTTGGAGATGGAGGCAGAAATGGCAAGACATCCAAAACCCATGGAGGGGGAAGCGGCGGCTGTGGCTGTGCTTGTGCTCGCTGAGGGAGAAAGTCGGAAAGATGCTTCTCTCTCTCTCTCTCTCTCTCTCTCTCTCTCTCTCTCTCTCTCTCTGTCTTTCTCTTTCTCTCTTTCCCTCAGGCTTGGGAAACCTGCCTCGCTCTGGGTTTGTGCGCGAGGGAGGGATTCTTTAAATCCTCTTATAACGCTGTGCGGATTACAGGATTTATGTAGCCCCGAGTCCTACTCGGGGCAGCCGGTTGCAGAGTTGGCTGGCTGTTGAGGCGAAGGAGAAAGAGGAGGGGGTGGGGGGGAAGCGCGAGGAAAAAAAAAAAGGGGGGGGGAGGGGGAGGGAGGGAGGGGAACCGGAGAACCACCCCGCCAACCAGCGCTCGCGCTCCCTTCTCTCAACCGGGCCGCCGGGACCAGCGACCGAGAGGGGAAGAACCTCGCGAAGCACGCGCACGCCCAGGCTGGAGCGCGCCCAGCCCAGGGAGGCCGGTGCGCGCGCGCGGGTTCTCGTGTGTGTGTGTGTGTGTGTGTGTGTGTGTGTGTGTGTGTGTGTGTG
>BLBF01000004.1:45002184-45069679 GCA_015471245.1 Laticauda colubrina | reverse complement strand
TCAACTGTCATCTCTGAGGAAAGAATGTGTGAGTGATAATGTGGATTATATCACTTACTTCAAATGATAAAGCAGCCTAAAGATAAAGATAAAAGTTCCCCTCACATATACCTGGTAATCGTTTCTGGCTCTCGGGGGCAGTGGTCATCTCCATTATAAAGCCGAAGAGCCAGCCCTGTCCAAAGACATCTCCATGGTCATATGGCCAGCATGACTAAGTGTCAAAGGCGCACAAAATGCTGTTACCTTCTCACCAAAGTGGTTCCTATTTTTCTACCTGCATTTTTACATGCTTTTGAACTGCTAGGTTGGCAGAAGCTGGGACAAGTAACAAGAGCTCACTCTTACATGGCACTAGGGATTCAAACCGATGAACTGCCAACCTTTCTGATCAACAAGCTCAGCATCTTAGCCACTGAGCCTAGTTTCTATTTAATTTTTTTCCTCCAAAATCCCATAGTGACTTTTCCACTGAGAGTAAGCAGCAAAAGGGACTATGGAGGTTCATAAAGAATTTTTTTATAAGCATTTACTCAGTGTAGAATGCTAATACTGAACATCCATCACACATTTGATCACTTCACAAAAAGACATTCATAAAGCTACCTGTTGTATATTTGGGGGGGGGGGAGAGTGGACAGCAATCCAGTGAATTCACATAGAGAGAAAATGCTGGCAACCACATTATTGTCAATGATGCAATTGAAAGTACCAGTAGTCCTCAACTTACAACCACGATTGGGTCTAGAATATCTCTTTTTAAGCAAGGTGGGTGCTAAGTGAGTCAACCCCAAATTTCTGACCTTTTTGCCATGGTTGTTAAATGAATCATTGCAACTGTTAAGTGAATCCTGTGATCATTAAGCAAATCTGACTCTCCCCCCACCCATGGACTTTGCTTGTTGGAAATTGGCTAGGAAGGCTGCCAATGGTGATCACATAATCCCGGGATGTTGCAACCATTGTAAATACATGCCAGTTGTCAAGCGCCTGAATTCTGACCATGTGACTGTGGGATGCTATGACAGTTATAAGTGAGAATACCGATTGTAAGTCACTTTTTAAAATATTGTTGTAACTTTGAATGGTCTCTAAATGAATGGTTGTAAGTTGAGGACTACCTTTGTGAAGGCTGCTACCCTCTTATCTATTTAGTAGAGCAGTCCCCACCCTTTCTGGCTTTGCGGAACTGATGAGGGGGGGGGCAGAGGGGATGCATAAGTGGAGGGCAAATGCACACAGGTCCATTTGTGCAAGTGGTGGGCAGACCACACCCACCACTCACACAAATGAAGATTCACATGCATGCGCACTTACCCACTGCTTGCCCAAGGGGAGCTTCACATGCATGCTACCCCCCACTTCCACAGCCTGGTTCCGAATGGCCCATGTACCAGTAGTAGGCCATGTCTCAGGTGTTGGAGACCTCTGATTTAGTGTGTTCCAGTGTGCACCATGTGCTTGAGTATATGGCTGTAGTTGTTGCATAGTCACTTGTATCATTGTGATTGCATGAAATAACATTACTGTAAACTAGGACTGACTTTGCTTAGCTTTCCAAGATCACTTATGTTTGATGAAGTACTACCTTTCAAAAGAGTACTAATGCCATTTTCTTCACAATAAAATTTCCAAGTCCTTCACTTAAGGTCACTGTCACAAAGAAAACTCACTTAGAACTCCATGTAGTGTCAAACTATAAAATATATTTTTTTATTTTGTTTCTCCTATCCAGGAATATGATTGATGGAAAAATGATAACTTCAAGAGCATCCGTAATAATGAACCAGAATGGCTCAGTGATATAAAACAAATAATTCTGAATTATTTTTCATGAAGATATCAAGGAACAGAAACTGAGGGGTATTTGGGGAGTATAAATGAAAATTAAGAATTTATATCTCTGTATTTCAATATCTCTTAGACTGATTGTCAAGGAGCACCCCAGGTTTGGTGGGCTACAGGTCCAGTGGTACCTGAGAATTTTGTGGACTGAGTCTAGCATATGCATGAAGAAGACAAAAGAAGTTATTGCTTGTTTTATTTCTTCTCAGGAGACAAAATTTTATATTTCATATAAAATCTGCCTGTCAGATATGAGAAAAGAGCTTGATATACAAAATAAATATTTGATTAATTGGTAAGTTCCTGAAAGAAGCTGACCAGTTGATAAATTTTGTGCAAAAAAACCTCTCATTCAGCTAACAAATAATCAATAAGGCCAATTTCTTAACACACACACACACACACACACACACACACACACACACACACACACATATATATATGATACAATCATATTCATAAGATTCAACCAACAAAGCAATGGTCATAAGATATCACTAGAAGTAGGTAATAAGAAAGAAGAAGAATATATTATCCTTTATAAATTAAACAGTATATTATTTAAAAATAATATTTATTTAATGTTTACTTAAAAGTAAACATGCTTTGAACAATGTACAAATGTTCTATAAATCTCTTCTTAACAATAGACCTTGCTGTATTTGTATGGTTTCTCACTGATGACCCAATTATGCCAGTAAGATATCCATGGACCAGAGACTGTTCCTTGTGTTCTGTTCTTTCCTGCTTTTTATTAGATTTCACACACATACACACACACTCACATACACACACACTCACCTTTATCAATTTGAAGCATTAACAGCAAAATTTGCTGTTAAATGTATTTCCAGAATCAAAGAGGTCAGGATATCCAACCCATTGGCCCCAAGATGCAATGGTGTACTTGAACTGAAAGAGGAAGAAGTCTAGGAAATCAATAGCCTGTGATAACTCAGGCATTTATATGTACATTTTTTCTACCTGTTAACTATTTGTTTATTCTCTGAAAAGCAGCTGCTTGAAACATCTTATTTCCACCTACAGATGTTTGTCACTTCTAAAATCCTAAAAATCCTCCTCTATCACTTATTTATTGGTGAAACTTCTAAAGCTGGTCTCTCTCTCTCTCTACAGGTATTGCATTAAAATACCTAGAACATAGAAAAAAATAATAATGACTGCACATCATAGAGTAAAACATGAGGTTAAAATAAAAAAAGCCAGCCATACCTTAAGCTCTATTAGCATTAAATTGTATGTCTTCAACTGTATCATTGCACAGAGCAGAATCTGTACATATTTACTCACAAATAAATCACTGTGTTCGATAAGTTTTGCTCCCAGAACAGCTTGTAAAAGAAGCAGCTGTAACCATCTTTGAATTGATGTTTCATGTGATTAAATGGAAATGTATTTCAATAAAATATATTAAATTAGTATCATATTTAAAGGATAGTAAGATTGCATAAGTTGGTGTGTGTGTGTGTGTGTGTATATATATATATAAATATATATATAAACATAAAAATAAAAATATATATATATATATATATATGTGTGTGTGTGTGTGTGTGTGTGTGTGTGTGTGTGTGTGTGTTTTCTGATGTTTTCGCGGGTACTTTACCCGTGGGAGTAAATTTTACGCAGGAGTAAATTTTATGCGGAAGAAAACCCGAATAACCAAAGATCCACATATATGTATATATATATATATATCATAATTATCAATGTCTTGAGTGTATACTTTGAATTTCTCTTCTTTTTAACTTTAAACTCATGAAAAGTAAAGTTATGTAGATTATAAGAAAATTCAAAAATCTAAAGAAAAAATCATTCAAAAGTCATGAAATAGTTTGCAAACAAAGATGGATATAGTCATACATTGTATACTATAGTGCCAAGTAAATGAAGCATCTGAAAAATAAATTGTTTTGCTAATTCAATTTCTGCCAGTGATCCTTGTAGAACAAATTTGATGTTTAATAATATTCAAGAGAAGAAAGAAAATGACTTGTTGTTTTTCTTAAAAGCAATGTTGCTTTCAGTTACTATGAAAATGTGTAGTATAATCATAGTGTATAAAATCATCACAACTGTATAATGTATGCCTTTATTTTAAAAAAAATAGATCTTTCAAGGGATTTAATACAGCATGATGACAAATTTGGAGTTAAATGCCAGTCACTAGCTTTCTGACTGCTACACAAGCATAGCTTGAATTGAAAAAGTTGTTATCTGATGGGTTATGTGAGCTGATTTGAAATATGATGACATCATGTATTAATTCCTGAATTCTCTGCAGGGCTGGTAATGAAGAATATCATTGATACGCAGTGTCACAATAGGTGGATGTCAAAGACACTGTAAATCAGAGTTCCAGTGGTCTTTTTGGTCCCATGAATCCTCTGCAAAAATATTCATGCTCACACACGTCTATATTTTTCAATTACATAATGATATATATTCGATTTTTTTTAATCCCGTGTTTATTATTTTTACAAACATCGCAAGGCAGTTAACATATCCAACACATCTTCCTCCTATTTTCTCCACAATAAAAACCATGTGAGGTGAGTTGAGCTGAGAAAGTGTGACTGGCCCAAAGTCACCAAGCTGGCTTTCATAGCTAAGGCAGGAACCCACAGTCTCCTGCTCTCTGGTCTAGTACCTTAACTACTAAATCAAACTGGCTATAGTCTATATGCACACCTTTAACAAAAATTCATGCTCTGCTTTACTAAACTAGATCATTAAGATTCTCATATTGCCATCTAATATGATCAGTCTTTAAATTCAAGGAGGATTTACAACTTTTAGTTTCCATTCAGTTTGTACAATATTGTGCTCCATATTCATTTGAAACCTAACAAACAATCAACCTTGAATCTTCATAATCAACCTTGAATCTTCATATAATTTTGTTGCATGACCAAACTTTTTGGGGTATTTTCCTCCTCTCTTCAGTTTCTTTAATATAAGAGCCAAAAGAAAAACAGGAAGTGTGATCAAAATAATAAGAAATGAAAGTCGTTACAATCTTTTCTTTTAACTGCCAAAGGGTTCATACTGTACACAAAAGATTCAGGACAGATGAAAAATTGATTAAGAAACAGATAAAGGAATGAATGAGTCCCTAAAGCTAAGTTTCCAATGGAAAGATACTGATGCATAAAGTGTACTTGAACAGTATATTATTTTTTATTAATATATTGAAAATGGGTATTCTTATTACCATAATACTGTGCAAAATTTAGCATTCAGAAGGAACAGTGAGAAAGCCTTCTAAGTAAAAATGAGAATGCTGAAAGTGTAAATTGAGCAGCTGGAGTGTTTCTCTTAGTAATTTTGAGATCCAGAATTTGATGCATGTGTTAATCACTTATTATATTTTACACAACAGCTAACTTTATTGTAACTGTAAATAGTCTGAATGCATAGCTATAATAATATATCCAACCAATAAAGCAAACTAAGAAACAGCAGGGTTTTTTTAGGCTGGTACGAACTATGCATGGCCAGGATGGCAACTGTGGAGACAAAGTCACGTTATCTAACCACCAAATTACTGACATTGAGATCTACAGAATATCAAGAATTTATTTCTCATGTGGCACACTTAATGGTTTCACACCACATAATTGTGAATGCAAGCAGAAGCCATGTCAATTTCTGAAAAACAATCTTATAAGTGGCTTGCTCTACAATTAGCCAACTTAAACCCTTTTTTATACCTCAGTATATACAAATATTTAATATTTTCCTTATCTGAATGCCCAAAGGGATCCTGAAATCAGTTCACCATGCTAGATGCATATGTTCCCTTCAAGAATGCATAATCAGTTCTGTACTATATGAGTTCTAATATCCCCCTAAATATTTGTGTTATTTCCAATTAGCCTGTTCATATGAAATCAATTTCAATACTACATCAGTGGCAATTTGCATTTTTTGTAACCAACCCTGCTTTGGATTTCGGTAACCTCACCACACAAACACTGGTGGGTTTCAAAGTGGTTTACCACTGGTTCACTAGATGTGGCTTGGTGGGTACGCTTTGTTGTGTGCACCAAACACATGGTTTGTGCATATGCAGAGGCTTTCCTACTCCCTTGCAATCCTGCACTCCCGTGTCTTGAACAGCTGGTGTGCAGCAATCTATTGTGCTGTGCAAAGCAGCTGTGCTTCAAAAGCAGAAAATAAAGTCAGTATGGGAACCTAGGCAGGCTCCCATACTGGCCAAACTGGTAGAATCCTACCACTGCACCCAAGCCAATAGACATAATAACTTTGTAGTTTGATAAATTATTTGCATTGAACAATGATCTCACATGCTTATTTCTATTGAAGAAATGCTAACTACAATGAATGCAATGACAATGAAAAAAAAAAACACCTAATACTAGCCAAATGGAAATTTAAACTTTAAATTTTCTTCACTGCCTGCTAATTATTGGCAACACAACACCTTTTGTGAGGCAGAAACCCAGCTCTATAATTCCAGATTAAAGAAGTTGCAGGTGGAAATTATATATTAGTTACAGTTTCTCAATTGGAGGATTTATTTTCAGGAAGGGAAAGAAATTCTCAAGAGTTAACATAAAAACATTCCAAGTAAACCACAGCAGATGTCTTTTCAGGTCAGAGCTAAAGTTCAAACTAGTTCTGTATGAGGATTTCATATATTTGATTGCCATAAGAAAGTACTGGGAAGCATATCTCTCAGAGATTGAGCCTGTGAACTTAAATTATATTTTCCTGTGCATCATTCCTCATGTTATCACTTAGGTGCAAAAAGTCTAGAGTAATGTGATTTTACCCTTAAAAATGTTTGGATATTAATTGGATACATGCCTAGAGCACTCAAAGTCTTATGAGTTGTCAAGGAAATATTCTCACTCCTTGTTGCCATCTATAACAGAGAGGGAAGGAGGGAGAGAGATTGACTATAAACCAGAGATTCTATTTTGCTATTCTATACCATAGAGTAACTCCACCATTATTCTTAATCAGATACTAAACTGTGATTCAACTATAGTCGGAACCACATCATAAAACCATTTCCTAAAAACTACCCTCCTCTAGCTCAGACAGGAACATAGCATTCACATTATTTCTATCACATAAGTCTCATTAGGTTACAATAATAATAACAATTTGCAATGCCATTAAGAAAAGTCAAACAACCTAAAGTAACAGAGTTTTGGTTAAAAGTGTATACATCTTTGTAATATTGATCCAAATAAATGGGCATTATTTTACTTCAATTTAAAACGAATACTTAAAACATAAGTTCTCAAAAATCAGTTTTTACAAAAATAGCAAAAGAAAGGGAAAAATTACTAATTCCAAGATTCAACATTAACAATTATACTGAAATTGTTAGTGCTCTATCATATTCTATTTAATGAATGTTGGAAAGTTTCTTTTTATTCCTAAAAGTCCATCAGTGTTAGCTGATGTGTTGATTAAATCTCTTGATACCAGAAAATTTAAAGGTTGCAAAAATATTTTTTTAATAAAATTAAGGTTTTTTATTTTTAAAAAATCAATGGATAGCTTATAATTGGAATGTAATTGTTTTTAAAAAGATACAGAACTTTGTTTCTTATTTAAAAATATCGACAGGATAAAATTAAAATGATCAGTTTTATTTTAATTTTAATTTTTTGCTTAGTTAAACAAAACCAGTGGTGTGGATATTTTTTAAGCCAAAATGAAAATAAAATTGATATTATATATTGGTATATCCATAAAGATTATTATTTTGCTTGATAATTGCTGAAATCTAATAAGAAAGTAAGCAGGAGAAAAAGAATAATCAAACAGCTGCAAATATTCCTACTATTTCCTAATTCTCAGAAACTCTACAAGGTTACTGACTTGCTAAGTTACTAAAGCATTTAAAAACTCCACTTCTGTGATTCTTAACTTCTCTGAATGTCAGTGGTGTAGTGGTTACAGTCCAATACTGCAGGCCACTTCTGCTTCCTGCCAGCTGCCTGCAGTTTGGCAGATCAGCCTTCCATCCTTCCGAGGTGGATAAAATGAGGACCCAGATTGTTGGGGGCAATATACTGATTCTGTAAAACTGCTTAGAGAGGGCTGTAAAGCACTATAAAATGGTATATAAATCTAAATGCTATTGTTATTAACTTACAGCCTGAGGCAAAACACCACATTATTAAAATTTTACTCTCATCACTATTGACAAAGCAGGAAATCTCTATAAAATAACATACATCTTATGATGATGAACTCTTAAATGTTGGAAACCTCGATTAAATAATGTACAGTGCTCTCACTAGCCTTTCCATGATCCTCTGGGTTTGTTAGTAGTTATAATAGCAATAGAGTATAAAAACTTTATTAAATGAATACTAAGATTACATTTTCAAACTAAAGCCCATGTCACACTGCACCAACGGATGCAAAGAGGATGTAAAACAGACAAAAAAGCTTGCCATCCGTTGGTTAACGCGATGTACTCACTGCCTCCGTTTTGCTTCCTCTCTATCCATCCAGCATCCGTTTATTGACGTTTCATCCGCTCAGAAAGTTTTGAGCTGCCCCAAACTTTTGAGCGGAAAATGTATCCAATGCATCCGTTCTGCATCCTCTAGGCATACGGGGGACATCCGTTCTGCATCCATTACGCATCTGCTATATCCGCTAGGCATCTGCTGTGCATCCGCACAACTCAAATCCGTTCCAGTGGTAAACGGACGCAGGGAGGAAGCAGAACGGATGCGCAGCATTAGTAGCACGGATGGAGAAAGGATGAAAGCGGATGCAGCTCATCTGCTCTGCATCCTCTCTGCATCCGCTCTGCATCCTCTACGCTTCCGCTCTGCATCCTCTACGCATCCTCTACGCATCCGCTCTGCATCCGCTCTGCATCTTCTACGCATCCGCTCTGCATCCTCTACGCATCCTCTACGCATCCTCTATGCATCCTCTATATATCCGCTCTGCATCCTCTGTACAACCGCTCTGCGTCCTCCCCACGTCCGTTCCTTTCTGTGTTATCCACTCTGCTTATGCAAATTTTTGCCCCTTTTGAGAGCGGATAACAACGGATGGAACATTTTGCTCGTCCGTTGTGTCCTTTTTGCATCCATTGGGCAGTGTGACATGAGCTTAATATTGGGCAAATATACCCTCAACTGTTTTCATTTGTATTGCTGATTGCTTGGTCTTACAGAAGTGATTGTTCAGTTGCCATTAAGTCAGTATCAACTCTTAGCAATACATAAATAGATTCTCTCTAAAATGACCTATCTTCTATTTAATCTTATAAATCTCTCAAAGGCACATTCATTGTTATTGTAACCAAATCCATTCAGCTTTTTCTCAATGAGTTGAATGTGGTGTTATATTCTACTAAATTATTATCTGAGACTTATTTGATTCAGTTTCATGAATATTAACTGTGGCTTATTTGATAAATTCCTTATCAAGTGCCAGCTGATTCTCAGAATATCCTGATTGCAATGGACAACATTTTAGTTTAGACATCATACCTAAATAACAGCTAACGTCCATTTCTTTCAAAGCAATCCAAACAATTGATGTAATTTATATCATTTACATGATTAAGTAAATCAAGTTTACATTTGCCAAATTTGTCATTTATGTTTTCCAAATGACACATTTTTACAAAAACTGATGTACTTTTGACAGTTAATTCCAGAGTTGATGTAAAAATTATAATTGTACATACATTGAATTTAATGTATATACTTTCCACCTAGTTGGTTTATAAAACCAAGATTTATTTTGTACTCCGGAAGCTGGATTTGTCTGAGAGGAAACCAAAAAGGATTGTGGGATAACTCCTACAGCTAGCACCATTAGCCTCCATTACTTATCATCTCTGTCAAACCCTAGCATTACAAGTCATTTTTCAGGAGTTACTGATGGGGTAATATTCATGCTGCTCCATATTTTAAAAAAAAATTCCCATGGAAACACAAGAGAATATCAACTATCAATTGACTGTAATTATGTAATACATAGGTGAGGAATGATGGCCCCTTTATGATTTATGGACTTCAGTTCCCAGAATTCCTAAACCAGCATAGCATAGCTGTATTGGGAATTCTGGGAATTGAAATCCACAAGTCATAAAAGTTCCCCATCCCTGATGTAATAATTATTTATATATTCAATGTACACCACACTTTTCTTCCAAGCACTCAAGATGATTTACTGTAAGGAGAGTGTCCCTTTACTTTATCGTCTCAAAGCTATTCTGCAAAACAGGCTGGACTGATACTAGCCTCAAATCCACCAGGTGAGTTTCTATGGGTAAGGAAGAACTAGCATTTCCCTAACATGATCTAATATCTAAACCATTATGCTGCACTGGCTCTAAATCCTAAATCTATGAAATAATCCAATAATTCAAAGAAATAATACTAATATACAATACAGATGTTTATGAAAAGTAAGACAGCTTTCACAAAAAATGCTTAGCAAAGAATATAACAACAGAAAAACCAAATTCATGTTTGAAAGCAACATAAATACAATGGAACATGAAGCTTTCATGAATGCCTGGGATTTTCCTGGTGTGTAGAAGTGAATAAAGAGAAAAAGTTATATCCAAATTTTCTGAAGTTTGGTGAATCAGAGTCCCATTACCAATGCAAAGATAACAAAATATAAAATCAAAATGTTTACATGGTGATTTAAAAAAAAATTAAAAAATTTCATAGGGGAACATCTTCATCTCTTATTTAACACATGCATAGATCAATTGGTCAAGCACATAATAAAATAATAAACTATGACAATCTTCTATCTCACAGCAGTATATCTGCCTTTGGGTTTCATCAGGAATGAATTAATCAGCACACACTCAACCTGTGATAATCAGCAATGATATAGCCCAGCTAAACCAGAGGCAATCCTCCCCCTTCTGTTTTTGAATAAACTGTCTAAAAGGTAATATTCTAGTTAATTTAAGCTGCAACTCTCAAATCATTTGCTTCAGCAAAGGACCTCTGGGAACTTTATTAAACTGGGCAGGATGGTTTATAGACACAGAATTCACTATTAACAAAATATTTTATCTACCAAATTGCAATTTGTAGAGTTTCCATTTCCAATTCATTGTTTTCCTTTGTTTCTTCAGATCTTACTGGCTTTGGAGTCCAGCTATTTCTTGTATAAAGTATAAAAAGGATTTTTTTTTTTTGGTTCCTTCTAGGAAAGTCTGTATTCATATCTTCTAAACCTGCGGCTTCTCACCAAGTGATCCTCTTTCTAGACTGACAATGTAAGAGAATAGGGAAAAATATTAATTGGAATGCTAATTTAGTTATTAATACTGAAAGACATAAATTATTATATTACATTCTTTGTTTTGGATAGTTATACCACCTTAATATTTTATTGAATGTTGAGAATCATTAATGAAACAATTGATAAGCAATAGCATATTATGGCATGCAGTTCAATTACCCAAGTAATTAGAAGATTCAGGATGTAAAAAAAGGTAATTTGGTTAAGACGGTAAAAAATTGTCAAGGAAAAGAAAAGCCCAATTCCACCAAAATCTTTTATAGATTAAATGAAAGAGAATGAGTTTTGTTTTGACTGCTTATTTCTGATTTGTTCACATAAATCCAAAAAAATCAAACCTGGGGAGGTCTTAAAGAAGCTTTTTCTAAAGGCAACTCGACTAATTTTTCCTTGAGGAAGAAGAAGAAGAAGTTTCATTTCTCATACAAGAAGCTTCAACCAATGAAGAAACGAAATATCTTCTTTTTCTCCTGTTCCTCAAGGAAAAAACAGCCTAGTTGCCTTTGAGAAAACGATGACCTGGGCAACTGAAAATCTCCATAGACAAACCCAGGGAGGCCAAATTGATTTAATTATGCTTCACAAAATGCATATTGGAGTGCAAGTGCTTTTTAAAGATATCATCAGTCCAGAGGTCAGTACATACCTGCAGCCACTAAATTCTTTGAGGATGAACTTCTAGCACAATTACTGCATGGTGCACAACTTGGACTAACTCCCAACCTTGCATTCCTGGAAATTACCTGAAAAAAATCTACTTTTTTAAGAGCAATGTTTCCCATTTCTCATTGTGTCACAATACATTAGTGCCCATGGAAGCTGGAATGGTGAGAGTGGAGATCAGAATATGTCAGGGAGCAGTGCTGGATGTAGTCGATACTTTACCCTAAAGCAAGAGTTAACATACTTGCCGCATGTGACGTTTCACAATGTTTTCCCCTTCGCAGAGCTGGGGTGAGCATGGCATTACTGGATGGATTTGGATAGGAACAGTTTACAACAAACAGTTCTCTCCTCTAGGACTTTCTCCCCTAGGACTTTCTTGCTATCCCTGGACTATGAACAAGCAAGGGCCATACTCAAATTACATTTGGTCAACATAGACCAAAAAATGGATGTTGCTAATATTAGTTTCCCATGGCACCAACTATGTGTCATAGAGTTTAACATCTTAAATCAGAAAAGGGCCTTCTCCTTAGTTTTATATGTCTTTTATATGCTTTTCCTTCAGCACTACTGGCTAGAAGATATAAAAAAATAACATATCCATTACAAGTAGGTCTTGCCTAATGACCACTTTTTCAGTAATCATTTGAAGTTACAACAGTACTGAACAAGGAGACTACAACAAACCCTCAAAGTGTAGCTGTTGCAGCATACCCATTGTCATGTGGTCTTGATTTAGATGCTTGGCAACCAGTGTGCAATTAGATGGTTGCAGTGTCCCATAGTCATGTGATTGCTATCTCCAATCTTCACTGCCAATTTCTAGCAAAGAAAGTCAGTGGAGAAGCTAGCAAGAAATCATAACTTGTAGTCATGCTTACTGGCTGCATGTGATTTGGTTAATGACTGCAACTTGAACTGCTGGAACTGCCATCATATATCTATATGGTCACATTAATTGTTACTTTATGGCTACATCCCTTAGGAATGGAGTTGCCTATTCCAATTATGGTTGTTAACTGAGGACTACCTATATGTGTTGTGACCCAGGTGACCCAGGTAGAAACAGGCTATGATAGAGCCCTTTATTGTTTTGTTAAATTCCATAACAAAGAGCCCTACAATGGCCGGTAAGGCTCCACCCCACACTTTCCTGAAGGCAGCCACCCACAGTCCAATAAACAACAGCCAGTAATCACCAAAATCAATTTTCAGAGGCAGAGAGGAAGTCTAAAACAAAGTGAAAGCTGATGGGGAAAGATCCAGAGTCAAGGTCCACAGGGCCAGGTAGGTCCATGATGCAAAAGGAAAATCCATAGGGCAGAAACATGAATCGAGAAGTGTATGCCAAAGCAAACAATTGTACCTGACAAAGACAATCTATTCTGGCCTCTGCTTAAGTCAACCCAAGGCAAGTGTTCCTTGTGAGGAAGGGTAGGGCAACCTTCTTCTGAGCGATCTCACATACCTCCTTTGAGCTTGCCTCCACTCTACTCTCCATGCCCTTGGATCAAGGGGGGGAAACAGCTGTTCCTCATCAGAAGGGATCTGTTGCCTCTCAGCACCACTGTCTGCAACTGATCCTCCCCTGTGTCTACAAGGGCAGGCAGTTCTCTCTCCAGTCGACCACCTCCCCCAGTGCCTGAAGGGCTTGCAACACTATCATCCTCAGCGCCTGGCTTTTTCAAACATGCCAAGGGAGATGTGCTTTCCCTATTGGTTGGTCCCAGCTCCTCCTCCCCTCCCTCCTCCAATGGGACCACGACCATATGTTCCTGTGACTAGGATAAATCAAAACTATTGAACATCATGTACTGCCATTTTTATGTTGAACCCCAAAATGCTCCTGACACACCAAAACAAGATTTGCCAATCAACACTAAAACCAGTTTCTACTTTCTAACATTAATCCTGAAACAACACAAGACAGCCAGATTTTGTATGGCGAGATACAAACAAAGGATAGCTGATAGTCACTGAAACCACTTGAATATGGATAGCTAGAAATGGTTCAGGCTCAGGATCAATCTTTGGTTACTTTTTAGCGTCTAGAGGTGTGTCAGTGGCATGTCAGATAGGTTACTATATTCTTCTCAGGTTTGACAGAGATCTATAAGAGAAGTTAACATTCTTGAAATTCCTTCTGGATAAATTTAAATGCATTATCTAGCAAATGTATCAAATTGTAATAAAAATGTATCAAATCTCAATAAAAATATAGATTATTAAATGAAAACCAAATAAACCAAATTATGTTTACTCTGTTTGAATGGGGTCAGTATTTGCTATCCCATACTCTTCCTAACTCAAGTTAGTAATGAAATAAATCTCATTTACAATCAGCTGCAACCATATGGATTTCCAATGTGAATGTATAGTTCTAAAGGCTCTTTGTATATTATGCTACCATTTTAAATTTTATACTGCCTAGCTTGCTAATTTTAATGTCTTTTCTCTTTGATTGTATTTGTGTAGCCTGAGCAAGCATCTAGAATTCTCTATTTTTAATATTGCTTTTAGCCAAAATTCATTATTTCTCCTAACAAGCCTGATGTTTTGGATTTTTGCATATTGATTTCCTCGTGCTGGTTAATGACAACAATAAAGATGTTCACAGATAGATATAATTCATTTATAATTTTTTTGGAATATATATTATTCTTTAATGAATAGCTTGATTTCTAATGGATTTTTTTCCAGTTATTCCAGTTATCTTTGGAAGGAGCAGCGAGTAGGAAGGTTAATAAGTGAAAAACCAGAGTTTGTAAATTCTACTACAAATTGCATCTCAAGTGTCCAAAAATGATTTATTTATTTATTCTTGAAAAACATATCACCAACTTGTTGTACCAGTTCTTGGATTTTTGGGTATCTAATCTCTGTAACTTAAGTGTAAATTTTATCTTGGTTAGCATGTGTGTTTAGTTTTTCAAAAGTTCTCTGTTGCTGTCAATCCACTCTTCACTACAATGAAACACTCCTTCTAAAAGATATTCTAATTTTATCTGTGAAAATATCCTTACGCACGAATCTTTATACTGATGTCTCTGAATTCCTAAAACTGCTCTTCAGAAAAGAAACTGAACAGATTATAGATGGAATTGCTGAGCACAGCGCTGTGGGGATTTAAGCTGAAAATATTAGAACTGAAAATAGTTTCAAAACTTGAATAATATTAGCAAAACAATCATCACTGCTAAATACTGAGACTGTTCGCTAGGCAAAAATGTAGATAAAACCACTTCTAAGGCACTTTATACCGATTGCTGAGTAATTGAGAACTGATACATTAAGTTATTACTGTAGCATTGGTTTGTTGTCAGAAACTTGCCATGTAATTAAAGGAATGTGCCAGAGATCATAGAAATGGAGCCTGTTTGAAGCTTGACTTGTTTAAAATAATATTTTTAAATACGATAGTCTAAAAATATCCAGAATATTTAACATTTATTTTGAATGCAATGTATGTGGATTTGTTTTTAAAAAACGCTACAGCCAGTGCTTTGAATGGAATAGTATTGGTACTACAATCCAGATTTAGTTAGTCAGTCAGTCATTCAGTCAGTTAGCCAGTCAGTCACAGTATTAATGGATCACTATATGACTCCCAAAGAGGAGCTTCCAAAGAGGGACCAGAAAAAAATTATAAGACATTTTCATGTTGCATTCAGTACCACCAAGCATGGAAACACTCTGTGGGACAACAATGACCAATCTAGTAAAGCACTTATCTGCTGGTTCCCAAGGGAATGAAGTCAGTCTGGTAAGATATTTGTAAAATCAGTGCTCAACAATAAAGAAACCACTCCGTCCTATTCATGGAATTGTTTTGATTCTTTG
Organism: Laticauda colubrina; assembly: GCA_015471245.1. Taxonomy (NCBI): domain Eukaryota; kingdom Metazoa; phylum Chordata; class Lepidosauria; order Squamata; family Elapidae; genus Laticauda; species Laticauda colubrina. Next base: position 45,054,019 of record BLBF01000004.1, on the reverse strand, counting down.
CATCTGACAATGTCATTTGCTCTTCATGGTCATTTACAAGAAAGGAACACACCAGAAACAAGCCAAAAATGTTCTCCAATCTTCTGTAACCCCTGGTTGCTCTCCTATTTATCTTACATGTCTGAACTCACAACTCTTATCTTGTATTCTGATGGAGTATACTTCCTTGAGTATGTCATTCTCTCAAAATTTGTTCTGAGTTAATAGCTCTTTAGACCATTGCTTTTCTTAGCAGCTACTGGACCTTGTGACCTCCTGTCATATGGCTATGTAGGACACTAATCACTAGTTAAGAATTACCTTGTGTTACCAACATATATACATCAATTATGAGCATAAACTACAATGTCGGCTTCATGCTACAAAATTGTATATTCTTAAATGATAATTTCATTCTTTTCAAAAGGAAGGACATCATTTTAAGAAGTGAAAGACAGCCCTGTAGGCACTGCCTTCTTCATGCATATAAGCTCATTTTGACTTAATGAAATGTTTTATTAATTTAAATACCCCTGATTAAACAAGACTACCTACTCTTTCCTCGATACATCAAATACATCAAAGTATCAGTATACTCAAAACAAATTAATGAAGAGTCCAAGCAAATGTTAAATCTAAATTCACAATCCAAAATTATGAAAGGATAACACACAATAACACCAGTAATTTGGAATTCTCTGTTGGTCAAAAGATTGCTGAAGCTAATAAGGCATTTGGTCTCAAATCCATTGCTGTGGCTGCTGGAGCATGGTGCATAGTCACAAAGTACAGAGGATCAATAATTTAGTGAGTTGCTTCTTTGCTTGCTTCTTCTCTTGCTATTTCCACACATACCTCAGCACTGAGTGTTGCATCTTTGTCCAGAACAAACAATCTGATAAAGCATCTAATTCTTGTTCTCTCACTTGTACAAAAAACATAAGAGTAAAGAAGGTGTAAGAGGAGCAAGTAAATCCAGGGATTGGTCCACCTGTTTCACTTGGTTTTAACACAACTGCCCTAGGGAGGCCACATTTTTGTCTAGTTCTAGCCACCAAGAACAAAAAGGATGTTGAAGCCCTAGAAAGAGTGCAGAGAAGAACAACAAAAATGATTAAGGGCCTGGAGACTAAATCATGTGATGAACAGCTAAGGAAACTCGGTATATTTAGCCTAACAAACAGACAGCTTAAGGGATATAGGTATCCCTTAACTAGTTATATTTAGCCTAACAAACAGACAGCTTAAGGGAAACATAATAGCAAGCTTCCAATATTTTGAAGGGCTGTCACAGAATAAAGAGGGTTGATTTATTCTTCGTAGTGCCTGAGGGCAGTGTTGTGCCCCACCAGTGACCAGCAGAGCTGGCAGCAGACTCAGATAGTGAGGAGGTTGGGGACAAACATGGGCCAGTCCTGGAGTCTGGGGAAGGCTCTGATGAGTGCTCTGCATCAGAGGCAGAGGTGGGGCCAGGGTCATTCGACAGTTAACAGCTGCCTTCGGAATTGGAGATCAGTGGGGCAGAAGAACAGCTGGAGCATATTCCTGATGTGCACAGGCACAAAGCTACCAGGAGAAGGGAACAGTTAAGAAACAAGGGTTGACTTGGCCCCTCCCATAGGGAATAAAGATGAGTGAAAGGGGAATGGTCTTTGCAGGAGACAATTAGTGTGAAGATTCGTGACTCTCAGAGACTCCTTGCCAAGTATTTTCTTGAACAGCATTGCAGTTAGAAGCTATCAGCCTGGCAACTCTCCAAGCCTGATAAGGTCTGTGGTTGTAATTCACCTTTGAAAGACTGTTTGCCAGGACTTTGCTGAATGTGAATGATAGGAATTCACATTAGCCTCATAAAAAGGGGTTTTGTCAGGACAACGAGTCTATTTTGTGAAGCCTAGGTCAGACAAGACAGAACAAGACGCAATGAGTGGAAGTTCATCAGGGTAGATTCAACCTGGAAATAAGGAGGAACTTCTGGACAGTAAGAAAGATTAATCTGTGGAGCAGCTTGTCTCCCAGAGTTGTGGTGCTCCATTAAGCCCATGTCACACTGCCCAACGGATGCAAAAAGGACACAGCGAATGAGCAAAATGTTCCATCCGTTGTTATCCGCTCTCAAAAGGGGCAAAATATGCATAACCGGAGCGGATAACACGGAGGCATGGAGGACGCAGGCCGGATGCAAAGCGGATGTGGAATGGAAGCCTAGCGGATGGAAGCGGATGGGAGCAGATGGCACATCCGCAGGGCTTCCAGGGGGTCTCAGCAAAGTGGACGTGGAACGGAAAAAGCGGATGCAGAGCGGACACCGAGCGGATGAAGCGGATGCACAGCAGATGCACAGCGGATGCACAGCGGAAGCCTAATGGATGCCTGGCGTTAATTGCGCATGCGGGGAGGATGCATTGCGTCAGCCCCGTGGATATAACAGAAGCAGCTCGGAAGCAGGTCACCATTCAGAGGAAAGACCAGCTACTGGACGGATTGGCTGCCTTGCCTGCCCTGCCTGCATGTCTGCCTGCAAGCCTTGGTGCCGGCTTTGGTGCCAGCCTTGGTGCCAGCCTTGGTGCCAGCCTTGCTGCCAGCCTTGCTGCCAGCCTGCCTGCCAGCCTTGGTGCATGCCTCCCTACAAGCCTTCCTGCCAGCCTTGGTTCCTGCCAGCCTCCCTGCCAGCCAGCAATCCCACAACCATGTGGAAGCACAGCAAGCCTCAGCCATCTGCTGCCAGCCATTGCAAGAGGGACAGGGCTACCATCCCGCCCCCTGGCCCTCACTCTGGTTCTGCTGGGGCTTCTGCAGCACAGGCTCGCTCTTCTGGGGCTGGGGCTTCTGCTGCTTCTGCTTCTGGAGGAGCTGATGACAAGCACTCCAGCACCAGCCACCTCCACAGCACCTGCACCCTTCACCCCTGAGACTGAGCGACCAAGAGGAGTGCCAGGGACTCATTTTTGTCTTATAGCTTGTTGTTAATAAAGTCTATTTATGATTCACACACTTGTTTCATTTCTTTTTTTTAATAAAGTCTTGCTGGAAACTTTTAGAAATGATTTAAGCCTTTGCTTGCTTGTGGAATGGGTAAGGATGGCTTTGGAATGGGTTAGGATACCTGTGGGATGGGTAATAGCTGTGGGATGGGTTAGGATAGCAGTGGGATAGATAAACCTCCAGTGCAAGCATAGTGGGACTGTATGGTCCACCCTCCCAGGTGCCACACCTATGGCCCTTTATTATCAATAACGATATAATCAATCATCCACACATGTCAACATAAACACAACTCTTTATTAAACACCCTGTTCATTGTAGGCCAACCAAACATACATGACCCAATCTCATCTGTGTGATGAGACAGGCTGAAGGAAGCATCCATTAAGCATTTACCATCCTGTCTTGCCACTCCACTGCTCCAGCTGGGGAGTTGCACCAGTGTCTCAGGAGGTTGCGCTGCTTCTTCGCCTCACGTGAGGCTCTGTTGGGGCCTTGCACATCCTCAGTGTCAATCAGGTTTTGCCCTTGCCTCCATTCCCCAAGCTCCATGTCCCCATTGCCTTGTTGATGGTCCACAAGCCTGTTCTGCAAGACTGGGTAGCGAGTGCGCATGAGATTGTGCAGGATGCAGCAAGCTTCCACGATCCTCCTCATGTTCTCTGGGCTATGCTGCATGTTAGTGAGAAGTACCTGGAACCTGTTGGCCAGGATGCCAAAGGCGTTCTCTACCACCCGCCTTGCCCTGAACAGCCTGTAGTTGAAGATCCTCTCTTCACGGGTATTTGGAGGTGTAGGGCTTCATGAGTTAGGTTGTGAGGGAGAAGGCGTCATCCCCCATGATGAAGTAGGGCACATCTTGCTTGTCGTTGGGCAGGGGGTCTGGATCTGGGAAGCCCACCATGAGGTTGCGTTCCAGCCCCTCCTTGAGGTGACTGGCGTTGTATATCTGGGCATCTGAAGGTGAGCCGTTGCCTGAAGCATCGATGTACATGAACTTGTAGTCAGCATCGACCATGGAGAAGAGGATGATGCTGAAGGAGCCCTTGTAGTTGTGATAAGTGGACCCCAACTTGGCTGGAGCTTTGCAGGCCACGTGCTTGCCATCTATGGCTCCAACGGTGTGGGGGAAGTTCCACTTCTGATACCACTGCTCTGCAACTTTCTTCCAGCCTTCTTCAGTGGAGGGGTACTAGAGGAGCTCCTCCTTGTATTCTTCAATGATGGCCTGCACCACTTCTCTGACCACAATGCTGATGGTGTTAGGTGGCACCCTCCAGCCGTACTGCATGCTCCTGTAGGTGGTCCCTGAGGCCAGGTGGCGCAGAGTGAGTGCCACCTTGAGCCCAGGTTCCAGGCTGGGTGGGAAGTTGGTGTTTGTCTTGGTCAACCTGGGTGTCAGCTGCTGCACAAGTTCATCAAACATGGCTGGAGGCATCCTCATGAAGTTCTGGAATGCCTGAGTGTCTTCGCTCCTGAGCTCCACCATCAGCTTGTTGTACAGTCCGTCCTCTGCTCTTCTGGCGAACCATCTTTGGACCCAGACTTTTTTGGGGTGCCTCCTTTTCTTCCCGTAGTAGAGTTCACAGAGCCTGTAGATGGTTTCACACTGGTGCAGAAGGATGGTGGCTGCCGAAAGGACTTTGTCACAATCCACGGTGGACATGACTGGATGCTGTGGAAGAGCAAGAGTCAGATGAAGGCTGCAGAGGTCTGCACAGCTTGGCTGCTGTTCTGAAAGTGAGATGCAGGCGAGTTGCTCCCCCTTTTTATAGGCAGTATAGGTGTCCCTTTGCATCCTCTAGGCATCCTCTAGGCATCCTCTAGACATCCTTAATTTCCGAGATAAGTCCCCTCTGCGAACATTTTTTTCATTTTACACGCTTTGTTTCTGTGCTGCATCCGTTCTGCGTCCGTTCTGCTTCCTCCCTGCATCCGGGCAGATGCAAGTTGCGTGGATGCGCAGCGGACGCCAAGCGAATACAGCGGATGCGTAACGGATGTGTAATGGATGCGTCGTGGATTCGTAGCAGATGCAGAATGGACAAACTGGATACATTTTCCGCGCAAAAGTTTTAGGCAGCCCAAAACTTTAGGAGCAGATGAAACGTCAATAAATGGATGCTGGACGGATAGAGAGGAAGCAAAACTGAGGCAGTGAGTACATTGCATTTTCGAACGGATGGCAAGGTTTTTTGTCTGTTTTACATCCTCTTTGCATCTGTTGGTTCAGTGTGACATGGGCTTTACTGGAGGCTTTCAAGAAAAAAAAATGGACAACCATTTGTTCAGGATGGTATAAGGGCTCCTGCCTTGGGCAAGATATTGGACTAGAAGACTTCCAAGATCCCTTCATGACCTCTGATCTACAGTTTGAGCTATTCCTGTCCCACTTATAGAGTCATGTGACAAAGGCAGCATGAAATGAAACTCATAGAAATATCCCTCTCTACTTCCATGATATCAACACCAATTAAAAAACAATGAAACAGTAAGGAAAATGCTATCTTTTCATCTCACTAGGGATGTTCTAATAGCACTAATAGCACATTTATGCCAGTGTTGAGGAGCAAACCAATTAATTTCTTCCAACTGAAACTGGAGAGGGGAGGACATAGAATTTCTATTAGAAATGAAGTTAACTTGGTGGAACTTGGGATTTAGGGGTTGGTTTGCCTTCAGATCTTTCCTGATCCAGCAGATAGGAATTTTCTGATAGGTAATTTAATATAAATACTGTTTTTAAAAACAGTATTAGGGATATTTTTTAAAAAAAATACTTGACATTTTAGATCTCATTTTCTCGTGCCATTTCATTAGCACTAAGAATTTCAATCAGCAGCAATAAGTTAATAGTTTAAAGCAATGCCATAAACATATAATAGCTTCCTTTATACAACCAATGAAAAAAAAGGTAGTTTCCATTCACCTCCTTTTATTTTTCCCTCTCATTCAAAACCAGCTGCACTAGACAAGGGTCAAACCAAGAAACTCTTGTTACAAGGGACTTGTTAGCTTAGATAAGGTGGCTGTCTTGAAATTTGAAATAAGGTAGATATCTTAAACCTGAGGAAGAGAGATGCATGGATAAATTCTGCAATGTAAATATTGATAATAGCTAAAGACAGACATCACATGCAGTTTGAACAGATTGCTAGTATGCCTTGTAATCCATCCACTTGCAGGAATAGATGCAAATTAAAGATAATCACCATGGAATCAACTGATTCACAACTCTCAGAAGATCCTGAGGTAAACTTATTTGTTGTTGTATTCTGTATTTATAGCATAATTTTCAATTTTAAACATGTATCAAAACATACACAAATATATTTATTTTTAAAAAATATAAGCTAAAATGTGAATTTTAGATGTAAAAATGTATGAAAAGGTCTTTCAAGAAAGTGCATATTTCATACATTTTAAAAATACTTTTTGGCAAACAAAAATAAATCAAACAAATTGAATTATGAGCACAAGCAAATTTGGCTGGAATAAAAAAAATAGATCATTTGATCATCCATTGAAAGTTTATTTTTAATTTTAGAAGGCCTCTTCGTAGGGAAGGGATCTCTAGAATGAACATATGGCATGGATTCTAGGAATGTTTTTTTTTTTTTTATTGTTGTAGTACAGAATAACAGTTTCCTGAAAGACTGCCAGAGTTTTTCTGTGTCCCGTCTTATACCAACAAAATCAAGGCAGGATTATCTGAGTGTCTTTCTCATGTCCTTCTGTTTCTCATGACTGAATACAGGAAGTTCAGGACTGAGTACAGGAAGTACTTGACTTACAATAGCTCATTTAGTGACTGTTCAAAGATACAATGGCACTGAAAAGAAGTGATTTATGACTTTTTTATTGATAGGAACCTGCAGCCTATCTGAGGCTGCTCTGGATGGCATGAAACCTTTATCCTTCCAGTGGCTTTGGAGAAAGCTCTTCTTCAACCTCTGGAAATTGTTAGAATGAATATCACATTCCTGTGTGATTTTCAGAGGCTATGAAGGTCACACAAGAGCAGATGCCATTCTTGCGTGGCTTCTGCAATCTCCCAAAATTGCACAAAAATGGGGCATTGCTTTCACAAATAGTTGTTTGGTATTGGTGAATGCTGATGTGTCACCCTAAACATTATGCACGTGATTTTTGACATGCATGTCATAGGTTTGCTATCACTGTTCTAGTTTGATTGAACCACTATGCTCCATGTTTATCTACTCCATTCTAGCATGGCATTAGCAGCTTCCACAGGCTTCCAAAGATGGTGGCTTTGTCCATTCGCTTTTTCTCTACCTATCTCTATTTCAATCTGCCTGTTGCTCATTAAATGTGTCAGGGACATTAAATGTTTCTCCATTTTCCTGCTATTTCAATAAAATTATATCAACACCATTCCCTTCAGCTGATCTATTTCTTGTGCACTGAAAACATAACACCTAATAACCCTAATATTGTACCCTAATAACAAAACCACACCTGGACTGATAAATACTAACTTAAATAAATGTGGCTTGTACAGTTTGAAATGCCCTAACTCTAGATTTGCCAGCTGTTCAATGACAACAGTGTCTAATCTATGAAGGACCTTCATTCCCTCTCTTCCTCATATAGTAGTAGAGAATGGAAATTATTAATAACTGGAAGACAATTTGCAAGATGTAATCCTTTTACCAATTTATAACTGAAGCAACTTATGATGTTGACAATTTGCTTAGTAATTTAACACAAGGACAAAACTATTATAGAATGTGGTTGTTCAGCATGAAAAACAACACCAACTATGAAGAGGCTCCAAGTTGGATAATTTAATTTTAAGCTTCTGTGTCTCAAATTAAATTATAAGTTTCTGTTTCTCATATTTAATTTTAAGCTTCCGATCCTTTTTTTCAACTGTGAGTCCTGAACAAAGATCTCCTCTGCATCCTCACAGACTACTGGATGCAAAAAGGACAAGAAGCAGGCTTGGAAGTATTACATCCAGAGGTGGCATTCAGCAGGTTTTGAACCAGCAAATACCATCTCTGACTGCCCCTGCCCCCATCTATTCTCTGCCTCCCAAGTCGCAGCTGATCAGCTGCATCTTCTTTTGTTGCCCTGCACAGGAGAACGGAGCTGGAAATCAGGTTAGTGGAGTGGGGAAGGAATGGGACTTTTCAGTAACCTTTCCCCAGGAATGGGAAGGGAATTGGGATTTTGCAATATCCTTTTCTTGCCATGCCCACCAAGCCACACCCACAGGACTGGTAGTAAAAAAAAATTGATTCCCACCATTGATTACATCCTACTCAGTACTACCAAGGAATATAATCCTGTTAAGAGTTTATCACTTTACTACAAACAACTCACAGCTATGAAAATCAGACAGGCTGTTTTTTCCTTGCCTGCTGGCCACTAAGCTGATTGGTTTATTTGGCTATCCATCTCAGGAACTGAGATGAAGCTTCCTAATTCTGCATCGTCATTTTCAAATGGCAGCCCATGACCCAGTCACCTCTGTCGTGCCCTGGCAACATCTACAAGGAATGATTTTTGCCAACCTAATTACTTTCTTTAATGATTAGCTTATAATAAGGCAGTGCTCCCATACTGTTCCACGAAAGTGGCTTATTAGCAACGTCTTTCTCATGCTGTTAAGAGGACATTTTAATTTTGTTGAGCGTGATACAAAGAAGGCAATTTTCATTCAGTGCACTGAGACAAAAATAACCATATTTATACCGGAGATGTTTGGACACATTTGCTTAACACTTCCTAGGATCTGGTGCTTGGCAGATGCAGATGGTTGATAGCCCTATTCATTTTTATATAAGATTTAGACATGAACAATCCAAACACAAAAATTAGAAGTTGTGGATGACAAACAGTTGTTTGGTACATCTAGGTAAGAAATTATTCTTCCCTGTGACTATGGAATAGCAAAAAAAAAAAAAAAATCTTCATATGTTTAGAAACTATTCTTCCTGCAGGCAGATTTTAGAATATTTGCATTCACAGTCACCTGGTCTTCCAGGATAGTAAACCCAGGGTGGTCGGGTCTGGGCTGATGAATCCTCACATGCCGCTTCAGGCCAAGTCAGCAAAGAGAGCGGAAACAGAACAAAAAGAGCCTGCATAATTTGATGTGTGTTGAGAATCTAAGAGAAACACGCTTTACTTCTTAAGAAGTTCACACAGAGAAGAAAGAAGAAAGAAGTTCACACAGAGAAGAAAACTGTCAGCATTACTGGGTTGAAGTCCCAAATATTCAGCAAAAAGCCCTAGGAAATCTATTGGGTTGAGGATGGACATAAAAAAGAGGGGATTTTGTGACTCAGGAGAAGACATCAGGGCAATTTGGTCATTTGAAACTTCAACTGTCATCTCTGAGGAAAGAATGTGTGAGTGATAATGTGGATTATATCACTTACTTCAAATGATAAAGCAGCCTAAAGATAAAGATAAAAGTTCCCCTCACATATACCTGGTAATCGTTTCTGGCTCTCGGGGGCAGTGGTCATCTCCATTATAAAGCCGAAGAGCCAGCCCTGTCCAAAGACATCTCCATGGTCATATGGCCAGCATGACTAAGTGTCAAAGGCGCACAAAATGCTGTTACCTTCTCACCAAAGTGGTTCCTATTTTTCTACCTGCATTTTTACATGCTTTTGAACTGCTAGGTTGGCAGAAGCTGGGACAAGTAACAAGAGCTCACTCTTACATGGCACTAGGGATTCAAACCGATGAACTGCCAACCTTTCTGATCAACAAGCTCAGCATCTTAGCCACTGAGCCTAGTTTCTATTTAATTTTTTTCCTCCAAAATCCCATAGTGACTTTTCCACTGAGAGTAAGCAGCAAAAGGGACTATGGAGGTTCATAAAGAATTTTTTTATAAGCATTTACTCAGTGTAGAATGCTAATACTGAACATCCATCACACATTTGATCACTTCACAAAAAGACATTCATAAAGCTACCTGTTGTATATTTGGGGGGGGGGGGGAGAGTGGACAGCAATCCAGTGAATTCACATAGAGAGAAAATGCTGGCAACCACATTATTGTCAATGATGCAATTGAAAGTACCAGTAGTCCTCAACTTACAACCACGATTGGGTCTAGAATATCTCTTTTTAAGCAAGGTGGGTGCTAAGTGAGTCAACCCCAAATTTCTGACCTTTTTGCCATGGTTGTTAAATGAATCATTGCAACTGTTAAGTGAATCCTGTGATCATTAAGCAAATCTGACTCTCCCCCCACCCATGGACTTTGCTTGTTGGAAATTGGCTAGGAAGGCTGCCAATGGTGATCACATAATCCCGGGATGTTGCAACCATTGTAAATACATGCCAGTTGTCAAGCGCCTGAATTCTGACCATGTGACTGTGGGATGCTATGACAGTTATAAGTGAGAATACCGATTGTAAGTCACTTTTTAAAATATTGTTGTAACTTTGAATGGTCTCTAAATGAATGGTTGTAAGTTGAGGACTACCTTTGTGAAGGCTGCTACCCTCTTATCTATTTAGTAGAGCAGTCCCCACCCTTTCTGGCTTTGCGGAACTGATGAGGGGGGGGCAGAGGGGATGCATAAGTGGAGGGCAAATGCACACAGGTCCATTTGTGCAAGTGGTGGGCAGACCACACCCACCACTCACACAAATGAAGATTCACATGCATGCGCACTTACCCACTGCTTGCCCAAGGGGAGCTTCACATGCATGCTACCCCCCACTTCCACAGCCTGGTTCCGAATGGCCCATGTACCAGTAGTAGGCCATGTCTCAGGTGTTGGAGACCTCTGATTTAGTGTGTTCCAGTGTGCACCATGTGCTTGAGTATATGGCTGTAGTTGTTGCATAGTCACTTGTATCATTGTGATTGCATGAAATAACATTACTGTAAACTAGGACTGACTTTGCTTAGCTTTCCAAGATCACTTATGTTTGATGAAGTACTACCTTTCAAAAGAGTACTAATGCCATTTTCTTCACAATAAAATTTCCAAGTCCTTCACTTAAGGTCACTGTCACAAAGAAAACTCACTTAGAACTCCATGTAGTGTCAAACTATAAAATATATTTTTTTATTTTGTTTCTCCTATCCAGGAATATGATTGATGGAAAAATGATAACTTCAAGAGCATCCGTAATAATGAACCAGAATGGCTCAGTGATATAAAACAAATAATTCTGAATTATTTTTCATGAAGATATCAAGGAACAGAAACTGAGGGGTATTTGGGGAGTATAAATGAAAATTAAGAATTTATATCTCTGTATTTCAATATCTCTTAGACTGATTGTCAAGGAGCACCCCAGGTTTGGTGGGCTACAGGTCCAGTGGTACCTGAGAATTTTGTGGACTGAGTCTAGCATATGCATGAAGAAGACAAAAGAAGTTATTGCTTGTTTTATTTCTTCTCAGGAGACAAAATTTTATATTTCATATAAAATCTGCCTGTCAGATATGAGAAAAGAGCTTGATATACAAAATAAATATTTGATTAATTGGTAAGTTCCTGAAAGAAGCTGACCAGTTGATAAATTTTGTGCAAAAAAACCTCTCATTCAGCTAACAAATAATCAATAAGGCCAATTTCTTAACACACACACACACACACACACACACACACACACACACACACACACAAAATCCAAAAGCACTAAGCAGTTTGCAAGAAGCTGTGCTGGTATTATCAAATTTTCCATGCAATCATTGACCCTATTAACTCAGAGGGCACCTCCTGAAGATAACCCAGTATTTCTGTTTGGGCAGAGTTTACTGCTGGCTATTGAAGTGCTTCCTCTTGCTCTACCAAAATACAGCAAAGTAACACTTATGGCTAAAGCAAACAAAATGTTAAATGCATGGTCGCATTTAATTTTGCTTTTCCCCTTTGCAGGGAGGGGGAAAAAATGGCTGAAAAGTAGAACTAGAACTAAAAATTCAGCATGTGAATCAACATTTTCCTTTGCCCGATGCTACCTTGTCAGAAATCGCCTCCAAAATTGTTACTCACTATAGAAGAAATATTCTTCCTCCTAAGGCAAGTAGTAAATCATTTTTTGAGACAACGAGGAGAAAAGGATTAACCCCTATTTTTAGTACTCTATAGACCTGGCCCTGCTCTTCAGGTAGTCCTCAGCTTACAGCATTTGTTTAGTGACCAATCAAAGTTAAAAGAGCACTGAAAAAAAGTGAATTATGACCATTTTTCATACTTATGACTATTGTAGCATCCCCATAGTGGTTTGATCAAAATTCAGATGCTTGGCAACTGCTATGCATTTATAATAGTTGCACTGTCCTGGGATCATGTGATGCCTTTTTTGCAACTTTCTGACAAGCAAAATCAATGGGGAAGCCAGATTCACTTAGCAACTGCATTACTAAGTTAACAAACACAGCAATTCACTTCAAATCTGGGCTAAGGAAGATTGTAAAATGGAGCAAAATTCACTTAACCACTGTTAGCAATGAAAATATTGGGGTCATAAGTCAAGGACTACTTCAGTGGTGGTATTCAACCGGTTTTGCCCGGTTCTGGAGAGCTGGTAGGAGCAATGAGCAGTGGAGACCAAGGTTATCTCTGCTGTTCTGCTAGTTATCTCTGCTGTTCTGCTATTGGGCCCACCCACCCACGCAGTCTCCCATACTCACCTGTATTCGCTGAATTTGAAGTGCAACTGCTTTGCACAGCACAGAATAGCACTGTGTGGCAGCTGCTGAAGTGACTGGAATCGTGCAGGCTTGCAGGAGGTGAGTTAGAACGCCTCTGCACCTGCACAAATGCCTCTGCACCTGTGCAAAGTGGGTGTTTAGTGTGTGCATGCACATAAAGTGTGCCCACCAAGCCACACCCACTAAACCAGTGGCAACAATAATTGAATCCCACCACTGGACTACTTGTATTTAGATTTTCAAGGGAACACTTTCTGGGCAGTTCTTTTAATAAATGGCATTGTAAATACAAAATTATATTTTGTAATAATGGCATTCACTTATGCAAGGAACACTTCCATAATAATGTTCGTAGCCAGTTCACTAAATAGGATAATTTTATCACTGCATATTTTAACATAGTTTACACTATGAGTAAACATGACATGAAATTTTACAAAGAATGATTGCAAGAGCTATTTGTTCAGGAGGGCCCCATGTCCAGGACTATATTATTGGTGCTCCTGCAGCTTCAGGAATACGATGCTCCAGTCAGGTAGTTCAGTTGCAATCATTGCAAGAATAAAAGAGATGGCCTATTGGAGGATGATGGAGATGAGAGAAATGGCAGGAAAGACAGTAGCAGTGCAGTAATAGAAAGGGAAAGTATGAGTAATGAAATAGTGTGATACAATAATGAGAGAGATGGGAAGTATGAGAAGACAACAAGCAACAGTGGGAAGATGTCAAGATAACTTGCTAAGCCTTGAAGATATGACTAGTTTATCCTTGGTAAGAACACACTTCCTTAAACATTGTCACTTAATGAGAGCCAAGAAGCATGCCTTTTCAATGGTAGCCCCAGGCCTAATCTACTGGGAACTCTTCTCCCTGAAATTTGATAGACCTCTAGTCTCTTAATCTTCCAAAGGGCACTGAAGAGCTGCCCTTTCTCCCAGGAGTGGGATTCTACCACTTTGCACCTTTTCGCTAGAACCAGTTGTTAACATTCTAAGCAGTTTGGAGAATGGGTTGTCAGAAGAAATTACTAGCCTAATCCTGTAAGGAAGGCAGGAAGGAAACATCCTGGTGTTGCTTACAGAAACTACCTTTCCGTTAACCCTTTTTACATTCTTGAAAGGACTAGACTTCCTGTCTCAGGAACGTCTCTGGAGGTTTTTTTCCCCTCCTTTGCTGGTACTTTGCTTATGTGGAATGACCATTCAAAGTTACAATGGCACTGAAAAAAGTGACTTAGGACCGTTTTTCACACTTACGACTGTTGCACCATCCCCACAGTCATGAGAGGCCAGGTGAGAAGATGGGTGCCTCAATGTGAGTGATATTGAGTTGGCCACATCCAACCAATAACATGACCACCAAGGCATGTCCACCCAGTCACATGACCGCCAAGCCATGCCTTCCACTTAAGCCATGCCCACAGAACCGGTTGTTAAAAATTTTGAATCCTACCTCTACTTTCCCCCAAGTGTTGGGAGTGAGATGAGGTGAGTTTAATATTGTAAATCATCCAGAATTACCTTGTGGTAAGATGGACTGCCAATAAATTAAATAAATAAATGGCATCAGGTTTTTGTTTCTAATGTTTATGGTGTTAGTAGTTTTCATATAGTTTTATGTTGTTTTATTATTGATATTCTTTTTATTCTTGATTGGAAGATACTCAGTGTTTGATATAAGATGGGCAACTACATCAATATTTTAAATAAATAAGTAAATTTTATAGTTATGGGGAAAAGATGAAAACTATTTGTAAATCACTGATTTTAATAGAAGTAAATAATACCTGGAGAAAGATTAATTTTGCCAGGGATAAATTAAAAAAAAAATCCACTGGATATTGGCTTATTCGTGCAAAAGAATCAAGAGAAAGAACTATTCCATTTGGGAAGGCTATTTGATGTATTTCACAGGACAGGAAATAACAAATTAGCATGTTAAATATTATGTCAGATTCTATAGTAAACAAACATTGGACATTGAACAGATTGAGGAGTATTTCAATATAATACAGTGTGCCACACTTAAAGAACAGCAAAAGGAAGCTCTCAGTAAATCAATTACTAAGAGGAAACAATATGAAAATTGAAACTGAAAAATTCCCAGAATCAAATAAACTTTATGCAACATATTAAAAGGCTTTCCAGGTAGTTCTAAATGAACCTTTAATTATTGAGATTCAGTGACATCAAGTAATTTCTCTGTGTACAAATAGGGAAACAACTTGTCCAATCCAGATTCACATAAACCAACAGATTCACCCTCATCCTGATCAGAGTGGATTTGTCCTGAAGAGATATACAACATGAAGGATAATTTTAGATATATTTGAATGTTATTGATGATATAAACTTATAAAAAGTTAAGAAAACAGCTGTAGTTTTCATGGATGTGGAAAAATCTTTTGATCATTAGGAATGACTATTCATATTAACAATTCTGGAAAAGAGGAACTGTGGGATGAAGTTTCATACAGGGATACAAAAAGAAACATCAAATAGTAAAAGGATTTTTAACCCAAAAATATATTATAATGAAGAGAACCAAATAAATTGTCCTCTTTGCCCTTTTTTATTTCTATTGTTCTTACAACAATTGAAATTACCAGAAAATTCAATTTTTAGGAATTAATAATTGTCCAGAACATGAAATTATATGCTTTGGAAGATAATTGCACTTACAGTCATCTGCTTAAAGAATTCTGTAGAACTGTTTAATGGAACATATAGAGCTGTATAGTTAGTGATCTGAATATTTAGATTTATAACTTATAAATGAAATAATATTGGTTCAATCTCCAATTACTGTAGTATAATTTTATCATAATATTGATTCCAACCTGAACCTGATATAGGATATTTTAATATGCAGATTTATATTGATGACATTTTGTTTAGTTTTTTCTTGACAGTTTTGTAGTGCCTGCAAAACTCTTACTCATTTACAACTTGAGTTTGGTTATTTTCTTGCAGAAATTTCATTGCCCAACTAAATAACATCATTAATGATGTTACGTAGTTGGGTAATGAAACATCTTCATGAATACAATCAAGCTCAAAAAGTACCAAGTTCAACCCTTAGCTAAAAATGTTTGCTTCTATTGCTATTTACAACTTGCTTTTTCTATTTTTAATGTTTTTTTTCTGATTATACTCATAAATTTAGTACTGTTTTAAAAATAAAATAAAAGGAAATCCAGGTTAAAAAGATCAATTACGTATCAATTTGTGTTGGCTATATGATGTTCCAGTCCTAGGTTGTAGCATTAAGAGAATCTTAGTGTCATGAACTCACATTCCGGCTGAAGTAAATTCAAAATTTGTTGTGTAGAGAGTTGTGTGCACTGTATAGCAACCCTACCTTAGTGTTCTAAAATTGGGCTGTCAGTTATACCTGAGACTTCCAGGGAAGAATTGGGAAATTTAAAACTGTTCCATGAAAAGCAGAGCTGATGACCACAGTGGAATGTAGAATTGGCAAGTAAACTAGGTCTTTGTAATTCCTTTCTAGACCAGGAAGGACTTGAGATCACCCACAAGTGCTGCTTGACAGTTGCTGCTGTGAGGAGATCACAAGACAGCAGTCTCTGGCAGGTTTAGAGCTCTGGGATACATGGGAATAATCTTCTTGTGCAGTAGTGTATTAACCATTAAGCAGACTAAGCATGTGTTTAGGGCAACAGGCTCAAAAGGGGAACCACAAAGTTGAGACTATGGCTTCATTTGTACAGTATGTACAATGGAGGGGGGCACTAAGATTTGTCAGTGCTTAGGGTACCAGGGAGCCTTAATTCGCTACTATTCTTGTGGCAACTGTAGTGGACTTATTTTTTTTTTTTTTCTGGAATAAAACAACAAAAGGCTGATTAAAACTCGGATTTTAGAAAGTCACTCATGGACTATGTTCAGATCAATTTGAAATAAAATTTTGGAATTATAAAAAAAAATCTCCCATAGAATATGTTTTTATTTTTAATTATTTTTTTAAAAAAACTTAAGACGATAAAAAGTGGACATCAGGGAGAAATAGAAGGAACTAAAATTACAAATGAAGGAGAAGAACACTCAAATTCAAGTTACATAAGGAAGCAAAGTAGCCCAACATTGGACATATTGAAGGATATTTATGAACAATGGATCCAGAAGTTAATATTGAGAGTGTCTGCCTCTATAAATTGTATTTTTAAAATATTATGGAGGAGGAACAAGTTTTACCTGGAATGATTGGGATTGATTTGAAAGTAGATTTAAAAATGACATGCCATTTAAAAATGACATGGAAAAAGATATTTTTGAATTTTTGACATATGAAACAAACCAACTAATGCCTTAATAATTAAGATGGATATGCAAATAATAAACCAAGAGGGATACCTGGATAATTTTCCTATAAGGTGTGTTAAAGCTTTGAAAAAAATTGTAGGAATGGATAAAGAAAAAAATGAAAAGTAATCAAGTTCTAAGACATTATTTGAAAGGACTAAAGTTAAAAATTGTTAGAAGTAAAAAAAGGAATATAAAGTTGATTTATTTGAACAAAGGTGTGTGTATATATATATATGTGTGTGTGTGTGTGTGTGTGTGTGTGTGTGTGTGTGTGTGCTCCTATCTCTGAAAACCTTTAATGGATTTTTGTGACAACAAGATTGAAATGATGAGGTTTTATTTATTTAAAATATTTATACTGCTGGCCATCTTTTATCAAACTCTAGATATATTGATTTTTTTTAAAAAAGAGATGGGATATGGGAAGAAGAGATCATCTGTATTTTAAGAAGATTCAATAAGTGATGAAAATCATTTATATTTTTTTGTAATGCAGAAGCTTCTTTACATATTTCTTTTTTATAGTTTTTTTTTATTTTTCTCATTGTTATTTATAGTTTTTCTTTTTAGTCTTTTCTTTTTGTTTGCATTAGTTTTTATTGTTGTAAACGGTAATCTTTAATAAAATCACTAGAAAAATAATTGCCAAGTTACAAATAGTGTCTCTGTGAGATGTAATATAAATAAATCAACAAAAGTATAAGACCACCAAAACGGTATTGAGAAAAAGAATTAAATGTCTTTGCTAATATTTTAATGTTATGACCAAGTTTAGCCTTGCAGCAAGCAACACATGAACATTGCAGAGATCTATAGATTTTCTCTATGCCATGGGCAGGAATTTTTTCATTTCATATATCATTTGTACCTCGCTGCAGTGATTCTGTAAAGTCACTTTCAAACTCACAAAGTTGGAAACAATGGCAGGTTTTATTCAAAGTGTTGCTCTTTTGATTTCTAATGTTGGATATTGTATTTTTGAGAAATTATGTCCAACAGTAATTATTTGGCTGTCCAGAACCCGATCTAGCATTTCTATGCACATGAAAATAACAGCAAGAACAACTACGACATGCATGTTTTCTATAAGGACATTTTACATGAAAGAGATAATTTATTTTGAAGGTGTGATAAGATTTAGCTGATTTCATGTCTTACAAAACAATGTAAATCAGAAATGTTATATATCTTAAGAAAACTCACTTAGAAGTCACAATCGAAGAACTATGTTATGTTTGGTCTTCCACATTTATCAATCCAAAGCATGCCACCCTGGAAAATAGCAATAGCAATAGCACCTAGACTTATATACCACTTACTGTGCTTTACAGCCCTCTCTAAGCAGTTCACAGAATCAGGATATTGCCTCCAATTATCTGGGTCCTCATTTTACCCATCTTGGAAAGATGGAAGGCTGAGCCAAACATGAGCCTGGTGACATTCGAACTGTCAAACTGCTGGCAGCCAGCAGTCATCATCAGAAGTAGCCTGCACCACCGTGATTCGTGAGGTTTACATTACTGGATATTTTCAAGTTGTTTTGCAAAAATAGTAAGTCTCAAATCAGAAGACACTTAAAATGCGACACCACTGATAAAATATTCAAAAATAGAAAGAACAAAAATGGACCATATAAAAGTAGATAGGTGATCTAAGAAAAAAGCCCTTCACCCAAAAAACACCAAGTAAAATGTCAATCCTGAACAGAAAGCTTTAAATAGTTTCCTTAAAAATTGGGGAAGTCCCTTTAATGGGAAATTAATTCTAAGAATTATGAAGCATGAATGAGAGGTCACACAGGCTACCAATCAACACCATTCCCATCGGCATATCTTCATAGTATGTGGCAGTGCGTGGAAATGAGTAAATGACTAGGCTCATATTACCTAGCATAGTTTTTTCAAATATCTGAATGCATGGATAGTTTATATGTTTGCTAAATGTTTTATAATTTTATATTTTAATACCTTATAATACCTTTTACATAGGTATTCAAGAGATATGATTGACCTCTACAAATGTTACTTTGTATATTTTATTTTATATACTATGAACCAGGATAAATATGGTGTAATACAAAATACAAATAATTTATTTATAAATTATACAAACTCTCTCTCTCTGTATATGTGTATATACATATACGTATATATATATGTTTTTTTAAGCTTTCACGGGAACTTACATGTGTGCTGTTTAGCTTCCCTCGGGTATTATCCCACGTCATTGTAGTTCTGTTAAAGTTGTAGCAACGTTTCAGCAGAATCTCATCTGCCATCATCAGGCTTCTGTATGAATTTGGGTCTCACAGCTTCTGGTTTCAAATTCGAGGCTGGTCTATTCTGATTGGCTAAGAGTCTAGGTCTGTGGTCACTGGACTTGGAGTTTGATTGATTGGTGTTTCTGGTTTCTTCTGTCTGTTTTGTGGCTTTGATTGGCTGGCAACACTCTGTTCCTGTGTTGGAGGCTTTCTGTGCAGCTTGGCTTGGTGTGAAAGGACGGCTGTTATACCTAGCTTCCTAATGGATAACAGCCATCCTTTCACACAAAGCCAAGCTGTACTGAAAGCCTCCAACACAGGAACAGAGTGTTGACGTGGGATAATACCTGGCCGATGGACACAAAATGTATGCATAAAGGACACAGCGGACGAGCAAAATTTCGGGGGTGGCTCCATCCATTTTCATCCGCTCCAAAAATTGGTGAAAATTTGCATAAACAGAACAGAAAAGAATGGACATGGGTAGTATGTAGCGGGGATGTTAAACAGATGTTCATCGGAAACCTAGTGGATGAAAGCGGATAGAAGTGGATGACACCTCCGAAGGGGTTGCGGGGCAGAATTTCGAAGTGGACACATAGCAGAAGGGGTGGATGCATAGCGGATGAAGCGGATGCATCAGGTACACCTATAGGAAACAAAGGGGATGCCGCGTGGATGTATATCGGATGCAAAGCGTTCACTGTGCATGCGGGGGGTATGAATTGCATCCGCTCCGTGGATATAAAAGGATACAGCACACACACAGTCAGCATACAGGGGAAAGACGTGCTGCCAGATACATCTTGCAGGAACACCATGGTTCATCAGTCAGGCAAGAAGAGGAAGCCCATGCCTACACGTTCAAGCCCTGGCAAGGTGAAGAAGGCCAGAACCAGTATCCCATCCCCGGCACTGACTCTGAATCTGCTGCTGCTGCTGCTGCTGTGGTTGACCAGCCCCAAGGCCCTCAAGCCCCTCAAAGTCCTGCTGCTGAAGGCCCTGCTGCTCAAGCCCCTGAAGGCCCTGCTGAAGCCCCTGCCAGAGGGAGGAAGAGGCAAGGGAAGGAGAAGGGAGAGAGGAAACAGTACACCATTTCTGAGGAGCATGAGGATGAGGTGCTGGAATGGCTGAGGGAGAACGAGTACCTCTGGAGAAAGGGCCACAGACTGTATCGGGACACCAAGAAGAAGCAGGCAGCTTGGAGAGACAAGGCAGAGAGCCTGGGGTACACTGCAGAAGTACTCCTTGGATGGTGGAAGTACATGCACACCTGGTATGGCAAACTACACCTCAAGAAATCTGGGCAGGCCGCTGTCAAGCTCACTGACCAGGAGAAGTACGTCATTGCTAAGTTCAGTTTCCTGGAGGGTGAGATCCGCCACCAAGGAGCAGCCCCTCTGAGACCCCTCTCCCTCAGACAGCTAGTCCTCTTCCAGCCAGGAGCCAGCTACCCTGGCAGGTGTCTTCAGAGGGTTACCCTCTTTCTCTATTTTACAGTTATCTCCCCTAAAGGTTACTACATAACCAAGATTAACTAAAGCCCTTACTGATAGCAAATTAAATTTCAGTTTAGGTACATATAACATAGTTAAATGTTCATTTATGCAAGAACAATATGCAGTACCTTCACCTGATGCTTTCATCTTCCATCCATTTGCCAATGAAACATGTTGTTTTCTCGTGGACATCTTTACAAACCTTTTTCTATCTTTGGTAATGCACTGTGATGCTCCACTATCAACAACCCACAATTTATTGTTTACAGTTGAATTGCTAGACATTGCTAAACTAACATTTTTTTGGCCTTCTGGTGGTTGCCAGTATTCTGTTGTTTTCCCTTTTTACAGAATTTAGCTATATGTCCCCTAGCCCCACAAGGAAAAACATTTCCTAACAGTATAGGCAGTTAAAGATAAATCCTATTCTTGTGGTTGTTCCTTCCTCAGTTGGTCCCTATCAAGCCGTCTTCTTGCTTCTTCTAACAACCTTCCAGTTATGTCAGTTAATGTCAGTTTATCTCTGGGCAGGACTTCCAGTGAAGATACATAGTCATCATAACTTTCATCCAATGAGGAAAGAATGATGTAAACTTGATGCAGCTCTGAAAATATTAGTTCTTTTTCATGTAGCTCTTGGAAAGTTCTTTTCATGAAGTTTAAATGAGCTAGCATATCTCCACCTTTCAGAAGATGTGCTCTAAACAGTTTACATGTAAGATGTATGCGTGCACCTACACTGTCACGAACATAAATACTCTTCAAATTCTGCCAACACTTAGTAGCAGACTCTTCTCCATGAATATGGACTAGTTGCTGGACACTCAGTGTTAGTCCAATTATACAAAGAGCTCATTAATTGTTCTGTTTAAAGTCAGCAATCTTCTTGACATCATCCTCATTATCTGGATCCCAAGCATTTACATCTGATGGATTTTGAACTACATTCCATAAACCTTCTTTACGCAGAAGTAAACTGCATTTCATAGACCAGAAAACATAGTTTGTTCCATCCAACCGGGTTATCAGTCATAGACTTGTGGAAGTGTCTTGTGCCATCTTTACCAGGATAGTAAACCACAATTAAATAGCAAATAGCTGTCTATATACAGTCCTGTGCATTCACACTAACTCTCAGTTATCTGAGCCTGATATGGCCTGGGCCCATAACCAGTGTTGAGGTAATTCCTCGTTAGGAGAATGAGCACATACAGGGAGATGTATAGAGAGTAGTGTTGGAATAATACACAAACAGTACACAGATACACTGCACAGTAAATGTAGGTTTTTACTTCCAGAAAGGTTAAGCAAAGTCCAAAATAAGCAGTCCAAAAGTCATTCACAGGTTAATCAGTCAGTTTTTCAATCCAGGGATATTCCAGTAACAAAGTCCAGTCTCAAAAACAGTTAAGTATCAGACTTATATTAAATCCAGTAATATCAGTCAATTAAGAAAAATGGAGCAACGGCAATACTTTCCAACAGAAGGAAACAAAGATACACTCATACTCTCTTCTGAGACTAAGGCTAATATAATCCAGGTTTCTTGCTCCATCTTAATGCCATTTGAGAAACCACACCCAATTTCATGCTCTTGCATTCCCTTAAAGAGAGTACTAAAATGTTTATCCTGGTTTATATATTTCTAACCCAAATACCTGTTAGGAGACTAACAGGCCAGAGGATGCATAGAGGATATAGCAGACGTTTAACGGATGATAACAGACATAGAACGTTTGTTGCCCATATATGTCACAGATGTACATCGTATGCGGCGGAAAGTTCATCCGTTCAAAAAGTTTTGTGCAGCTCAAAACTTTTTGTGCGGATGAAATCGCAGAGCATATGAAACACGTATGCAGTGAGTACACAATGGATGCATAGCGTTTTCCAATGGATGGCAAGCATTTTTTAACATTTTACATCCTCTTTGCATCCGTAAGTGCAATGGGACCGGGCCTTACATAGACTGCTTCTCCAGAAAGAACTGAAAAGAAATGTACTCTAACATTATATGCCAGGGGTCTTTTGATGACCAAAAGCCACAATTAACATTTTTTTGGAGGTTGAAGTTTGCAGAGTGAGTGGGGCAATGATAGCTTAAATACCCATTTTATTAGTTCCCTGTCTCAGAATGAGGTCACTGTGTATATGGTTGAAGGGCTGCTAGTTGTCAATTGAACCATTTTCACAAAGCAGTTGGAACTGCAATTCTGTATTTGCAAGGAACATTGAGAATATTTGTTTTGTACATCTGCCTTCTCTTTGGAGTTCTCTTTAATTTGTTTTAAACTACATTCAAGCTTGAAAAAAATCCAGAATGCATACAAACACACACTCATATTTGCATATGCATATACATGTACATGTGCATATTCATACTTCATTTTCTGAAGTCATGAGAGTTTTATGAGTTTAATTTTTAAAATCTATGTGAAAATCTGAACTAAATGGATGCAGCTTTCAGTATATCGATTGTGGCATTTATTAATTTTCAACAAAATTAAAATCCTAAACCAAAGTCGTGAATGAATTTCAAAAACCATACTGTTTTCACAACATTTGATCATGGGGGAAGAAGTTTAGTTTTACATATTCCTGTCTTTGTTTATGCTTTAAGGAGATTCCTGAGTAATAAGTTTGGGATAAGATATCCAAATGTATCAGCTGGATCTTTATTGAAGAGATGTCACATTTAGCTGTATAATTTTTAAAAAATGAAGGTTTGCATTTTGTAGACAATTATATATTTATTTAGCTACCCATCTCATAAAGGTGAATCTGGGTAGTGTATAAGGTTTGAAAATACACACGCACACACACACACACACACACACTATCAGAATCTTTGAGGGGGTATCATTCTGTAAGGCAGGTGCTACTACTGAGAAGTCATGACTCCAGGATCCAACAAATCAACAGTTGTTTGATGAGAGATATTAGGAGTCAGCGGTGGGATTCCAAATTTTTTCCCACTGTGCCTGCGCGCACAGCCATGAAAAACTGCCGTCTGTCAGCACTGGTGAGGTGAGCTTTTTTTTTTAGCTCAGGAATAGCAATCCGCTCTGCCGCATAAATCAACTGAGCTAAAAAACAAGATAATATAGGACAGAATAGGGTGGGTGCGAGTGAGAGGGGCCAGCCAGAGATGGTATTTGCCAGTTCTCCAAACTAGTCAAAACTTCCATTACTGGTATGTCAGAACTGGTCCGAACCGGCTGAATACCACCTCTGCCTGGAGTATGTCCTATCTCCTAGATGTGGTGGAGCAAACAGAGACAATGGGAAAAACATGGATCTGCAAATAGTCTGGTCTTATGCCACACAGGGCTTCATATGTGATATCCAGCACTTTGGATCACATCTGGAAATCTACTGAGAGTCACTGGAGTATCTCAAGAAACAGCAGTATTATATGAGCATAATGAGAAATGCCAAAACTGCCTCTGCCACCGCATTCTGGACCAGTTGCAAATTCCTAGCACTCTTTAAGGACAGCCCCATTCATTCATTCATTCATTCATTCATTCATTCATTCATTCATTCATTCAGTTTGTATAGTCCATGTATGGTTGATTACAGTAATTCCAGTGGGAATTGATGTAAGGCCTGAATCACTATGAGCAAGGCTTCCCAGTTCAGTAATGGGTGTAATTGGCACAAGAAGATGAACTAGTGCAAAGGTTTCCCTAGCCTATACTCTCTCAGGGCTACATTGTGCCCCTGGGATACACTGAATGACACACTGAATCAGTGATATATCTCACTGATATAATAATTTGGAAGTAAGTCCTCAACTTTCGACCACAACTGAGTCCAACATTTATATTTATATTGCTAAACCACAAATTTGTGAAGTAGGTTTTGCCCCATTTTACAACTTTCCTTTGCCACATTTGTTAAGTAAATCACTGCAGTTGTTAAATTCGTCACCTGGTTGTTAAGTGATTCTGGTTTTCCCAATGACTTTGCTTGTCAGAAAGTCGCAAAAGAGGATCCCATGTCTCTGGGTCATTGCCACCATCATAAATGTGAGTCAGTTGTCAAGCATCAAAGGTAAGTCACATGGCCATGGAGAGAATGCAAAGGTCAGAAGTGTGAAAAAAGGTCATAAGTCATTTTTTAAAGTGCTATTGTAACCTCAAAGGGCTACTAAATGAACTGTTGTAAAATGAGGACTATCTTTTTATCGAGGACCTAGGCCAGAGCTTATCCAGTCTCAGCCTAAAGCTAGTCCTGAACGTTGTTGCTACTTGCTTCTTCAGATCCCCATCCCACCCTGCAAAATGTGTACTGAGTTCAATTGGGAGTCATACAG
Organism: Laticauda colubrina; assembly: GCA_015471245.1. NCBI lineage: Eukaryota > Metazoa > Chordata > Lepidosauria > Squamata > Elapidae > Laticauda > Laticauda colubrina. Next base: position 45,028,989 of record BLBF01000004.1, on the reverse strand, counting down.
AATTAAAGATTAAAAAAATAAAATAAAACTCACAGTCACTCCATCTAACAAGCTGAGTCATTATCAGTTGTGATGGCTGTTGCCCTCTCCCCTTGCCCAGGATTTTTTTTTTTTTTCAAACTATTGTTAACCTCCTTTTTCTGACGATGGTCCTACTTTCCCTTGTAAGTAATACATGGATTTGGATTTTGTGCTACTGTCCAGAAAGTGTAGTAAAAATATTGCAACCAAGATAACAAATGGATTTTTGCCCAATATTGTCCTTTTGAAAGATCAAATATGCAGAAAACTTCCTCAGGCTTGAGTTTGAGGCATAGGCTTTTTCAGCACAACCACATATCAGTTCCAAATACTTGTTCTTCATATTTCTGTTTAGCAATTGCAAGGCACAGTAGAAAGCTGTGTGAAATACAGTCCATCTAAAAAGAAGGATTTCGATTTCAATGCAAAACACCATTCTATATCCTGTTTCTTTTCTGTAACGGACTATTCCCTGACTTCTTGTATTATGGATGAGCTCATTGACTCTCTGAAGGCCACTTACAATCCCTCTGCTATCACCACAGATAATATGCTCAAATTTCTTGTGCATCAGTTATACTTCACATGGCCATCACAATAATAGCATTAAAATGGTATCTGCGACTAACACATTTTTTTTTAGACACAAAGCATTGTGATTTGAATATTGTACACTCAGGGATTTTAGACTCTAAAAGTTGCCATCAAACGGGACTTTTTAATGGGAAGAAAAGGATCACTTGTTAATATGTGCAGTATAATCAGATTAACATTATTTAATTAATTTAAATTTTAAATCAAGCCATATTTATCTTCTGTCGCCTTTGTTTCATCACTTTTTGAATTGTATGTCATTCCACAAATCAGAAAAGTTGTACAATATTAATCTAAATGCACATTCATCCCCAATTCCACAAATTCATAAAGATATGGGAAAAGAGGTTGAAACTGAGTGGAGTGTGAAATGTTGGGTTGCATTTCAGTGGCCCATAGAAGTATACAGATAATCCTTGACTTATGACAAAGTGGCCCAGAATGTCTGTTGCTAAGCAAAACAGGAATTAAGTGAGTTTTGCCTCATTTTACAATCTTTCTTGGCCCAGTTATTAAGTAGACCACTACAGCTGTTAAATTAGTAACATGGTTGTTAAATGAATCTGGCTTCCCCATTGATTTTGTTGTCAGAAGGTTGCAAAAGGTGATCACATGCAGGGGTGGGATCTGACAGGGTTAACTACCAATTTGGTCATTTATGAGGTTCGGTGATTTATGATGTACTTCCCTGCACGCTGCAGATGTGCGCCTGTAAATCGTTATCAGCATGCTGCATGCAGAGAAGCAGCCTTTCAAAAAGCCCTTTTTTCCTGCTTTTTAAACTGCAGCTGTGCCTCCCACAGCAGTTGAAAAATCAGGAAATAAAGCTCAGGTAAGAACCCGGGTGGATGGGTGGCCAAAAACATCAGCTGCTCTTCAGAGGTACCAGTTCTACAGAAGTGGACAGAACCGGTAGAAACCCACCCCTGATCACATGACCCCCAGTCACTTCAACCATCATAAATACATGCCAGTTGCCAAACACCTGAATTTTGATCATGTGACTATGAAAATACTGCAGCAGTCATGAGTATATAAAATAGCCATAAGTCCCTTTTTAAAAGTTCAGCTGCAGCTTTGAACAGACACTAAACAAATGTTTGTAAGTTGAGGGTTACCTGGAATAGGAAATCTGCAAATGTTTCTATTTTCTTTGCCATTTTCTGTTTGCCATTTTTTTGGGGCCAGGAAACAAAGTCTTTGTTTACCAATTAAACAATCCAACAATAATAAACATATTCTATTTAATTCCATAGCAGTTTTAATGACGGATAATTTAAGGAAATTGGTCATCATGTGATTTAATAGCAAGGAGCCAGAAAGATTAAAAAAGAAAATAGGAACAAAAAATAGTCAAGACAGACCAGAAGAAATATTTTTTCTAAAGCTAAGTATTCTCGGAATTACCCTCTCTTAAATTATCCAAATATTAATTATCATACTATTGGTCACATGCACTATAATTGGGATTGTTTATCGATAAGTGTGATACTTAAATCTTCCTCTAATTTAAAACAGCCATTTTGCATTAGATAAAAGTTACTCAAATAAATACTTTAAAAATGAACATAAATCCTAATTTTTGACTTTCATTCGTACATAATTAAGTCTAATTTTCTGTTAAAGTAATTCCTGTAAGTACAGTGTATGACTTAAGACAACTATTGGAACAAATGCATTATATCAATTAGATTGTGTTGTTTGTGTGTATACAATGCTGGGCTAAATAGAAAAATGTACATTCTTTTAATGTAAAAAGGGAGGGAGGGGAGCAGAAAGAAGGGAGAGAGGGCGGGAGACAGACTCAAGGGTTGTTTTCAAAGTTTTTCAGGATAGATGTTTATCAAAAGCTCTGTAGGAAACAGTAGGATCTATCAATCAAGGGGATTTCCACCCTGCACACCCATTTATATTTGTCATTGCCCAAGTCTGTATCTGTGATAGAACCTGGTTACAGGTTGTTAACATTGTCCTCCAACTTAATGACCCCTTCACTGCAAAATGTTCTTGCAATCAAGCCTCCTTAGCCTTGGTAGTTTTCCTTTTCTCTTAAGGGAATTCTACATGCAGCATTGCAATAATGCATTTTGTGTTCAACCACAGTATTATATGTCTCTACAGAACAAGTAATAGAATTCTTCTTAGTATAGCAGAGTCTACTTTATTAAAGGTATAGGATGAAATGTTGCAAAATATATCAGATATGGTATTCAAAAGACAGTTTAAGAGCTCTACATAAACTTTCGTGTGATTGCACAATATACCTACATATGCATATACATGCTGATGCATGTATATGTAGATTGTAAATAAAAATAGCATATTGTTTAGACATTGCATAAGATTGAACCAATGCCCAAATCTGAGTATAAATACCTAATTATCTTGAGTTTTGTTTTTCAACACTTTCTTTTACCCAACAATAACAAAGAATCCATCACTATGTTTTATTAATTGCTTTCCTCTATAGCTACCACTTATTTCACAGATAAGCTGCACAAAAGATTAATGAGGAATGGGCATAGTCCACAACCTATGTTATCTTGAATACCATTCTTACAATACAATTACAACAAAGTTGAACTTAGAATGAGAGTGTCCTTCAAACAAAATTCTATGATGATTCATTTTTATACAGAATTAAAAAGCAAAATCAAACAGTTTAAGAATCCCAAAAGGTACAAGACCAGTCTCTCATAAATCTGCAGCCATTATACAAAGTATTTTGATGCAACGCTAATAATCAACATGATTTAAGGATAGGTGTGATCAAACATTCTCATGGGTGGTTTAGTCACTGGAATCTCAGAGAATTTTCATTATACTGTTATTACTACAGGGAGACCTTGCTTATTGTCTTGGGCAAAGGCAATCATTCAAAATGACAATGAAAAAGTAACTTGGCAACCAATGCCTTTATATTTATGATTTTTGCAGTCACATTTTCACAAGTATAGTGAGTACATATTGTCTTGTGTTTGACTTTTTGCTTTTCCACTCCACAGAGATTGTCTAAACAAGTTACCTCTTCCTTGGCTGCTTTTCTCCACAGTCTATCACTAAAAAGCGCTAACTGCTAGCTTAGGCTCTGTGACCTTAATTAACCACCTTGCAGCTGCTGCATGTAACTGACAAGACTTTAATCACTTTCACACTTTTGGTTTTTGTTTGTTTCCTAAGCAGTTAGGGGTCAAAGTTGTGGACATACTAGGTCACTGATGGCACAGAGTGAACAAAGCGCACTGTAAAATCTCCAGTGAGAGGTGGTATTTGCCAGTTCTCTGAACTGCTCAAAATTTCTGCTACCGGTTCTCCAGAACTGGCCAGAACCTGCTGAATACCACCTCTGGTGCATCTTCCCCATGTTTGCACCCTGCCCCCATGCATGCATGCATGTTCCCCATGCATATCCCACTCCCCCATGCATGCATGGCAGAGACCTGAAGACCAGTTGGCCAGAGGGAGGTACTTATGCATGTGTGGCAAAGCTGAGCTGGGGTGATGGCTCATAGGCCCACAGAGAGGGCTCCGTGTTCCATAGGTTCACACGTGCCATAGGTTTGCCATCATGGCACTAGGCAAACAGCCAGCACTAATCATTCCTTTCAATGTGTGTTTCCTGTTTGCCTACTTATTTTCTTAATTAAAAGAATTAATTCCAATGAGAAATATTCTCCAATGAATGTAAATGAATTGTGATCATGACCATGTATAATTTAATGGATAACATATATATGTAATTTTTGATACATTAATTTGTTAATAGTGTGTATTAATTTTTCTTGATGAACAACCATATAAGTAAACTACCCGGAGCAGGGGTGAGGGAATTAGTTTTTTCTAAGAACTATATAAGAAATTGTGGCTATTGTGGAGGGCTGCTGCCACCTTGCCTACCACTGCCCTGCTGCCAGCCTGTCACCATTCTGCTACCACCCGACCCACCGCTGTCCCATCCCCTCCACCATTGCCCCACCATCACACCAATTTGCTGACACCACATTCCTGCTGCTGATGCCCCACTTCCCACTCTGCTGACTCTGTTGGCCACAAAGTTTCTGCAGAAGGATTGGATGTGGCCCATGGGCTGTAAAATGCTCAGGTCTGACCCAAAATCATTTAGGTGAGATGGGTGGTACAGAAATTGTATCAATAAATACAAAAATAAATAAACTTGCATGTTGAAGGCCTAGAGACAGGAAGCCCCAAAATTATCTCTCATTCTCTCCCACAAAAATGTCTAAATGGTTGTAGCCTTTTGTTTATTAGCATAATTTATTAGCAGAATATTGCTGATTCCTGAGTAGCTGTACGAAAGCTTGTGATTAGATACACTGAACTTTTCAAATAGCACAAAACAGTGTAAATGGTGGTAGCTACTTGAAGTTGTTCCACAGAGACAATTATTTTGACTAAATGTTTTTGAAACAAATGGAACCTGATTAAGAACTTTTAGTGTTCTTTTTCTAACTCTGCTACAATCATTGCACATTTTCGAAAATAGTTCCCATATTAATTGATTGTTTACCTGCTTGCACTTGGTTTTCTGTGTTCTATTTCTAAATCAATAAAAAGGTAACTGTTTTCTGAACCATTGCCAAAGAGTTGGAATCCTTTGAACTCTGCTTTCATTTTCCATTTTAAAACCACATTAGGATAAACTGTGAAAATTCAACCATCTACTTGTTTAAAAAAACTGAAATTATAAATGACATTTGCCCACATAAGGAATCACTCACATTATTTGAAAAATTCTAAGAAAGAGCATCAGGAGCTGTGATTTCTCAAGCTGCCCTTCTCTTTTACTGAAAGTGATAATCATTAAGGAGAGTTCCAAGATATCCATTAATCATGTCAGTTATGGTTGTCCTGAAGTTCTGATTGGCTGCAATATTAGCTGTTTACTTTAGAAAAAGAAAAAAAAATCAATAAATGGACTGTGGTTCTGTTTCCCACCTTCTCAGAATCAAACATAACAGATCAAAAGAAGAAAGTAAAACCTTAAACCATCAGAGAATATCCAGAAGTCGTAGACTCCCAGAGAAGTAAATTTTACAGGGCAAGCCAGACCAATAACATATTATTATTATTACCTTTTAAAATTTATGTATTTCAGTGATTTTAGAAGAACACTGCAAGAATGCATGCTTTAAACTTGAGTCGAAAGACTTGCTTTGGAGTTCATTCAAGATGGGGGAATTAATAAAGTAACACTGAGAAACACTTGCTGTGATTTTGTTTAAGCTGGTCTAAACTCATTCTGATGCCTTGTTTTGGATATTCTGGCTCGGAGTTTAGCTGCTAAAATGTTACTCTCCAGATACTAAAGGGAAGCAGTTTAAAAGGAAGGCCTTTGTTTTGCAATGGCCTCATTGCTTGATACCTTCAAGCATGACAATAAAGCTGTGATCCACTAGCTAAATGTACATATAGCCTAGACCAGTTCTGGAGAACCAGTAGCGAAAATTTTGAGTAGTTCAGAGAACCAGCAAATACCACCTCTGACTGGTCCCCATCTATTCTTTGCTTCCCGAGTCTCAGCTGATCGGCTGGGTCTTCTTTTGTTGCCCTGCACAGGAGAATGGAGCTGGAAAGCGGGTTAGTGGGGTGGGGAGGGAATGGGATTTTGCAGTAACCTTCCCCTTGGAGTGGGGTGGGAATGGAGATTTTACAGTCTCCTTCCTCTGCCATGCCCACCAAGCCGTGCCACACCCACCCACCAACACCACACCCACCAAGCTACACCCACAGAACCAGTAGTAAAAAAATTTGAATCACACAATTGACGTAGCCCTTTATTTACAACTATTCATTTAGCAACTGTTCAAAGTTGACAATGGCATTGAGAAAAGTGGTTTTTTTGTAATCTTCACAGTTATAACCATCACAGCATCAAATGAAACAAACAAAATGTTAAAAATGTCCTGGCATTTATGTAGTTACTTACCAAGCACATCTAAATTATATTAAAATAACCAAAACATCTTTAACAATTCTGAAGGTATGTCACAACGTTTGGAAACATTTGGAAATTGAAAGTTGAAAAAATGGACATACCCTAATTTCTCCATGATCACGTGATCAAAATTTGAGTGTTTGGCAATTTGTATGTATTTATGATGGCTGAAATGCCCTGGGTCACATGAACACCATGAGCCGCAGTGGCATAGTAGTTAGAGTACAGTATTTGCAGGCTCCTTCTGCTACCAGCCGGCTGCCTGTAATTTGGCAGTTCGATTCTCACTAGGCTCAAGGTTGATTCAGGCTTCCATCCTTTCGAGGTGGGTAAAATGAGGACCCAGATTGTTGGGAGCAATAGGCTGAACTCTGTAAACTGCTTAGAGAGGCCTTAAAGCACTGTGAAGCAGTATGTAAGTCTAACTGCTATTGCGATTTGCAACTTTCCCAGCCAGCTTCCAAGCCAGGCAAATTCAAAGAGTGAAGCTGGATTGGCTTAACTCCTGCATAATTCACTTAAAAACTACAGTGATTCATTTAGTAACTATGGGTTGGAAAGGGTCATAAAATCAGGTGAAACTTATTAAAACACCTCCCTTAGTGATGGAAAATCTGGTTCCTTTTTTGGTCATAAGTCGAGGACTATCTGTAAGGCTTGCTGAATTGGGTGGAACCGACTTCTAAATAGATAGTGCAGAGTTGTGCTAGAACACTTTTTATTGGCTCATGTTTTAATGGATGGCACTTTGATGCTTCACTGCAGGCTGCTTTTGCTGTTTTTTATTTCTTCTGCAGTAGCTTTACTTCAGTGGTTTATTGAATATATATTTATTATTGTGAATGCTTCTGTATTCTTGCTTTTATGGTGCCTTATGCAACATTTTTTTTTCAAATGTGGAGTACAAATCTTTAAGATAAATGTCCTGAAGTTTAATATCTCTAGGGCTGGCTTCTCCATACAGTTTTGACCTGACCAATGTATAGGTCTCAGAAAATATTTTCCTAATTCTTCAGCTTTGTGAAGTAAAAAGAATGAACTCTGTTAGTTTCTGTTTTTCCATGGATAGCTCTGCCCTATGGAATGTCTTTTTCCTGAAATTAAGCCAAGGTTTATCAAGTTTTAGGAAATGAATGGATTTTTTAAAAAACAATATTTGTATTATAAATGTCATCATTTGTTTGCACTTTTTGTCCAGGAATTAATTCTGCTTGGAAAATTCTAGGAATTGAAGTCTATACATCTCAAAGTCCCTAAGGTTGAGAATCCCTGATTTTGTCTATTTTGAAGGTTAGTTTTCATTCTTTTTTTAAATTCTTACTGTTTGCACACCTGTGGAGAGTTAATTGCAACTGACCAAGATTTGTTTCACTATGACAGTAGAAGTCAAACACCATTGAAGAAAATACAGTTGCACTTATATTTTTTGTCCATGAGATCAGAAGAAGAGTTAAACTAGGGAAATAACATTTAAAAAAACTCTAGGATATTATCCAAATCTGAATCTCTCCCTTGTCTGTTGGCAACTTTCCAATTAAAGAAATAAAAGCAAAACAGAGCTGCAGAAAGTGCTCTTCATAGGTCTCCTGTGTAACACTTAATTTTGCCCTAAAAATGCTCAGAGCTGCTATATAATTAGTAAGGCATCCCTTAAACTGCCAATCTAACAATGATTTGGATCAACCTTTTTAAACAGGAGGTCCAGTATGTTAGGGGGATTAAATGCTGGTTTTTAAGTGGGGACTCAGATTCAAATTACACTGAGACATTTGAAGCTCACCAGATGACCTGGGGGTATCTTGCTATATCTCAGTCAAATTTATCCTAAAAGCTATTAAACTGGGGTGGTGATAAGGGAACATATATAGTATGTGTATAGATAGATAGATAGATAGATAGATAGATAGATAGATAGATAGATAGATAGATAGATAGATAGATAGATAGATACTGTATATATACTATGTATGTGATTCTATGTGTCTATGTACACACAGAGAGAAACATGTATATATACACCCACATACATACATACACATATATACCTTACTCTAAATTCTTAAAAGGGGAAAAAGGCATTAAATTCAATAAGTGAAGAAAATAAATTTTAAAAAATCCATCTTAATGAATGAGCCAAACTTGAACCAACTTATTCAGCATTTAAGCAAACCTGGTAGTGAATGAGTGATTTTTATTTCTGAATATGCATTTGTAAATTCCTGTCAGAAAAAAAAATTGAAAAAGAGGAAGGAATATTGTCCATATTGCAGCATTTTTTTCCTCAGTTCACACAAGTTTTGAATACTCAAATATACACTATCGCACAGAAAAAGACAGCCACACATTAAATATATAATCAAAAGATTCAGCCTGCAGGCCATTTTGAAGTTTTCTCATCCTGATTGTTTTGTGATTTTTGATGGGAAAGTAAATTAAAATGGACTTTAGATAACCAGGAAAAAAAACCCAGTAGGACGACCCTGATTATTTGCTGTTAACGTGGAAGATAAAGAATGACTTTTCCTCTTTCTGGGGGATATGAGATTCTTTGTATGGCATTTACCAGGTTACTAACACAATCAAACTAGTTGGGCAGCGGCCATACAAACTGTCTAACTTAAGATATGAGGATAGAAGAGACACATTCCAAATATATATGCATTTTCTTTGTATGCTTGGTTGTTTTGTATTTTTAATACCAACATCAATCAGAATAGAGCTGGAATGGACCTTGGAGGTCTTTTAGTGAATCTAGTTCATCCCCCTGCTCAAGCAAGAGACACTATACTAGTGGTGGTTAACCCTTTTTGGGCTCCTGTGCCAAAAATTGTGCATGGGCTGGAGCTCACGTGCTAGCATCCAGAAGGAAATGTGCATACCCCCTGCGCATGTGCATGCAATCCCCCCAAGCTGCTGCCCCCTTACCTGCACTGTGCCTCACAGCTGATTTTTGGCTGGTTTGAAGCCTTTTTCGGCCTCTCAGAGGCTTGAAAAAAGCCTCTGCTTGCCAAAGAGGCCCATTTTGTCAAAAGGCCTATTTTGCCTGCAGAAGCTTTTTTCAAGCCTCTGGGAGGCCAAAAAAGGCCTCAAAACAGCCAAAAATCAGCTGTGAGGTGCAGTGCATGTGCAGTGAGGTAAGTTTGCCTGTGGCCCGCATGCTGGCACAAATGGCTCTGTGTGCCACCTGTGGCATTCATGCCATAGGGTTGCCATCATGGCCCTATACCATTTCAGTGTAATACTGAATATATTGTATTATACATTGTAACACCCACAACTTCTGAAGTCTGTAATCAAATTAGATCCTTCATTTCCTTTTTGTTCCTATGAACTTGAGAACACTTGATATAACATGCACCTTTCTTTTCTGGGGCTCCTAAACTCCTAGATTCAACTTTCTTTCTTCATCCATCTCCCTCCAGCCACAACCTTCTCTAACAAATTAATCAATAAACTTCCAGATTCATATTTTTATGATTTGTTTGTTCATTCGTTCAATTTTGGTGCTGCTCAACTCCAGACTAACTCTGGCCATCTCATAATATTTTGGTGCTGCTCAACTCCAGACTAACTCTGGCCAACTCATAATATTAAAAACAAAAACAAAAGAAAACAAATAAAAGATAAGATAAACCAATGAACAGATGGAATACTCATCACAAAACACCAAAACATACGCAAAGCTAGTTAAACACATCTAACAAGGGTTCTATCCACCCTGATCCAAAGCCTGGAAGAACAGCTAGATTTTTGGGGTGATCTGCAATGCCATTAGAGTAGGACTCTCATGGATTTCATTTCCAGAAGACAGACACTACAACAAAAAAGTGATAGCAGAGTCCACATTGAAGACAGCAAAGTCCACATTCTGGAAGTTGAAGTCCACAAGTCTTAAAGTTGCCAAGTTTGGGTTCTCTGGTCTAGACGGAGAAGATTGCTGGTTTGAAAGAGGTCTTACTACATTAAGATTGAATAGCCCTCTCTCAACAAAGGGAGATACCACCACCTATCTCCTGTTTACAATACAATCCTGTTTTCAGCAGTTCCAAGAAAGTTCTACACCCATTTGCACTATCTGAGAACACAAATAAACAAACCTCCAAGTAGCTTGACAACTCCCAGAAAGAGTACTAATGAGCAGATGACTGCAAGGAATATAAATCCTTTCTTAGATGAGAAGCAAAATATCTTCAAGAAAAAACAAAGTCCAGCTGCCTTTTGAAAAAGGACTTCCTGCATCCTATTTAATCAAGGGATGTGGAAAATTAGTGCTGCAGAAATACTAATCTAATCTAATTCTACAAAAATATTTACTTAATCTTTGCAGCCTCCTTCCACAATTTGGAGATACCTTCTTGTGCTCTGGGAGATCATATTATAATCTGTTTAACAAAAGCTCTTTGCACACAGTGGTCAATATATTCATTTTGCTTATGCATGTAAGAAGTTCCAATAACAGGTTTGTGTTAGTTCTGTCTTTTGTCACAAAAACAACTGTCAGATTATACGACAAGTGTAATTTTGAGAACTAACCCTGAATATCTCACATCAAGGACGTTCAGACAGATGTAGCTGAACCTCCAAAGTGGAGCGCTGGTTGCTTTAGGCTAATGGAAGCAATTACCAAGCCATCTGCCCTTTGGTTGCTGGAAGGAAGGGGAGGAGTAGCTACTCAAGATCACTCAAAGGGAGGAGAAGGAAGTCTAGTTGCTTCTGCCTTCCTCCAGCTGGTTCATTCTCTGCTGCATATGGCAGGCAAAGCCCACTATCTAGGGATACAGCAAAACAAATGAAGCTTTCCCATTCCTTCCCACTGGCTCTGCCTGAAATAGCTTGCTGCTTCCCTCATTCTCCCAAGTGTGTGTGAGTTGTGAATGTGTGCCAACTGTGGGGAGAGGAAAACAAATAATAATCTCCAGTAACGATCTTCTGGAGATCAATATACATTCGCAAACCAACAGGGTAGTCCACTGATGAATCAGAAAAAGAGCAATTTTGATCAATCAATCTCCAAAAGTATAGTATATGTAAAATTGTTTTTGGTGAATGTATTAGTTACTAACGGCTGGGTATATCAACCAGTAAATGAGACAATTTCTTGGCTATAAAGCTATGAATTTTCAAGTCAGATGAGCTTATACAGGTTGCTGTCATTATTTTCCTTTAAAGGAAACTATTCTGGGAATGTCTACCAGGAGAACTGGCATGAACATGCTATTAATAAGCAATAAATCGGTGTATTAGCCCCTTTTATTTTGGTAGAATTTGATGGCTATATTGTTTTGAGGAAGCCTTGTGAATGAATAGTGCCAAAGAAAGGGGACTCTTCCATTCATTTTTACATTAAAAAAAACCCTTTCCGTAGACTTTGTTTGTAACAGGTTGAGAAAGACAACAGCTTGAATCAGAAGGGCAGATGGATAATCCAAAATATTTTGCCAATTCATCTGTTAAAAAGACAAGATGCTCCATACAAAGCAAAGGGCTTTTTTTGTTTTGTTTTGTTTCTGATAATAACAACAGCACTAAAAGTCACCCTCAAAGGACATCTTGGCATGTGGACAGATGAATGAAAGAATAACCATTTTGGCAGGAGTCTATGCCAGCACTAGAGTTCCTCATACATCAAAGTTTTTTTTTTTTTTTTAATTGCCCACTACACCTGGAAGTATTTCATCAGAGGAAGCAGAAGAGCAGGAAATTTACTAATTGTAAAACAGGCTGAAATTTGCCCAGACAAAAATAACAGGGAAGTCACATGAAAAAGTGTTTTAGCTGGCCATATGTTCTGCTATTTTCCACAAATACAAGACATGCATCACCAAGTGGCTGCCGCTTCTGGTAGTCAAGCTACTGTCAACATGTCTATGATTTGCTTCATCGGCCAGGAAGACCCTGATACCTGTTGTACATCAGTCTTTCTGGGACTGATCCCAAAAGAAAGGATTACATATTGACTCTCCCTCAGGATTTGCAGGATAGAGTAAAACTGCAAAATCAACTTCTCTCTTTTTTCATAATTGTATTAAGGTTTACAAAGATTAAAAAACTAAGAAGTATAAAAAGCAAAGAAAATAAGAAAAGAGAAAAAGATATAGAAAAAGAAAAAAGGTAATAAGGGAGAAGATATAGAACAAGATGTCTACCACCTCCCTCCAGGCAACTATAAACAATTTGGCTAATTCAATATCTTCTCTAGTACTTTCATTTTTTAAAAAAATATTTTTTCCCAACACCTCAAACTTTATTAATAGTCAAGTTACATAAAATACATCATTTGTCCTAATCAGGAAAAGTCTATTGAGCTACCAGTAATATTTACATATATTTTAATCTCAGTCAAAAAGTTATTTTATAATCCAAATTTCTGCCTACTTCTAAACAAATTTTTGAGATTTCATCATATAATCCTGGTTAAAAAGAAATCACTCAAAACCATAACATATGTATTTTAATTCTTATTAATCAGATCCACTTCAAAAATCCTCATTATTAAAAAGCTTATCTTTAGTCTGCCAAGCAGTGTCTTGAAAATTGATTTCTTATCAGTTCCTCTTTGTTTCTTTTCAAAGAGAGTTTCCTTGGTTCCACATGTTGCTTTTATAAATCCAAAGTAAGAATGTTTCACATCATTCTTATTGTTTGTATGTCCTCTTTAATCATTAAAACCTAGAATAAATTTAAAGGCAATGCAGGATATGAAGAACAGGGAAGGGCTGGTACTTGCAAATTGGGAGTTGTATTATATAGTGCAGCCTCTTTAGTATGGTTGAAGGAATGGGTGAATTTAATCAATAAGAGAATATTATTCATAGAAGGGCATGACTTGCAAAGGGGGTGGCATGCTTTTTTATGGGATGTATGGAAAACTAGCCAGAAATATTTTCACAGACACCTAATCAGAGACTCATTATTAACTAATTGGAAGAAAATATGGAAAAAAACACAATTTAAAAATACCAATTTGGATTTCAACAATGGAGGCAATGATTCACCCAAATAATCTGGATATCACTAAAATGATTAAATATAAGGATCTATTGGATACACAAGGACATTTGAAATCGTGGCAAGAACTTCAAAAGCGGGGACTAAAAATTGATCAGTGGGCATATCTTCAAATTCAAAGTAGATATAAACAGGACAAGAAAGAATTTGGAATTAACAATAAACTCCAGCAATTAGATACAATTTTATTAGGATCAGGTAAAAAAAATATAACAAAATTTTATAGTTATTTATCAGAAGTAGAATTAGAAGAAGAAATTGTAAAAGGGAACATGATAGCCTGGAGTAGGAATATAGGACGTAGCATCACCATAACAGAATGGGAAAAGGTCTGGGGTAGAAATAATAAAATTAATTATCATACAAAGAAAGCACCTATAAAATGTTTTATAGATGGCACCTTCCTCCTTCGAGATTAGTGAAGATGCACCCCAATATGAGTCCGAATTGCTGGAAATGCAAAAAAAAAAGAGGGAACTTTTTCCATATGTGGTGGTCCTGTACAGAAGCTCAAAAATATTGGCAAAAAATTAAAAATTGGCTGGAAGAAATGACAAAAGAACAGATCGAATTCAAATCAGAGTCCTTTCTGTTAGGGATCTTTGATAAACAAATATCAAAAAAAGTGAAATATATAATAATACACATTTTGACAGTGGCCAGATTGGCTTTTGCACAATGTTGGAAGCAGCCTCATGTTCCATCACAGGAGATGATCATTCAAAAAAATTCAAGTTGTGCAGAAATGCACAAATTAACTTTGGCATTAAAAAATATAGACACTTCAATATACTACAACAGCTGGAACTGCTGGTACAAATGGATAGACCAAAGATAGGCTTCATACTAAAAGACAAAAGATAAATGTTTTGTTTGGAAAACACACGAGGTAGACCGGGTTCCAACAACAAATACTTTTATTGTTAACAGTTAGTAACGGAACGCCGGCTGAAGCCGGGGCCAGCCCTTTTATACAGGCTGGCTTGCCTGCTTGCAGCCAATGGCAGCTATTTAGATTTGCCGCCTTTTTGGTATCTCTTTGGATTGGTTCCTAGTGAACCAATCCACTTGTCTTTTCCTTAACCAATCAGAATGGTAGATTTGGAGTCATCCACTTTACATACAGAACACCCCTCCCTCCTTAGTTTAGTCCTACGTGGTGACGTAGTCTCGCAGATAGGTGGGGCTTTTCCGGGCTCGACCTGACCTGCGCGGTTCATTTCCAGTGAGGACTTCGACCGGTTCGGATGGGGCTGCTGTGTCGTCCGTCCTCCTCTCTGGAACCGTCTGGAAGGGTGAGTCGGCCATTTTACCGCCACCTAAGTTTCTTAGGCCGGCGGTTCTGCCGCTCCCTCCCGTTTCCTCGGGGCAGGTCGAGCTGGCTTGGCTGGCCCCTTCCGAAGATCTCTCTTCGTGGGTCTCTTCAAACGGTGAGTCTTTTGGTGGCTCTTTTTGGTTGTTTTGAATGTTAGTTTTATTTTTAAAAAGTTCTTTATTCGTTTCTCGCCTTTCCCCCCCCACCTCGGTTTGCATTTCGCCGTGTTCCTTTGTGAATGTTTTTAAGTCCGCGGTTCTTTCCACAATTCGAGATCGAAGCTGGTCTATATGCCGCTTCCATTCCCTCCCATCGTCTAATCTTACCCGGTAGGATTTGGGGCCTGTAAGTTGGGTAATTTGCCCGGGTAGCCATACCGGGTCCCCGGAGAAATTTTTAGCGTAAACTAAATCATCTGTCTCAAATTGTCTGAACCGTGTTGAGGAGTCAGGGGGGTTTTCTGGGGTGAAATTTGGGTGTAACCTATCCAGGTGAGATCTTAATTTTCGCCCCATAAGCAGTTCTGCTGGTGATTTATTTGTGATAGTACTAGGTGTTATGTGCTGCAGTGTGAGCAGCCGGTTTACTTTTTGTTGTGTATCTCCAGCATCCATTCGTTCTAACCCCTCCTTTGTAAACCGGACCATTCTCTCTGCCCTGCCGTTCGCAGCCGGGTGAGCCGGCGCGGTTAGTGCATGTCTTATACCTAGGGAGGCTAGGTATTGCTCAAATGGTATACTGGTTAGCTGTGGTCCATTATCTGAAACGAGGATGTCAGGTATGCCATGGGTGGCAAACAGGCTGTCTAGTTGCTTAATTACGGCTTCTGTTGTCGTTGATGTCATGATTTTTACTTCAAGCCAATTGGAATAGGCATCAACGACAATCAGAAAAGTATGCCCCTTGGTAGGCCCCGCGAAGTCAATGTGTATTCTTGACCACGGTCCTCGAGGGGTTTCCCAGTCCTTAACGGGTGCTTTTGGTGGGGATGGTCTAATTGTCTGGCATTTGTGGCATGAGCTTACCCAATACTCTATGTCCTTATCAATACCCGGCCACCACACGTAACTCCTGGCGAGGCTTTTCATCTTCACCATTCCCGGGTGCCCTTCATGTAAAAGCCTAAGAACCCTGGGCTGCAGTTTAGCAGGGATTACCACCCGATCACCCCACAACAAACACCCCTTTTGGATGGAAAGTTCAGTCTGTCTGGCCCGGAAAGGTTTGGAGTTTTCAGTTTTTAGATTGTCCGGCCAGCCTTTACCTACCCAGCTAAGAACGCGGGCAGTCAGTGAGTCTTTCGCGGTGGCTCTTGCGACATCATACGCTGAAATGGGTAGATCGGGGCATGTCTCGATTTGCAGTGCTGTCATCGTTGGTGCCGGGTCTGCGTCGGTTGTTGGCAAAGGCGCTCTGCTCAAAGCGTCCGCATGGGAAATTTGTTTCCCTGGTCGGTGTGTCAGAGTGTAGGAATAAGCCGCCAGGAACTCTGACCATCTCGTCATTCTGGGTGAAAGTATGTTAGGTGTTGGCTTGTTTCCCGCCAAAATCCCCATTAACGGCTTGTGATCCGTTATAATTCGAAAAGTCCTCCCATATACATATTCGTGGAAACGTTTTACTCCAGCGACAATTGCTAGAGCTTCCCTGTCCAATTGGCTATAATTCCGCTCAGTTTTTGATAGAGTCCTAGAATAATATGCGATGGGTGCTTCTCTGCCATCCGGTAGTTGGTGGCTCAGGACGGCACCTACTCCATACGGTGAGGCGTCGCAGGTCACTGTTAATGGCAGAGTGTCGCTAAATTGGATGAGAACGTTTGTTGATGTTAGCAGTCTTTTAATGTTTTGGAAGGCTTTTTTTTCCTTGTAACCCCAAGTCCAAGTAGCCTTTTTGTCTAGCAGACGGTGTAGCGGTTCTGCTATAGTGGCTTTGTTTGGCAGGAATACATTATAGAAATTGATTAATCCTAAAAATGCCTGGAGTTCCGTTTTATTTTTAGGTTCAGGCGCGTCATTTATCGCCTTAATCTTTTTATCAGTGGGGTGGATGCCTTCTCCGTCTATTGAGTAGCCCAGGAATTCGACGTTGTTTTTAACTAGACAGCACTTCTCTCTTTTAACCTTGAGGCCAGCTTCTCTAAACTTAGTCAGAACCTTTTTTAGTCTGTTTCTTAATTGTGGTTCATCTCTGGCCGAGATTAGGACGTCGTCGAAATAGGGAACGACTCCTTGTATGCCATTTAGCAGGCGTTCCATTAGACTCTGGAAGACGCCAGGGGCTACGCTTACTCCAAATTGGAGTCGGTGGCATTTGAATGCGCCTTTATGGGTGACAATAGTCTGCGCTTCTGCTGTTTCTGGGTCTACTGGGAGTTGCTGATAGGCTTGTGCCAAATCGAGTTTGGCGAAAACTTTGCCATTTCCCAGGGAATGGAGCAAATGCTGGACTACGGGCACCGGGTATGCGCTTGGTTGTAATGCGTGGTTCAGGGTAGCCTTATAGTCACCACAGATTCTGATGGACCCGTCTGGTTTAATGGGTGTGACGATAGGCGTTTCCCACTTGGCATGGTCCACAGGTTCTAACACCCCTTGGGCTACTAATTTTTCCAGCTGTTCCTCTATTTTTGCCTTTAGTGCAAAAGGAACTCGCCTGGCTTTTATTCTTCGTGGGGCTATTTGGGGGTTTAAATTGAAAGAAATAGGGTTTCCCCGGTACTTGCCCAGTGATCCGTCAAACACGTTGTGGAATTCTCTGACGAGGTCGTCTTCCCAGCCGGCTGTGGTCACTCGATCGACCCCGGTCATCCCGATGCCCAATGGCGCGAACCACTCGATGCCCAGGAGGCTTGGTCTGTCTTGGTTGACTATGGTCAGTGGAAGCACTTTGATGTGGTTTTTGTAGGCAACTTGAAAATGTCCTTTGCCCATCACAGGGATTTGGTTTCCCTGATAGTCTTTGAGGGTTAGGTGCTGCTTCATCAAGTCTTTGGTCTTGATACCTGGGACTAACTGTTGAATTGTGTCCCATGATACCATGGAGAGGAAGGACCCCGAGTCCACTTCCATTTTGCAGTGTTTTCCCTCGATTTCTACGACGATTTTAATTTTTCTTCCACTTTCCGTCTGGGAGCTTTGGATAATGACAGTTTGGTGTGTATTGGCTCGCTTTTCTTGTTGCCATTTTCTTTCGGCTCGACTTGGCTCGGCTCGTGTTGGGGAATTTCTGCGTCTCGTCGGGCTGTAAGATTTTTTATTTCTGCAGACCTTCTCGATGTGCCCTCTCTTTCTGCAATGTCGGCAGATGGCATCGAGGAATCTGCATTCGGCTCGTGGGTGGTTTCCTCCGCAGCCAGCGCATTCCCGCCACTTTCTCCTTTCGCGCTCTTTCTTGTTTGTGAGCAAACGGTGGACCTCGTCGTCCTCCTCGCTTGATTCGTTTGTTTCGCCCGACTCTTCATAATGGGTCGTTGTGGCAGGATGCTTTTTCTCTTTGGTTGATGTTTCATCGCCGTGCGTGTTCATTTTCTTGAATGTTACTGCGGATTTTTTCGTGGCTTCCGCGGCGGTGGCTTCCGCAATGGCTTCGGTAACGGTGATGTTGGGCTTGTTGAGCATTTTGCTCTGTGCGGTTGAGTCTCTCAGGCCCAACACCACGCGATCTCTCATTGCCTCGTCTATGTTTGAGAATTCACACTCACCCCCAATTTGTCTGAGTGCAGCGACAAAATCGGCAACGGTTTCTCCCTCTCTCTGGTCTCTTCGGTAGAATTCATGTCGCTTTATTAGATTAGACACCATCGGGGCGTAGTGTGCTTTCAGGAGTCTCTGTAATTCTGTCCACGTTAATTGTTTAACGTCCCGAGGCTTGGCGAGGGCTTTAGCCATTTTAAAGACGGTTGTTCCGCAGTGTGTCAGGAACACGGCTCTCTTTCGTTGTTCGGAAATGCCTTCCATTTCGTTGCTCTCCAAGTACATTTGGAAGCGATCAGCATAGGAATCCCAATCCTCTTCGTTGGGATTGAAGGGTGCGGGCGGTGCGTTGTTTCCAGACATCTTAGTTGCAGTCTGGGCTTTTATCACCACGTGCAGGTTTTGTTCCGTTCAGGACGATCCCATCCTCGTCGCCAGTGTTTTGTTTGGAAAACACATGAGGTAGACCGGGTTCCAACAACAAATACTTTTATTGTTAACAGTTAGTAACGGAACGCCGGCTGAAGCCGGGGCCAGCCCTTTTATACAGGCTGGCTTGCCTGCTTGCAGCCAATGGCAGCTATTTAGATTTGCCGCCTTTTTGGTATCTCTTTGGATTGGTTCCTAGTGAACCAATCCACTTGTCTTTTCCTTAACCAATCAGAATGGTAGATTTGGAGTCATCCACTTTACATACAGAACACCAAATCTAAAAGGTAAAGGATAAATCCATAGTAATGATACACAGATAGATGTAAGGATTAGGTGTATGTGTCTGGCATAAAATAAGGATAAAAAAGAGGTCTTACAAACTGTTGAAGATGAGAATGTTTTTAACTGTTTTCTATTTTTTTCTTTCTATTTTCTTCTCCCTTTCTTCTTTTTCTCTCTTTCATTTTTGTATGTGTTGTTGGTTTGTTTTAATTGTAAAATCAATAAAATTTATTTTTAAAAAATCATTAAATCATCAATCGGTTTCATTTGTAAATCCATTTTGATATCGTTTTCCAAATCAACCTTATATTCTGGCATTTTAAAATCCCATTTTCATACGTTCAACATATTTTTTAAAATCCAAATCTGCATTCAATCTCTCTTTAGGCCTATTAAATCTGTTGTTCTTCTGTATCTTCTGCTATAGTGCTGCACAATCTTGCAACTTTTGAGTATGTTGCTTCCAAGCAGCCTTACCTTCTTCCATATAATGTTCCTAATAGTGTTTGTCCACTGTATTAATTTAAAAGTAATCATTTGTTCTTTATGTAGCCAGCCTTCAAATCCCCTCTTATCATCTGTTTGTTTTCCAGTCAGCTAAATCTTTCCCACAGGAGAATTTTTTACAATTTCAAAACTTCATAGACTATTTTATAAATTTTTAAACACCCCACAGGAAATATTCATTCACATCCGCCGAGCCCCTTCACTTTCCAAATTCAATATTTGAGTCCCACTTTTGCTGTTTTTCAAAAATTAAAGCTTTTCTTATTAATCCTTAAACTTACTTGGAGCTTCTTTTATCAAAGTTGGAAAGAGACTCTCCTGATGTACAAAGCTGAAGAGCCAGCACTCTCTGAAGACGTCTCCATGGTCATGTGGCTAGCATGACCAAATGCCAAAGGCGGACAGAACACTATTACCTTCCCACCAAAGCTGGTCTCTATTTTTCTACTTGCATTTTTACATGCTTTTGAAATGTTAGGTTGGCAGTAGCTGGGACAAGTAATGGGAGCTCACTTTGTTACACAGTGCTAGGGATTTGAACCACCAAACTGCTGACCTTTCTGATTGACAAGCTCAGCGTTTTAGCCACTGAGCCACCGTCTCTTCTTTTTCATGGTGTAGTACAACTTGTCATTTGGAAAGTGACTTATCTCCAAAGTAATCAGTAATAAACAGCTTCCTAAAGTAATTAAGAAAGGAAGAACACAAATACAGTGTTTCTTTAAAAGGCACTAAGCATGGCTTGGCCAAGACTAGTATTCTTCCAGCCCCCTCAAATTTGCCGGACAATGTCGATTTGCCATCTCTTTGCAGGGACAACCTGTGCAGAGCCAACCACAGATGTTCCTTGTTTTCTTCTTAGTCCAAAAACAGAGTTCTGAAGAGTCAATCCCTCCACTGTCCCCAATTTTGACCATGTCTACCAGCTCTGCAAAAAGCACAGTCGTGTTCAGTCTTCCTGCTATCCTGGAAGTCAAGTCTACTTCTCTACATCTTACACATTGTTTTTGCAAATAATTTTTTGTTGGCTAAATGAAATGGAATGTCCAAGCAAATATTATAATTACCCAACAGAAAGATAATTCTCAGAATAAAAGGGCTACTACCTATTTTTTTCAGTAAATGGGGCGATGACGACACTATTTGTCCTCTTTACTGTTATTGTCAAATAATCTGAAATAGCTCTACCATTTAAAAATACATTATTCAGTATTTAGTAATTATTTAGTATTTTGTAATTAATAATTATCTAAATTTGCCTTCCCTTTACAGGAAACACTGTAGGATTTCAGAAAATGGATATAATGCCTTTCTATCAACCAGTGCCCAACTCCTAAGTTGAAACAAAAGTTAGAAGACTAGATGTTTGCTAGTTCTCTCTTCTGGGCATCTCATTCAATCACATGTTGGCACATTCCCTAGAAGATCCTTCAGGTTAATGTTGGGAAAAAGGGAATTTGATCCATAGTAGTGTCCATTCTGTTCACGAAAAAAAATCACTCAATCATATCAAGGTGCTTCTAATGCATGATTTGCTCATCACTGCTTTTCTGGGCTCCCTTCCCATCCCAGAGATGGCAAGAAGTAATAAGATCCTAATAGAGTACCAACACATCAACATTGGAGAACGTATCATAAAGCAATCAATATGTAAGTATGGGAAGTATAAAGAACCAGTTTGGTCTAGTGCAGTGGTGGCTAACCTTTTTTCGTCTCCCATGCCGAAAATTGTGTGCGTGTTTGCATAAATGCATGGCCCCCCCGCACGCACCATGTGTCTATGCATGCACACACCATCACCACCCAAGCGCACTGCACGTTTCTACGCATGTGTGCATGACCCCCATGTGTGCCATGCATCTGCACATGCACCCAGAAGGCAATGTGTGCAAGGGGCCCATGCCCCCTGGGCATGCACATGCAACTCGCTGACGTGCCATGCATCTGCACATTCGCACACAACCCCACACATGCGCTGCACATCTCTGCATGTACACGTAACCCCCATGCACACTGCACATCTCCACGCATGGGCACCCATCTCCTGTGTACCCCTCCATCAACTGCGCATGTGCGCCAGATACACGATAATCAGCTGGCGGGCGGGCAGGTGATGTGCACACATGTGCAGTGGGGCTCTTCTGGGAGACCTCTTGCATGCCAGCAGAAGTGGTTCTGTGTGCCACTTCTGCCATGCCTGTCACAGGTTCGCTATCATGGGTCTAGTGGATTAAGGCACCAGGCTAGAAACCAGGAGACAGTAAGCTTTAGTCCTTTCTTAAATATAAAAGTTGACTGGATGACTTTGGCAAGTCACTTTTTTTCAGCTCAATCCAAATAGGACAGTGGTGTCAAACATGGGGCCCATGGGCCAGATGTGTCATGTGATGGCCCCACCTCCA
The DNA here is from genome assembly GCA_015471245.1 of Laticauda colubrina. Classification (NCBI taxonomy): domain Eukaryota; kingdom Metazoa; phylum Chordata; class Lepidosauria; order Squamata; family Elapidae; genus Laticauda; species Laticauda colubrina. The sequence continues at coordinate 45,006,777 of BLBF01000004.1, read as the reverse complement.
CCAGTTTAGCGAAGGGGAAAAAAAATCCTGATACATCATGTGATGATGCCATGACGATGCGAGTTTGACACCCTTGAAATAGGGGAAGGAAGAAGTATTAGCTATATTCACTGCCTTGAGTTGCAAATAAATTAATAAAAGCAGGATTTAAAAAATATATTTTAATATGTAGTCATTATAATAAGTCAGCTTGGCTTTGTCGATAAATATTTCAACTGTATCATGTCCTATGCTTATGCAGTGGATTTATTTTCCTAAGTAAGTATTAACTGATTGAATTTATATTTCCAGTCTCAGATTGTAGAAGAAAAAAACATTTGAGGTTTAATAATGTAAAGATGTAAGATGATAAAGTGGTAGCATCTTACAATTATTTAAAATCAAAGGAATTTACTTTAAGGATTTGACAACTCACTAGTGAACAATGTCTCCTGGAAGAAATCTGTTTTGACCACTCTCCAAAAAGCAGGGCTAGAGCAGGTCAATGCCTTTCCACTCCCTCTGTCCATCCCCAATCGAAGACTGTTCTACAAAAGAAAAGCATCTCTTTATAGTTTTACCAGTTCTAATTTGTAATTAACTTTAATTAGTATAGAGAATTACCAACCATGCCTCCCATGCTTTTCCTGTTGGATTGATTGTGCTTGAGAAAGTAAAGCTTAAAATACCTTACTGCCAAGCTAAAGGTGAGACATTGTAAATATATTGGAAAAGTAAGGGAAGGGAAATTAGGGAAATTAGACATCAATAATCATGATAGAAAGACTAGAATATCTGGGGAACCCAGCCAAGTTACCTTACTTTGCTAGCAATAAAGATCTTTCCAGAAATCTAAGTCCAGGTAGTTATTGACTTACAACACTTAATTTAGTCCACAGGTGTCAAACTCAATCACGTCATATGGTGTATCGTGACATATCATGACTTATTTTCCTTTGTGGGCCAGGGTGGGTATGGCCTGCATATAATACATTTGGCCCAAGGGCTGCCAGTTTGACACCCCTGATTTAATGACCATTTGACATTACAACATCACTGAAAAAAAGTGACTTATGATCATTTTTCACATTTATGACCATTGCAGCTTCCCCATGGTCACGTGATCAAAGTTCAGATGCTTGGCAACTGACTCAGATTTTTGATGATTGCAGTGTGCTGGGGTGATGTTGTACCTTTTGCGACCTTCAATGAGGAAATCAGTGAGGAAGCTAGATTCACTTAACAACCGTGTTACTCATTTAAAAATACAACTGTGGCAAGAAAGGTCTTAAAATGGGACAAACTTCACAAATGTCTCAGTAACAGAAATTTGGGCTCAATTGTGGTTGAAGTTGAGGACTACCTGTATCTTAAAAGCCCTCAAAGTAATTCAGAATTTACATCCAGGGTGAGATTCCACCAGTTTGGGCTGGTTTGGGCAAACCGGTAGCTCCAAGGATCAGCTGTGAGCAAACTGGTTTGTTCTGACAGTCAGCTGTTGGGCCCACCCATCCATCGAGCTCTAGTCTGTGCTTTATATCCTGGTTTTCAGGCTCAGCTGATTCACGAGGCACAGTGGATTGCCACCTATCAGCTGTTTAACACACAGAAATTGCTGCAGAAGGTAAGTAGCAAACACTCTACGTGCATGCAATGCACATGTTCACTGAACTGGTTGTTACACCAGTTGAATCGCACCGCTGCTTAGTTACCTAATGTAATTAAGGATTTTTCTTAGATTACTCACTCTAGAGTTGGGAAGAGGTGGTGTTCAGCCGATTCTGACCAATTCTAGAGAACCGGTAGCAGAAATTTTGAGTAGTTCGGAGAACCGGCAAATCCCACCTCTGACTGGAGATTTTACAGAATCCTTCCCCTACCACGCCCACCAAGCCATGCCCACAGAACCAGTAGTTAAAAAAAATGTATTCCACCACTGGAGCAGGGCTGTCAAACTCCTGACCCACAGACCGTATGTGTCACGCATTGGCCACGCCCATGCCTGGTTTAGTGAAGGGAAAAAAAGTCCTGATACATCACGTGACACCACCATGATGCCGTGAGTTTGACACCTCTGCTCCAGAGTGTCTTCCTGGCCTCGTTTCTTCCTTTAACTTTCTTGCTATCCCCTCCCAGTTCCCAAGGTCTGTTATAAATTTCATCACAGCGATCAAGAGATAGAAGTGCAGCGCTAGCATACATTATAAATAGGAACTTCACCCAGATGGCAAGAAGCAATGGGAAAGATTGTTTCAGTTCATTCAAAGAGATTTCACCTTAATGAACTCACTACACATGAGGATTAAAATTCGTCTTGCATTTTCCAGCATTCTATGTTTATCCCAAGACTAGCATGAAAGACAGAAATGCGTGTAATTTATGTGCCATTGACCTTCCCTAGATGTGTGATGCTTGACACCAAGCAGTGTAGTATAGATTAATACTAGTACTTTAACCTGAATCCATAAGCTTACTAGCAATCAGTGCAGTCTGAAGCAAAGGTGGAATATATTTGTGGTATCTACTGTCATTTACAAATTCTGATGTAGTTGCTGTACAGCTCCAATTGTAATTTCTCATTATATTTTAAAGGCAGCTGAATGCTCAGTACCGTATATTGCCAGTGGTGGCTTTCCCTTTCTAGGAAGTCCAAACTGGTACTCAGTCAAAGCACAGACACTTTATTGAACTTCTTCTTATCTTCAGAATTCTCCTCTAATCATTTCAGACTATTCTTGAGTTTTGTTTCCCTATTTTGTCATGTTGTTGTTAGTTGCGAAGTCGTGTCCGACCCATCACGACTCCATGGACAGCATTCCTCCAGGCCTTCCTGTCCTCTATGGAATCCCCGGAGTCCATTTAAGCTCATGCCAAATGCTTCAGTGACTCCATCCAGCCACCTCATTCTCTGTCATCCCCTTTTTCAATTGTCCCCATTCCCAGAATTATTTTGTCATACATACACTTAATAGCACGTCCTCTTTTAGAAGTAACAGCACTGAGGGACAACTGGGTATCAATATGCCAAATCTTTAATTATACTATTGAGCATATATATTCATTCTGTTTTTGTTTGTTTTCTTTGGAATGAAAATTTAAATATGTATTTCTATGATTACAGATATTTCATCCTTTGAAATTGTGACAAGTGCCTAGGTCTAAATTTAGCTGGAATTTAATTGGATTCTCAGCATTAAAGGTGGCAAGAGCTGTTTGGATGTTATTAGGAAGGAGATTTTAAGTTTGATCCTTGTTCTCCTGAGAAGTGTACTATTTGGGGCAATCCTTGTTTATAAGATCAGGAAAAAGAGTTTTGTGAAAGTTGGGGGGGGGTTGTGTGTGTGGGGGGGTAGGATGGGAATTTGGGCTGAAAATTGGGTTAACACTTTAGATCAACTTACTCTACAGGTCCCCATAAGACTTTTCCTTCCTTCCTTCCTTCCCTCCTTCCTATCTTCCCTCCCTCCATTCCCCTTCCCTTCTATTTTACTATCTATTCTATCTGTTCCTTTTCTCTTTTGCAGCTTTTCTCATCTATGCTTCTGAATTACCCACTTTCTTCAATGACTGATGTAGCAACTGTTCTCCATCAGCTTTTAATTATGGGTCAATGGAAGGAGAAAGTGGAGTTACTTTATGATTATCCTCTCAACATTGCTGGCAATAGTGTTCCTTGACAGTTCAGTCCGTGGGCATGTAAGAGAAGGGACACAGAGGTGGCTAAATCTTTTATGAAGTCATCTCTCTAAATACTCTATTCTGAAAACTGATCATGCAACGATTTGAAGTAGGCCCTGTTCATTCTTACTGTAAGATAATTTATGGTTTCTTAACTCCTTCTCTCCAGCCTCCTTTTTGGGGCATCATTAAAATTGAAGAAAAGTTTTACCAACAGAAGAGGATATTTGTAGCTCAGGATTGAAAATTGTGGGGTTGTTGGTGCTGTGAGTTTGGTTGTTTTCTTGCAGAGATTTCATTATTCAACTAGGTGCACTAACAATATTACCTAGCTGTGTAATGAAATGTCTGCAAGACTTTTTTTTTTTTTAAACTGCAAATACCTTTAAGATGGGTGGGCAGTACACACATGGTGGGATGTCAAGAGAAAAGGGTTCAGAAGTGTAAAGGTTGTTTTACCATCCACCATCTCTTTCATCTTTGCCAATCAGCAGGGCATGGATGTCTATAGTTTTCATTTTCCCTTTTAGATGAACAGAATCCAGAGTCCAATTAAAAACAAATTGTAAAGATAAAGGTTTCCCCTGTTCAGCTGTGTCTGACTCTAGGGAGCTGTCCTCATCTCCATTTCTTAGCCAAGGAAGTCAGCATTGTCCAAGGATGCTTCCGTGGTCTTTTGTCCAGCATGCATGGAATGTTGTTATTTTCCTACCAAAGTGGTACTTATTTATCTACTCACATTTGCATGCTTTCAAACAGCATGATTGGCAGGACCTGGGGCAAGACCAAGCTTATGAACCTTTTAAACTAGGGACGATATGGAATATAATGTACTATAATTCTTCTGCCCATTTTGCTATATATATATATATATATATATATGTGTGTGTGTGTGTGTGTGTGTGTGTGTGTGTGTGTGTGTGTGTGTATGTGTGT
>BLBF01000004.1:44977217-45002084 GCA_015471245.1 Laticauda colubrina | reverse complement strand
TGTGTTTTCTTAGGCTTTCGCGGATACTTGCATGTGTGCTGTTTAGCTTCCTTCGGGTATTATCCCAAGTCATTGTAGTTCTGTTAAAGTTGTAGCAACGTTTCAGCAGAATCTCATCTGCCATCCTCAGGCTTCTGTATAGAGTTAGTTCCTGGTTTCACCTGGGTGCCTGGTGGGGGGGTGTTTGGGTTGGAGCTATCAGAGGGAGTCTGTTTTTGCCCAGGTGTTTGCCTGGCTTGTGGCATGGAGATCTTTTTTCATTTCTGAGTAGAGATATCTCTGTCCTTTTCAGGATACGTTTGGTAGCTGCTGTGTTCTTATGAAATGTTAATTTGAAGCAGGTTGGTGTTACATTGTTGTCTCTGCAGCTGCATAGGAATTTTAGGTCACATAGTATTCCTGCTCTTTTAACTTCCAGCTTCTCATAGCTTTTGATCTGGCTGTCAATTTTGTCCTTGGAAAACCAAGGCATATACGAAATTCCCTGTACATCATGCCCGGCCACATACATTGGACAGACCAATAGAAGAATAAGTATCCGCCTAGATGAACACAAAAATGCAGTAAAAAAGCTGGAACACACCTCCTCACTAGTCCAACACATGAAAACCACAGGTCACAACATCAACTTCAATGGCACTAAAACCCTAGCCACTGTAGAAAACCCCAGCCACAGAATTATCAGAGAAGCCATAGAGATTGGAAAAAGACCCAAAAGCATGAATAGAAGAGATGATTCCACCAGACTATCAATCATTTGGAAACCTGCACTCTCAAATAGAAAGATCTCCATGCCACAAGCCAGGCAAACACCTGGGCAAAAACAGACTCCCTCTGATAGCTCCAACCCAAACACCCCCCCACCAGGCACCCAGGTGAAACCCAGCTTGCTAATGAAGAGCAGCTTGCTAATGAAGAGCAGCCGTCCCTTCACACAGAGCCAAGCTGCACTGAAAGCCTCCAACATAAGAACAGAGTGTTGCCAGCCAATCAAAGCCACAAAACAGACAGAAGAAACCAGAAACACCAATCAATCAAACTCCAAGTCCAATGAACACAGATCCAGGCTCCCAGCCAATCAGAATGGACCAGCCTCAAATTTGAAACCAGGAACTAACTCTATAAAGAAGCCTGAGGATGGCAGATGAGATTCTGCTGAAACGTTGCTACAACTTTAACAGAACTACAATGACGTGGGATAATACCCGAAGGAAGCCAAACAGCACACATGTAAGTACCCGCGAAAGCCTAAGAAAACATATAGCTCCCAGCCAACCAGAATGGACCAGCCTCAAATTTGAAAAAAAAATATATATATATATATATATAGCTTTTTTTGCTCTTTGCTAATAAATGAACAGCCTGAACAATAGATTTTCTTTTAATCTTCTTTTAATAGCAGAGTAATTGTCTTTCTCCCACAAACACTGCCCCCTCCCCCCTTGAACAAAAGAGAGGAAAAAAAATCCAGGTATTATAACTGGCAGCCATGTGCCTACCAAAAAATAATTGGTAGGAATAAAAATAGGTTTTTGTATTCGTATTTCTATCTCAGATCTTTAATCAATCAGTATTTTTTTTTTGTTGTTGAGTTTCTAAACATTTATAAAGTTAGGCTAGCAATGTGTGCTGGTAGTCCCTCCTTGCTATCTAAAAATAAAAGCTCCCTAGAGTCAATCTCAGCTTTTTGCAACAAGATAGAATTGGTTTTATGTTGCTTTTTTTTTTCTCCCCAAGAATGGCTTTTTTAAAATTCTGAGGATGTTTTCTTCTGAACTACAAAAGAATTTATGCCTGTTTCTTTACTAAGCACGAATCCAGCTAACGAAGTATGTTGATGATTATGGCACTCCAATCTTGCAGTGCTGGGGTACATGTCTGGATGCAGATTGCCCATCCCCTCGACTTGAATTTTGCTTTGATTTCTACATATACTCCATGATAGACAGATGATCTGGCTGTGACATCTGTCACCCCATTAATCTCCAGCATTGACTCGGCTAATCTAGCTGCTAGTCCTCCTTCTCTCTCTCCTCCTCTCTCATCACTCTCTGTGCACCTTTCCCGAAGTTTCACACTCTATGGAAAAGGTCAACCATCTCTGATACAAGGACTGTACTGATCTTCGATCAAGGCTGTGCTCCTTTGCTAGAACTTCCAAACAAGCTCAGTCAACAAGCACTGAGGTTATTATTATTGTTATTAATATTAATAGTATCATTTTAAATGTGCCACCATGGAAGGAATAAAACGAATACCTGAAACAAGATTAGCAGCTCCCAAGATTCTTGAACTCATGTTATCCTCACTGCTAGCTTCCTCAGATGTGAGTTTGTGAGTTGTTTCAACACAAGCTTTGTGTTTCTGGATGGGAAATTGGAAACAGCTAACAACAAAAGCTGACTCTTAGAGACATCCATTTTATTAACTACCAAAGTAAGTTAATATTTACAAAGTAAGCTTAAATCTAATACATGCCATCAAAAAATTAAGATGATTGACATATCAATATCATTAATCATCAGCTTTGTAAATAGTCCTATACAAAAGTTGTTTGTACCCTACTTCAGGAGGCAGAACTTTTCAGTCAGTCCCTTGTGCATTTTAATAAACTTGGCTCAAGCAGATTATGTGTTTTCTATTCATCAATTGAGTCATGGAGAATTTTCCTCTTCACCAGTCACAAACCTTCAGCTCCAGGAACAAATATACAAGAATACTGATGCAGTAGAAATTCAACAAATGCATATTACTGGATAAAATGTGATAAATCAATAATATGAAAGTAAAGTAAATTCATTCCCAGGTGAAATATATCCATTTCTCTTCATTTCTCTGCAAAACACACTTGCGGTGTTTCAGTTTCTGTTGTTTGCAGAATGCTCATAAATATTTCTAAGATGAATCACAAGATTTGGGATAGATATGTGAGACTAGACCAAAACAGCCCGAGCTAAGAATGAAACAGGCCTTAAGCAGGATGGACAAAAGCCAGGAATCTTGTCTAAAAGATCCCTTTGGGGAAATAAATAAGAAAAAAACAAGTCATCGAGAAAACAAAAGAAAAAAGTGTCACCTGAACTCGAGGAAGGAAGTTGTGCCTGACCACCTGCAAGACCCCACCCAAGTCTCATCAACAGCTACTAGATGTCTAAATCAACAAGGCAAGAGTATTTGCTAGTCTTGTGAAGAAACAAAATGACATTTTGGGGATAAAAGGGGTCCTGAAAACCACCCACTTTAAGCAGCTAAGCTATTGCCAAGTAGTCCAGACAAGAAACACAACCCAGAATTGCTGGCTCTACTTTTATAGAAAGGTTACACCGATAGAATTTTACAAGACTGAAAGTATTTCTCCCTCATTGCAATGGAATGTGAGAATGACCTTGGAAGAGGTGAGGGGGAGTGAGTAAATGGGAAGAGATGCTGACCAGGGAATGATGATCAGCTAAAAAGGAGAAGTGCCTTCAACTGAGGAACGGCAGAGAAAGAAAGTTAGGAGGAAGCAACCCTAACTTATCAGACAGTAAAAAGTGACAATGGTACTTTAACATAAGGATTCTGTTAACATAGCTTTACAATAAATCAGAATTAGTTCATCTTGTGTGTTTCCTGTCTGGTCTAGTTGGGAGACTGAACTTAACTTTCCTTTTACTCTTTAGAGAAGCACAGGGATCCCTTCTAAAATGTTTCCCACACTCTCCCTCCTTTTGTACATTGTCCAGTTTGGGGCTTTCCCTCCTGTCCCCCAAGGTCATTCCCACATATTATATACATATTATTGTTCCCCATGGATGTTACAGCAAAATGACTTTGTGTTCAGACTGATTATCTTTTTTTCCCCTGAAATGAGAAATGAATTTCAAAGGAAATGTGGAAAGAAACAATGCTGATGTTGGCCTGCATTCAACTATGGTATAATTAATATCAGCTGTTAGCTCGTATAGCACCTCAGACTTCATTCTGGCTCTGGTTATGAATTGTGCTTTCGCAATTGTTCATTTCCTATTTCTCTTCCCTCCCCCTCCACATTCTCAATTCTAATTGGAATGTCCCAATTATATTGCAGATTTTTTTTAAAGGAATGAAAAAAGTGTCTATGAGAATATAATTTTTTTTCTTAGAAGTATGATAATAATAGAATTTTGCCACAGTATCCAATCTCTTTAATTTATCATTAAAGTCTAAGAACACTCTAGCTGTATGTCTCATCATAATATATCAGTTATATCAGTTCCTTTGACAGTGTTTTAGTAGATAATATCTTTTAACATTTTTCCCTTTCAGACACCTTAACATGCTGAAATATTGTATGTTGTAGGAGTTTGGAAATTGTGCTCTTGAAACCAAGATAAAAAGGGAAGGAAGAAGGAAATAGTAAATCATGTTAAATATTCTTTTATTATCAACCTCAAGCAAAACTGACATATTTTTTTATTTTGTTTTACATATTTTCTTAAAAAAAAAACAAAATTCTCCCTAGCATCTTGTTCCTTCTTGTGGCTATTATGTTTTAAAGTGCTACATGAACTCAACAACTGCAGCTTTTTTTTTCCAGCTGAATGCGCCATGATAGAAAAAGCTTTGTTCAAAAGTTGAAAGTTATATTCTGTTAAAGAAACAAGGCCTCTGTTGGGGAATTGTGTTCTCTTACTTGTGCAATTTTATGGTTGTTTTGAAAATAAGGAAAAACAATTCCTTTAGAAATATAAATACTTTTGATCCTGTCAGATTATACCATTTATTGGTTCTAAGAGTCCCTATTTTTGGACTTGAATAACATTTATGAACCATATTCTATAGTTTGCAAGCAGTTGACTTTAATTTGATGAACAAAAAAAAATCAGGATAAAACTATATCCAATATTATTTAATTTTGAATTTTTCCATAATTTACATCCACAACAAAACAATGAAAAGACCACTTGGTTTATGTATTAAGTAAATATGTATTATGTATTGATTTATTACATATATATTTCCCTAGCACATACATTTTCACTACAACTTTCTCCCAAATATTTTTAGCATGTTCTTTGGGCCAAAGCTTATATTTAAAACCCAGAGAAGTATGAAATCTGAATGGTACATCTTCTACTTAGTGAAGTGTTTGGGAAAGATGAATTGAACAGTTTAATTGACAATGAAGACCAAACAAAACTTTATGACATGTGTAATTAAAGATGGGGAAGATATTTGAAATTGGCACGGAAATAAATGCAGACATACAATTCTAAATCTCCTGCCACCTAGGGGCACTGTATTATCGAGGTCAGATAATAGATTTTAGGAATATATAAAATGTTGGATGATCGAATGATACTAGGTGCAAGTCATTCATACCCCAACTGGCACATATCTCTAGTTGGGTAATGAAACATCTGCAAGAAAACATCCAAGCTGAGACAGCACCAAGGAAGCTGTCTAGTTGTCTTCTTTACAATCAACTTCATGGTGTAGCCTACTTTGTAGGTTGAGCCTGGGATTATTTTGTCCCAAATATGAATCAAAATGTGATTTTCTGCATAAAAATATATTTGTGGAAGAAGAGTGGGTAACAATCCAGCATATTAGAAATGGAGGAGAGAAAATCAAGGGGCCCTGAATAGATGGAAGATGATTAGGCCAGTAGGATATGCTATGTTGGTATGTTGATGACAATGGTTGATAGGAAACAGGATATGAGGGAACTTCTCTTGAGCTGCGAACAATGGGAAAGCTGGTCAGCTGATGGAATATTTTGTTCAGTGACACCAATTGTGGTGTAGACAAAAGAACAGATCAGGGGACAAAGTGAGATATTCCATGTTCTGAACTACAGAGCAGGGAAGGGAGGGAGGGATTCATATCAGATTCCCCCAATACACCTTGTAAAATCATTTTAATTCCCTTTGGTCTTGTTCTAAACTGAAGAAAACCAAAACATTCTGAGTTTTGAACCACAATCAATACAAAATGGTTCAACAGAATTTCCAGGATGTAATTAAATAAAGAATCAACAGTAAAAAAATCAACTCCACACATACTACAGTGTATTTTAAAACTAAATTCCTTGCTTCTTCATACTTTTCTCCTTAGCATTTTCCCCCTTAAAATTTATTTGAATCCCTTCCTTCTAGCCAGAGCACATCCAAAGAAGTACCTGTGGAATGTCCGGGCTGCTGAATGGGAGACAATGAGATAAAAAAGGTGACATATTCTATTGTTGTGGCTCACCTTAGTCGGATTACACTCTGGGGTACATCAACACTTGCTATTTAAAGTGGGGTTGCCATAGTTTCTTCATTCACTTTTTATGAGTCATCTACAATGTTACATCTGCTGCCTTGGGCTTGAAAATGCCTTCCCTCTCTGCAATATAGATTCATGTCAACTTCTATCACAAATAAACTTAAATTACATTGTATTGATTTTCCTTTTCAATTTCCTTTTGAACAAGAAGCCTCCCTCCATATGCCTTTTTTTAATGAAGTGATCTTTTTTTGTTTTCAATATTTCTGTGGGAGGTTCTATGACCTGACTTATAACACTTTATTGTCATGCCCCTTTTGGAGTCTGAATCTGAGGAGGAAGACAAATAGCTGACAGGAAGTGGGAATGTGGCTCCGTTGGCTGTGGAGGAAACTGGGAAAAGGTAAAGTCTGGCTGCACAGAGCAAGGGAGAGGTAGAACAAGAAAGAGGGAATTCAGAAGAACACCAAGACCCACCCCCTCTTCATCCTCGTGAATACTGGGAGGAACAGAGAAGAGAGCAACATGGTTGTGTGGCTTATGGGGGAGGAAAGGGTCCTGATTCCCTTCATTAGCCACACCTGGGAATGAGAGTTTAAAAGAGATGCAAGCTGAGTGTGGCATCTGCTGGGAACAAAGTTGAGTTTATCTCTTGTTGATTTTGGTTATCCGAGTTCCTGGTGTCTTCCCAACCATGTCGAGTTATTGCCATGCATTCACATTTAGAATTCTTGCTCCTGGCCTGCTGGACTAATTACCTCATCTTGCCTTGATTGGACTTATAGTTACAATTTTTGTTGACCACATTTTGGACTTGATTCTCTCCAGCCAAGGCTGTTCCTGAGAGAGTTTTTCTCTAGCACAGAAAGTAACCAGGACACTGGGGGCAAAGTTGGAGCTAATAAAGGGACTCCTACTGATTATCTGACCGTGTTCCCTTTGTATCATGGCCCAGATCATCACACATATGGGGCTCCCATTTATTCTGCCAGACCCACTCTCAGTCATTTTTGAACTGTTATAAAATACAGGTACTCTTTGACATACAACAGTTCGTTTAGTGACTGTTCAGAGATACGATGGCATTGACAAAAGTGACCTATGACCAGTTTTCACACTTATGACCATTGTAGCATCCCTATGATCAAAATTCAGACATTTGATGGTTGACTCATATTTATGATGGTTGCAGTGTCCTGGGGCCAGGTGATTCCCTTTTGTGACTTCTTGACAAACAAAGTCAATGCAGGAGTCAAATTCATATAACCACAGTTTGTGTAATTTAACAGCTCCTGTGATTCACTTAAAAATTGTGGCAAGAAAGGTCATAAAATGGGGCAAAACCCACTTAACAAATGTTTCACTTAGCAACAGAAATTTTGGGATCAGTTGTGCTGAGGACAACCTGTAAATGAAAATTAAGAGACATCTAACTTAATTCCCACTGAAATCCTGGGTATATTTCAGTGTAAACCACAGCAAGTTGCACATGTCGATCATGTGACCATGGGATATAATGATCGTACAGAATTTATCTAATAATGTCAAATGATGTCACAATCACATGACATTGTGCATTATGAGCACATCACTTAGGGGCAGAATTCCTGATCCCAATTAGTCAGTAAGGGAGGACTATCTGTAGAGGGAATAAATGAAAGGGGAGAAGGCTTAAAGAACAGAATTTAAAGGTAGTGTATAGCAATAGCACTTAGACTTATATACCACTTCACAGTGCTTTATAGTCCCTCCCTAAGTGGTTTACAGAGTCAGCATATTTCCCCCAACAATCTGAGTCCTCATTGTTCCCACCTTGGAAGACTGATTCCATGCACAAAGGTGGTATTTCATTGCCTTCTGGATACTGGTTTACCTTCTTAGTCTAGCCAACATGGTGGAATTCCCCAGGATGTTCAAATGAACAAGGCCAAAATCTGCTTAATGTTTGGAAATGAGTCAAAGAAAGTCATTTTCTACCAACTTTGGAGTTAGGTGAAAAGAAAAAAACAGTTGTTTTGAGGAGTTTCTTTTTAATCATCTAAGGCTTAGAGAAACAAGTCTGATCTTGGCAACTTTAAGAAGTATGGCCTTCAACTCCCAGGATTCCCCAGCCTGTTGCCAAGGTTGAACCCCCCTGGCTTAAGATTCTCTAATTAGAAATATTGTTTCTAATTTCATGTTTGGACTTCACCTGTTTCCACATCACCTTTCCATTTTCTGCCATCATGGTCACTCATTTCTTTTACAGGTAGTCCTTGACTTATGACCACCATGGAGTCCAATATTTATGTTGCTAAGTGATAAATTTGATAACTGAGTTTTACCCCGTTTTACGACATTCCTTGCCATGTTTATAAAGTGAACCACTGCAGTTGTTAAATGAGTAATCTGGTTGTTAAGTGAATCTGGCTTCCCCATTGACTTCAGTTGTCAGAAGAGGGCAAAAAAGGATCACATGCCATGGGACACTGCAAATGTCCTAAATATAAACCTGTTGCTAAGCATCCAAATGCAATTCATGTGACCTTGAGGATGCTGGAAAAGTCGTAAGTATGAAAAATGGTCATAAGTCACTTTTTTCACTGATGTAACTTCAAACGGTCACTAAAATGAACTGTTGTAAATCTAGGAATATCTGTATTTCATTTTTTGTTTCATTTATAATTATGTGGACTGTTGGAGAACTGACAGGTTTTTTCACTTCTTATTTTGACATTTTCAGTGTTTAGGACTTTTGTATGATAACCCGGGGCATGGCACAGAGGTTAAATAGGCAGCTGGCACTTCAAACTGCCCCTTTATTGCTTCCAATTTCCCCAAATGCTCCCACATTTCTGGCAAGTGCCAGAGCAAAATGATGACACACACATACACACACACTCACACACACACACACACACACCTCAAGCAGCCTCTGGCTGCAAATAATCCAGCCCAATGCTGTGAGCACCATGGCTGCAGAAAGTAAGAAAGCAAGAAATCTAACAGGGCAAGGTCAAGGAGTCCAGGAAACAAAGGATCGAGATAAATAATCCAGAAATCCAGAATCCAAGGAATCCAGGAAAGTTTAAATGTCAGCACTTAATACTCCAAGAATTTGTTCCCGGGCATTTGTTCCCGAGTGTGCCTTGCAAAGAGGGGCAGGCTGCTCTCCTCCTGAGTAATCGGCTCACTCTGCATGGTTCTTACCTTCTCTCCACTTTTCGGGCTCGAGGATCAGGAGTGGGTGGTCCTTGCTCATCACCTGAGCTCTGTCTCCCATGGTCACTGCTTAGCCTCTCTTGGTCATCCTGCCCCCCTTCCTCCCTGCCTACAAGCCATCCCAATCCTGAAAGACCCTCGGACCTGCTGCTCCCCATTTTCCTTTCAAACCAATGAAGCTGCCCCCTCGATCTCCATCTGCACCAGTTCCAGCTTATCTCACTACAGATTCAGGCTCCATTGGGGGCATGACACTTTTGTCTCTGACCAGATTCAGGTTTGTATTGTCCTTCAGTTAGTTCAGTTTACATATAAATTGTCATCTACGGGCATTATAGGTATGGGTGTTGCTCACAATAAGATAGTGATGAAAAGAATGCTTCCCAATCACTGCCTGGATAAAATACATGGCAATGCTGGCATTTCTCATTGAGGAAGCAGATTATCAATTAACCTTCTCTGCAGCTAATCAAATTGCATAAAATAAGACCATCTCCGCTAAACTGAAAATGAAAATGTAGGTGATGTGCTATAACAACTACAGGATGAATTGGCAATGGTTCCTTGGCAGACCTTGACTGTAATTCTTTAAAAAATTATTTGATATCGCTAAAGATATTTTATGAGCAGTATGTGCTTTGGTTTTGTTGTTTTTCTCCCTCAAGCAATTTTCAGAATGGACTGATAAAAGCATCAAGGAAAAGAATTCATTCTCTAAGTGTATTTTGAAAAAGATATTTGCAGTTCCAATATTTGACCATAATTAATGATTCAAAAATAATAAAAATGTAAGAGAAATATATCAAATGATCAGGGTAACAACAAAACATCCACTTTCCAACATATGTTCAGTTTGTGCTGAAAAAAGTTGATATATCCATAAGTATAAGAAACTTGTGTCTTTCCAGATGTTGCTGCGTTATCACTTTTATAATCTGTTATTGTTGACCATATTATTACTGGGCTGCTAAGGCCTGTAGTTCAGACACATTTTGAAGAGCTTCCATCTGTATGTGAAGTTCTAACCACAAGACTTTCTTAATTTATCTTGAGATTACTTGTATTACTCTGGATGTGAAGCTATAATTCTGACCTTGGAGAGGTAAGATTGGCTTCCTCAACTGAAGATATTTTTAAAGCTTTATTCTATAGTGTTATGCTTTATCTAACACTTGATCATACATTTCTTTTATTTAATAATCCATTAACTTTTAAATATCCATATAAACAGATTCCAAAAGAGATTGGTTTTAAAATCCACTTAGTTATCTATTCCATGTATTTTTGTCCATATTTTTGGGTCTGTAACAAAATCTCTTTCATACACTCAATAGGAATGGTTGCAGAAGAAGGAGTGATGACATTCCCTTTATTGTTTAGATTTTTACAAATATTCTGAAAAGACATTTGGAAATCACATTTAAGATCTATTTTGTCATCTATTTCTCTAATAGTGAAAGAAAAAAAAATGAACAATTCGAACAGTGTTAATATATTTGTGAAAATTTTCTATTAAAACAGAAGAAGTGAACATTCAATAAGGTATTGCAAACAAATAAGTATATCCCAAATTGTTCGATTTAATTTTGTCACATTAAATTCTAAATGCAGATGATTTAAGAGGAAAATGGTACTATTTACAACCGATCATCCTCAAATCTATCTTGCAGTTCGTTAGAATATATCAGCCAACTAAAAATTTCAATGTAGAATTCCAGCAACTCTCCAAAAGCAACATAAATAATGTGGAAAGAAATTGATTTTTGGGGGAGGAAGTGTATCTATGCATCAGATTAAAGGCATTTATGTCTCTCCATTTGAAGTACAGCACAATCATCTAAAGCAAAATTTCAAGCCAACAAGAAATCTCTAGTCTATCTCTTTGATAGAAAGCCTACAGAACACATCGTTTCCAGAAATGTCAACGTGTAGCACGAGAGGATTTCTTTATTCTTAAAATTTTGTAGTTCGCCTGCTGGCAAAGCAAGCATTTTCTTGAATTGGCTCAGCTTGCTTTCATTACAATTGTTTTCCAATTTTGATTCTCTGGAGGTTGTTGGATTGCATTTTCTATTAATGCGAACATTTGGCTGGCAACGATGGGAGTTGTAAGACAAAAATATTTAATGATCCAATTAGGAAAGAGGATCTTTAAGGAATTTAGCCAGGTTAATGCAATTTCTTGTCACTACTGCTTTCAATAAGGGAAATAGAGAATCCCTACTTTTATATTTCTAATTTCAAGTGCTACTCTGAAGATCAAATGTAATCTCTCTTTATTTGTTCAAACACCAGGATTCAGTCAAGTTTTCTTGGGTTCTTCAATTTTATCGAAGAGATATCTGGATTTAACTAGGAAAAAAAATAAGGATTTAGAAGAAACTGTAATTTTTCCACTTTAATTTGTTATTCGGTTTATTCTCTGTATTGTCCAAAATCTTGAATTATATGAAATGTTACTTGCATTATTTTGTCATAATAGATTTTCCCTAGTTTAGGGAGAACTACATCAGAGGACCCAAATGGACAAACCTGTTAGGGGCCCAGCTACAATTCTGTTCTGTTGACAATATCAGGAACTAGTGAGCAAAGGGTAGAGCAATCTATGTCTGTATTCAACAAAATCTCCTCTGTGCAGAAACAGGTATAATAAACTGGCTCAGACATATTCCATGCAATGAATTTCCAAGATTTGGGGCGGGGAAATCTGAATATTTATTGTTGAAAACCAGAGAAGGGTTTCATAGTGATTCATGATTATCAGTTATATTGGAACAAGCAAGTAGTGCCCCATAGAAGTAGAACTCTGAGGCATGTAGATTCCTCAAATAACAATTAATTGTACACATCTGAAAGTTCCTGTGGTTTTCACCCATTAAAAAGTAAAAGTTCCTCCTTCTCCCAAGTCACTGATCATGTTGTCCAATTGAGGTGCTGGCTGGTTGCTTGGTTACTTCACTCCTCCTCTGTCCAGCCTCCTGTTGGAATGTCCTTGGTTCCCAGAGGGAATTTTTTTGTTTTGGCTACACCCCCCCACCCCCCCGTCTAGTTATTTCCCTCCTCTCCATCCTTTCTCCTGTTGTGTGGCAATCCTAAAACCTCAAAGATGACGTCAACCAGGTCCACTTCAGGGGTGACACAATAATTATGTTGGCATTAAAGGAACTAACTGTATTATCAAAATTCACTATAGATAATCCTGAATTTACAGCCATTATTTCAGAGACCATTCAAAGTTACAACAGCACTGGAAAAAAATAACTTACAACAGATCCTTGCACATAACCAATCATTGGAACATCCCCATGGTCACCTGATCAAACTTCAGATGCTTGGCAACCAGCCTGCATTTACAATTGTTACAGCCTCCAAGGATCATGTGATCACCACTTCTGACCTTCCCAGGGCTTCCAAGCAAAGTGAATGTGGGAAGCTAGATTTGCTTAATGACCATGTGATTCCTTGACCAATCCAAATGATTCACTTAACAACCCAGGCAAAAAAAGGTTAAGAAAATCATTCGTGACTCACTTAACAATCCCTTGCTTTATAAAAGAAATTATATTCCCAATTGTAGCTGGAAGTTGAGGACTCTAAAAACATTGTCTCAAGTAAATCAAGTGATATAAAGACACACATATATATACACACACTCACACACATACTTTATCAACTATTCAAGAAGAGTTGAGTCAATAAGTTTAGGTAAGTTCAAGTTGTATTTTTCCCATCTAATATCTAATTATAGATTTCCCTAAGTGTGCATAATACAAACTCACTTGGGTCAATAATACATATTTTTAAACTTGCCTAATGAACCACACAAGAGACTATAATCTTAAGGGAAAATTAAAGATTTTAATAAAAGTTGTCTTTAAGATATCACCTAATTACATATGCAGGCAAAAGAGCAGCTTGGGAGAAACAGTCCCAATAAATAATACAATAATAGTAGAATCTTCCGTAAAAGATTTACTTTGAAAAAAAAAGCACCAAACAAATTAAGTAGTGGGAATTATGTTTAAATACTAAAAAGCTACTAGTAAATGAAAGAATGAGCAAGACATTGTAAATTGAGGCTATTTTTATGCTTTCTCATGACCTGAAATTCTTCCCTCCCTTCCTTTCTCTCTCTCTCCCTCCCTCCTCTCTTCCTGTTGTCTCCAAACAAAAATACACAAATAGAGTTCTGAAACTCCATTTGAACACCCACTGTATACACAGGGATAATATGTTTTTTATTTAAACCCTTCATATCAGTGATTTGAATATGGCAAGATTGTCTAACTTCTTTGTCTTTGATTTGTCCAACATGATATAAGGTCTCCTGCCATAGGGTGAGGGCTAGACTACAAGACCTCTAAGTTCCCTTCCAGCCCCATGATTCTGCAATTCTATTTGTATATGAAAAATTCTTTATGACCCATTGGGCATTTGGGTAATGAGATTCATGGTTTACTTGCCTGTATTGATAAACCTCAACCTCCCATACCAAAATTTATAAAATTATTAGTTTGGAAGCCTTTTCTAGTTATAATATTAAGTCATTCAAGTCTCAAATTTGAAGCAAGAGGTCAACATAATTTTTTTCTGGATGGTCCCTGAAGGCAATAACTACTTGGGTTGACAATTATGTTAATTGATTAAACTGAATTTAAATATACAGCTTTTTCCTCAAGGAATAGATCAAGAGAACTGTTTATCTGTATGGAATAAAATCAATACTTTAAACATATATGTATTACCAAAGATAATTAATAGCATATGTGGCATCATTTATATTATACAAATGTGTTTCCAGAAATTTAATCCCCCATTCATTTTAGGGAATTCTCCCATTTATATTTCACTCAGGAAGCTTTAATTCTTAGCTGCACAGGGTTTTAATTTTCCATATTTCAGTTAATGACATAAGGCTTATCTTCTTTTAGTGGTTAATGGATAGCAAATTTTACCAATTGCATATTTTGACTTGTTATAACTTGAGGATGTTTAGGGTCTACTACCTTGGAAACCCATGTAATTGTTAATAATTGAACAGTAAATATTAATACTTGTACATAATGACATGAAGATATAACATTAGTCGTCATAAGTATATGAGAATGATTTGTATTTTTGCCTTTTTATCTTCTTTTTTCACTTATTAAATAAAACAAACAAAACGTGTTGCTTCTTTTCAGCATTTATTGAATACTCTTCACTGTTTTAATATTTATGTATGGATAGAATTCCTTCTTTGCTCAGCAGTTTTCCCCGTTCCATAATAACTATGGCTTTCATCTGCTTCTTTTCTGCAAATGTTGGTTTTACTTCACTTTGAAAGCATGGTACTGTGAAATCTATGTTTTCTGGGGCATTAAATTGCTGTGCTATTTCATAATGCTTCCTCTCTATGGTACATAATTTTGTTGTCTGAATCCAGCAGTAGAAGTAGTCATGCTATAATAATGCAATAAGGGTAGCTGAAGGGAAATCTTTAGCTTATATTCAGTCGCTAGACAAAGGAACCTTTGTTGGGAAACAGCTTGCGGTTCTTTACTAATGCTAATAAAGAATCAATATAGAGAAATTTTAATTTGCAAATACAAGCTGTGAGGTCCCGCTGGGCTGTAAATTAAGTCCATAAGATCCTGAGCCAGAAGACTCTGTTGTCCTGTAACAGAGATATTTTCTTCAGTTTCAGAGGGAGAAACCTCTGTTATTCACAGTCATTCGAGTAAACTCTGACTTTTTGTTGGAATAGTAGTGGAATGCCTTCTCAAAATATGGCATTTAGTACATCTGTACTCTTCACTGTTGTTCTGAAAACATCTGCATCTGTTGCTGCTGCTTTTGATTTTAGCCAAACACCCCCTATACAGCAATATGTTCACTAAGACCAATTAAAAGTCACAAAAAGAGTATGCAAGATGCTTTGTTGATATGATCAATCTCCATTTCAAATGAGGCTTCAGATAAACTGTTATTGTGCATGTGGAACCAGCACTAATTCCCCCCCCCCCCAAAGGAATAGTTCCTTGAGTTTTAGATTTTCATAAGCTCCATATTACACTTTTTAACAACTTTGTGATATTCATCTGTATCAAGAGACTACCAATGAATTATTTTGATAATAAAAATAAAGTCATATTTCGGAAGCCTCCTTATAGGAGAGCCTAATTTGTGAAATAATGTCATTGTGATATTCTGTGCAAAGTTTGGATGGACATCAACTAAAAAGATGAGATAATAAGCAATATTTTTAGGGAACAAAATGGTGTCTTTATTGAGGCCTCTCAATGGGAGAAATTTTCCTAATGTGAAGATTTCACCATGGAAGAAGTATGTCAGGTACAGAACAAGTATGAGCAATTAAACTAAGTTTGTAGGCATTTAATTTAAATTAAACAGGTTTGTAGGTATTTAATTGAAGCTTAAGCTAAAATATTACTTGTGGAAAAATAGCCAAGATGAGATAATTTAAATATCTATTTGCATCATCTGAAAAGATTTAAATTCATTACTTAGTGCAGGGCATAAGTATCACTTGCTGGAAGCCTATTTATGTAATTTCTTCCTTCAGACAATCTCTAGTGGATCAGTGCAATTGGGAAGCACTCAAAAATAAGGATACACGAGATTATTTTGTAAACTGTTAAAAATGTTTATTCCAGAAGAATGTAGGAAAAGAAAACAGAATAAAAAAAGTCAACTCGTGATGCAATCGCATAACCTTTCTTCAAGGGCTGCCAAGACTGGATCCAGCAAAATAAAAAATAAAAAAAAATTCAGGAAAAGATGGAAATCATCCTAGGTCTTGTTAATCACTATGGAAACGCAAATACTTTTCTCTGTTGATGTACATAGTTGGATGTATTGCTCTCTGGAGAGCTATAATTCTACTTGGCTGCTATCAAAGAGACTATAGGGTACTTCTAATCTGAAGAGTCTCTCATTAGCCAATACATGTTGCAAATCCATATGTTTGCTATCAAAAGATAAAAGACAGGTCATGCTGGAGAATTGAGCCTCAATAACCTTACAAGACAGCATGACATAAAGGTTTACTTTTACCTTCATGCCAGGCTGATGCTACCACTAAGGAGAATGAGACAGTTGTTTAACCAGCTAAAAGCTGTGGAGGTAGCAAGGTTAATGACAGAATCAGATACATCATGCAGCTTTGCTTGCGTGCCTAACATTAGTCCCCTGCTTTCAGGAATACTGTATAAAGGGAATTGAGAAGAACCTGAGATGGATATCCCTTGCTTCAAGATAAAGAAACAGAACTGAAGAGCCATGGTGATGCAGTGGTTAGAATGAAGTATGGCAGGCTAACTCACTTTTCACTCCAAGAGTTCGATTCTGGACTGTTGTAACTATGTATCATTTATGTATCATTACAACTATGTATCATTCAGGCATTTGCAACATTGTATCATTCACGTGTAATCATTGAGCTTCTGTCTCCTCAGTGACCTTTTACAGGGCACGTACAGAGACAAGGAGTCAAGCATTCACTTTGTGATTACATCGTCTGGCATGCAGCTTTGTAAAGAAGGAATGTCTTGATCAAATTGTAGATCGTGCCATCCTGTCTGACTTGGTATTTTGCCTTATCTAAGTCCTGCATATCCTGTCCGACCTGGGCTTGACCTAGGCTCTGAATAAACAATGATAGTGACCCCCCCTTTGAAGGAGCATAATAAAAGAGCGTGTACCCAGACATTCTGGGAGCACTCATCCCGAGGAACTTCGTCTCCTGTCGTTTCTTTCTCCTTCTCTCCCTATCATGAGACGCCCATCTAATGCGGGATAGCAGATACCGCATTTTGGTGACCCCGACGTGATTCCCTAAGGGGGATACGCCGCGACGCGCTCATATCTTACTCGCTCGATGGGAGCTGTGCTTCGCCAGGCCTGAAGCGAATTGCACATCATCAGATCTGAAACACGGTCTCGACTTTCGTAAGTATGGGCGGAAACTTTTCTCAACAACAGACAGAGCATCTGAAGGAATTGAGGGAGTTAGTTGCCTCTTCTTCTAAATATTCTGCTAATTTAAAGGGCTCGCCTGTAAAAATTAAACCTATTGCTACATTATTGGCTTATGTGTGGCAACATTGTCCCACTTATCCAGAGAAAGGGTCCTTAAAAATCTCCATTTGGCAAAAAATTGGTGACTATCTCCATAGTCCTCCTCGTGCACCTATTGGCATTCTGGTCAGTTGGAGGAAAATTATGGAGGCTTTAAAAGTCCATTATAAAATAGAAGCAGAGAATGTATTAGAATCTCCTCCACCAAGTTATGATAACTTTTCTGTCCTTCAACCCTCCGCTCCCAATGATCGTAAGTCATTACGAGAGCCTCCCTCCATCCAATCCACTTCTTTAAAAGGAGAGCTCTCGTGTCCTCCACCACCACCCCGAAAGGGGGGGGGTGTTATAAAAGCCATTCAACAAGCCTTTTCTGAAGGAGAAATGGATGAGGACACCCTTGCAGCTGCCTCCCTTTATCCTATCATACAAGCCGGCAATCCTCCAGCTCCTCAGTATACCCCAAAGCCGTACAAAATAATTAAGGATTTAAAAGCAGCTTCCAAGGAAAATGGTATTCAATCTCGCTATGTACAGGGTCTTTTAGGATCAATAGCCCAACCAGGAGCTGACTTGATAAATGCTGATTGGCGTACATTATTTGCCATGATCCTCACGCCTTCACAATTTTTGGTCTGGGAGTCAGAATTTCATAAGCGTACTGCAGCCGCAGCCGCTAGAGGCTTACCGGCAAATGTCACTCTAGATATGCTTAATGGTACTGGCACTATGCTTACCGTTGCCCAGCAGACTGCCACAGACGCAGCTGCTTTCCCTATACTACAGGATTGTGCTTTGGCCGCTGCTCGAAAAGTTGACAATGCGGGATGTGTGCCCAAATCTTTCTCTAAAGTTATTCAAGGACCTTCTGAGCCTTTTTCCTCCTTTATAAACTGTCTCACAGAAGCCTTAGAGAGACAAATTGATAATGAGGAGGCTTGTAATGAATTACAATTGAAACTTGCTTATGAAAACGCAAACGCTGATTGTCAGAAAGTTTTGCAACCAATAATTAATAAGAAAAATGTTACCCTGGCAGATTATCTTACAGTCTGCCAAATCATAGGAACCACATCCCATTCCATGTCTACTCTGGCTACAGCCATTACTGAAGGCATGCAGCAGAACATGAGCTCTCTTGTTCCCATTTCCCAACAAAACACTCGCAAAATGGGCAATTGCTTTAATTATGGCAAGCCAGGTCACTTTAAGAGCCAATGCAGAGCCCCGGGCGGGGGAGCAAACATGTCAAGAAACCAGGTACCTCGCCCAAAGACACCATGCCCTCGATGCCAAAAAGGCTATCATTGGGCTAATAAGTGCAGAGCCCAAAAGAATGAACAACAGAATAACCCTGCAATCATCAAAAAACCCTTTTTGACTCAGGTAAACTAGAAACGGGGCAGGCAGGCAGCCCCACAACAAAGGCTGCTGAAAATTGCAACTTTTCTTCCTTCGCTTACGATCTTGTTGCTAATGAAACTGTTACTTATCTTCCTGGTGTCGCTGACTTTCTCTTTGTACGTCTTGTTCAGCCTTTTCATATGCCCCCCAATATTCCAGTGCTAGTCTTTCCTGTAAGGGATTTAGCTGAACAAGGTATTCTTGCCTCTCCTTTTCTGCATGATCCCTCTGTATTGTCTGATGTCTGTCTGTCTGTACTAGCTAATACAGAAGTTACTATAAATGAGGGGGATGTTGTGGCAAAAATGATTGTGCTCTTAGACCAACAACAAGAGCAACTCTATGCAATTGAAAGACCAATTAGTCAACCAAAACCTACGGTAACATTCTTATTGAATGGTCGATCCTTTCTTGGTCTTTTAGATACTGGAGCGGATATTTCCGTCATCCGAACCGCTGAGTGGCCAAACACCTGGCCTGCAGATGTGGCACCAGTGGTGAGAGGAGTGGGGGGACTCCAGGAGACTCGCATTAGCAGAAACTGGGTAAAAGCCCATTCCCCTGAGTCTCAATGTGTTGCTTATATTAAACCAGCTGTAATTCCTCTGTATACTAATTTGTGGGGAAGAGACCTTATGTCACAATTTAATGCACAACTTACCCTTTACTAACCATGCTTCGCTTGCATCTGACTCACAATAACCCTGTGTGGATTGATCAGTGGCCTTTCCCTTCTATAAAGCTTGAAGCCTTACATTCTCTTGTTCAAGAACAGTTAGATAGAGGTCATCTAGAACCTTCATTGAGTCCATATAATACCCCAGTTTTTGTTATCAAAAAGAAAAACGGCGCTTGGCGCCTCCTTCAGGATTTAAGGGCTGTGAATTCGGTCCTCCTTCCAATGGGACCCCTGCAATGTGGTCTTCCAAATCCTAACATAATTCCTCAAGAGTATGACCTTATCATTATTGATTTAAAAGACTGTTTTTTCTCCATTCCATTACATCAGTTAGATAGAAAACTATTTGCTTTTACAGTACCAACTTTAAATAATCAGAGACCTACCAAATGATATCAATGGAAAGTCTTACCACAAGGCATGTTAAACAGTCCAACTATGTGTCAATTTTTTGTGGATTTAGCCTTGCAACCATACAGGGACAAATATCCTCATTTTTTAATCTATCATTACATGGATGATATATTGGTATCTGCACCTGGCCCAAAGGGCACAGTATTAAAAACTCTGCCGTGCCTGACCTCCATTCTAGGTAAAGCAGGACTCACAATAGCCCCAGAAAAAGTACAATCCAAACCACCCTTTTCCTATTTAGGTCATAAGTTACTTGCTTCAGCTGCTGTTCCTTCCCTTCCCCTCCCAACACTTTCCCCAAAACCTACACTTGTGATCTTACAACAGTTCCTAGGAACCTTAAATTGGGCACGTCCTTATTTGGGTTTGACCACAGCTACATTAGCTCCTCTCTTTAATGCTCTTACACAAGGTAAAGCCCCGTCTGATGTCATCATTCTAAATAAAGAGCAGTTGCAGGCATTAAAAGACGTTTCTCATTCACTGGCTACTCGATGGGTGGATCGAGCTATAGAGAATTGCCCTTTATCAATTGCTTTACTAAATACTGTTCAGAGACCTACAGCTGTTATAATGCAATCTCATCAAACACAGGTTCTGATTTTAGAATGGCTTCATTTGTCTCACACCCCACGGACCACAATCACTAGTAAAGCCTCTGCATATTCCCAGTTGATCTTTAAAGGTCGACAAAGATGTAAACAACTCATGGGATGTGAGCCTGTTTCAATATTCACTCCTTGCTCACTGACCACGTGGGAAATGCTATGGTGTAATTCAGAAGAACTACAATACGCTTTAGAAGAGTGGCCAGGGCAAACTTCTTGCCATTTACCAGCAGACCCACGTTTCACTTTTCTTAAAACTCTCCCTTTTGAATGGCAATCCCCTCTCTCAATATCTCCATTAGTAGATGCACCTACGCTTTATGCAGATGGGGGGAAAATGTATGGTGCTTGTGCATGGAACCAGGAGGGAGAGTGGAAAACTAAAATTACCCCTCCGCAATCTTCTGCTCAACAGGCAGAACTTGCTGCATCTCTTATTGCATTTCAACAGTTTCAAAAAGCTCCTTTTAATTTAATAGTTGATTCCTTGTACGTTTCTCAGATTTTGAAAAATATATATCAAGCCTATTTATCTCCTAGCATATCTGTTCCTTTGTTAAAATTGATGATTCCTATACAACAATGTATCAACAGTCGTAGGCATCCATTCTTTGTAGCACATATCAGGAGCCACCAACCTCTTCCTGGTATTTTACAGGAGGGAAACAAGGTGGCAGATGCAGCTGCATCAGGTAAATCAATTTGTAATCTGACAGCAGCACAAAGCCATGACTATTTTCACCAAAATAAAAAAGCATTACAAAAACAATTTTCTCTAACTCAGGCAGAAGCTGCTACCATTATTCAACAATGCCCCACATGTAGTAAGCAAGGACATTCCATTCCCATAGGAGTAAATCCTAGAGGATTAAAAGCTTGTGAAATTTGGCAAATGGATGTAACTCAGTATCCACCTTTTGCCCCTTGGAAATATTTGCACGTTTCCATCGATACATATTCAGGATTTATTCTGGCTACTCCTCAAAGGGGAGAAACTGTAAAACATGTCATCAATCATTCAATTCGTACCTTTGCCTCGCTGGGACGTCCAAAAGAAATCAAAACAGACAATGGACCTGCCTATACGAGTTCTGCTTTCCAGGAATTCTGTAACAGATGGGATGTAACTCACAAGTTTGGGATTCCCTATAACAGCCAGGGGCAGGCTATTGTGGAACGAGCTCACTTATCTCTGAAACGTGCTCTTGATCGCTATTCGTTGCGGGAAAAACCTCCCAACCTCCCAGCATTGCAAAATTCTCTTAACATTTGTCTTTACACTTTAAATTTTCTTAATCTGACTGGCATTCCTCCTACTTCTGCTGCCTCATGTCATTTTTCCTCCCCTTCACCCCCTCCTAACAGACCTCTGGTACATTATCGCAGATTGCCAGATCCCGCCTGGCAGGGTCCTGCTGAGCTTCTCACCTGGGGACGAGGCTATGCTGTGATTTTACTACCAGACAAAACCACTTGCTGGGTCCCTGGTCGGGCGGTAAGACCCTATCATGGGAATTCCTCTGCTACATCTGCATCTTAAACTCTTCCTGATATTCTTGCTTATATCCTCTTTGCAATTTCTACCTTATTCATATCCTACTTATACCTTTGTTCAACATGGTCATTGGACCACATTAGAATTTCACTTTATTAATTATGATAGTGACTGTCCTATTGTCTGTTGGCATAATAATCTTCCCTTAAATCTATCTCCTTATATTTACACATACTTCAACAAAACCTATGCTTCCTGTCAAAAGATTATGCGTATTAAAGCCACTTCATTAACAGAAGGCTATTATATTTGTTCCATGTGGGTACGTCATGAAAATGCTACCCATAGCTTTCACTCTGTCACATCTGTTTTGTTTACAGAACACTCTATCACTCGCTCTTTTGTTCCTTCCTTACTCTTCCTATGGAAAAGAACCTTAAAACCTTTTCCTCTATTCAAGCTAGATATAGGGGGACCTAAATGTCCTTCTCTTGTATTACGGGTTCCTCCAACCCAGTTAACATCCTTGATGAATGACCAAATTAATCTTCATTGTCATTATTGTAATTATTATCCTTTTTCTATTAATTGCATTCCCTTCTCATCTCGTAAATGTTCCACAACTAACTTGTCCATAGTCCTCTCTCCTACTTGTAATGCCTTTATATACCCAAACTCTGATCCTGTCAACAAACAACGCTTCAAAAGAACTGTCCATGACGATCCGCAGAAGCCTCACAGAAAATATAATATTACTTGGACTATAAAAGACTTTCAAGGCATTCATTTAAGCTCTACAACCAATTCTTCTCCCATAGAAGACTTCTACCCACCACTTCAATTCGATTTGGCAGAAATGCTTGTAGGTTCCACTGCCTACAACTCGCCTTCTCACCCAACTGAGCCTAGTCATAGAGTGGTAAATAAATATAGGTTTTATGTATGCCCCGGACAGCCCGTTTCCAACACTCAGACCCCTGCCCAATGACTTCTCGACTGCGGGGGGTCATCGGATTACTTTTGCAAAGCCTGGTCATGTGTTTCAACTGGACATATTTATTGGGATCCGGGCACTAAGGGTGATCTCATTACTGTCACTCGCACCACATGGGACATTCCATGCAGTGATAAAAAATTGCCCAAATGCAACCCGGTAACCATAAGGTTCACGGACCAAGGCAAGAAAAGTACTCTATGGGACACTGGCTTGAAATGGGGTGCCCGCCTAAAAGGAGTCTGGCCAGAAAAACATTATGGAAATATTTTTTACATTCAACGTCACATTGAACTCCCTCGCTCTAACCTGGTGGGACCACATGAAAAGGTTATTAAATCCCCATTCTTGCAACCCATAACACAGGGAGTTAACCCATTGATTCCAATGATAAAAGCTTCCTACGCCTTGCTGAACTCTTCAAAATCATCAATTGCCTCCACATGTTGGCTTTGTATTTCTGCCTCTCCACCTTTTTACGAAGCCATCGCTTCCCAAGAATCCATTGCTAATTCCACATCAGACGAATGTTGCCATTGGAGGAACTCCACTATTACTGTTTCTTCCATCACTGGGGTTGGTTGTTGCTTGGGAAATATTCCATCCAATTACTCTCAATATTGTCATAATGTTTCTAATGGCTATCATTGTAATGTATATCTTCCTAAGAACCGCCTTGGCCGCTTCCACACCATCGGAGGATACTCTGCAGTCTACACCACTTCAGGAGGAAATTTAACATCACGTCTGAAAGGAATGTATTTTATCCCTGGCAATAACTCTGTCTGGGCTTGTTCCACTGGTCTCACAGCATGTGTCTATGGGGATGAACTTATTAAATCCAAATCATTTTGCATTCAAGTATGGCTTGTACCAAAAATTAACGTGTATAACTCTGATGATTTTATATCCCTACAGGCACCCATGGAATACCCCCTCAGAGCAAAGCGAGAAATTATTAGTACTCTCACTCTAGGTTTACTGCTTGCTCTGGGCACCACGGGCGCAGCCACGGGCATTGCAGGACTAACTGTCTCTGAACAAAAAATTACAGCTCTAGGTTCAGTCATTGATGATGATTTATTACGAATTGAGAAGTCAATTACAGCTTTGCAAAACTCCTTGACTTCCCTCTCAGAAGTGGTCTTGCAGAATCGTAGAGGTTTAGATCTGTTATTTTTAAAACAAGGGGGACTGTGTGCTGCGCTAAAAGAAGAATGTTGTTTTTATGCTGATAACAGAGGGATTGTGTTGGATTCTATGAAAGAATTAGAAAAACACTTAAAAGATAGAGAAAACGAAAGGTTAAACATGTATAATTGGTATCAAGGCTTGTTTTCTATTTCACCATGGCTTACAACCCTTTTAACTGCATTGGCAGGACCATTAATAATCATTATATTGATATGTATTATAGGACCTTGTTGTTTTAATAGAATATTGCAATTTTTGAAAAACCAATTATCCTCCATAACTGCTAATGTTAATGTATTATTGCAAGCTCATGTTAAGTCCTTAACACCGGATGAAAAAATGTCATTGCTGAGTTACCGCTCCTTGGACAACCCTGACACTGACGGATCTCACTCCTGCCTAGATGACTGGGAAGGTGAACATTTTAGAAAAAAGGTTCCTGTCTTCTTGGACAAGGAAGAAGATTCGTCATAAAAAATAAAAACAGAGGAGATGTTGTAACTATGTATCATTTATGTATCATTACAACTTTGTATCATTCAGGCATTTGCAACATTGTATCATTCAC
>BLBF01000004.1:44953422-44971744 GCA_015471245.1 Laticauda colubrina | reverse complement strand
TATATATATATATATATATATATATATAAAAATATGTATGTATGTATGTATGTATGTATGTATGTATGTATGTATGTATGTATACCTAAGTGCCATTGCTATTGAATGTTTGATGGTAAGAGGAAGTATATGGTAAGAGGAAGTAAGGGGAAGGAGGCCAATGTAACATCTCCAGTGAAGAAGAAAAATTGAACTGTTGCCTTTTTTCAGGTAGTGTGAAAAGCTCCTATACAAGGTTTCTACACTAATGTTGCTCGTGTGACTACTGTCCATGGTCACTGTTACAGCCACTGATAATGGATTTGGTTGGGCAAGATACCTCCTGAAGTACACTGTTTGCAACATATCTTAAAAAAAACAACTCTCTCCAATATGTTGTTGGTTTTGAAAGACAGTGGGTGAGAACCAGATAATAACTGGGAAAAGTTCAACTTCCTTTTTGCTAGAGTGATAATACAGTGATCACTTGCTGGAGTGATAGGAGGATGGTGACAAAAGTGGAAATATTATAACAGTAGAGAGATAGGATAAATTCATGAAATGTGAGAGCTGTGTTTTCAGGCAGAACAGTTTAGCCAGAAAACTATTTAAAGGAAGAGATGTAGTAGGATTTTTTTTTTATTGTGTGGTTATGTCTAAGGGCACTAAAATAGAAAATAATAAGGATCACAATGTAATAAAAAACTAGACACACATTTACACAAAGATGAAGAGAAAGAAAGAATATCAATGTTACAATATTATCTAACCCCAGCAACACAATAATTTATACCGACATTAGATAAAGGAAGGAGAAAGATATGTGTGATGGGATTTAATGCTCCAGATTTGCTGGTTAGATCTAAATTAGGATGGCCTGGGAGAGTATCATGAGTAATATAAGAAAGTTGTAACAATAATGGTCAGATATAATGAGAAATACTGGGAGTTCAGTTCAGGAGATGGGAGACCAACAAATTAGTGTTGGGGTCCTTTGCTAACCCAATAGCTTTCTCCAAAGATCCTGTTGCCCTATCTCTGCATGGCTTTTGCCCCAGGCTATTCTCATTGGATAGGTTAGATCTGTTGACAAGAAGACTTCACTCCTTCATGTCCTGGTCATGGAGGTAAGCAGATTTGCCATGTATTATGAATACATTATGAAGAATGTATTATGAATCCTAATATTTGCCCACCAGAGTTTCAATTATTTCAACAGTGGTAATGGAAGGGAGGGGAGGTCGATCATCCCATGCGAGGTCCTGTTTGTTACCATGGGATCATATGGTTGATTCAGTGAAAGGAGTTTAGCTTAGAGTGAGCTATAGAGATAGGCTAAAGTTATGGGAAGTATATTGTCCACCCAGCTGCCTATCAACATCTCTTCCTGAAATCATTGCAGGGCGAGTGTTAATTCTCCCCCAGCTATTTAATGGTAGCATATATCAGTCTCAAAGTCCTGAAAACAAGAATCTGGGATGAGTCAGAAACAACTTACATGAGGTTTAATTCTCTGCTTGAAGCAGATCCAGTGTCACATTTAAACAAAGCATGTTGTTGCCATTAGCCCTTTGTTTTGGTCATATTACTAACTTGCTGTTAGTTGCCATGGTTGAGTTCTGCAAGGGTGAAACGCCACTTTAGAGGATCATTCTGAGCTCCTTAAGTTCCAGAAGGTAGCAACAGTTTTGAAATGCACCAAATCTATACACTTCTGGAATGTGGAGATGGCAAGGCTACTGAACAGGTTGCCCACAAGCTTCCTTTGAGGCCAGAGATCTCAGACAACTCCATGTTTAACTGAAGAATTGTAGGAAGTGAAGTGCAAAAAATTTGCCTAGAGAATTGGTGGTGGAAGATGAAAGTGAATATGATTGGGCACAAGTCCAACCCATGTTGGGTGTTACCCTGTGGCGATACAGACAGCATCAATATTTCTTGTCCTTAATTTTGTTGATGGAATATCTTCTGGCAGAAATATTTAAGGTAAGGCAAGAATGGGTTGATGTACATTTCTTCAGGCAGTTGTGACAATCTCTTATTGAAGGTTTGGGATTGCAATTGCCAAAAATCTGCATGAAGATAATGGCTCTATTTCTTTCAATCAGGTCTGTCTATAGAACAGAAATGAAATGGGGGTGCTGCCTTGCAGTGGTCCCACTTCATCGCGGGTGAACAATTCCAATTGATGGTAGTGAGGGATGAACATTTGACCTTATAGCTCATCCAATATGTACTGTCACACAGCTCAGCCATTGCTTCTTTGTTATATAACTTGTGAATGAAGCCATTGGGAAAAGTCATTTTTTTGATTGCCATCATCTATACCAGTGACACCCAATTATTTAATTCCTCCAGAGCTGGGTAGGAGATGCAATGAGGAGGCAAAACAAACTGAAAATAAATCCTAGGAAGTTCATGCAAAACCCATCAGATACTTTGTCAGCCTCTACACAAGTTCTAGAGGAGGTTGCAGCCCACTGAAGGAGACTTGACCATGACTCCTAGATTCACAGTTCGAGCTAGATCAGCAGATGAAAACTGTGGCCAGGGCTATGTTTACCCATTTCTGGTATCATTTTTGAAGAGCAAATATAAGAATTTTCAAAGTCAAGATAGTCCTTGATTTATGACTATAACTGAGCCCAAATTCTATTGCTAAGCCAAGCAGTTTTTAAGTGATCAGTTATTAAGATTTCATGATCTTTTTTTTGGGCCACAGTTAAAGCAAATCATTGCAAATGTTAAATGATTCATGAATCTGGCTTCCTCCATTGACTTTGCTTGTTGGAAGTTGGCTGGAAAAGTTACAAATGGTGATCAAATGACCCTGGGACAATTCTGATCATGTGACCATGAGGATGCTGCATCAATCATAAATATGAAATACATCACTTTTGCCAGTGCCTTTGTAACTTCAAAGTTATACTAAATGGATAGCTGTAAGTCAAGGACTTACATAATATTTATTCTTTGCAACATGTTAGTCAGATCATGTTAATAAAATATTTCACAAGAATTTCTGATCATATCTGGTTCACAGTAATACCTCTCTCTCTCTTTCTTTCTCTCTCTCTTTCATTCTCTCTCTCTCTCTCTCTTTCTCTCTCTCTCTCTCTCTCTCTCTCTCTCTCTCTCTCTCACACACACACACACACACATACACACACACACACACACACACAAACGAGAGCAGATTTTTCCTTCAAGGACAACAGATAGAAACAAGACATATAAAGACAACTGAATATTAATGGCAATTATTTTCACAGAAAATTAATAGCAGGTCATGAACAATTTGACAAAAGCTATATTAATAAGAAAGGAGGACTGAATAAAATAGAGCATCACAATATTAAACAAAATAAGACTTTAAACAAAACAAAATATTGGAATACATTATGAAAAGAAGAGAGGATTAAAAATGTGATCAACATGAATGAAAATGGAGATATAATAAAATCAGTTAGGCTGTCCTCAAGAGAGAGCACTACTTACACTCAACACATGTTAGGCAATAAATGATACACCACTGCAAATGACAGGAAAGATACATCCATCTCTTCACTTCATCGCCATCCTTCCATCTCTCCAAGAAACTGTAATTGGAGTGACCAATTTCAAGAATCACTCTGATTTAAAGATGGAGAAATGAAAAGTATAGTTGGCAGTGAGTAAGTAAGATTCAAGAATGTTGTCAGCTGTGAATTGTATTCTTATAGTGTACCATCTCAGACAAAACTATGTGAAGAAAATGAAAGTCTTCCCACACATGGCCTTCCTACATTTCATACCTGTGTTCAATTCATTATACCAAACTATTTTATGAAAGAAACTCAAAAATAAATATATTTATAGGTGCTTCTTTTTTTAAGATTCAGAACTTAACAACTTCTTTAACAGTGAAATGCAGCCTACAAGCAAAATCTCTGACACAGTATGATACATGGTTTATGTGCATTCTTGTTCCAGCTTTTTTCAACCTGTTTATTAAACCTGTGACTAAAAATTTAAATATTGCAGACTACTATACTCCTAAAATTGCAAGTCATATGATCCAAGTACTACTTCACATGGATGAGATCTTGTGAACCCCCTTTGGACTGAAAAGGGCAATAAAATGATGTACCTCAGCATGCAAAATGTGTTGGCACTGGGAAAGTGTGTGTCCTAGGGAGCAGGAATTTGTATTGTGGAGGGAGGAATGGGGTATGGATGACTTTTTTCACTGTTTTGTGAGCCATTGGTGATGATATATCATCAAGAAGGCTTCGTGCTCTCTGATTCCAGAAACTGGCCTAAAATGTCTACATTTTAATAAGCAACTGGCATTCTGAGAGTTGTGCTGCTATATTAATTCTTCAGACACATTCCTCTTTGGTATCCTGCTTGCAAATATTTTTTTGCAACACACTGAGAGAAAGAACAACATCCTGGGTCCAACACATTGAGAGAAATAAGAAAAGTCAAGGTACCTTGCCTAAGGGAGAAAAAAACAGATGCTCTGTACTTATCCATGATTGAATTCAGAGGTGGTATTCAGCAGGTTTTGATCAGTTCTGGAGAACCAGTAGAGGAAATTTTGAATAGTTCAGAGAACAAGCAAATACCACCTCTGACTGGCCCTGCCTATTCTCTGCCTCCCAAGTCCCAGCTGATCGTCCAGATCTTCTTTTGTTGCCCTGCACAGGAGAACAGAGATGGAAAGCAGATTAGTGGGGTGGGGAGGGAATGGAGATTTTACAGTATCCTTCCCCTGCCACGCCCACCAAGCCACACCACACCTATCAAGCAATGCCCACAGAGCCAGTAGTAAACAATTTTGAATCCCACCACTGATCAAATTGTATGATTGGAGAGAGAAAGTCCTCCAAAGACTCATTGGCTGCTCGGAAAACTGAATTGGAAGACCTGACCAAAAGTCTTCTCTAGAAAACTAAATATATGGCTTCCTTTTATGTAACTAAACCTTGTTTTCATGTATTCCTTTCTATTTGTATGGGCTAGATGCCTGCAAATTATGGAAGTTCAGGAGTTCGTAAGAAGGTAAGCCATGGCCTGTTAGTTTGGACCCATGACCCATCTTGTCCAGCACTCTGTTCTCACAGTGACCAATCAAAAAGAAAGCCCATGACAGTCACATAACCATTTCTCAATCCAAAATGAATAAATAAATCAGATTCAAAAGAAACTGGATTTAAAAATATTCCTCTTGATACAAGTTCTACATGTGAATATATTCTCAGTGTGAAGATGTGGGTGATTAACAAGATTCAGCCATGGAACTACAAAAGTTGAATAAAACACATTCTGGTTACCTTTTTATGATGTGCGAAGCTAGACCCGAAGAAACCACATTATTATGTAACATAAAATCTGTCTGCTTATTTGTATATAATTTATAAGATACAGGTTATTAATTATCAGCACTCTGGTTTGACATAATTGTCAAGCCTTGGAAGCCATTTTTTACTTGGAAGCTTCGAGGCTGCCACATTCAGTGCCTGGGAATTTGGAAGGGGGAATTTCATAGTGTGGTAGAAGATTAGACACAACAACATTCTTTCTCAGAGAGTTCCCTGAACCTGAGGGGGAATGACTGAAGGGATGTCTCCAGTTGGGATGAATATTTGATTGGGCATTGTGATGGGCTGATGATACAGGGGATGAATCTTTGATTTTCTTTTGGGAAAGGAAAACCTGGAACGCTCAGATTCGGGTTTTCCCAGATGTGCCAATATGACAACTCAAGTAAAATGGAACTTTGAGGGAATGTTTGTCTCAGAATTTATTGGTTTGGTTGGCTCATTGGAAGGCTGACAATGCAATTACAATACTCAACCTGGTTTTGTCAAAACTGAGACGCTCTAATCCATGTCTATTTCTGTCCAAACATTGCTGCTATGACATCACATTATTCAATAAAAATTAAACTACAGAGATGATTCCTTGTACATGCTAGAACACACAAGCAGAGTCAGTACAACTGTGAGTGCAATTTTTCTAAGCAAGACTTTTGGTTAGCTCTGCCAACTAGAAGAATGGAACTTTCTGTAATTGGCAAAATCACTGTTAAAATGTGTATTATTATGTAGCTGTAGCGTAATAATCACAGGCTTGATTGTTGGGGCACACTCATTTATATAATGCCTATGATTATAAAGAAAAAAGAAGAATTTAATAGGAGTAACAATTAAAAGAAACAATAAACCAAAAATTCAAACATGTTATTAAGATATGCAGAAACCACAGCAAGAGAACTGTCTGTGGCACTCTTAATTGCTGTTATGTACTGCTCCTTAGCTTTTTATTTAAAAGAAAAACCTAGCAGGATTTAGTTTGTTTAAAATGAAGGAAAAATCCCTCATTAATTTATACATTAACGTGAGACTGCCCTTGTAGTAATCCAAAAGTTACTTAGAATCACAGCTTCAGTTGATTATCTATTCACTGCCTCACCAACTTAATGATAAGTTTCAGAATTCCAGGCATACTGCAGAACAGCCTTATGCCATTTTTAACATTTTGTAAATTAATGACATATTATTGCCATGATTAGGTAGACTTCAAAACTTTCTTCTGGCAGTAAGCAGTTAGTAGCAGAGATAGCTTAAAACCAGGATTTTATCTTTGGAAGAAGACAGCTTGTTAAACTGAGGATCCCTCTCATTCATTAACCTGAGAGAAAGCCCAGATTTCTGAACTAGAATGCAGCCAAGTTATAATGAAGTTTCATATGTAGTGTTTGTGTAAATATTTATTTTTTAATTGTTCAATCCATTATATTGTGTGTGTACTTTTTTCATAAGAGACTTATTACATTCAAGTAGCTATTCTTGAATTGTTCCTCAAAAGCCTCTGGAAAAGTACTATATCATGTTTTAGTAACATTAAAACATTGCACAGTGGGAAGCAACATTGGCTTGGTTAGCTACATTTGTTCTTGAAAAACATCTGTGAAAGAATACCCTTAAAAAAAAGAAATGCCTTAAATGTTTCTGCTTTGTTACTGTACTACAGATTCCAATATAAACCATTTGTCAAAATAGTTTTTCTGTGTCACCAAATAATCCCATTCCTTTTTTGTTTCTTGTTGTGCAGCAAAATTTGAGGCATATTCCTTTTTTTTGCATAGCATTAATTTTTTTTTTGCAAATCTAACCTCTTCAAAGTAACTCATGATAACTTGCACCTAGCAAAATGTTAATTCTAGGGAACTGTCACTTCTATAATCCAACTGTAATTTTTCTTCTGTAAAAATCATCATTTTGTAGATATTGAACTTTGCTTTTGTTTGATGCAACATCTATCTTAATACGAAGTCTTAATGTTTCTTGAACTTTTAGGCTGACTTTCTTTTTTAAGTAGACATTTTTGCATCAGTTTGAGCAAATACCACAACAAGGTCCAAAACATCAAAGAAAATTTATTTTAGCCAGGGTCATCTCAGGGAGCAGGGTTTTACATAATACACTCATGGGTTCTTGAGTATATCTTTTTGAAAATAATGGCATACAGTGCCTTTCCATTACACTTTATTTATGTGAATAAAAGAAAAACGACTATGTGCTTCTTATGTTTGGTCTATGAACATAAGGTACCATTTGGAGACATACTGTCTCCTTAAAAACCACATGTTTTTCTTTTTAATTTATGATTTTCACAATAATTAAGTTAAAATAACTTAAATGATAAGATATAGGAGAGATATATGTTCAGTATAATGTCTCCCAAAAGAATTCAAAGTGTCAGATTGCAATCCATTTTTGTCATATTCAAAATAAAAACTGATGGAACTTGCAAATGTGCATTCCAATATTTGCCTAGCCAACAATATGTGACATTTTATTTCAAGGTCACAGGTAAAGATTGTACGTAACAAGAGTATCTATGGTGTATAACAAGGGTCTTCAAACTTGGCAAGTTTATGACCTGTGGACTTCAAAAATTTCTGAGCTAACATGACCGGAGGGGGAATTCTGGGAGTTGAAGTCTACAAGTCTTAAAGCTGTCAAATGTGAAGACCCCAGGATATAATAATGTGTCCATGTGTGTGGATTGGCAACTGAATTGGGCAAATACGTCAAAACAGATTTATTAGGCATCACATTCAGACCCAATCTGAATGTGATGGG
The DNA here is from genome assembly GCA_015471245.1 of Laticauda colubrina. Classification (NCBI taxonomy): domain Eukaryota; kingdom Metazoa; phylum Chordata; class Lepidosauria; order Squamata; family Elapidae; genus Laticauda; species Laticauda colubrina. The sequence continues at coordinate 44,963,630 of BLBF01000004.1, read as the reverse complement.
GGAATTGCCAGCAAGGCTGGAGGGAGGGAGCAAACGACGGCCTAGCTTAGAGAGGTTATGCAGCCACAAAAAACCCAAGCATCACCTCTCCCAAATCCACAAAGCCTAATCTGGGTGACAAGCAATAAAGTTACAGTTTGAGACTACTCACAAGTGGTTCTGTTAGCTTGTGTCTGACATATGATTTCAATAAATATTTCTGGCAAAATTGGGCAAAGATACAAAATGAAGCAGAATGTCTCTGGAAAATTATGATTGGGTTACACTCTGGCAATAAGATCTAAAAACTGGATAAAATCTGTAGCAGATGGCCTGTTCAGAATACATGTATGTAGAATTTGCCATACAAGTAAATTATATTTTAAGAATTGATCCCACAGGGAAGTCCTGGGCAGAAAAACAACAAGAGATGGTTTCATTGCTTTTAAACCAAATTGTGAAGAGCCATAATGTTTTGTTACATTGTGGTTTGGAAGAACAAGGAAATAATCATTTGCAGGTGTATAAAAACTAAGTATCTCAAAATTTATAATTGTCTCAACTGTAATTGACTCATATTATATTACCCAATAATAATTAGATATTATTAGATTTGTTGAAAACAATGCAAACCTTCCCCATTTTAAACACTCCATTTGTAACTTAATGTCTATGGTTAGACATTTCTGAATGATTAAGAGAAAATTTGGGTTTTGTAAAAAAAAAATGAAATACATCATAGGAAGTGGTCTGTTGTAGCTCCCTAAGAAAACTACCTCAGGAGACTGAATTATTTTCTGCCATTGCCAAAGGAGAAAATGAGAATTATATCACTGATGGTTTTTATAACCTTGTTGGCTTTCATGAAGATTCAATTTTGGAAATGACGTCATCCTTGCCCCAGTGAATATGAAATAAAGACTCATTTGTGAGGATGGCAAAAAGAATGAATGAAAGAAAGAAAACATATTACTTATGAAGCATCAACAACTATTGTACGTATTTTGCCAAGATTACAGCAATTGCAGATAAATGAGTGCAAGAGATTTTGCTTTTAGCAAATACCTGAGAGTCATTGTTTACCAAGGGCTAAAAAAAAAACCTGGTTAGTGAGATGCACTTAATTCTTTTAACCATATGGAAGTGGATTATGGCATCTTCACCAAACAAGAAAAGAAGCCCTCATTGCTTTTGAAAGTCATCTTTAGTGGAAAAAGAAGAACCTTTTGAGGGAATCATCTGCAAAATGCCACTCAGGCAGCTCCCTGGGATAATGATTGTCCTCAGCCTAACATTCAGCAGAGACACAATTAAACATGTTCCAGTCTTGCAATTTCAACATTCTTTGATCTCTGTAATCAGCATCCTCTTGCTCCACAAATAATGACTATGTTACTATGAACTAAGCAAATTGCTCCAAATCTATTTAGAAGAACTAATGCTTCTGGGGGAAAAGAAGGGTTACTGCAATTTTGAGATTTTACTTTATTTTAAAAATCTGGTCTTAGTGCTTCATGATTTTCTGCATATTACACATTGGAACCGCAATCCTGCTTCACTAATTGAAACCCTCATTTTATTTTAGACTTCATCAGAAGGAGAATTACAATTTTGAATGGGAAAACTGCCTATTTTGATGATTTAATTCCTCACTAATCCTAAAATTTTGTCTGCTTTAGTGCATAAACATTCTATATTTTCTTGCTTATGCTATGTTATTTATATGATTCTATGTGATTTCAAGCTAGAGCAAATTCTCCAACCAATTAAGTAATCTAACTAGCTTTTAATATTTGCCTTTGGTAATAATTTAGCAATGGAAAGTGGTACAGTATCATACGTAGCAGTAAGTAGGACGCATGTATTAGGGAAGGAATTGAATGAGACACAACTTCAACCTTTGCCTAGAACACAAAGCATAGACATAGTGCCAGAGAAACAATGATTGAGTTTACAGATCTGACACCACCCTGCCATCAAAGTGAAATATAATCTTCAAATAAGAACATGATTGATTTGTTATAAAACAATATTTTGAGATAAAATTATTAATTGATATGGAACAGATATAATCAGGGGTGGGATTCTACCGGTTCTATCTGGTTCTATAGAATCCCTTGTTAACTTTCTAAGCAGTTCGGAGGACTGGAAGTTAGAAGCAATCTCCTTTTGTTTTTTTCCACCCTTATTACATTCTTGGCAGACAGCCTAGACTTACTGTTTCTGGAGCTTTGGGGGCTTGGCTTTCTTAAAGGGGAAGGGTTGTTTTAAGATTTTTACATTACTTTTGGGAGGAAATACTTTCCTGGACAATCAGCACTTTGAAGAAATAATTGAATAATGAAACAAAGCTTTTAATGACAGGGAATCAAGATGAGTGACATTCAGCAAGGCTTCTTGGCTAAGCGAGAAAGATTGACATTCAAACGTGAATTTACATACTCTTTCTAAGTTTTGGTCTAAAACTGGTTTTTGGTGAAGGTTAATGCTGTGCTTGGTGATGTTTAATCCTGTGTTTATTGATGGGATAATTTTCCCTATTCAGCTTCAACAAGCAACAGCTACTGTTGTGATTTCATTATTTGTATTGGGTTTGAATTTTTTCTTACCTCATGGTTTCTTTTTCTATTTAGGGAGGGGGTCCCTTCACTGCTTTAGTACTATTTGGCATTGGCCTTTTGGGGTATATTTCCAAGAGGCAGGATGCAAGCTTGGCACTGATTTTTTTTACTGCCTTTCTGCGGGGCATGCAACCTTTCCTTAAATATGGATGATTTCCTTAGGATATCTTGTGAGGTGAGTGAGACCAGCTGGTATTTTTAAGTGGTACAAATGGAACTAAGGATTGCTTTTCCTGGATGTGCTTTTTCTGGAGAGCTTAAATGACCTCCCTGCTAAAGGGTTCCACTTTATGAGCAAGAGATGGCTGCTTGATAGTTATCACTGCATTTTAACTATTTTCATTCCTCAAGGTGCTCTGGCACCCTGCCTGATTTGTAACTCCAACTTGCAGATATTTTTAAACTAATGATTGGTATTTAGGGCAGCTTTTTGCAAACAAAGAAGCTTTTTGTATTTTTGTACAGATAATCATTGATTTACAACAGTTCATTTAGTGACCATTCAAAGTTACAGTGGCACTGAAAAAAATAACTTATGACCATTTTTCACACTTATTGCAGCATACCCACTGTCATGAGAGGCCAGGCGAAGAGAAGCACCCCTTGACATGAATGATGTTGAGTTGGCCACGCTCACCCAGTCACATGATCACCAAGCCATACCCATCAACTAAGCCATGCCCACAGAACTGGTTGTTAAAAAAACTGAATCCCACCCCTGGATATAATTATTGTGATAGTTACTAAACAATAAAGAGAAGAAAGTTCTAGTTTTCAGCAACATAAATCCGAACAACTTCTGCATTATGTAATTAGGAAAACATAGGATCTATAAACTACAGTGCATCAAAAATAATGATACATCTTGATGTCATTGGACAAATGATGCAATTATGTAAATTGATCACTTGGTTCATGCTATGTAATGCAAGTAGTACTTGCACAATTGCATGTGGCACAAGTTCTTTTTAAAACTGTACCTTGTTAGGTTGACCTAAAGTTAAGAGAATCACAAAAACAGGTGATTCTTTTGTGGAACACAGCTGGCTTCTTTATATTTAATCCATTTAAGGCTTAGGACCATGATTGCGAACCTATGGCACACGTGCCATAGGTGGCATCCAGAGACATTTGTGCCAGCACGCGAGCTGCAGGCAAACTTACCTCACTGTACATGTGCATGCCTCACAGCTGATTTTCAGTGGGTTTGAGGCCTTTTTTGACCTCCCAAAGGCTTGAGGAAGGCTTCTGCAGGCTTCTACAAGCTTTGTAGGCTGAAATCGAGCCCCATTTCATCACTTCCTGTTTTTCCAAAAATACTGGAAGTGGCAAAACAGGGCTAGATTTCAGCCTACAAAGCTTGTAGAAGCCTGCAGAAGCCTTCCTCAAGCATTGGGAGGCTGAAAAAGGCCTCAAACTTGCCAAAAATCAGCTGTGAGGTACAGTGCAGGTAAGAAGGCAGTGGGAGGTAAGGGGGTGGGGGGATTGTGCACACATTGCCTTCTGGGTACTGGCACTTGAGTCTGAGCATGCAAGTGCACGTTCAATTTTTGGCACAGGAGCCCAAAAAGGTTAGCCACCACTGGCTTAGGGAAATATTATTTTCTTGCAAAAATAAAGATAGGAAAGTGATATAGTTAGTCCTTGACTTACAACAGTTCATTTAGTAACCATTCAAAGTTGCAACAGCACTGAAAAAAAGTGACTTATCACCATTTTTCACATTTATAACCACTGCAGCATCTGTGTGGCCACATGATCGAAATTCGGCTTCTTGGCAACTGGTTCATATTTGTGATGGTTGCAGTGTCTTGGGGGTGGGGGTGTCATATGATCACCCTGACAAGCAAAGTCAATGGGGAAGCCAGATTCACTTAACAATCATGTTACTAATTTAACAATGAAAACGATTCACTTAACTGTGGCAAGAGAAGTCATAAAATGGGACAAAACTCACTGAACAAATGTCTCTCTTAACAAATTTCTGGGCTTAGTTGTGGCCATACATTGATGACAACCTGTATATGAAACTGTGAGCAGAACCGAAGTCATGTTGGATGACCCATTGAATTAAATAAGAAAGTGTGTCTCAAACTCAGTAGCTCTGCTAAATAAGAAAGTGTTCCAGTTTGTGCACAAGAGAAAAAAACAAGATAAGGCTAGAACAATGGGGAATTGTAATAAAGTGCTGCGATGTCAGAAACCGTGTAACTGCTTTCACTAGATAGGGAGCTAGTATGAACCTTCGAAATATTTATGTCAATTTTAAAACAGAAAGAATGTGAGCCAAGCCCTTGGACGAGGGGGCGGACAGTTAGGATATAAAAATGCTGCCTGAATTTTGCTCTGTGTTCCTTCAATGCCTGAGGGAACCCGTCTCTGCAGACACGTGAATAAAACCTTGTTTTCCTTGGATCAACGAATCTTTTGGTGGTTTTTTATCTGCTTCCACCTCACAAAACTGACAAAGCTGTATGAGAGTGCAATCTATAGCCTAGGTTCTGTTCTATTTCTACTAGTCCAAACTCTTACCTACATAGTATATGTTATACTAGAGGTGTCAAACTGGGGGCTCGCGGGCCGAACGTGTCACACGCAGGCCAGCTCCATGAAGGGAAAAAAATGACATGAAATGTCACATGATGGCAACATGATGCTGTGAGTTTCACACCCATGCTTTATACTATTACTATTACATAACAAAGTTTTCTTCTTACAAAGCCTATTCTGTCTTTTTTCCTCCGTCTGGGATTTATTCTGCTTTGTTAATGGCCAGAAAGTAGAGCGATCGCATGTTTCCCTATCATGTTTTTGGTGGTTGGTCTCGTCTCTGGATGGTCCAGTCCATTTTGAAGGAAAAATAGCTTCTTCTTTTTGGCTGCTGCATTTCTCTGTTGCTGGTGGCTGCAGAGCTACCAAAGCAGGCTCCACCCTTTCTTTCTCCCAGCTCCTCCTACACCTATCTTGACAGTTTCAGCTTTTTATTGGCTATTCTGCCATACCGAGGTTGGAGGAGAAAAGGGACAGGAAAAAGGGAAGAAAAAAAGGCAGCTTAATGGGCTTATAATTTTGTTCAAAAGGCCTGCTCTTGCACAATGTAATACGCACTTGTGTGTCTTGTGAATACCCACAAACAGAAATCAAACCCATTCCCCAAATTCTCTCTCTATTGTATGAGTTAAGGAATCTCTTCTTCTCTAAATGTTTCTAAATCATAATTATTCATAGTAATTAAATCCTGCACAGCTAATATTGATGATTTCTTGAAGTCCTCATTTATTAATTTGAATAATTAATAACATTTAAATGAAAATACATGTCTTTCACAGATACTTTGTTGTTAGGATAATAGATTCCACTGCTAAAGTTTATTTTATTTATTTTTATTTATCACATTTGTATAGGCACTGATCTCACACAGTGACTCTGAGTAGCATACATAATGAAACAAAATATGTAAAAGCCAATAAAACCAGAATTTAAATTAAAAGAAAAACAAAATAAAAAGACAAAATGGCCACAAAGATACAGAGAATGCAATTTTACGGTCATCCAACACACTCCACTATACCACGGTATACACAAACTTGTTGGCAAAATCATAGTTTGTGAGTTTTCCAGAAGACCAATGGGATTGTCTCCCCTCAAGGGGAAGGATGTTTCATGGGGCAGGAGTTATGGGAGAAAAGGCTTTTCTCCTAGGACTCACAAGATGACACTCTTATAAACTGATGATACTTACAATAACTTGACTCTTCTGCTAGATCCCATCCCATTAGGGGTGTGATTCAACCAGTGTAACAACTGGTTTGGTGAGCACGTGTTGTGTGCATGCACAGAGGGTTTGCTACTGATCTTCTCCTACAATCCTGCACTGTCCCTGTGTGTTAAACACCTGATGTGCGGCAATCCACTGTACCGCGCGAAGCAGCTGAGCTTGAAAACCAGAAAATAAAGGTCAGAAAAGAGCCGAGGCGGCGGTGGCGGGGGGGGGGTTTGGCAGTTCCAACATCTGATCATCAGAGCGAACCAGTTTGCTCACAGATAATCCTCGGAGCTACCAGTTCAACTGATCAAGGCCAAACCAGTAGAATCCCACCCCTGCATCCCATGTAGGATTTTAAAGGTCACAATTAACACTTTGAATTTAACCCACAAGCAAATGGGTAACTCATGTAGCCTACAAGGAAGAGATGTAAGGTATGCAGTTCTTGAAGTACACAAAACTGGGTTGTCACATTTTGCCTCAGGTCAGGCTCCAGAACTTATTCAAGGGTGGATCCATGTACAAAACATTGTACAAATCTATGCAGGAGATGAATGGAACATAAATAATTGTGAAAAGAAACTTCCAATCCTGGAAGCACACCACTAGCACACAACATGAAGCCTTTCTGATGACAGTTGTTACCTGCACATTGAGCAGGAGTTCTGAATGCAAATGATTGGTAGACTGCTCATTGGGATTGCCTGGGCCAGTGTAACCCCATCCAACACCAAAGATGGTCTGGACATCTCCAGAAAGAGATGTCCCAAAAACCCAAAGCCACTCAGTCTTACTAGGGCTTAATTGAAGCCTGTTGTTCCCCATCCAGACCCTCACAGTCTCAAGGCACTTAATAGGGGTAGAGATATACAATTGGGTGTCATCACCCTATAGTGAGGGATGCTTTTACCCAGCAGCTTTATGTAGATGTTAAATAGGAACAAAGAAATGTCCAGGAAATGAGATGGAAACAGGTTTAGGCTTTTGAGTGAACTCTGGCAGGATCAGGATGAGGTAGTACATCCACCATTGCTCTATTTGACTTCTCACTGGCTTTTGACACCATCAACCATAGCATCCTTCCAGGCCGGGTTCAAGAAAGAGAACCAATACAATAATGGGTCACCTCTGCTCTGCCCAACCTTTTACAGTTAATTGTAAGTTGCAAAGACTTTGAAACTGATACAGATTTTTGTTACATATACACAGTCCTAGAAATCTGATTAAAGGCTGAATATGAATGCCCACAAGAAAAAAAAAGTACTAAAATTATGTATTATGGCATAAATACTGTGGCTATTGAAATGACTGAGATATAGTGTTTGAAAATGAGTACTCTTAAGGTAATAATCACTGTCTGCATTTTCTATATTTCATTTCTAAACATTTTGTTTTCTATTCTTAGGAAAATGCTCTATGCAGCTTATGAAATAGCTGGAGATTATAAAAATGTCAGAGCACATGAGCCTTTAATGACCTAAGTCCATCGGGGCCACCCCAGTGGATGTAATAAATTAGAGTCCATTGTTTAAAATCTTTGTAATCTGCCAGGTCTTTACAAAAGTTATTGATTTATTTTCTCACAATTTCTTCAGTTACAGATTTATTTTCTCACAATTTCCTCAGTTTATGATGTCCAGTGCTTAACTCATGTTAAGGTATGTTTTTAACTTATGTTAAATTTTTGTAGTTCATACATTTGTCAAATGAGAAATTACTTTCTATATGGCAGAGCTGAGCAGCCTTAGACCCGAGTGCTATGTGCAACCCCAATTTTTTTTAATCATCATTTTTTTAATAACTGACTCCCCTAAGTAAGTGCTGTTTTCCACCAACATTGTTCTATAAATTCTAAAGAAGCACAATACAAACCATCATCATCTTCTTTGACCCTTTTTATAAGCTTTTCTGACCATTTGTATGAGCCTTTGCATTTCAAAAGCCTCAAAAAACAAAACAAACAAAATATAACAAAAAACATGGTGTTGCCCTCCCAGGGTATTAAAAGTTACCCATCCCAGTTAAAGAGATAATGACTAGCTTTCTCTGGCTTGTGGCATTTGTGAACTCACTTCTGTATTTATAAATTTCATTACTTATTGCTTTGACATTCATTCCATGTCAGCAGTTAAGCCTTACAAATGATTTTCTGTTTTGTTCTGACTATAAAAACACCAGTGTTGAACTGCTGAAAATGGGGAATTAATCAATCAGCATATTACAATACCACTAACAGATTATTTTAAATGTTAAGTTCAGCTTGGAATTCGAAATCACAGTAAGTTTGCAAACATCTTTAAAATGTTGAAACCAATTTAATAGCCTCGTTAGGCATGTTAACAGCAAGGTTATTTCAAAGCATTGTTAAGTAAAACAATTGATACTGTTTGCATTTTATATTTCATCTCAGCATTCTCCACCAATGACTCACTCTATGTAAACCTCTTTTGATTATGTATTGAGAAACTTTTGACAAATATCTTCCTATCATAAGAAGCTTCGAAGAGTTCCAAAATATTCCAAAATATTATGTTTCCACATCTCATACATCTTATTTATGTTGTTTCAAAATCTTTCAAATTACTGCTCCATTAGTAATATCTACTCACTGCCTCTCTAATTCCTTCATGGAATAACCAACCAGGATGACCAAATAAATGCTTAAACAGTACACACAGGTTTCTAATACCAGAATTAAAGCTATAATGTTCAGTGTCTCATTTCAAAGAAAAACACATGAATGACCATTGTGAGACTGTCCATTCCTTCACAGAGTCCAACTACACATTTTGTAGGTGACCACATTAATAGTGAATGAGTATCAGTCGGAAGCGGACCACTTACCACTGATTTTGTTATATCTAAAACTCTTCTGAATAATACCTCGCCTCAATAATATTTTTGTGGTCAAATAAACATTCTTGAAAAATGGTGAACAACTACTTAGTCTAATCTATACAGAATAGTGACTAAGAGAAATCCAGATGAAAACTATTACAACTTTCTATGTAATCAAGTACTGTACTGTTAGTACATAAGCAACCATTGTTTCCTTACAATTAACCTCATTATAACTCTTTTTCTGGATTAACAAAAGTGACCTCCAGCACCTAAACACATGATCAAGCTTGCTCCTCCTTGACACCAGTACTTACTTTCCAAATAAACTGCAATAATACAAACCTAGATTCTTAAACATAAACATGTGCAGTAATACAGTAAGGCATACAAAGGCATGTTTCTTGGAGTTGAAACGGCCACATCAGATCACATGTGTGTATGTGTATAGTGGTTTCATTCCCGCAGATGAATGAATGAAACCACTACCTGAATATTACAGGTAGTCCTCAACTTATAACAGTTTGTTTAGTGACCATTCAAAGTTACAACAGCACTGAAAAACATGACTTATGAACTTTTTTCACACAACTGTGACAGCCCATGGTCATGTGATCAAAATTTAGATACTTGGTAAGTGGTTCATATTTATGGCAGTTGGAGTGCCTTGGGGTCACATGATCTGCTTTCAGGACCTTCTGACAGACAAAATCAATGGGAAATCCAGATTGACTCACTAACTTAACACATGCAGTGATTCACTTAACAACTGTGGCAGGAAAAGTTGTAAAATGGGGCAAACCAACTTAACAAATGTTTCCCTTAATAACATACATTTTGGGCTCAATGAGGGTCATAACTCAAGGATTACCTGTATATAGCCAACTGAAATGTTGAAATGTGATATGCAACACATTTTTCCCTGCATCAGCTCAAAAACCAAGGAGAACTTACTTCATATATATATATATATATATATATATATATATATATATATATATATA
>BLBF01000004.1:44921967-44953412 GCA_015471245.1 Laticauda colubrina | reverse complement strand
ATATATATATATATATATATATATATATATATATATATATATATATAAAAACTTACTTTGGAGTTTTGGGATTCTGCTGTTGTAAAGGCCTCTCACCTATAAAAAACAAAGAAAATAGAAAATATTTTAAAAAACAAGTTATTCAGCATGTAACATTTTAATAATTTTAGAACGAAAGCAAGCTTTAAATTTTTTTCTTAATGAAAGTCTAAATATTTAGACAAGTACATGACAGTTAACCCATATATGGAATAATAGATATAAACATATCCAACATATTATCGAAGGACTTGCCTTTTTTTTTTTTTCCAATTATTGCTCTTCATTTCTGAATTATATAAAGCTGTAAGTGAGGGACTTTTGGCAGGGCTCTGGTTTGCTTTTGTGAGTCTGATTGATTAAAGAAAGCATCCAAAAAGTTGTTTAGATGAGGGAGATATCGTAATATTTACCTTGATGGAAATATTTTGCATTGCTAAAATTAAGAAATCATTTTCAGGCCCATGGTAAAAAACAACAGGAAAGGTGCCAAAAAGCTGGAACCAGTTTGGTATTGTGGTTATAAGGCAACAGGCTAGAAATAGGGAGACGTGAGTTCAAGTCCCACTGTAGACATGAAAGCCAGCTGTCTGACTTATAGCACAAGGAATATTGTCCTATTGTCCTGAGGGAATTTTAAAATATGATAGTGAGCCTTTATCCCACATTTTTGAGAAATCTTGGAAAACACATGAAGTGTGAGTGGGAGGTAAGGTGAGGAAGATACTATCCTTAACATTAAAAAAAGGAGAATAGAAGATCCAGGGCATTACAAACCAATAAGTCTCACATTCCTAGAAAAGTTTCTGAAACACCTTGAAAATAATGCATTAATTCATTGAATAGATTTGTCATAAGTAAATCTTGCCAGGCCAAGATTTCTCTCCCTTTGTTGATCTGGCAACTTCAAAAAAGTCGACAGAAAACTGTCAGGGTATATATCAGGCAGTCCTTGAATTGCCTGAATACGTTGCTCCCAGAAGAAGAAGAAGACCATGTTTTCTTCTCTATAAGCCAAAGTAAAAGACGATGAATAAGAACTTGAGGAAATTGGAGTCCACTTGAAACTTTGAAAAATGAAACAGTGGAACCAATTATCCAGAGACCTGAGAGTTCCATCCCACTCGATAACTGAAGCAAAAATAGATGGCTGCCTATTAAGAATTCCTTAATTTGGATTTCTGCACTGAGTAGGCATTTAGACCTAGTGACTGATATCCAGCTCTTTCAATCCAATTTCATCTGTTTCAGTCCATTTCCAATTTTGAACAGGAAAATAATTGTCTAGCAATACAATCCCAATAGCAGCTTATTCAGAAAACATAAGTTCCATTGATTTCAATGAGTTTATTGCAAATACGAGTGCAGGACTAGAGAACATGCTCAATTTGGGAGAAGTCAAGGCTTGTAAAACTCCCTGAGGTTCTTTTGCTGAAGGTTTCTATCTCATTCTTTTCTCTTTTTTTGATTTTGATTTCTCTATTTTTATTTTTGATATTACAGAAAAAGCCAAGTAATAACAACTGACAACTGACTTCTATCAACCTGTCAAAAATATAGATATGCTAATCATTGTCCTTCATTTTTATATGTCCTATGCAATTAAAAAAAAACTTAACTATTTTTTTGCTCTTTCTTTTTGCATCTTCCACCTTTGCCCAGTTCTTCAGCTCTTATAGCCAATCTCAATCTATTTGTATGTGAAAATCCTTTTCACTACTTTATGGAATTGTGAATGGACTTTTAAAAAGGCCTGATTTAGTTTGTAAGCGTGTTTGGTTTTGTTGATGCTAGTCGGGCTCTTTCCCTCCCTTGTCTCTCAAGTCTGTGGTGGAATGTAATTTGGATTCCCAGAGGGAGGGGCTGCATTCCAGAGGAGCAAAAGACAGTGAAGTTGAGATCATTTGAGTAGGAGGAAGAGAGTCAGAACAGCTCCTCCCAGGAGTTCTCAGAGTATATGCTTAATGGTGTCAGTAGTTTGCTTTAGTTGAGAAAGATTTCTGTCTGTGGGTAAGGAACAATAAGGAAACTGCTTAAAAGAACTTCTGTATGTCTCTCTTGGTTTTTGGACCATGACATCTCTGTCTCTCAGCAGTCTTACAGCTCTGAGAATTGAACTTCTTGCTTGCTGTCTGAAGGTCATTGCTGAGGATCTTGCCTTTGGGCTGAGGTGTTGTTTTGATGAAGGGTCTGGTGTCCTCGTGTCCTTGCTCTTTCCTTGACACACCCAGACCCATGCTTGCTGTCACATCCCTTTTTATAAAACAAATTCTTTAATTAGGGCGAGATGAGACTGTTTAATCATCCATCCTACGTAAACAAAACTCTGGATTTCAGGAGGGAAATAATATGTTTTTGTTTCAGGTGGTAATTTCTGTGTTCCACACTGTTACAATGAAAATCTGCTGGAAAAGTAGTTGGCTGGAGTTTGTCCACTCCCTCATTTTCAATTCCATTTAGCAATGGCCATGTTGTTTCCTACTATTGTACAGTATATCCTTTCGCATAGACATCTTATGGTGTCATTTATTTCTTTTTCTCTTGCACAAAGCTGCTCACACACATTGTTTCCAAATGCCAAAGTAAATGATAAGAGGAAAATGTTAAGGCAAAATCATATAATTTGCCCTGAAAAACCAAAGAATTAGCAGTGGCAAAGGCTCACAAACAGATTTGTCTTCTTAAGTATCTCTAATTTTTGGCAAAGGCTATCCCCAGCTTTTGCCAAATTCTTTGCATATGCTAGGTTTCTTGATGACCTTTTATGGAAGAAGAAGAAGAAATGTGTATACACCTTGAATGTCCTAGGGTTGAACTCTTAATTATAACTATAAAAATATAACTCTAATTTTATAGTTTTGTTTTATTAGTAGCAATGCATAAGTGCCTTGCTGTTCTTCACAGTCTAGTTTATAGCTCTGGGATTTCCCATCCAAGTACTAATTAGATCTGATTAGGAACCCAGTTTAAGATTAGCCAAAATCGGTTATGAAGCTAATGTATGTTTGGCTTCTCTGAATTGTCCTTCTTCTGAGCACAACAAGACATTAAGAGGCTGAGACCATGTCTAATATCTCCACATTATTATGGTGCTACTATAGGGTGCAATGGTGCTGAACTTGCTTGAATCTCCTCTTATCAAGTAATACATTGACCTAATATCATCCTAAGTGACATTCCAAAGGCAGATAATTCTTTTTCAAGGTATACCTCTGGAAATGTATAGTTTTAGCATGGAAAAGTCTTCTCCAAAGACTTTGATCATTCATGAGACACTGATGTTTAGATGCTTCCATGTTAATTATTTAAGGATAGATTGAATGGAGGATGCTCATTTTCTTTATAGAGGCTGAATATGGCTACCCTATTCAGCTCAATGATCATCCCTAACTCCTTGTTAACCCATTATGTAATAAAGATGAGACGTTGTTATATTTAATCTTGGGTTCCTTTAATCTTTTTAATCCTTTCTGTTTTCTTTTATTCTCTGAGGTGTATTTCTTTTGTCAGAGCTAAAATATGTGTCAAGTGATATAATGAAAGAGATACTTGAACACAATGGAGTGTCCTTTAATTATTGCATGTCATAGTCAAAGCAGGCATTCTTCCAAACACAGTGGGAAAGGTACTTTGGCTGCCTTTGGGATGATTTGCAAACTGTTACCAGAGAGATTTTTGCTTGTTAAATATATATGTATATTTTTGTCACTATTGAAAATAAACAAAACCATTAATTACAGATCAAATTACAGAAGGGGGAAGGCTCAGCACATAATTCTTTTTTAAAAAAAATACAAAAACTAATGAAATATGACTGCACTTTTACTTGTAAATTACTATGTTCTCACCATAGAATAAATGTTTGTAGTACTTCACTGGTCCACAAATCTTACAAGAGATAGATTTATTGATTTGGTAGTACTAAGCTGCCAACTTCCATAATAAAGATATAGAAATGCAGCCAGCCTAAATTTAGGTATTTGATGAAATACGTATAAAAAGGTTTTTCAAGAACAGATGGATTAGCTATGAGAGGAGACAATTCCAAAATCCATATTACAGCCATAGTTTTGTCAGGCCCATGGGAAATTTATAAAACGGCTTTCTCCTTTGCACCCTCTTTCCTTGCACTTCACTGCTACATGTATTAGCACAGTGTCCCTTGGCCACTGTTATTGGGAACATCATGGCAAAAGCATTGATAGGTCATGTCTCTTTGGAACATCTGGCCCAGTTTCCACACCTTGATCTGAGATCAAGAGTAAGAGCTAGAAGTTACATGGGAGATGAGGGCCAGAAACTGCTCATCAGTCATTGAAGCTTTGTGCCTTGCAAACCTAGTGTTGACTGGCACATTATTTCTTCTGTTCACCCCCAATCTATTTTCTGGCTCAATAAATGTATGGAACTGCGTAAATTTTCCCTCTCAGCTTGTTCTGTAATCTCTGAACACATTGTCTTTCTGTTCTTTCCTTCAACCAGCAAGTTCCAGCCGTTGGATTCTGGAAACAATTTTATTTTTATTGGTGGGGGGAAGAAAAGATTGATGTTTGGGAAGCTGTGAAAACTGCAAGAGGATTATTTTGAGTGAGGCAGTTGGACTTAGGTAAGAGGAAGAACAGAACTTCTATCAATCTTCATGCAGACCTACTCCCTGTTCACTGAGAAGAGATGAAATTGGTTATGTACACAGTCTGTAAAGCTAATACAGTTTTGACTGTTATGCTTAGGTCAAACAGGAGTCCTGCTGAGACCCTAAAATAACCAGAATGAAAATAAAATAAAATATATTTTTTTCTAAATGTATTTGGCCATATTAGTACCATCACAAAATATTAAGGTTATTATTTCTTTCAGAGTAAAAGAAGGATATCCAATCACAGGCAGGTTTTCAAGCTTTCTGCCCACAATTATTTTAATCACTTTCTTCTTTTTTGTAAAATGAAAAAGTGCCAATTGTTTTTAACCATTTTGGTCAGTTATTTTAAATGTATGAATATAAATGCACATTGAAGAGATGTTCTTTATTTGGCAAAGGTGAATATAAGTTTTGTATGAAAATTAGTTCTGTACACTATTGTGTTTTCTGAGTGGGGAATTTTGTACAAAACTCTGAGGCCAGTGTGGATAAATTACCATTGCAATCTAGATTCAGAAATATAGGCACCAGTGTATTTCCCATGACAGATAGCTCAGGTTACATGGAAACATAACTCTTTGTTCTAATACTGGTCCATTTTACCAGTCAAATCCAGACTTTCTTCTCTCCTTCTCTCTCCAAGGATACAGAATGCATTCGTGTTTGGACCCTTGACCCAAAAAGCCATTCTTTAAAGATTAGAAAAATATCCCAAGCAGCTTCAGACAGCCAAGGAAATCAATGTTCTTGGAGACCAGGCTTCCCAAATCATGCAACAGTAAATTAACCAATGTTCCGAGAAACAACTCACCCCTTTTTTAAAATTAGAAGCATAAATTATGGCATATGACTGACTACTCAGGCCATACCATGTTGGACCAAGCTGGTCCTCAAGGCCCCTATTGCTCCTACTTTATTTGCACAAAACGGAATAATTACTCCCTAAGCCTCACAAGTAGTCCAACTTATGGTCCTGAATAGTAGTGGTATTCCAATAATTTAACAACCGGTTCTCTGCCCTAATGACTTGACTGGGTAGGCATAGCCATGGTGGGCATGGCCAGGGGTGTGACAGGCAGCACTCGGTCTCCTGCACCCCCTTGGGAACAAAAATAGGCCATAAGGGGGCACTGGCCCCCAGGCCCCATTTTGGGCCTAGGAGACCTTTTTGGGCCTAGTGGGCCTCCCTGCAGCCACCTGAGCAAAACAGGCCATGGGGGACACACTGTACCCTCCCTGTGTCCTGTTATCAGCCTAATGGGCCTCCCTGCACTTACCTGGGAGCCAAAATGGGGTGGAGAGTCCTGGAAGGGGCAGGGTGGGGAGGGGCGGGAAGGGGCCAGTTAGCAATTTAACTGGCCAAAGTGGTGTGAATTGGTTGACCCCCCCACTGGTCCTGAGATAAAATCGGCTGCTTACACTGTACAGCTGAATGGATTTTTGAAACTAAGTGTCCTTGATTCAGCACTCTGCACTTGTTAAATTTTGAATTTCCATATAATCTGCAATCCTCACCCTGAGCAACTGCAATGTAAATTACTTCCCTGGAATGACAAATATTTTTTTTTGTTTAGTTACACATATAAACTCTCTAACTCCCAGTTCTCAGTAGATGTTTGATTTCATATAATATACTCCTATTCCGTGGGATTACTTGAGAGGAGTCTATTTTAAGACGGCATCCCAGGATATTTATTTTCAGAGATGTAATTAAAAGATGTGCCCGCATAGGACATTTCTTTATCAAGTGCCACGCATGCATAGTTTAGATAGGAAATGTAAATGAAAGCTGTACCAGAATACCCTTGTGAATGGAGCTCTGGAATATGTATAGTATTTTACTTCTGAGGTCACTGCATACCAGAAGTAAGTGCTGACCCCATTTTTGTTATTCCCAGAGATAATATTTCCTCAGAGAGCAGCAAAAAAAAAATAGGGCAATCCTTTTGACATGTATTATAGGCCTACAAGGGCAAAAGTAAAAAAAAAATGCTTAATAGCTATTTAGTTCTCTCTGTCTTCCTGACATAATTTGAAAATAACAAATTATTTAAATACAGGACTGCTCACAGTATGCAGTATCGTGTGATGCTTACACACAACTATGTTGAATTTCTAGGTGATGGCAATTTGGATTAAGAGGGACATTTGTGCAACTGTGAGCTCACCCTAATTCACTTCTTGGATCTCTTTCTATCTATCAGGTCTGCTCTTTCCTTCCAGATGTTCTTACAGAATTCAGTGGTCTTATAACAATGTCTATTTCACCATTTAGTCTTTTCAAAATTATTATTATTCCTCTTTCTTACTTTCAAATTCAAAAACATTGCAAGCATAACTGATAGCTACTTCTTTCAAGATGTATTTCTCATTTCAGTTTTATGAATTGTGAGGCATGAAAATGATGATTTAATTCTCAGCTCACTTAGTCAATAACTGCCTAATTCAATAAGTATGGCATTGCTTTCCACCTTGAACATGGCAGATAATAGTAATACCAGCTCATTTTACTATTACTATGAACTGGTTCATGTGTTAGTCTTATCTGTCCAGCAAGTAAGTAAATAAATAGTTCATTGAATAAATCTCCAGGCTGTTTCAATTGTTTATGTATATTCATTAAAATTTCGATTACCAGCATTACCATCTCCACACTTACTTACAAAAATATCTTTTGAGAAATACAAAAATATACATACATGCATGCGCATAGTGCGTTAATAAAAGATGTAACTCAACTTCCACAGGGTTTCTTACAGAACAAGAGATCTCTGCAATCGTCTGGAATGTGAACTAGATGGTTTTTTTAAAGATCCTTTGGATCAATCATTTTATGATTCTATGATAATATGTGAGGTTGGGTGCTTATCTGTTCTGCTTTGAGGACATATTTCTACGCCAGAAGATTTGAAATGTACACACTGTAAATTTGTTGGTCCACTTAGCAGCCGAGTTTGAAGTAGATTAGTTATGCTGCACTGTTTCTTCCCGTCAACAGTTGTTGCCATTTGCTCATCTTAAAAATGATGCAAGAATAAAACAATGTATGGGGCTGTCTTGCTTTCTTGTGGGTTTTTTTTTTTTTACATGTTAATTAATGGAATATTAAATAATTTACTTCATTGTGGTTAGGGAGCTGTCGAAATTTGACAAGTGTTATGTCACTTTCCTGGACTAGCCCAAGTATTTCCTTCCTTCCTTTCTTCCTTCCCTACTTCCTTCTACCCTCCATCCATCCCTCCCTCCTCCCTTTTTCTTTCCAAGATAGGTGGAAGCAGCAGAGGAATCCAAAATTCCTTATTGAAATAAACCTGACCCAGTGAGAACATCAGACTGAACATTAGCCAAAGGAAGAAAAGTGATTTCATTTCTGGTTGGTACACACACAGGGGACAATCAGTTTAAAACTATATTATGGATATCTCCTATTTTATGCATGGTCAAATGCAAGCCATGGATTTATTGGGGAAACAGAAATATAAATCTGACTTCTAAAATTTAACCTGCCATGGATCCAGTGGGGGAAGAAAAGAAAGAAAAAAAGAAAGCTCAAACCACCACTCAAATTCTCACTTGCAAATTTTTCCCAGACTAAAATATCAGTTATATATTGTTAAATAAAATAAATGTAATAGTTCAGGTTTTTGGAAACTGCGGCCTTGAGGAATGTAATTCTACAAAGGAAGCAATGGTTATGGCAAATTTAGCTATAAATAATTTTCAGTTGCAACGTTTACATATGCCATACTAAGTATTGTTGAATCAATGAGCTGCATCAGATGTTGCTTGATCTATTCTGTCCTAATCACATAGCTGCTCTCTCTGGAAGTATTCTAGGAAATTAAACTGACTCCATGTTTTAATTATTACAACCTTCCTGTAATCCCCCCCCTCCCCACACACACACACATCTCCAATGCATCAGTTTTCATTGATAAAAACGGGACCAGAATTTTCATGACAATGAAGGGGATGTAGTTTTAAATAAAGAAACAGACAAGACGAAAGCATGATAATGTTACTGAACAATTCTATGTTTTTAATGATGTGCAGAGGGAATAAAAATAGCATATCTACTGCATAATAGCACCGCAAGAAAGAAAATCTTTTCCAAGGGGTCCTTTTAATTTGAAGAAACAAAAAGGATTAAAGATTATATCTAAACTCTAATTTAGAGAGTGTACACACAATGAATTTTTATGGCTCAGAAAAAGACATTGTTGCTTCTACACAGTCTGTCAAAGTATGTTTTATTCATCGTGACATTTTCTGATTTTGACCACATATGGATTTCAATGTTGTAGATTAATGTCTTGATTATCATTTTCATAAACAGTGAAAGCTAACAGAAAGCACAGAAAAACTATTACAACCAAATCAATAGCAAAAAATAAATAAATCTATGTTACTGATATTTTAAAATCATTAACATATTGAAGATAGAATTCTAACATATGAATATAAATACACCTGAACATATTTTCCAGAATATCAAGTCTCCTCAATACTCAACCTCAAAGAGGTGATCACAGACCCCAGGATGCTGCCACTGTCATAAATCTGAGTCAGCTCTCAAGCATCTGAATTTTGATCAAGTGATCACAGAGTCATAAGTGTGAAAAATGGTTCTTTTTTCAGTGCCATTGTAACTTTGAATGGTTACTAAATGAACTATTGTAAGTCGAGAACTTTCTGTGTTTCATTCTATGAGATCTCTGGACTCATAGAAGGCAAAATGATCTGTCTAGGCCTCTCTTCCAGGTTGCCCAAAAAGGAAAATCTTGAATTTACTCTTCTTTGCAGTACCACCAACTCAAAGGCGGAGATCAGGCAAATGCAGGTATTTGGATTTTTAGTTCTTAGGACTTAGAAAAATGCACCTGCCACAATCAAAGGCATTCTAAAGACCTTATGGACCCTCCTAACTTTACCACTGAAATTAAGATGACATGGATTAAAATTTCATTCTAGATCTCTGACCTCAGTTGTTACAGTTGTACATAAAACATTAGACACTCCATGTCCAATTGTATGTTTCAATAACCACATAATTTTCAACTGCCATAAGTTTTTTATTAATTAGATTTTTATCCCACCTATATTTCTTCATATGTAACTCAACACAGCACATCATACCTAATATTCTTTCTTCCTCCTATTCCCTGCCCCTCCACAACAACAGCAGCAACAACTGTGAGTAGATTGGGCTGAGAAAGAGTGACTAGTCCAAGGAAACATAATCTTTCCTTCCTTCTTCCTTCCTTCCTTCCTTCTCCCTTTCTTTCTTCCTCCTTCCCTCTTTCTTTCTTCCTTTGTGCTTTCTTTCTTCCTCACTTCCTTCCTCTTTCTCCTTTCTTTCTTTCTTTCTTTCTTTCTTTCTTTCTTTCTTTCTTTCTTTCTTTCTTTCTTTCTTTCTTTCTTCTTTCTTTCTTTCTTTCTTTCTAAAATTTATCAGCTTCTCATTTCATATCCAATGACTCTCATGTCTAAGGAGGAACTATCAGATATAAAATCTTTGTTCCTAATCTGGTGTCTTATCCTCTACATCAAATTAGCTCTCCATAATGTTTCTTCATCAATTAGAGTGTACACTTACTTAAAATATCTTAAAAGCACTTGTGCACAGATTAAAAAAATAAATAAAAAAATGAATATGGCAGAGGCAAAAAAGAGAGAGAACACTCTATTAATATTTTATGACCTCTCTTTGTACAGAAATATCAATTTTCTAAATGTTTTGGTTAGGTGAACATTTGCATAAGCTTTTGGAATTTTTTCCCAAGCCTTCCTTGCAGGATTCTTTTAGTTCAGAAATGTTCTTAGAACTTCTATCATATTTCCCAGGTTTGAGATCTCCCCACAGATTTTCAATAATAATCAAATGTAAAGGCCATTCTAAAACTTTTACATTTCTCTCCTGTAGATACTTTAAGTGTGATTTGGAGAGTGATTTGCATGCTTCAAGTCATTTGAACTTTAAAGTCTTCAGAACGTCACCAGTCAAAAATCAGCACCTTGAATTGGACCTAGAAGCAGACTACAACAAGTACAGGGCAGAAAAGCAGAGATGTGGTGTTCAAGAAGCATGCCTAGATGCCCGCCCCACTTCATGTTTGCACCAGCCAAAGCTTCTGGAATATTCTTCAAGAACAGCCCTGCAGAGTGCTTTAGAATAATCTAACCAGGAAGTGTTTAGGGCAGGGTGATTATGAGCAGAACCCGCTGATAGTAGACCATATAGTAGTTGTGAAACTACTACTTTTGTCTTATCAGTCCAAAACACTTTTTGGAAATCATTTCAGGTTGTTCTTTTGCATACTCCGCATGTAGTTACTACAAAGAACTACCAATTCAGACAAATAAGCTAAGTGTAAACATAGTCTAGTCAAGGAACCACTCAGAACATTCCCACCAACAATGACAAGGCAAGCCATTGATCTATAAACAGAGAACAAATCACACTTTAGCACTGATGATTTTACCTAGTTCGGTAATAAAATGTCTGCAAGAAAAACAACCTATCTCACAAAGCATCAAGTTTAATCCTTTTTAATTTTTTTTAATTTTTTTAACAACAAACATAAACAAACATAAACATAAAACAACAAGTAAAACAATCTTTCGCTTCTACATTTAAATTATAATTCATATTATATATATCAATTGTGCCTATTATATTATATTGTTATAAACACCTTATTAGACTTTAATTATAAATTCACATATTTTTCAAGAAAATCTCAACTATGACATAACCTAATACATGAATTAATATCATTCATTTCATCCCACAGTTCAATCCTGAGCTACAAATAGTCACTATTGTTGTTTTTTAAATTTGTAAACAACCACAAGTAAATAATAAGTATGCATTCAAATAAGATGCTATGATTAACTTTGCTATATTCTATGGTGCTGAAACCATGTTTTCTGTTCAGTTGCTTATTATTAGATCTAAAAAAGGCAATAAAATTCAGCAGGAAATCATAACAGACACATACAGATAGAGTAGGAATGGATGCAAATACAGATAGTCCATGACTCACAACAGTTCATTCAGTGACTATTCAAAGTAAAACAACAGCACTGAAAACAGTGACTTACACAACAATTTTTCACACTTACAACCATGACCGCATCCTCATGATCACATGATCAAAATTCAGGTGCTTGGCAACTGACTCATATTTATGATGGTTGCAGTGTCCCAGGGTCATGTGATCACCTTTTGTGACCTTCTGACAAGTAAAACCAATGAGGAAACTAGATTTACTTAACAACTTTGTTACCAAGTTAACAACTGCAATGATTCACTAAACAACTGTGGCAAGAAAGTTCATAAAATGGGGCCAAAACTCATTTAACACATGCCTCACTTAACAACAGAAATTTTGGAACCAATTGTGGTTATAAATCAAGGATTGCCTATAAATACTTGTCTGACCACATTTTTTGCACCAGCATAAGGAAGGAAGGAGAGAGTTGATATGTAACGTATCAGAACTGGATATTTTTAAGGAAGAGCAAACATACTTGGGAGATGAGATAAATCTTCAAAATACCCTAGGAAATGCCATATGGAAGAATCTGATAGGTTTTTTTCTTTGTCATTTCATTTGGCAATGACTGAAATAATGCTCTTAAAGTGTAGGAAGGAAAATTTCAGATGAAGTGAGGAAAAGTGTCGTCATGGTAAGATCATTTCTCTAAGACAGATTTCATTGAGGGCCTCATTGGGGTTGTGTATGACCTCAGGGGGCCAGGGTGGGTGAGGCCAGCTTGACATCACTCATGTCAGGGGCGCCTATGGAAGCCCGAGTGTTCTGCCAGCAAAAATGGGCTCCCAATCCCCATTTTTGGCTGGGACAGCTTCCTGAGGGGCTGCCCTCCTGAGCTCCGTTTTTGCTGGCAAAGAGTTGCAGGAGGCCGACCAAGTTGAAAATGGAGATTTGGAGTCCATTTTTGCTGGCAGAAGCACCAAGGACAGATCCTTCGTTGTTTGCAGGGTGGCCCCATGGGCCAGATCAAAGCACCTCACAGTCCAGATATAGTCCACAGGCCTTGAGTTTGACACCCCTGCTCTAAGGAGACTAAAGTTACCTTTAAGCAAAGACTATGCTGACATCTGTTAGACATATTTTTATTTTGGATTCCTGTACTGAACAGGGAATTCAGCTTAGTGAGCTATATGATCCTTCCTACTCTCTGATTTTACACCACAAATATTTTAGATTGCAAGCTGGGATAACTTAGTAAGAATGCATAATAGTAACTGTCTAAAAAAATGGACCTAACAGCATTTAGGGTAATAATGTGCTAATCTTTTAGAGGAAAAATATTTCTTATTAAAACATTTAATTTGTAACATTGATAATGTTCATAACAGTTGGGTGAGGAAAGTAATAAAAACACTGAAGACTTTATTGTACAAACAATAAAAGGGAAATGACAGCTTTCATTTAAAAAATATAGCAAGAGGACATTTTAGAAAAAAAATTACAGTGAGCTAACTATAAGCTAATGCATTTCATAAAGGGGAAGCTTGCAGTCCTAGTTACATTGCTACTTCATTTAAATTTGACAATAAGGTGTTTATCTGTGTGTATACTGTATGATGCAATATGTGTATGTATATACACACACAAACACACACACACAAATGAACCCACACACAGTATCTTTGCTTCAACCATCTCTTTTAAACTTTTGTGTCTGAATGTACTCACTTGTTTCACCAAATGACTATTCATTTGTAAATCTTTTCATTCTCTAAATTTCTTTTTGTTCACTTTGAGGGATGATAGTTGGTTTGCACAGATAAATACTCACATTAGCACTTTAATGTTCAAGCCAAGGAGATGATTAAAGCAACTACAGTTCACTGAGATCACCAACAGTTTTGACATTTAGCATTTGTTCTTCATAATTGCCCATTTGCTTGTCACACTGAAAGATGAAGCATCAAAGATGCTAAACCTTTTCACCTTCATGCTTTCACATGACAAGAACATTTCCCTGTTATGCTCTTAATTTTCATTTTTAATCACAGCATTTAACATTAGAAATTCCTTACTGTGATTAAACTGAGATACTTTCTGCTCAGTTATCCTTGCTTCTTGGTAGACTTCATAAGTGAGTGACTCATTTCAAAACAGGTGTTAGAATGGGGGAAAAAAGATCAGAGAAGGCTTACTTTGGCCAGAAATTCAACACAAAATTCCCCTTCCAATTCAGCTCTGGTTTCATATTTGCAATTTTGCAAATGGTTTTTAAAGTACTGAAATATGTCATAAAATTAGGAAACATAAGTATTCATATCAGAAGTGGTATTCAGCCAGTTCTGACAGGTTCTGGAGAACTGGTAGCAGAAATTTTGAGCAGTTCAAAGAACCGGTAAATACCACCTCTGGTTGGCTCTGTCCCATCTATTTTCTGTCTTCTGAGTCCCAGCAATTGGCTTCTTTTGGAGAACAGAGGAGAACAGAGCTGGAAAGTAGATTAGTGGGGTAGGGAGGGAATGGAATTTTGAAGTGACCTTCCCCCCGAGTTGGGAGGGAATGGAGATTTTGTGGTATTCTTCCCCTGCTGCATCCACCAAGCCATGCCCACCAAGCCACATTCACAGAACTGGTAGTAAAAAAAATTGAATACCATGACTGATTCATATATAATGACGGTAGAATTCATCATGTACAGGTTTAGGAAATGTGAACTTGTCAAATCATATAAAATGTGAACTGAAATAGTTGCTCCATAGGCCCTAACTGACACAGATTAAACCAATATTTGATGAGAGTATTTACTATGCTTGCACGAACAGTCCACCATCACACACCCCCACACACAAATATGGAAATGAAAATATACAATATTTTCTTTTGGTTGATGGCAAATGATCAATATGGTGAACATTTAAAAGTCTAGTACACAAATAAAAAAAGAAATGTGTTGTTGCTCTTCTCTAAGCTTGATTTGAGGTTGAAGAAGTTTCATTACGACTGGTAGCTAACCTCATGATTGCAGGAATGCAGAAGAAATGCAGTTCATTGGTTGGAAAGGGTCATATATTATTCTGTTTTGCCTGTTCTGTGCTTCTCCCAAAATCTTGCATGAATAATGGTTACTTAGGAATATAATGAAATGCTTTCTCCCTTCAAATTAAGCCCAGAAAACTTGGACAGTACAACATGTCAAAACAAAGCTACAGATGTTTATTACCATCACAAAAAGAGCAGATTTCACAGTCTGTACATAAACAATCTTACTCTACCTACAAATTATTTGAAGCCAGGATGTCTTACATTGTCATCAGCTGCCAAAAACTGCAACTGGCATGACGCAGATTCACTAACTTGAAACACATATCAGAAGAGTATATCAAAGCTCTTTCAGTGGAACATCCTGCCTGCAAAAGAACTTTGTAACTATACTTCTAATCTGTTTTTTAAAAATATGGATTCATCCTTTTTTTTCCTTACCAAGGAGAACAACAAGTTGCATTACAAAACACGGCAAAAAGCACAGCTTCCAGAGAAACCTCTAACAACTCCGTAGAGGCATGGAATAACAGAACCATTTCGAGAACTCCTGATTTCATCATGCAAGTGAAGATGCATTCATAAGCCATATTTTCAAAGTTATCTTTTCAAAGTATTTAGGTCACTGGCATATGTAAGTG
This sequence comes from Laticauda colubrina, assembly GCA_015471245.1. Classification (NCBI taxonomy): domain Eukaryota; kingdom Metazoa; phylum Chordata; class Lepidosauria; order Squamata; family Elapidae; genus Laticauda; species Laticauda colubrina. Next base: position 44,938,056 of record BLBF01000004.1, on the reverse strand, counting down.
CTTATTCATTACTAAAAAAGACTTTAAAAGCCCCATAAATGTTAACCAGGCTATTTGGAATTAGGTAATATCAAAGCAAGTCTCAGTAATGCTTTTATTAAAGTAAAGCCATTATGGGCACTATCCCTCAACCCACCAAAAAAAGCATTGTATTTTGAGTCATTTGGAAGGAGGTGTACCCCTAATGTCTCCTTCTCCAAGTGATGGCACTGAGAAGAAGCTTATGACTTAGGATATGCTTAGGATATGCAGAGAAAAACCAAAAGCCACCAGACTCTTTACTACAAAAAGCATCCAAAATATAGACAGGGAAACTGCAGAAGGCTGGACATTTCACAGCTTCATCTTCCTAGTAACCCGGAGAAGGACCTACCCATTAGAAAAGATGAAAGTGTTTTGGGAGGAATGTTCCAATGTATTCATAGCATCTGCTTATATTGTCACTTGAGATGGGAAAGGTTCCCCATCTCAATATGAGTCATCATGGAAATCAGTTGTTTATTGGTATACCAATTCAATTTCTGCATACCACTGAAATAGTGCAAAAATAAGAAATATATAAAGGCAATCTAAAATGTTATTTATACATCAGACTGTACTGGTACTTTTCTGGATTACAGAAGCACATTTATTTGTTTATTTGTTTGTTCATCAAACATGTACAAGAAAGCTGTCAGGGCTCTGACATCCACCCCCATTCAAATCATGAGTCACATCTCTCAGAATTTAAAAAAAAATATTTATTAGGAGTGAACATGCCGGTGCGACCTGGGTGCAGATGACTCTGAGAAACATCATTCATTTCACCCTTGACCCTGGTCTCCCCCCCCCCCACGATGTATACTCTCCAATGGGACACATCCATAGCCAAGAGTCATCAATCATGTTCTCCAGTAATAATCTTGCGTGCCAGAAGCTTCGGCTGCCTAGCATTATCTATGAAAGCATTTAAGGAATGCACTACTTCCCCCACTCCCTTTCTGCTGGCAACTCTAAAAGACCAGAGAAATATTTTGAGTATAACAACTGTAAGTATGAACATAAACAAGAACAAGGGAGTAAATAGATTAATGGGGACATACATGTCACATGTTGCATACTGGATAGGAGGATTATCTTTTTTAAAAAAAATTGATATAGCTTCCATGGACAGAATTAATCAGGCACTGATTCCCACTTCAGTGAAACTATAAAGTTGCTGTGACATCTACCACCAAGATCAAACCCTGCCGTGCTTGCAGTTGGAGTTCATTTGCTGTGGTTAAAGCACCGTTAGAAGGGGTCTGGAAGCAGTAAAGACAAAAAGAGCCTTCTGTATTCCATTTTTCTGGATAGAATTTAGCACAATCATATTGGGAAAGGATTAGTTTCATAAATGGATTTCCTCTGTTTCTCAGACTGGCAGGACTGAATGTGTCTTTGGAGAATTTAATCTGAAAGGAAAACTGGCTGTGCTTCGATCAATGTCATAGTTTGGTCTTCGTGCCAAAGCTTCAACATACTGAAATTAGAGCTTCAGACCATTCTGTTGAGAAGGAGATTTATAAAACTAATATTTTCAACTTCTCAACATTCAGAAACAACAATCCCCCCAAAGGTCTTCATGAAAAGCGATTTCTCAGTGCCTAGGTTGGTTACCACCATTGTTTGTTCTCCCAGTAATAGTAGTACATTAGTGTTCATGAGGCATTCTGAGGAGCAAATGAGTATAAGCTGTTTAGAAATTGTCCAAGTTTTAACCGAGGGCAAGAAATAATAATAATAATTTAAAAAAACATAGAGTCTCTTTTTAATAAATTTTCTATTCTTACAAAACATGTTGCTAATCTTCCCTGAAAATTTTGCTTTCTGAAAATCATCTTATTAAAGTTATCTGATAGTACTTGGGCTCCACTTGTCTTTTATGAAATTTGTTGTTTTGTCCAAGTGTCAGGGCAGTGATCTGGTGCCCAGGAAATTGGTTCTTTTGGATCCAGAGACAATAAGCATACCAGTGAATAAAGAAATTTAAAGCTTCATTTTATCTCAAGAGAACAGATTTAAAAGCATAACATAAAAAGCACACAAGCCAAACAAGGTGATACCTAATTTTTTTACAAACAACCAGGTACTCCTTAATAACAACAGCAGAGATGCCATAAGATATGTAAACTTCTAGACTTTTCTTAATATGGATAATTAAACTCCTCAAATATAAGTTTTCTACATTGCCACTACATTTGTTTCCATATTTCGCCTCCAAAATTTAAATAGATGTCACCTCTTCTTCCACTATTTATGTGCCTTACATGTTCAGCAGTTACATGTTCAGCAGTTCTGGGGGTAGTTCTGTTAGGTATTTATAGTTAATACAAGTTGCTTTTTTCATTGATTAAAAAATGCTTAATTAAAAAGTATTCTGTTAATTGTTTGGCTTTTGTGCATACCACAATGGTGTGCAGTGGCAACATGACTAGAGGTTAAAAAAAAAAAACAAGGGAGTCTTTGTTTTCTAGAAATTTGTTAACTTTATATCAATGCTTAATTATGGATGTCATCATTCCAAAATCTTGATATTCCCTGCAAAAATCTTGATTTTCTACTATTGTGGCTGCTTTGGTTCATCATTGAAAATAATGGCTTGATAATATGTAGCTGCTTTTGCCAACTTTCTGTGTTAATGCATGCCAAACTTTTTGGGAGATATCACTCCAACACTTCTAAAGAGTATCAAATGAAAAAGACAAATACATAGTAAAAAAAAAAACTTGAGATCTGTCTACTTACTAAGATAAAGTTGTACAGTTCCTTTTTTCCCCTCAAGGATACTGTACATTTGATGCTAAATTTGATTCCTCTTCAGAGCTAATTTGTACTGCCAGATTTTGAACACTATATTTCAGTGCTGTATGTTTAATTGGATTCATATTTTTACTTAAGCAATCAAGATCTCTGGACAAAGAAGCAACAATCAATAATATGTTGAAAATCTTGTAAATCAATTTATTCAGGGGTTGTGAAAGAGCTTTTTTCCCTAGAGATTGTGTCCCTAGCAGATCAACAAAAGGAGATGTTTAGCTTTCTACCCATACTGCAAATAAATCACATAATTATGTGTTCATTTGGACATATTATATAACAGTAGGTTTAACAATTCTCTTCCAGGCTTGCAAATATGATTGCAAATATCATTGCAAGCCTGACACTTTTTTAGTTTATTTTATTTTGGACTGAAAAAGGTTAGGAACTGTAAACCTGACCTAAAAATCACCACAATCAAACAGGTAGCTTAGAAACTTAATCCAACAGCACGTGCCTCGGTAATGATGATACAGCTCGCTGTGGCAGTAGTGTGAACTTGTAATGAAGGAGCAGAAGGTTGTCACTTCTGGTTATCAATATTTTCTCTGGAGGCAATAGCACTAGCCTTGTGTCATTTAAGCCAACAGACCAAAATAATAAGTCTCTTGTGGACAAATTTAATTAGCTAAAAATCCAAGACATAGATATAATAGGAAAAATAGCACCTGTAAATGTTTTTTTTTTTAAAAAACTGAAGAATAGAATAGAATGGAATAGAATAGATGAAGGGAAGGGAAGGGAGGAGAGGAGAGGAGAGGAGAAGAGAAGAGAACTTTATTTGGCCAAATGTGATCAGACACACAAATAATTTGTCTCTGTTGTAGAAGCTCTCACCAAACAGATAATAATCATAAAAAATATCAATAAGAGGGGGGTAATAAATGACTCCTTTAAAACCACTTACATAATTGCATCATCTACAAATAAGCACAGGCCTTTTAATTACATTTCTATCCTAAACACTACTAATTCCATTGGGGTTTCTGTTAGAAATTCTGAGTCCAACTGATCACATTCATGAACACCTGAAATTGTAAAATGATTTGTCTGCTTTTGCCTTAGCAGGACATATGAAGAAATTAATAATGTTGTTTGATGTAAAGAGGAGTCATGTCACTCCTGCTACTCTTGCTTGTTCAACAAATCCAAAGTTTTAAATTTTACTTTAAATGGTACTTATTATCCACCACAAAGTCTATCATGTAGCTGGGAAATGAAGCAAAAAGAAAGAAAAAAAGAAGCGTTCTGCATGTATTAACTTTAGAAACTGGAAATATGCAATAAAAAAGACCTCACGTTCTTAGCTGGATCTTTTTAAAAATGCAGATGTAATGCAATTTCATAGATTTATTTTTTTTAAATGTATATCATTTATAACTTTATAGTTAATTATTGTTTTATTCATTTGCATTTTATCACAACATTAACTCAGAATTAGACTTTTCTTTCTCAATCCGAGTAGATAATTTAATGACTAATTCAGAGACAGGCAGCGCTGAATGATTTGTGCAGACTCCTTACAGTATAAAACCACAGACTTATAGGGATAGGTGCACTCTGGCTTAGAAACGCTCCCAGTGCAAGGACGGATAGGTTTAGCATATCAGAAAAATGTATTAGAAGTTTTTTTAAAAGAATATAAATCAAACCTCATCTCTAAATTGGAAATTGTATTTTGTCTTTGAGAGCCAGTTTGATGTAGTGATTAAACCTATGACCAGGATATAGGTTATAAGTTCTCGCCCTGCTTTACACAACTTTCTCTCTTGTAAGAGGTTGTAATGGCAATGGAAAGCTGGTTTTAAAAATTTTCCGAAAACATCATTTAGAAAGTTTCATGGACTTGTCCACCCAGATGACAGAAGCCAAAACTGACTTGAAGGTATAAACAAAACAAAAACTCCAAAGTAACAAAAGCATTGATTTGCTTTGGAAATTTCTGTTTTTAACAAAGGGAAGTGGAAAAGAATATCATCTTAGGATCATTATCTAATTATTTTGGGGTAATTTATTTCTTGTAAAAAAAAATTGATTGTTGACAGTAAAATGCATTATTTAGGATACTTTCCTTAAGTGTACTTAAGGTGATGATTTTCTGGAAATGAACATGGATGAAACAATTATTTCAAAAGTCAACTGGTATTGAATTAAGATGTTGACAAAATATATGCAGCCAGTTGAAAATTGGCCAATTTAGCCAAGGCAGAAAACATTGGCCTTTGATAAAATTATGTTATGAAACCCAGAGAATAATTGAACTTAGTAACTTTAATGGTATCTTTTTATCAAGGAATCTCATATTTCTGCAGTTTATTCTTTATTTTTAATGAATTATTATTATTATTATTTTTAATCTACCTTTATCATTTTTGGGAAATGACTCAAGGTGGCAAACATGCTTACTACTCCTCCCTCCTATTTCCCCCACAACAATCACCTATGAGGTGGGCGCTCTTAGAGAGAGTGATTCTTTAAATTTATAATAATATGATACTATAGTGTATGATGTTAGCGTGAAGAATAGAATTGAATTCTATTCAATTTTTAAAAAGTGAATAGAAACTTTCTGACAGCACATTTGAGCTCCCATATTCAATTTAGTATATGACAGTTTCCAATGTACATTTACACCCAGGTTTAGATTTTATGAAATTGCTTTCTTTCTATCTGAGAAAAAGAATGACTGACTCAAAACCACCCAGTTGGCTTTCATCTCTAAAACAGGACTCTCAGTTCCCCAGGTTTGAATCCAATAAACCAAAATGTAGCCACATAAAATCTAGAGGAACTTATGTCTAAATAAATAAATAAATAAATATAGGAAGGGAAACACTGTATGACATGAGTTATATGATAAGGATTTTCAATACAGTATAGTGGAATACTAGGATTCAAGTTGATACTGGTGCATTCCTTCCAAAATCATCATAACAGTCAAGGATAAATAAAAAAAATATTTTCTTACTCTATCACTGACAAGTGGCATTCCAGTGCACTTTCCCTTCTTTAAAAGAAAATGTTTACAGCTTTAAAAAGATGATACCAAATTAAAGTCTTAGAAGAACTGAAAGGCATTGCAGCAACATTGCCAAAGCTGAGAGAAAAGCAAGCCACCTGCACAACTATGACTCATGTATCACCATTTGTGAAGTCAAGAGTAATATTAGAAGAGATATGCATATATTCATCACTGGATTAATGAGGAGGATGAACAAAAAGTGAAGATGATGAACACTTAAAGGAGCTGCAAGAAAATGTCCTGAGCTTGACATTAAAAAGGGAAAAAAACCTCTTCATGATGAACAAAGGCTTCTTAGATACTTTCAACTGTTTAGATACTTTCAAGGTTTTATTTTACAATTAAAATAATTTCCAGAAAACATGAAGATCATGGCCAATAGCAACGCATTCTGACAAGGCACAGTGTCTCTCAAACTTGGCAGCTTTAAGATGTGTGGTCTTCTGGGAGTTGCAGTGTATATACCTTAAAGCTATTGTTGTTGAATAACACTGATATGGGAATTGTGAATTGATCAATAACCCCAAGGAACTTGTAGTCTTTTGGAACAGCTGACTTTGTATGCAGTACCTGCCTTCAAGGTATTTACCCTATAAGCAGAGGTGATATTCAGCAGGTTCTGACCAGTTCTGGAGAACCAGTAGCGGAACTTTTGAGTAGTTCGGAGAACTGGCAAATGTGACCTCTGACTGCCTCGCCCCCCCCATCTATTCTCTGCCTTCCGAGTCCCAGCTTATCGGCTGAGTCTTCTTTGGTTGCCCTGCACAGGAGAACAGAGCTGGGAAGCAGGTTAGTGGGGTGGGGTGAAATGGGGATTTTGCAGTATCCTTCCTCTGCCATGCCTGCCACACCACACCCACCAAGCCACACCATGCCCACCAAGCCATGCCCACAGAACCAGTGGTAAAAAAATTTGGATCCCATCACTGCCTATAAATAGTAGAAAATGTCTGGCAATGTTTAGAGCAGCATTTTCCAACCTCAGCAACTTTAAGATGAATGGACTTCAATTCCCAGAATTCCTCAGTCATCATGATGGCCTGGGGAATTCTGGGAGTTGAAGTCCACTCATTGTAAAATTTACACTGCCATAAAGGAAGACATTGCATAGCTTCACCCATTAAGGTACTTGGGCTTAGCCTTTATTATAGCTCTCAGAGCTGTCTACAGCAGATTGCACATTGGGAATGATATAATGAAATATATTAAACTGTTCTTTCTGTGGTCCATGCAATCCTGTGGCTAAAAAAAAAAAAAAATCCAATTAAGGCCAAAGCTTGTTGTTGGCTTCTTAATTTTTGGTTAAAATTCTACTTCCCCGGCAGCAGGACTGGCCATCTCTATCTTGCCTGACAATTTTCAGTCTAACTTGTGCAGGCACTAAGAGAAGAAATTAGGCTTGTATACTCGTTCCCTAATTTTCTAATCTCCCAGGGATATGAAAATGCTAAACAGATGTTCAGATAACATTTTTTTAAAAAATAGTGAAAGGCAATTGAAACTCTCTGTCACATATCAAGTTTATGCGAGTATTTCAGAATGTTTTCAATAGCACCAGTTATCTGGATAATTTTCTGAGCTTGAAGGGATACAAGAGTTTTTGCATTTGCACCAGCTTGTTTCAATGCACTCCCCTTTCATTGCTGCAGGAAAGGTATGTCAAATTTCTTCTATGCCTCTGTGGAACAGGGAAAGTCATAAAGGGAAACAGGGAAAGTCACATCTCTTGTCTAGTTCATTCCATCCTCCTTGCCCCCTCTTAAATGAACAGGCCTGATAAGTTTTATATCCACTTATTTTAGCAGAAATGAAGCCATCAATTATTCACAAAAAGAAAAAAATAATGCACTGCAGAGCTGGAGACCCTGGATTCTGATAATTATTTAATTACATTCTTTAGGCAATATTTCACTGTAACATTTAATGCAAGCAATCAGAGAGAGGGCTGAAGGATCTGTCCCTTGCCAATTAGCTCAAATATGTTTTTATATACTTTTTTAAAAAAAGTTTGATAGATTTTTTTTTAATCCAAGTCATAAAAGCTAATAAAATAATAATAATACAGGGGTGAAAGCTGGCCCTGTCATTCTCCAATGCTCTCCAGAAAAACTCTGTGTTAAACATTTTCTGGAAGGCCAGCAGAAAGATTCTAGCCTAATCCAAATCCTGTGGGACAGTATTAGTAGTGCCTGAAATAGAAACAAAATTCTTTGGAAAACATTTATTTTTAGGACTGTCATTCTATCTAAATATAACAGTTTCAGATTATCCCACTTTTTAGCTTATTCCATGTTTTAATGTATTTATTCTGAAACATACATTTTTATTATGAATTAAGGCAAATATAACGTGTCCTAGGATAATGTTGCAGGATCCAAACTGAGTCAGCTCTTGGGACCAGAGGTTTTGTTTTCTCAGCTTTTCGATCCCATCCTCAGGGAACTTCTCTCTAGCAGAGTGTGTACTTTAGGCTAAATGTCTATGGAGATTCTTAGTCATCCAGATCATGGTTGTCCCAAAGATCATTTTTTTCCATGAGGAAACTGTACTTTCTGATTTTTCTTTGAAGAGGTTTGCCTTCAAATTGTGCTTCACAGCCTTGGTGGCACAGTGGTTAGAGTGCAGTACTGCAGGCCACTTCTGCTGCCTGCCATCTGCCTGCAATTTGGCAGTTCGAATCTCATCAGGCTCAAGGTTCACTCAGCCTTCCACCCTTCCGAGGTGGATAAAATGAGAACCCAGATTGTTGGGGGCAATATGCTGACTCTGTAAAATTGCTTAGAGGGCTGTAAAGCATGATAAAGCGGTATATAAATCTAAGTGCTATTGCTATTCAGGCTGTTCTGTGTGTGATATTTAAATGGTGCATGTTCTGTGTGGCTTTTTAGATGTTGACCGAGGTATTGATGGCTGGCTATTAAATTGTTGGCTGTTGTTTGCTTGTGCTGCCACACCTTCACCTCCTAAGTACTAGATAAGCTGGTGGTAAATCGGTATTCCTATTGACTGCTGAGAAGCCCATTTCCCAGACTTCAATCACTTCCCTGGCTGTTTTTGTGCCTGCTTTCCAACAACCTTAGTAGCTTCAAAATTGAATGTCAAATTCTTATTTGACAAGATGATTTCTAAAGGCTAAATTTCCTTTTCAAATTTAAAACCAATTTTTACCATCATCAACTCTTGAAATTTGTACAATAATATCATATTACCAAAGATCTACTGTATTTTGAAGCCCTTTCTGGAAGAATTTTAAATGGCATCCCAAGTGTAGAATAAATTACAGTAATGGATTACAAAACATTGTATTAGGTAAGAAAAGTAACTCACTCCCTGTTCAAAACTACTTTGGCAGTTAAAATAAACTGTCAGCTGGGCCATAAAACATTTAGACTCAAAGAATGTTGATTAGAGAACCAAGTTACAAGAACACACTTCTACAAAGTAAGGTTGTATAAGCTATACCTATAAAAGTAGCTCATTACAAAAATTATCTTCATGAAATACTACCTCTTTGATTCCCTCAATATATACAATTGCCTTTGTAACATTGACCTCATTGTATCTCTAAGTTCCACTCTAACTACCTCACTCAGTCAAAATATAACATACTGCTGTATCTTATATCTTACACACACAGAGAGAAACACAAAGAAACACACACACACACACACACACACACATATGTGTGTGTGTATGTGTGTGTGTGTGTGTGTGTGTGCTGTTCAGCTTCCTTCAGGTATTATCCCACGTCATTGTAGTGCTTTTAAAGTTGGAGCAACGTTTCAGCAGAATTTCATCTGCCATCATCAGGCTTCTGTATTGAGTTTCTATGTGGGTCAGGGTCTCACAGCCCTGGTTTTAAATTTGAGGCTAGCCTATTATTGTGGCAGGATGTTTTTTTCTACATCCTGATTGGTTGGGAGTCTTGGCCTGTGTTTATTGGACTTGGAGTTTGTTTGATTGGTGTTTCTGGTTTCTTCTCTCTGTTTTGTGGCTTTGATTGGCTGGCAACACTCTGTTCCTTAGTTGGAGGCTTTCAGTGCAGCTTGGCTTCGTGTGAAAGGATGGCTATCATCTATCAGGAAGCTTGGTTTCATCTGGGTGCCTGGTGGGGGTGTGTTTGAGCTGGAGGTATCAGAGGGAGTCTGTTTGTGCCCAGGTGTTTGCCTGGCTTATGGTGTGGAGATCTTTCTATTTGAGAGTGCAGGCTTCCAAATGATTGACAGTCTGGTGGAATCATCTCTTTTATTCATGCTTTCAGTCTTTTTTCAATCTCTATGGCTTCTCTGATGATTCTGTGGCTGGGGTTTTCTATAGTGGCTAAGGTTTTAGTGCCATTGAAGTTGATGCTGTGACCTGTGGTTTTAATGTGTTGGACTTACCAACCAGCTATACACCTCATGGAACTAACAGAACACTCCCTAACCAACACATATTTCATATACAAAGGACAAAGATACAAGCAAATTGAAGGAGCCCCTATGGGATCACCACTGTTACCTGTCATTGCAAACCTTTTCATGGAAGAATTCGAATACGGAGCCCTGACTAATGCCACCCACAAACCCAAACTATGGCTAAGATACATCGATGACACATTTGTGATTTGGCCCCATGGAAAAGAAAACCTAAACAATTTCCTAACACACCTAAACAGAACACACCCCAAAATCAAGTTCACCATGGAAATGGAAATAAACAAACAACTACCATTCCTAGATGTACTAATCTACAAAAGAACAGATGGCACACTGGGACACACCGTATACCAGAAGAAAACACACACCAACTGCTACCTCAATGCCCAATCCCACCACCACCCAGCACAGATAAATTCTGTGGCGAAAACACGAATTACCAGAACCAAACGCCTGGCAGACAAGACACATATAAAGACTGAACTATGCACCCTGACTGAAGTATTGACAGCCAGTGGCTTCCAAAAAAACAAAATCACCAATTTGATCCACAAAAACACACCAAGACATAACAGAGACCTAGAAGACCAACAGACCTATGGAACAGCTGTCTTGCCCTACATAAGAGGTACTACAGATAAAATCAGTAAGATATTACACAGGCATCACATCAAGAGTGCCTTCAAAACAGACAAAAAATAGCAGCCATCCTGAGAAACCCAAAGATAAAATTGACCTGGAAAACCAAGGCATATATCAAGTTCCCTATGCATCATGCCCGGCCACATACATTGGACAGACCAATAGAAGAATAAGTACCCGCCTAGATGAACACAAAAATGCAGTAAAAAAGCTGGAACACACCTCCTCACTAGTCCAACACATGAAAACCACAGGTCACAACATCAACTTCGATGGCACTAAAACTCTAGCCACTATAGAAAACCCCAACCACAGAATCATCAGAGAAGCCATAGAGATTGAAAAAAGATCTGAAAGCATGAATAGAAGAGATGATTCCAGAAGACTGTCAATCATTTGGACACCTGCACTCTCAAATAGAAAGATCTCCATGCCACAAAACAGACAAACATCTGAGCACAGACAGACTCCCTCTGATGCTTCCAACTCAAACACCCCCCCACCAGGCACCCAAGTGAAACCTAGCTTGCTGATGAATAACAGCCATCCTTTTACACAAAGCCAATCTGCACTGAAAGCCTCCAACACAAGAACAGAGTGTTGCCAGCCAATCAAAGCCACAAAACAGACAGAAGAAACCAGAAACACCAATCAATCAAACTCCAAGTCCAGTGAACACAGACCCAGGCTCCTAGCCAATCAGAATGGACCAGCCTCGAATTTGAAACCAAAAGCTGTGAGACACACATCCATACAGAAGCCTGATGATGGCAGATGAGATTCTGCTGAAACGTTGCTACAACTTAAACAACACTACAATGACGTGGGATAATACCCGAGGGAAGCTAAACAGCACACATGTAAGTTCCCGTGAAAGCTTAAAAAAACATATATATATATATACTGTATAATTTCAAATTTGCAGAAATCTACATAGAAGGGTTACATTCCTGCTCCTTTATCTCTAGCTTGTTCCTACAGGCTATGATAGTATTATAAATAATTTGTGTGTCAGAGTGAGTATGTCTGATATTTTTTTATGTTAAAAAATATCCCAATTCTCTAGGGCAATGTTTCTCAAACTTTACAACTTTAAATATGTGGATTTCAACTCCCCAAAATCACCAGCCACCACGCTGTTCTTGAAAGTTCTCCTACAGTAATGCAAACAAGGAATGATAACAAACTCCAGTCACTACTGCCAATTTTAGAATATGTTATTGGGCTTCCCACCAAAAAAGTGCAGTTGTTCAAAAGCAAACTATAGCCATCATAGACAATATGTTATTGTGCAGTTACTGCAATGATGGCCAATAGATTTTGGAAGATATTCGCATACATATATTCCAGAGGTGGTATTCAGCATGTTCTGATCAGTTCTGAAGAACCAGTAGCAGAAATTTTGAGTAGTTCAGAGAACCAGCAAATACCACCTCTGACTGGAGATTTTACAGTATTCTTCCCATACCATGCCCCCCAAGCCACGCTCACAGAACCGCTAGTAAAATAATGTGAATCCCACCACTGATATATACACAGAATTTATATTCTGTGAGATATGTATTGATCATTTTGGTTGCTAGCTTGTTTATTTATAAGTTATGTTTATGTCTTTGATTGCATGTCCAAGAATCACAATAAATATTTAACTATGTCGTGGAACAACCTTATTGATCAGAGACTATAATTTACAGATTACATGTCATACTAAGCATAATGTGGTTTATCTTTCAGTTTCACAGCAACTAAATCTTCAAACCATATGTCTGGTACAAGGATTCTTTAGATGAAAAAAATATGGGTTTGATAAAAATCATAGAAACTGTATAATGTCTGGAATGCTTTACTTGTTTACAAAGCTCAGAATCTTAATTCCTTTAGAAATCTATCTAATACTCGCCATTTATGAATATGTTTGTACAAGGATTATTCAAATTACTACAGAAAAAAAAATCAGGGTTGGATGAAAATCATAGAAAGTATATAGTATCTAGAATATTTTACAAATTTCCAAAGTTCAGGATCTTATGTCCTTTAGAAATGTATATAATACTGTCCATTTATGGATCTGAGTGGGGCAAGGGCCTAGATGTGAAGATGTTCACATTCCACTGAAAAGGTTGAGAATTCAATCTTAGGCCACATCAGATGTTTTTCTATCAGGGAAGAAAGATAAATTATCTGCTGTGAACATTGCATAGGTGTCAGGAAGGGTATCCAGCCAGTAAACACACAGCTCTATTCAGTTTCTCCCCGGTTCCACCCCAATAGAAGAGATGATAGGGTTGTAAAGAAAACCCTAGCTATTTATGATTGTGTTCAGAAAAAAACTGAATGTCATCTTTGTCAGTAAGGTATGGAAATAAATTAAAAGAATTGCATTCATATATATCTTGATTGATTATCTTCCTGACCCCTGTGGATTAAGGTAGTAAGGTCCTTCCATTTCCTGTCATTTTAGGAATGATGTGGCCTATCTTTGCCCTATTTGAACTAACTATCCATCTTTTTCTGGCTGGCAGACTGGTAATCAGTTACTAAATTGTAGAACTAAATTCTAATCTGATAATTCTGCCTCCACTGTATAATTCTTGCTGTGTCTTTAATCAGTTCATGGGAGACTTTATCTCCATATGTAATTATGTTTGTCTTACTGTAATTGTTTCCAGCATGGAAAGAGTTTAAAGGATAAGCTAACAGTGAAATCATTGGAGTTTCTTACTTTTCTTATGGAGTTGCACACTTTTATTATACTTAAATTATGTCCTTTTAAGTTTCTGTCCTCTTTTGTATTTCTGTGCCTTAATAAACATGGATAAAGTGATATAGGCTTGTTCGTTTTAACATGGACATTCTGCTGTTTGGTAATTTTAACTCCTCTTTTAACAGTGACAGGCAATTTGCTTTGTTATACAATTTAAAATTGGGGAGCCTAAGACCCACCTATGTTTTAAATCTTGAAAAATTTTGAATTTAACTCTAAGTCCCACTCCATATAAATCTGCTGACATTTTCTTGTAATTTTTATAAAGGATTGTAATGGTCACCATTTGAAGCAGTAATTTATCTTGGGCACTGCATTTGGTTGGGATGCTTCCAGTTCACCCTAACCAGGAAGGCTTTGAATTTCTCCACCTTTCAACATCTCATTTGATTCTTTGCCATAATTTAGCATAGTTATTTTGATATATTTCTTGATTATTTCCCATCAAATGCAACATATTTTATCAACTGGGTTATCTGACAGCCAGAATTTTTCCACAAGAGATTTTATTCTCTTTGTATTTAGTATCTTATAAGTATGTTTTGTTTGGGGCCATTGATTTTTATATTCGTAAAATTCTCCAAAGTTCTGTATTATCTCCATCAACTGTCTTATTGCCCTTTGTGGTTCTGTGGTAGTTAATATTGCGTTATCTGCATAACAGTTACGTATATATTCCTGTCTATTGATTTGTTTACCAACTTGGATCTTTTCTGTCCATATTACTAAAACAATGTTACATTCCAATCTTGAAAATAGCAATTTGTCTCTTCTTTTTTGCTGATATTCCTTGTGTTTGGTTTTTCTTGAGTTAATAGGCTAATTTTTTTCTTGGTGAATTTGCATGTGCAAAATTATTCAGTTGACAAATTTAATTTTTTTCTGCAATTTATTCATTTCTAACAAATTTGGTTGCTGCTTGGTTTCTTGCAATTCTTTCATCAGTAATCTTTTGATGTTACTTTAATACTTTTTTCCAGTTATCTTATTTTAGCATCTAATTGTTCTTTCTCTTTTTTGTTTTGCTAATAATTTGTCAGAATTAACCTGATAATTCTGAAGTATATATGAAATTGAGTTCCAGGAAATTATGTTAAAGAGCATAAAAGCCTTGAAAAGTTTATCTTGCTTTGAAATCCAGTACGCAATAACATAAACTTGCTTACAGTATTAATTCTGATTAAACCTTAGAAAAGGATTTTAAAGAAATGGAGACATTCATTGAAGAATCTATGGGAAATAGTTATATTATAACATAGCTACAAAAATCATTTCTTTTTTGTTTATATCATTTACTTTGAACTGGTTTCATGCTGTTTTTCCAATCCTAGCTACTGTTAGGCAGATTGTAGAAGAAAACTGTAAGTTCTTCCTCTCATTTACTGGTCTTTGATGTCAAGGTTGACCTTGATATCAACTCTCAATTTTAGAGTTGAGAGCAGATAGATAAAGATTCTTGTATTAGGGGAGCTGGCGTCACGACAATAGGGCATGCGATCTGCTGCCGATATCTTTACTCCTGGACAGTCCAATCACCTCTAAACCATCCCGAAGAGACGGAGAACGTAAAGAGCGCATCCTGACGATCCCAGGGATATCGCAAAGTCCCTGGAGATCCAGGAGAAGCTCTTTTTGCCAGCAGCAAAGAGGCAGCCATTAAAGCTGCTGAAGTTGGGACAGCTCCGAAATGGAAGAGAACAGAAAGAGAGAGTGTGCCGGTTTGGTGAGAACTTTTTTTATCTTTTAAGATTTGAAAGGACACCTTAAAGGAAAGAAAGAATCTGTAAAAGTTTTGAAAGAAGTGATTAAGCGGTGATTTTAAACAAGAATGTCAAAGTAATATTTTTTTCATTGCTGGATTTTTTTATACATGATCTTATATTTTGAAACTTGATTGATTTCTTTTTTTTTTCTTGTTATTTATTCTTTTCTCCTTTTTGATTTTATAATATTTTAAGCCAGATATTCCCTTATAGTTCTTTTTAAAATACCTTTTTTCTTTTTTCATTAATTCTCATTATATTCTGCTTGGAAAAGGAGGGGGAAAGTGAAAGCTAAATAAACTTTGTAACACTGCCAACTAGAGGCTTGGAAGTATCCTGTTTTTTTCTATCAGACAAAGCTGAGAAAGAACTGAGACTTTGTTTAAAGGACAGAGGGAAGAGCATTGGAGAGTACTATTGCAGGTGCTCTTCTGAGTTTCTATTAGCAGCTGGAGTCTGGTGTTAAAACTTAGGAAAAGAAAAGGTGATAAGCCTTTGGAGAAGAGAGCTATCATAAGAGCCTTGGATAATTAAACAAAGTGCAGTGTACTTTTTT
The DNA here is from genome assembly GCA_015471245.1 of Laticauda colubrina. Taxonomy (NCBI): domain Eukaryota; kingdom Metazoa; phylum Chordata; class Lepidosauria; order Squamata; family Elapidae; genus Laticauda; species Laticauda colubrina. Next base: position 44,922,053 of record BLBF01000004.1, on the reverse strand, counting down.
TCATTTTTTTTCTAAGTTGTGCTACCTCCTCCTTATCAGTTTCTTTCTTTCTTTCTTTCTTTCTTTCTTTCTTTCTTTCTTTCTTT
>BLBF01000004.1:44895008-44921957 GCA_015471245.1 Laticauda colubrina | reverse complement strand
TTTCTTTCTTTCTTTCTTTCTTTCTTTCTTTCTTTCTTTCTTTCTTTCTTTCTTTCTTTCTTTCTTTCTTTGTTCGTAATAGCTATTTGGATTTTTGGCTTTCTGGAACTTGTCAACCTTTCATATTGGTTTCTTTTTATGTATCTTTTTATATATGAGATCTCTTAATTGGATTAAAGTGTTGAAGAACCTGAATAATCTTTTTTTCCCCTTTTTTTAAAGTCTTTTTGCTCACATCTTTGCCTTTTTTGGAACTTTACAATTTTTCTTTTTTTGTGTGTATCTGTTTATGTGCTTATGCCCTTTTTCTTAAGGTATACAAGAGCCTGAATAATTTTTTTTCCTTTTTCCTTTTTAATTAGATTGGTTTTTTTCTTTTTTTCTTTTTTTCCACTATTTTTACTTGTAATTGTAATTGGTTATTTCACAACTGGATTAAGGTCTGGAAGAATTTGAAAGATCTTGAATTTCTCAAAATGAGTAGGAAGTTAACAACTCCTGGTTCTTCAACTTCTGCTTCCTCCTCTCCATCATCTGGAGGCTCAATACAGACAATGTTAAAGCAAGAAAAAGAACAAGAAAAAGTGACCCTGCAGATGATTATGCAAGGAATTCAAAATATTCAAACAAGATCAGAGAATATTGAAAGGAGAATTGAGAACACTGAACAAAGAACAGAGAACTCTGAACAAAGAACAGAGAACATTGAACAAAGAACAGGGAAAACCAATGAAAAGTGGAGAGCATCCAGCAAATGATGATGAAGTATGATGAGAGGCTCCAAGAGATTGAAGAAGAAGGTAAACAAAAGGATAAGAAGAATGGAGACATTGATAACAGATTAACTGTGGTTGAACAAGATAAAAGTGGGATGCTGAGATGGGAGATGGAAAGATCAGAATTTTATCTCAGATTTCAAAACATAGAGGAAGAAAAAGGACAAAGCCTAGCTGAGATAATGATAGAAATACTGGCTGAAGCTTTGGAAACAACTCGAGAGAAGATGATGGATGGAATAGATGAGGTTTATCGAGTCTTTACAAGATATGCGATGAGAAATAGTTTACCAAGAGAAGTTCACATCAAATTTACAAAGAAAGCCATTAAAACGCAAATATTGCAAGTGGCAAGAGAGAAAACATTGAAATACAAAGATAAGGATATTGTGGTTTTGAAACAAGTACCCAGAAGGGAGATGAGAAGAGAATACCTATTTTTGACCAAATTGCTACTTAAGAAAGAGGTGAATTATAGATGGCTGATTCCAGAAGGTTTGATGTTCACATGGCAAGAACAGAGATACAGAATTGACTCAACTGAGAAAGCTGAATCATTCTACACAGAATTTTTTAGAGGGAAAGAGGAAGAGACAGAAAAAGAAATTTAATTTATTGAATTCCAAGAGGACTGCCAAATGATGAGTGAAAAAGAAGAAGGTGCAGTAGGTGGAAAGGAGGAAGCCAAAGAACAACGTGAACCAAGATCTACGAGAGCTGCCAAATCTAATAATAAAATATAAATATGGAAGAGAAAAAAATGATTACAATTAATATAAATGGACTTCATTCAGCTGTTAAAAGAAGGAAAACTTTCCATAAATTAGAGAAATTAAAATTTGATATAATCTGCCAACAAGAAGTACATATTAAAAAGCAATATGAACAATTGTTGATACAGCCAAAACTAGGGAAAATATTTACTTCCTTGACACAATGCAAGAAAAGAGGAGTGGTTTTATATATTAAAGAGACCATTCCAGCGAAATTGATTTATACTGATGACGACGGAAGAATCCTAATGGTGGAAATAATGGACAACAATATGAAAACACTCCTGATTGCAATCTATGCCCCGAATGATAAACAAGAATAATTTTATAAAAAATTACGTATGAAAATAATTGAACTGCACTATGCTAATATAGTTATGATGGGAGATTTTAACGGAATTGTAGACAATAAACTGGATTATACAACACAGAAAACAACAAAGCAAAGCAGAAAGATCCTCCCTAAATCCTTTTTTAAAATGGTGGATGAATAAACTTAAAAGATACATGGAAAGAAAGAAATGCTAAAACCAAACAATACACTTTCTATTCAAATATCATGGTCCAGAATAGATATGATATGGATGTCAACAGAATTGTTAGCCAATATTCAAGAAGTAAACATTGAAACAAGTACTTGGGCAGATCACAATCCAATGACAATTAAATGGAAAGGACAAAGGAGAAGATCTAGATGGACGTTAAATCATACTATTCTAAAGGAAAAAGACTTTACACAGTGGATGGAGAAAGAACTGACTTTTTTCTTTAGAGAAAACAAAACAGAAAATACATCAATTCAGAATGTATGGGATACAATGAAGGCATATGCCAGAGGCTTGATAATAGACTATACAAGGAAAAGAAATAATATGAAAAGATTAGCCTCTAAGGCATTAGAGGATGAGTATAAAAGACTTGAAAAAGAGTTACAGAAAATGCCACAGAAAAAGGATATCAAGTTAAAAACGGATATAACCAAACATAAAATGGGTCGAATAGAAAAAGAAGAGCTAGCACAAAAAAATTAGAGGTGCTTAAACAGAGCTATTTTGAATATGCAAATAAACCAGGTAGATGGTTAGCATATAAACTGAAAAAGGAGAAAGAATCAAGGATAATATTGCAATTAATAGATGAACAAGGCCAAGTTTACTATGGTAGCAAAGAGAAGAAGGAAATCATACGAGACTATTATGAGAAATTATATACACAAGAGAAGATTGATGAGGAAAGGGTTAAACAGTATCTACAGAATGCTAATCTACCCCAGATACCTAAAGAGATTGAAACAATGTTCAAAAGCAATATAACGATGATGGAGCTAACTGAAGCACTCAAGAAGCAAATAATGGAAAGGCGCCAGGCCCAGATGGATTTCCGGCAGAATTTTATAAAACATTACAAGAATCATTGAACCTTCCATTGTTAGAAGTTATGAATGAAGTTATATCAAAGAAGAGGATACCTAAAACATGGTAGAAGCTTATATTACATTTATTCCAAAAGAGGAAACCAATCCATTACAAATTAAGAACTATAGACCTATTTCTTTACAAAATACAGATTATAAAATTTTTGCTTCAATATTGGCAGAAAGACTTAAAAAATATTTAAACAGTTTTATTCATCCTGATCAAAATGGATTTCTGCCAAAGAGACAAATTAAAGACAATATGAGAGTAATTTTGGACACTTTGGAATACTATGAGGCTCATCCTGAAAAACAAATGGCTTTGATATTTCTAGATGCACAGAAGGCATTTGATAATGTGAACTGGCGATTCATGTTGCTACTGCTGGAACAAATGGGCTTTACTAGAAAATTTACTCAAGCAATAGAAGCTATATATTATAAGCAAGCAGCAAAGGTGACAGAGGGAGAATGGACAGACTCTATTGATATAAGAAAAGGAACAAGACAAGGATGCCCATTGTCACCCTTATTGTTTGTGTTAACCTTGGAAGTGTTAAACAGAAATATTAGAGAAGAAAAAGATATAAAATGGATAAAAATTAAAAAGGAAGAATTTAAACTGCAAGCATTCGCAGATGACTTGGTTTTAGAAGATCCACTAGAAACAGCATCAAAATTGATAGAAAAGATAGAAACATATGGAAAGGTGGCTGGTTGAAAATAAATAAAGATAAGACAAAGATTCTGACAAAGAACATGTTATCAAGACAAAAGGAAGAATTAGCAGACCTATTGAAAATCCAGGTCACGAATAAGGATTATTCCATAATAAGGAATAAGGATTATATCCACAAATACTTGAGGATATATTTGACAGTAAGATGCAGTACATTAAAAGAGAATAATTACATTAAACTTAAGCAGCAGATAGCGCTAGATTTGGTGAAATGGGAAAATTTACAACTGTTACTAATAGGGAGAATATCAACAATCAAGATGAATATATTACCCAGAATTTTATATTTGTTTCAAACAATTCCAATTAGGCTTGGAAAAGATTACTTTGAAGATTTAAATAAAATCGTGTTGAAATATATATGGCAAGGTAAGAAGGCGAGAATAAAGTTAAAACTTTTGCAGGACACTGGAATAAGAGGAGGATTTGGCTTGCCTAATTGGGAGTTGTACTATCAAGCTACGAAATTGATGTGGATAAGGAATGGATAACATTAAGAAATACTAGATTGTTGACACTAGAAGAAGGACATGATCTGTTGTTGGGGTGGCATGCTTTTTTATGGTATAAAGGAACGAAAACACAGGAGTACTTTAGAAGACATTATATACGGGAGTCTCTGGTTAAATTGGGAGAAGACTAAAAGACAATGTTATTTGAAAATTCCAGTCTGGTTATCGACTACTGAAGCATTTTCTTATCCTATAATATACAAAAAAGGAACAAACAGTTAGATATGGTGAAATACTGAATGAAAAGGGTGAACGTAAATCTATGCAAAAATTAGAGGAACAAGGTATAAAGATGAATTGGTTTTCATAAGTGCAAATACAATCAAGGTATGATAAAGATTTTAAAACATAAGTTTTTTTATGATAAATTGATTTAGATAAGATTTTGACAGGTGCTGATGAAAAAATTAAAAAATTATATGGATATTTATTAGAAATTAAATTAGGACAAGTTAAAGAAATTATGATTGCTTGGGAGAAGAATTTTGGATATGGGATTGATTTAGAAAAATGGCAAAAATTGTGGTCTCAAAATTATAAAATGACAATCTCAACAGTATATAAAGAAAATTTGAATAAGATGTTTTACAGGTGACACTTTCCCCCAACAAGAATAGCAAGAATGTTCAAGAATAAGTCTGAAAAGTGTTGGAAATGTCATCAGACACCTGGTTCATATTACCATATGTGGTGGACATGTTCGGAAGCTAAAAAATATGGGACTAAAATCCACATGTGGCTGGAAAAATTGACAAAAAAGCATACAGACTTGAAACCAGAGTTTTTTTTAATAGGAAATTTTGCCTGAAATATATAGTAAAGATTTGAAATATCTGATTTTAAATGTATTAACAACGGCTAGGATTGTATTTGCTAAAAACTGGAAAAATGAGAAGATACCATCACAGGAGGAGATCATTAAGAAAATATTGGAATGTGCTAAAATGAGTAGATTGACATTTGAAATCAAAGAACAAGATGATAAACAATTTTATAAAATTTGGGATCTGTTCTATCAATGGATAGATAACAAAACATAGTAATGAAATATGTAGATTTTTAGAAAATAATAAATATATAAAGATGTATTTTCTTTTTTTTCCTTTTTTTTAATTATATCTACAAAATGATTCTAGGATATATCTGGGAGGATAATATGAATTGGTATAAAATAAACTAAGTAAAATATGATTATTTTATAAAACATGAATGAATAAAAGTATAGTCAATGATTGATTAATAAAGATATTTATGTACTTGATATTTGATTGAAAGTATGAGAGGATATATAACATAATTGTAATTGAAGACTACGAAATGGTAGCACAAAACAATTTGTAAACCAACCGGCACACTGTATGTATATATATATGGAAGATGGCTTGATGTTTTTATGTTTTGTTTGTTTATGTTTGTTTTAAAACCAATAAAAAATTATTTTTTTAAAAAAAGATTCTTGTATTGGGAGTATCTTTTTTCAGACTCCCCAATGAGATTTTTTTGTCATCTCAAAAGGAGAAAGTCTTAGATAATCTTTCAGCTGAGACCCACAACAAGAAAAGAAAACTGGGTCAAGGCTGAGTTAAATTGTATAAATTTTAGTATTTAAGTTACTTTTACTTAAATTATGTAAATTAAAGTCTAATTTTTTTTTGTAATGTCCCTTTTCTTCAAACTGAAAAGTTCAGTTTGAAGGGACTCTGCAGGTTATAACTATGGCACTATAGAAGTTACATATAGTCTAAAGTCACAACGTGCACAGCTCTGTGATGGATGAAATGTTCTATGAACATTAGTACATGTTCTTCACCTTTTATGATTCCACCTTTTAGAACATATTTGCTCACTGTGTATTCAGAACAATTAGTTAGTACTACAGGAATTACCCTGGATGCATCATAGGACAGAGCACAGAGGAAGCATTGCAATCAAATCATACTAGGAAACAAATAAAACAATATAAATTGTAGAGATACAAGCAACAAGGTTATAGTCATAAGTGGGAGGAGATAGGTAATAGGAAGGATGAGAAGAATAATAGCAATACAGTCTTAGTAAATAGTTTGACAGTGTTGTGGAAATTATTTTTTTAGCAGAGTGATGGCATGCAGGAAAAAACTTTTAAAACTTTAAAAAATTAGCCCGGTGACCATCAATTGGAAAGAGTTAGCATGCAAGAGAATGAATTTCCAATATTTACTGATGTATTCATTTGCATGTGAAGCAGAAAAGCAAACCAGGACAGAATGCAGAGGCTATATTGTTGTATTTATCCTCCATTTCATTTGAAAGCTTGCTGCTATACTTATTTGGGATTTCAGATAAAAGATATTGGCAGTAGCATTGGAAGCTAAAAGGACTCACTTATATTAGATTGGTCTACCTAGCATTTAACGGCTATCTGAGATTTTATTCAAATGATACACTGATAATAACAAGCAAACAAACAAATAAATAATTTACACTATCTAGATTTATACTGCACTACACAGAGCTACAAGCTAGCCAGCTAGGTTTTAATGTAATGAATTATTTTTGCTCAAGATAGAAAGCGTATTAGTGGCTTGAACTTTGATGTTACAGAATCCATGGGCAGCCAAGATAAACAAAAAATAAATGTAATTCCCTTCCAAATACTAATGGAACATCAAACAAATCAACTCAGTGTTCTCAAGGTACAAACCACCAGGCTCAAACAAATATACTTTGGATATATAGAAAGACCCAGGTGTCTGGGAAAATCTACAGAGCTGAGAAAGTTGGAAGAAAAGAATAAAGAGAATGGCTGCCAACAAGAAGGATGGACTTAATTGCAACATTGCTTTACCATTTGAGAGAGCCGTGGTGGCATTCTAACCACTGCACCACTAAGAGCCGTAGTGGTGCAGTGGTTAGAATGCAGTATAGCAGGTTAACTCACTGCTCACTCCAAGAATTCAATCCTGACAGGCTCAAGATTGACTCAGCCTTCCATCCTTCCAAGCAGGGGTGGGATTCTTCTGGTTCGGACTGATCGAGTGAACCTGTAGTTCCGGTGAGCAATTGGCTCTGCCCGCCCACCCCTGCTCTTTCCTGTTCTTTATTTCCTGGTTTTTTAGCACAGCTGATTCACATGGCAGAGAGTTGTTTTAGTGCCTCAGTTGTTTTAGTCCCAGGGACTGCAATAGAAGCACACACTCATCAAACCAGTTGTTACACTGGTTGAATCGCATCACTGCTTCCAAGGCTGGTAAAACAAGGACCCAGATTGTTGGGGGCAATATGCTGACTCTGTAAACCTCTTAGAGAGGGCTGCAAAGCACTGTAAAATGGTATATAAGTCTAAGTGCTATTGCTATTTCTATTTGAAGATCTGAAGGACCAGGATGGAGACAGATCTTCCTAATAGTCAATACCAACTTGAAGGCGTATAATCAATTATCCCAACTCAACTGAAGATCAGATAAATTTCAACCTTAACATACAACCTTTTTCAAGACAATACCATGGCCATCCTAATTTTATGAATTTTCCTTCAGAATTTCCTATTAGATATGGCACTAGATTCCATATAGCTGTGGTGGCACTAGATTAAAAAATATATATTCAGCTCTCCTACAAAAGTAACTACTTCTTTTATTATTTCCAAGATACATTTCAATGTACCTACTTATAAAAATTTTAGATACCTACTAAACACGTATTCTCAATAAAAGTAAGGATAGGTTGAGATGAATGTAAGACATATCCGAAATACAGTGTATATGGTTATAAGAAATCTATTTAATTCTACTTGTATCATGGAAGAATATTTGTTCCAGTATATTTTCACTTTGGTTTTCTTCGCTATCCAGGTCAAACAAACAAAATTAATTTGGGGGAATGAAGTATTCACTTTTGTCCTAGGCTGCAAGTTTTCCTCCATTTCCAAAAATAATCTTAAATTAATGCCTATGTCTGCTTTCCTGATGATTTTTTTAAAACCCGAGATTGCATATAGCCTGAGACACTCCCCACTTCTACAAACTGGGATTTAGAAGTAACAGTCTATAGGGGTCAACTTGAGAGACAGTGAAAGAACTATAGACTAGCCAATGGTCAGACAAATGGCACTGAGTCCATAGAAATAATGTAGGCATTGCAAACATCTCTGAAGGGGCCTAGTTTGTTGGATTGTAAAGAGAAGGAGGGAAACATGTACTTTAAGACAGTGGTCACCAACTGGTGAGCCGGGGACCTCTGGCGGTCCACGAGAATATTTTGGTGATCTGCAGAAAAATGTCCCCTCTAAAGTACTCCTCCCAAAGCAATTAATCCAGGCTGTGCAGGAACACATGGCCCGTCCACCTACTGGCCCCAACCATTTGGCCAAGTGCAAACCTTACCTTGAGTAGAGCCATGTGAGCTAGAAGACCAACGGCGGGGGAGGAAAATCTGCCACAGGATCGCTTGCTGATGTTGGTGGGAAAGTTGGTTCCCATATTCAAGTCCATGGCAGGCCGGTGCACCCAGGTGGAAGAGCAGCTGCTCTGCCAGTCCTGTGACTAACGTAACTCAGGAATACGGGGCCAACTTTCCCACCAATGTCAGCAAGCCACCATCAGTCAAAATTCATATTAGTGCTCCATGGGATTTAAAATAATTAGTTTGGTGGTCCCTGAGGTCCAAAAGGTTGGAGACCCCTGCTTTAAGATATGCAAGATTCTGTCAATGTAACTTTGCAAGTTCTGAGATCAGTGGAGCATTTCCACATGTGATTTTAGAAGGAACTCTCCTTAGCTTCTTGAATTGGAAAGGTAAGGGGGAGAGATTTATGAGATTCTGTTTATGTAACATTATAGTAAAGTAGTAAGTAAGCTTATGTACTATATAAAGTACATCTAATATGAAATTTGTAAATATTGGAATATGTTCATTTTAAAAGCAATTAATGAATAGATTTGTAATATAATCACAACCAATTATTTTCTAATGTGAAAACTACTGGAGAAGACCAAGTAATGGTCATTTAAAAAGACAGCTTTTCCAGATAAAGCTGGAAAACAGCATCAGGCAAAATATTGTTTCAAAACTGGTTCCATTTGGTTTTCAGAGGAGCTGAGGGAGATAAAATAGTTGATGAGATGCTATCATGTTGACAGAAGACTATGAAGGGTGAACTCAACTAAGGATGTACTAGAGTCACTGTTAAAGTCTACTTAATGGCAGTAAGGGTGACAACCATCAGTACATTTTGCCTTTATTATATCTGATGTCTCTGCTCTGAGTGACCCAGCTCCTTTTGGGAGAATTAAGCTTAAGTCAACAATACAAGGCCTTTGGGAGGCATCTGCTAAACCTTTGTTCATAAAATCACTTCAGTTTCCTCCAATTTGATACACCTAACTGAAGAAGATGACTTATATGAACAATTGGACTGAGTTTGATCCTTTGAGTCCTGAGGAAGTGGTCAGGATAGATGGAACTGTGAGTTCAGCTACTTGTGTGGTACATCCATGTCTTTCCTAGTTGAACAAGGCCTCCTTGGAGATGTAGTGGCATGTGAGAAGGAACTTGAGGCACAAGGGGAGGAGATGTTGCTTGACCTCAGTGTAGGCTTCAGAGTCAATTCAAGTTATTGGTTCTCACATATAAATGCCTTCCTGGCCTGCAGCTAAGATAGTTGAAACATCACTCCTCTTCCATGGTCTCTACCCATCTTTTTAGGCTCAGCAGGAGGGGCATGCTCTGGTCCTATTGCTTAAAGAATGTCATCTTGCTGGACTCAGGAACTTTCCTGCTTTTTCTGTTGTGATGTTGACTCTCTGGAGAACTTTACAACTCTAGATTAGCATGATTATGACTCTGCTTTGCTTTTGGAAAGGGCTTAAGATTTGGCTGTTCCTAGGTAATTAGCAAGCCCTTACAGCTGGTTAAGAGATGAGGCGGATCACTGGCTAAGACACTGATCTTGTCAATTAGAAAGGTCAGCAGTTGCGGTTCAAATCCCGAGCATCACATAATGGAGCGAGCTCCTGTTACTTGTCCCAGCTTCTGTCAACCTAGCAGTTTGAAAGCATGTAAAAATACAAGTAGAAAAATAGGGACCACTTTGGTGGGAAGGTAACAGCGTTCCATGAGCCTTCAGTGTTTAGTCATGCTAGCCACATGATCATGAAGACGTCTTCAGGACAGCGCTGGCTCTTCGGCTTTGTTATTACCTTTATTGTCAGAGTACAACATGTGTACAATGAGCTTGGCTGAGCCTCTCTTTGTGCACTCCAGCAATACAACTAACAGTGAGGATAGAAGTCCCCAACCCAGTCCCAATCTTATTACACTAAGAGCTTGTAATAGAGATGAGCACCGCTCCCTAGAGCTGGAAATGACTTGCACAAGGGGAACCTTTACCTTTACCTTATGCTGCTTATTCTTGAGCCTTTTACTCCCTGACACTGCCTGCACCTTTTCCTCCTGTTGTTTTTAAACCTTAAAAACATTGCTACCCAGAATTGTTTTGGTGAGATGGGTAACACATAAATAAAATTAAATTGATAAAAGGGATTTGACTTCTCATTATTATCTGGACAAATGCTCTCCATTTTATTTGTCTTCAGTATCAACCTATAAATACCCGATTCACTTGCACTGAATGTCCAACATATAGAAATGTTCTCTTTATAAATGCTACTATGTTAATTTCAGGTTCTGTGTGGCTTATTCAAAGAACAGTTGAACATAACTCCCCATATGTATGCAATATTTGTGCCGTGTATGGTCACAACTACAGAAGATGTGTTGTGGAACTCAACACAAAGTTTTTTCCGAGACAAGAAGAAAAACCACCACAAAACATGTCTCCTGCCATTAACTCTTGCCATATTTTGTTCCACATATAGGAACTGGTTTTGTGAACAGCATGTTCTTATATAATTTAAGGCATGTTTAGTGGGGCTAGGTTGTCAGCATTCTTGTAATAGAATATAGAAAATTAACTAATGCAAGCCACATTAACAATGTGCAAACAGTAATTCTTATTAATACCCATATTGCAAAAGTAAATGAATTAAAAATAATTCTTCTCACCTGATAAATAACATAAATGTAGACTTTAACACTGATGAACACTTCCATTGTTTTCTATTTTTCCTCACTAGAATTGCTTCCAATTATGCTTTTTTTTCCCCATCACCTTTTTTAGATCCACTCATCTTGAACTCTTGCTTTCCTTGGTTCAGAAAGGCTTGCCTTGCTCTTATCCTTGCTGCCTTAATGGATGCAACCAAGTGTTCCTTCCACAAAAGGTCTTTTTTGTACTCAACTGTACTGGACAATTTTCTTATGATCTCCAATCTTTTCTTTTAAAAGAATGCTGTTAAGAAGCTGGTTGGGCTGATGTTCCAGACAAGGAAGGAAACTGATTATCAGTCAGGTTCACTGCTGGACATGCTTCTTGATAAACTTTGGAAAAGCTGAGGTAGTGCAACCATCTTGATTTTTCTTGACCATTCATTGCTATTAATAGCATTGACCATGTTATCTTTCAGGCCTGGCTGCAGGGAAATGGCAGCTATGGTGATTCTTCTCTTTTTTCTGAGGTTGCTTCAAGGTGATGTTTCCTGTAGGAGTGATCCCTGGTTTGTGAGGTACCACAGGATTCAATATTACCCCTGCTCCAGGTCCATTTCAGTATGCAGTGTCATCCCATAGGGTACAGGACATGTGCTTCCTTTCTCTGTAACTCCAGAGAAAGGGATTTTCCCTCTAAAGATTGCTCTAGCCTCCAGCCCAACACTGTTTAAAATTTGGTTTTCCCCAGGATTTCTGTTATATTGAGTGGCGCCTCCTGTGTATTGCATTTTAGACTGGCTGTTTCTTTTTTTGAACATTTGAGATTTCAATTGCAAAGTAATTTAATAATGCTGTTATTGTATTCTATCCAAAGTTGTTGTAGAACTGGTCATCCTTGTACATTTAAAAAGTAAATAAACCCCACCACTGACAATTGACAATTGAACTGTTAGTCTCCAGGGAGATCAGCCAAACAAAACAAAACAAGATTTTGTCAGATTTACTCTGTCCAAGCCAGGTACCTCTTGTGGTCTATGTCAAAATGACCACATAGGCAATGTCCAGTGAAGTTTATCTTCAGCATTTCTAAACAGGGAACATATCTGACCTGAAAACACCACTTTAATACAGAAAGAATAAAAGACAACTTCAGACTGCCTGGGCACCAGGTTAGGATTGAGAGAGAGAAGTAACATCACGGGAACATAAATGTTAAAATGTGTTAGCAGAGTCCTCACTGTGACACAAAACCAATGTTATCATTCAGAATTTTCATCAGTCAATCCTCATCTTTTGGTACTCTTTAACCTCAGTATCCAAGAGGTATATATTGCCTATTACTTGTTTTTCCCCCTATTTTGGCTTTTCTTTTTCAATTAAGTAATGGAATATATAAATTAACAATTTGGGTAGCCAATGGTAATGCAATATAAAGTTAATTAAGATTTTGGTACTCCTTTCGGATTAAATCCTGGATGCATTTATGCTCCAGGATACCAGTGCAGAATATTTTAATAAATGGCATACAATACCCACAACCATATCTGAATGTTTGTTCTTGTTTAACGTATGTCTCATCTCCTTCACAAATTGGCATGTGTCGCTTTCCAGAAAGTCAAAGAGAAAGTGAAGAATAATACAGCATGATCAACTCTGCCGCAACAGTGTGAATTTGTCATTTGCTGGTCTCTCATTTGATTTCTAATCTTTGTCATTTATTCACAGGCAGAATTCGTTCCTACTTGCCACTTGCTAAGGACATTTCGAACGAATCCACCTCCAACCAATTTCCATTGATCTTCTCTGGCATGAGAAATGGTTAATGTTGTAGTTCCTACTGATACAGTCACAGTGGGTATCTTCACTATTTTTCCCCTCTCAACTAAAATTCCATTTTTAAGCATCTTTAGCTGCAGGCTCCTATCATTTAGTGGGAAAGATAAAAACAGATGTTGTTGTTTTTTAATTGTTCTGTCCCTTCAAATTATGTGATGTTTACATATTCAAGAATTTCCATTTGGAAAGTTTGTGATTTATATCATCTTATCAAATCAGTTTTTATTCATTATTTCAAATATCAAAAAGGTAAATATAAGAAAAAATACAATTACACACATTTTTGGGTGCTCTGAATAATAAGCAACAAGACACTTCTGATCACATCTGAATTTGATTGCAATACTTTTTATAGGAAGAATTCAGGGGGAGGCTGCTACAGGTTTGTCCAGGTTTGGGAGAACCCATAGCTGATGTTATGGCTAGTTCAGAGAACTGCTAAACCCCACTTCTGGCTGGCCCCTCCCATCCCACCCTTCCTCTTCCCTCCCATCCCTCCTGTTCCCTCCCCTCCCAACGCAGCCCATTTTGGATGCAGGGCTGTGCAAAGGTTCGGGGAGGGTGAAAAACAGGCCTCCCAGAGGTTCTGGAAGGTCAAAAATGGGCCTGTTTCTGGGCTCTGGAGGGCCTTCAGAGCCCAGGAGAGGCTGTTTTCGCCCTCCCAGGGGCTCAAAGAAAGCGTCTGGAGCCTGGGGAAAGTGAACCCCCCCATGGTGCAGTAGGCTAACTAGGCCACACCCACCCAGCAATTGGCCAGAGGACCCATTGCTGAAATTTTTGAAGCCCACCCCTGGAGGAATTCCTCTCATGTTTGCACAGCTGCATCACTTGGATTTATATTTATTTATCTATTATCTATTTAAATTAAACTTAATTTGGAAGGTCTGGAGAATCTAGCACTTTCTCATTTGCATTGGATATAGTATCTTTCTACTATATTCCATACAGATTGTGATATTATGGGTTTTGTCCTCTGAAAAGCCAATGAAAAAAATTCCACATCCATATTTTGTACACATGCACAGAGAGAGAGGGGGGAGGGAAAGAGATAACATGCCTGAGAGCATTACTTTCCTTAGAAGCACCTCTAGAGAAAGGCTGTCAAACTCCCAGGCTATGGGCTAGATGCATCATGCACTGGCCACACCCATACCTGGTTTAGTGAACTGGAAAAAATTCCAACCAATATGTCATGTGATGCCGCTGTGATGATGTGAGTTTGAGACCCCCACTCTAGATTATTATCAGTTAGTAGCAATTATTTAAACAAGCAATTTGGATCCTTACATATGTATTTAATTTTTCCCTCCTTATTCAAGCTGGTGGAAGCAGATGGACGTTGACTAAAATCTACTCAGAGAACCAAATTTGCTCCTGTTAAGAAATCCTAAGCAGGTATAAGTATCCCACTAAAGCGTAACAAGGAACCTAGTATAGAAAGCATAATTTCTGTACAGTGGAGTCTTTTTTTCATTAAGTGCAGTAATCTGACTTTTTATCTTTGGATCTATGTGCTATCTCAGACTCTCATGTACCTTTTGGCAGCACCACCTATTATGATAAACTCTCAAAAATGATAAAGTACTTTTCTCAAATTTTAATTGGTCAGTCCATTTATAATAAATAGATCATACTTTATATATGAGCCACAGACATTATTTTTTTTATTGCAGCGGGAGAAAAATGTATTGATTGAATAGATTTATGTTATGTTCAGGTACTATGTTGAGCATCCAACATACTTATCTTCTTCAGTAATAAGTAGATATAATGTGGTTTTAACATCTGAAATCTGTAGCAGATAAAGCAACAACTACCTTACAAATCCTCACATACTTACTTGTGTCTTGGATAATCAATGTTGCTCAACTCTTCATCAAGTGCAGATGAATTAGGGCACAGAATAGCATATGTCCTCCTTGTGGGCTATTTTCTATGCCAAATAAGGATTTGATCTTTGAAAGAGGGGACAGTGCAGAAAGCTGGAATTAAAAGTGACACTTGCTCCAGGACAATTAGAGCCTGAATATATCGAGCCTGCTCTTGATATATTAAGACTATATTTTAGTCTGTGTTTTCATTCTACTATTTGTCTAAGATAAAGAAATATGTATTAACATGGTACATACATGCACAGGGTAGGGTTGTGGGGTGGTGGTGGAAGAATGGCATAAGGCATGTCCACAAAATTGTGAGCCTTATTGTTCTTTTCATTTTTTTAAATTGAACATTCCATTATTTTATCTTGTTCATAAATAATTATTGAATCATCTCTTCAGGAGGCTGGAAGAGCCACTTGAAGCATACTGAGTTTCGTGAAAGTTGCCCAAATATAACTATTCAAACTAGTCACAAGAAATTTGCACTACACCTATAATTGAGAAGTGAGAAAATATACTTGCTTTTGGCCATTGAAACTCATAATAGCACTTTTTCCAGCCAGTTGAAATTTGAAATTTCTCAGGTAACCTTATCAAGAAAACCAGTCTTAATCAGTTTCTCATCAGTTATACAATCCAGATTTTTTTAAAAAAAACTAAAGCAAAAAATGTCTGTTTTTATTTTTCTTATCATTATAAACAGGATATGAACAATCTTAGTGTTACTTCTGTTGCAAAAACCTCAGCTAACTGAAAATAAATTAAGTATTTAATAACTGAGAAATGTAAACTATAAAATCTTGGCTGAGCTCTGTATAATATTCTGGTTTTAGAAGTAGCACCCCAACGAAAGGTCAGACTTGATCAAGCAAAAAAGGGTAGCAAAGGTGTAGCGACTTTAAAAAATGATTAAATTAAACCGAAACTAAGAGTATAAGCAGAAACCATAGCATTTCTAAAAGAAAGAGAATAGAAGGAAGTCAGGAGGGATCAAGTAAGAACAGACACCTGTAATGAAATCCCTCTTTTTGCTTTTTAAATACATCCAGAGGTTTACTGAAATTTTCAATGAATCCCATTCAACAAAGCCATCCATATCCTGTCCTTCCCATGGTGCACTAAATATAGTGGTTGTTTCATCAGCAAATCTCACTATAGATACAGTGTATGTGGGTTAGTTTAAAAATGGAAGGAGGTGCCAATGCATTTAATGGTGTTCATCTTTGAAAAGGCTGAATTGAGTTCAGGTGTGCTCAAACCCAGAATGCTTGAAAAATGCTAACTCTTGTTTGATAAACAGAGCTAAAAGGTTGAGACTTTTATAAACACAGAATGGTAGTATGGTCTTCCCAATGGCTCAAACACGATTTCAGGCACATCAAACTCATATCCTCATTTTTACAAAAGACTGCAAAGATGTAAAATGACACAATGCATTTTCAATCCAGCATTTTAAAATTTAAATGTACCTAGTTGGAAGCAAGTGTTAATAAGCTAAATCTTCCATGGTGCCTAAGGGAGCAACAGAACACATTTTATGAGGTATGGTTCAATTATGATGATTATTTTAATTTTGAAGAATAAACTTAAAGAGTTGCCCAAGGCCTAATAAGAAGGCTCTGGAAGAGTCAATATATCATGATGTTGGTTTGGCACATGTGTCTCTTCAAAATAAACTCAACTGAAAGGAATTTCTTCTTTCTCAGAACAAAGAGCAGCTTCATTTAATTTACTAATGCAACAAAGTACATGACAAAACTACCAACTGTGAAACCCCTCCAAGCTTTTTACTAAATATATGCACCTAATCGGGTTGCTAACACAAAAGCCCATAAAAATCACTTTGGATCAGTAGGTACAAAAACAATTCTAATGTATTTGTATTAACTTGTTTATTGTTTGCATTTTTCTATTGCATATCATTGTCAACTGTGCTGGTCTGTTTCGAAGCACATTAAAATCATTGGATGTGATTACAATAGCCTAGCAACTCACACTCCATATATGATTAACATTGCAAATTGCCAATGAAAAACTTTTTGAGACTTTAATGGATTAGAACATTACAAGTAACTGAACAATGTAACTGTTTGGAAGACTTAAAGTTACTTTAACCTTCTAAACTTCCAAATTTCATTACTTTTAACCCCTACATGCTTTTAACTTATCATCTAGATGTGGCAATTATATACAGGTCATTAAGAAGCTGTCAGCCCTTTAAGGTCAGTCAAATAGGAAGCTCAACAATTAATACTATCCTACATTACATTAAGGTTTATCCCCTCTTTCCATTTACAATCTTGAAAACTAGGGAGAATCATTTCTGAAATGCTTCCCATGCCTCTTTTCCTTTGTGGAATGAAATACTTTCTGCAATCCAGTTGTCTCGGCTGCAGTTCTTCTTCCTGCATCCTGAAGTCATTATCACAGATCTTTACAAAAAAATTCCTGTCAAAGTATTACAACTCTTCAAAAAGAGGCCTTTTTTTTTCTTTACGTCTATAAAAAACAAGATTACAGAATAAGATCATCCCATAAATTAGTAAAAGATTTAAGTCTATGTGAAATGAAGGTACTCCTTACCATACCATGAGAGCTCTGTTAAATGAATGAGTCTGAAAGAAAATCTTACAGCAAGAAAAATTGCAATTTTTATATATTAAAGCAGAGGAGGCACCATTCTCTACCAAAACCAGCAACCCTTGAGTGTAATCTGCTGGAGAAAAGCCACATGCAAGTTATGAAAACATCCAAGGCAAATGGAAGGGAGAAGATCTAAAAAGGGATGCCAAATCTGATTTCATTGAGGGCTGCATCATGGTTGGGTTTAACCTTGGGCAGATGGGGGGCAGTGGCCAGGGTGGGTCTTACCAGTACAATGTCACCTGTGTTGGGGACACCCAAGCTCCGTGTTCAGCAGCGACACCTCCTCCAGCACTCTGCCAGTGAAAACAGAGCTCAGGAACATCGCAGGCTGGTCATTCACTGTTTCCAGGGCAATCCCACGGGCCAGATCTAAGCACCCACAGGGGCTGGATCCAACCCGTGGGCCTGAGGTTGACACCCCGGATCTAAAGCCCAAAAAGGACACAGCGGACGAGCAAAATGTTCCATTCGTTGTTATCCGCTCTCAAAAGGGGCAAAAATTTTCATAACCAGAGCGGATAACATGGACGTGGGGAGGACGCAGGGCAGATGCAAAACGGATGTGGAACAGAAGCCCAGCGGATGGAAGCGGATGGGAGTGGATGGGAGTGGGTAGCACATCTGCAGGGCTTCCGGGAGGCCTCAGCGAAGTGGACGCGGAATGGAAAGAGTGGATGCAGAGCGGACGCCATACGGATGAAGCGGATGGACAACGGAAGCCTAGCGGATGCACAGCGGAAGCCTAACGGATGCCTGGCGTTAACTGCGCATGCGGGGAGATGCATTGCATCAGCCCCGCGGATATAACGGAAGCAGCTCAGAAGCAGGACGCCATTCAGAGGAAAGACTTGCTGCCAGACACATCGACTGCCTTGCCTGCCCTGCCTGCATGTCTGCCTGCCAGCCTTGCTGCCAGCCTCTCTGTCAGCCTCTCTGTCAGCCTTGCTGCCAGCCTCGCTGCCAGCCGGTCTGCCTGCCAGCCTCCCTGCCAGTCTTGCTGCCAGCCGGTCTGCCTGCCAGCCTTGCTGCCTGCCTTCCTGCCAGCCTTGGTTCATGTCTGCCTGCCAGCCTTCCTGCCAGCCTTGCTACCAGCCTTGCTACCAGCCTTACTGCCAGCCTCTCTGCCATCCTTGCTGCCAGCCTCCCTGCCATCCTTGCTGCCAGCCGGTCTGCCTGCCAGCCTTGCTGCCTGCCTTCCTGCCAGCATTGGTTCATGTCTGCCTGCCAGCCTTCCTGCCAGCCTTGGTTCATGTCTGCCTGCCAGCCTTGGTGCCTGCCTGCCTGTCAGCCTGCCTGCCAGCCTTGGTGCCAGCCTCCCTGCCAGCTTTCCTGCCAGCCTTCCTGCCAGCCTTGGTGCCAGCCTCCCTGCCAGTCTTCCTGCCTACCTTGGTACCAGCCTCCCTGCCAGCCTCCCTGCCAGCCAGCAACCCCACAACCATGCGGAAGCACAGCAAGCTTCAGCCATCTGCTGCCAGCCCTGGCAAGAGGGACAGGGCTACCATCCTGCCCCCTGGCCCTCACTCTGTTTCTGCTGGGGCTTCTGCAGCATGGGCTCGCTCTTCTGGGGCTGGCGCTTCTGCTGCTTCTGCTTCTGGAGGAGGAGCTGATGACAAGCACTCCAGCACCAGCCACATCCACAGCACCTGGACCCTTCACCCCTGAGACTGAGCCACCAAGAGGAGTGCCAGAGACTCATTTTTGTCTTATAGCTTGTTGTTAGTAAAGTCTATTTATGATTGACACAGTTGCTTCATTTCTTTTTTTTTCATAAAGTCTTGCTGGAAACTTTTAGAAATGGTTTAAGCCTTTGCATGCTTGTGGGATGGGTTAAGATAGCTGTGGGATGGACAAGGATACCTGTGGGATGGGCAGGGATACCTTTGGGATGGGTAATAGCTGTGGGATAGATAAACCTCCAGTGCAAGCATAGTGGGACTGTATGGTCCACCCTCCCAGGTGCCACACCTACAGCCCTTTATTATCAATAATAATGTAATAATTATCCACACATGTCAACATAAACACAACTCTTTATTAAACGCCCTGTTAATTGTAGGCCAACCAAACATACATGGCCCAATCTCATCTGTGTGATGAGACAGGCTGAAGGAAGCATCCATTAAGCATCTACCATCCTGTCTTGCCACTCCACTGCTCCAGCTGGGGAGTTGCACCAGTGTCTCAGGAGGTTGCGCTGCTTCTTCGCTTCATTTGAGGCTCTGTTGGGGCCTTGCACATCCTCAGTGTTAATCAGGTTTTGCCCTTGCCTCTATTACCCAGGCTCCATGACCCCATTGCCTTGCTGGAGGTCCACGAGCCTGTTCTGCAAGACTGGGTAGTGGGTGCTCATGAGATTGTGCAGGATGCAGCAAGCTTCCATGATCCTCCTCATGGTCTCTGGGCAATGCTGCATGGTGGTGAGAAGTACCTGGAACCTGTTGGCCAGGATGCCAAAGGCGTTCTCCACCACCCGCCTTGCCCTGGACAGCCTGCAGTTGAAGATCCTCTCTTCACGGGTGAGGAGTCTGGAGGTGTAGGGCTTCATGAGGTAGGTTGTGAGGGAGAAGTCATCATCCCCCACGATGAAGTAGGGCACATCTTGTGTGTCGTTGGGCAGGGGTTCTGGATCTGGGAAGCCCATGATGAGGTTGCGTTCCAGCCCCTCCTTGAGGTGACTGGCGTTGTATACCTGGGCATCCGAAGATGAGCCGTTGCCTGAAGCATCGATGTACATGAACTTGTAGTCAGCATCGACCATCGCAAAGAGGATGATGCTGAAGAAGCCCTTGGAGTTGAAATAAGTGGACCCCGACTTGGCTGGAGATTTTCAGGCCACGTGCTTGCCATCGATGGCTCCAACGGTGTGTGGTAAGTTCCACTTCTGATACCACTGCTCTGCAACTTTCTTCCATCCTTCTTCAGTGGAGGGGTACTGGAGGAGCTTCTCCTTGTGTTCTTCGATGATGTCCTGCACCACTTCTCTGACCACAATGCTGATGGTGTTGGATGGCACCCTCCAGCAATTTTGCATGCTCCTGTAGGAGGTCCCTGAGGCCAGGTGGTGCAGAGTGAGTGCCACCTTGAGCCCAGGTTCCAGGCTGGGCCGGAAGCTGGTGTTTGCCTTGGTCAACCTGGATGTCAGGCGCTGCACAACTTCATCAAACATGGCTGGAGGCATCCTCATGAAGTTCTGGAATGCCCGAGTGTCTTAGCTCCTGAGCTCCACCATCAGCTTGTTGTACAGTCCGTCCTCCGCTCTACTGGCGAACCATCTTCGGACCCAGACTCTTTTTGGGTGGCTCCTTTTCTTCTTGCAGTAGTGTTCACAGAGCCTGCAGATGGCTTCGCACTGTTGCAGAACAATGGTGGCTGCCGAAAGGACTTTATTACAATCCACAGTGGACATGACTGGATGCTGTGGAAGAGGAAGAGCCAGATGAAGGCTGCAGAGGTCTGCACCGCTGGGCTGCTGTTCTGAAAGTGAGATGCAGGTGAGTTGCTCCCCCTTTTTATAGACAGTATAGGTTTTCTGCTAGGCATCCTCTAGGCATCCTGTAGTCATCCTGTAGACATCCTTAATATCTGAGATACATCCCCTCTGCGAACGTTTTTTCTCTTTTAAACACTTTGTTTCCATGCTGCATCCGCTAGGCATCCGTTCTGTATCCGTTCCGCTTCGTCCCTGCATCCGTTTACCGCTGGAGCGGATAGAGTTGCGCAGATGTGGAATGGATGCCTAGCGGATATAGCAGATGTGTAACGGATGCGTAACGGATGTGTAGCGGATGTGTAGCGGATGCAGAATGGACGAACTGGATACATTTTCTGAGCAAAAGTTTTAGGCAGCCCAAAACTTTTGGAGAGGATGAAACGTCCATAAACGGATGCTGGATGGATAGAGAGGAAGCAAAATGGAGGCAGTGAGTACAGAACAGATACATCGCCTTAACCAACGGATGGCAAGCTTTTTTGTCCGTTTTACATCCTCTTTGCATCCGTTGGTTCAGTGTGACATGGGCTTAAAAGAAGTCAGGAGATCATTTCACCTTCCTGGAACTCGATCTATTTTCTTTCTTTTCTCAAGTTCAGCAAGAAAGAGAGAAATCAGTTCACAGAGAAATTAGACCAAGGACTATTGTATAAATATAAATTTGAGACACTTGTACACATATGCTGCAGCTGTGATTAGTTTGTTTATGTTGTCATAAATGCTTATGGGTGTGTTCAGTGTCATATTTTGTTTGGATAAAATAGGTGGCAGGTGGATTAGAATCAAAAAGAAGACAACCTAATATGAAAAAGCTAATGTACTTCAGATAAAGATCTGGCACTCAATACCCCAGACTTGATGAGAAATACAAAAAGAGTTGGGCATTGCAAAACCTGGAGACAGCAGAAGAGAAACGAAAGAACTAGAGAAAAATCACAAAATATAAAGACCTGTAAAAAGAAGCAGAATGAAGGTAGCAAAAGAAATCAAAGACAGTATCAATGGTAATATGCATCTTGGGTGCAATTCCAAAATATCTAGAAAGCTACTGAACACCATTTACATTGACAAAAATTACCATCATCCAATTGAAAAAGGCAAGTTTACTTTGAACAGCTTACTTCCTCCAACAATATCTTAAATATTATTAAACAACATCATGTGCATCTCCATGGTCTTTGGGAAGCAGTCAATAGATGTTAAAAATGCCAAATCTAGTCTAAACATCTGGATGACTGCACAACCAATCGTAACAACAATAACAGCATTAGCCAACTACAGAATAAAAAGGTTAAGAGTTTAGGGAAAAGACTAATATTTGCTAGAGAAGATTATCACAGCATATATGATTCTAATTTTTAGTTTGAAAATGACCATATTAAAATACATGTTATTTGAAAAAGTCAGCATTTATAATGCTTAATATTTCAGGTTGTGATTCAAGAGATTTGGATATAAATCTGTTCTTGGTCATGGCTTTAGGCATATTGGTATCTCAGTCTATTTTCTCCCATCTCACATAGTTGTGCAGAAAAAACACACACACCTGGAGATAGCACAGAAGCATTCTCAAAGCATTCAGAATAAACGTCAATTATTATCTTACTTAGTTGTAAGAGTTGAATGTTCATGTTGAGATTACTGATTGTGAAATAGCCCATGATCTGATCTGGTAATAAAAAAAGATCCTGGTATCAACTGTTCCTCTTACCCCCAAAGCAATGGAGTCTCAGTTCATTACCGAGGAGATATTAAAATTTAAATTTTCCATTAGCTTTGGGACATTTTGCAGGTCATATGAAAAATGAGTCGGAAAATGTTCCTTCTTTGGAACTGCCAAGATATATGTAAAAATATTAAGTTCCAAAATTCAACCTTGGTGGATAAACAGGAATAGTTCTGACTGAAAGATTTGGGAATAACTTCTCAATTGTTATTAACAAAAAGAAAATTGTTATAGTTATATTTCAAACCTTTAATGAAAGGAATCTTGGTAAATATAAACTCCAATATTATTCATGGGGCTAAAATAGCCATTTGATTATTGAAAAAAGATACCCAGATGGAAACAACGAGGCTGGAAAGATGAACTTGCAATGAAATGGACTACCTTTCAAACACAATTACTACAGAAATGGGATCAATCTGTTAAATCATTAGAAGCAAAAATCACTTTGATCAGTGAAACATTACCGAAAATTGCACATATAACCTCTCAGGCATTAGATGGAGTGCAAACATTGTAGTTAATGCTATGGACTCACAGATGGGAAAAACACTGTTATTAGAGATACACTATAAGAACAGATTTAAAAGTTTTAATTTTAAAAGGAGAGGATTTGTGCAACAACAAAGTGAAAATCAATGTCAATTTTTTGTTAACTGGGGAAAAAGTGGTATCAAAAAGTGGACTTGCAAAGATTTTGAAAGATAGAATATGGGAGTTGTGGCATATCTTCTCTCACTCTGGATATTATTGTAACCTTTATCAAATTAACTACCAAGAAGAGGTGATTATGAACATAGGCATATATAATACAGATTTCTGATAAGAGACAGGATTAGGATATTCTTTTTCAATAATCAAATGGCTGTTTTAGCTCTATGATTAATGTTGGGGTTTATATTTACCAATGCTCCTTTCATTTCTTGGGGACATTATTTCTGAAAAAATAACAACAACAACAGGATAGAATTATAATTCTGTTCCTGGATGTTATCAGCTACCAGTGAGGATTCCCAACCACAGCCACTTCTAAATTTTACACAGCTTCCATCAAATGAGATCTAATAATCATCTTTAAAATGCCATCTTGACTTGCCACTTGGGCTTGTAGACGCAGATCTAGAAGAAGATCAGGCGAATGTAAATTTTAAAAAGTCATACTAGTAGGAATATACACACAAAATAATAACATTTCAAATGGTAGATAGACTATCTCTTCCTTAAACATTTCACTTTCCTATAAAGATTATGTTCCAGTTGAGAAAGACTTTTTGCTCTGTTTTCATATCTGTATAATTATTTCCACATTTTAACACAGGTAAGAATTATTTTTAAAATGTTTAGGAGTATTTAGGAGTATAAGAGCACAGAGTTCCTCTGTGAAGTGGCTTAAATATTTGATCAACAAATAAATAATCTTTACCTTTTCAGGGATCTTAGAATAAAATGAATGGAACTAGTGGTTCAACAGTAGTTCTGGGCAAGTTAGATCTAAATCTATTTATTTGTACATTGGGACAATGCCCATATTTGTGAAAGATGCAGAATTGTGTTGTGATGGCAATGATGCTGCCATTTTGAGAAAAGGAATTGTTTCTGCCTCTTTTTGCATGGCTTCTACATAATGTAAAAGAGTTGGAGGGGGTAATAGGAATTTGATACTTAAAATATACATTGGTAAATTACATAAAATATATTCAAAAGGTGCAGGATAACAATATGGGAATTGATAGAGTCATAAGAAACTGGAATGAATGGGCTTGGGGGCACAACATTAAAAGGACCATGATTTCTTATTTAAAAAGTATCAAATAAAAAGCATAAAAAACTATAATATTCCTGCGATGGCTACATAAAAAAATAACAAATTATCTGCCAATGTTTAATGTGGATATGAATGTATGTGACTATATAGACATTCACAAGTGAGAGGGATAACTACAAAGGTTATTTTATTTTACTATATTTATATAATTATTTTTATATGTCATATTATATTATTATTTTATACATCAATAAATAAACAGTTAAAAAGGAGTATGTTCTTCATTCAATATTTAACAGAAGACATTCTGTTAAGACAAATGCACATTGGTGGCATTTAAATATTTGCAAACTTAATATATTTTCCACAGTATCTGTAATAGTGGGAACAGATATGTACAGGAATTGTAGGGGAACATGCACTTCAGTTCTTCAAATCATGACAGCTCAAACTCTTAAATAAAACAAAAGTTGCAAGCATTGAAGAATTATTGTTAATTTTCATGTAAACAGAATTGACTTTAGAAGCAAAGAAATATGTGAATGATAACCTTATTAACAATTTACATCTGAAATAAAATTCAGAAAATTTTTAATAATAATTTATCCACATTTCGATGCCAAGCAATAGAAACTGTGGTTTATGTGGAAAAATAGATCCAGAAAATCTTGTTGCTGGCTGATTTTAAACCTGAGATAACCAATGCTTTCTGTTTAAGAACAAGAAGCAATCTCTTACAGATATTGGCCCCTATAATTAATAAAGATCAGAAGTATAGTACAAAAGATCCCCTTTTAAAACTTTGAAGAGAGGGCTGCCACATTAAAATATTTTGTATGTAAAATTAGAATTTGTCCAAATTTCGCCCTATAGCAGCTTCGTTTATGAAAATATTTTGATGTGAAATGTACACCTGCAAGAAATAATGATGTTAAATAGAGGCAGTCCTCAACTTACAACCACAGTTGAGTTTGGAATTATGGTCATAAGTCATGGCAGTTATCAAGTTGGTCACCAGATGATTGTGGCTGATTTTATGATCTTTTTTATAATAGACATTCAATATTTTTTAAATCTAAAAAAATGAGAATATATTGTTTTTTCACAGGCACTTCAAGATTCCTTCAGTTTATTTATTTATTTTTAATTTCTGCTTTGGTGGATCAAGCCCAATTACAATCACAGACCATGTTATCAATTATTGATGAGTATATTCCTAAACTTGAAGAAGATCATGCAATATATAATATTTGGATATATAGCATAGATTTCATTCTAATCTTAATGGCTGAATTAATCTTCTATCATTACATCATAGCTGTTATGAATCTTTTTTCTGCTAATTGATTTTTAGAGAGTATGTTTTTATATAATTGTAATCAACACAATATTTAGCCTTTATTCCTTCAGGGTAATTTTTTTTTGTTGGTACTCTATGTTTTGGACTTTATTATTTTAAATTAATAAATAACAAAAGAAGAAAAAGTGCATAAAATGTGGAAATCATCTATAACTGTTCCATTTTCTATACTTCTGAAAATATCAAGAAACTTGGAATCTTTCAGACTAGCTAAACCTAAACTCTAATTTGTTATGCCTATTTTGGACAATAGATTAAAACAGTCAAAATACATATTTTAAAATCAAGCTGATTTCATACCTCAAGTTTGTACAAGATCCATCTGATAGATTATTTAATCTCTTACTGCAAGGATTAGGACAGCCTTTTTCCAATTGGTTTCTGGATATTTATAAGCTTTGCATAATTTGAACTGGACATCTTTATTATCATTAATAAAAAATGAAGCTTTTATCTGAATTATTGCGGTAAATCCAAATAACATTTGACATAGTTTCAGAGATACAAGAACCTATCCTGTTCTTTTTTTATCACAATGTTATTAATAATGGTTGTAAATCTATGAGTACCATATGTTTATGCAGATAACTTTGTACTTTTCTTATCAAACCCAGTAGAAACTAGTATACAGCCTGAGTTTGAAATCTTTAGTGGTATATCTGTTTTTTAATTAATTGTGGAAAGTTGAACATGGTGTTTTCATCTTCCTCCAAATAAACAAAATTAATTAACAATTATTCAATATTCCATTTCCAGGTAAACAAACATGCAAGATACAAATTACGACAAACTTTTAAATGTTTATGACTGAAAACCAGTCACATTTTTTTAAAAAAATGATGATTCAGCTTATAGTCTCAAAAAAAAACAAGATAAATGTTTTTGTCAAAATTTGAATTTGACAGAGTGATCCCAGGAACAACCTCAGAGCTCTCTGTAAACACACACACACACACAGAGAGAGAGAGAGAGAGAGAGAGAGAGAGAGAGAGAGAGAGAGAGA
>BLBF01000004.1:44881260-44893294 GCA_015471245.1 Laticauda colubrina | reverse complement strand
TGCCATGAACTTATAATGGAATAAACTATATTCTTGATAGCACAAGCGTATCTGTTATTTTTACTGTATGTTAATAAACATACAAGCTTAGCTCACTCATTTATCTGTGTTCCTATCTGACTAACGCTGCACATTCTGTTTAGCTTGTCTACCTAACCCTGGTTGGGGAAACCAGGCTTAACACAGTTCATTCTCAACAATTACCTCTTTTTTTTTTTCAAAACAAATCTGTTCCCATTTTGTTCAATTTTTAGAGAATTAGCTTGCAGAACCTCAATCACTTTGCATACATTCCATTGGCTTGGAAAGAATAAAAAAACATATTTCCAGACTTGCACTATAGTTTGTAAAAATTCCAGCAAAGTTTTTAAAGTTAATTTGGGGCTCTTATATCCTGGCCAAAGAAATGTAAATTAATCTTATCCCGGAATAAAATTTATTTTACATAGAAGTTGTTGGCTATTTCTTAACCACTACCATGAAAATTTCAATTTATTGAGTCAAAAAAAGCAAACCGTACCTTGAAGGTATTGAATTCATGCCATCACCATAATGCATGCATCAGGAAAGAACTGAAGTGAGTCTAAAAAGTATATGATTTCTCAATGTTTTAAAAAAATGATTATTTTATTTTATCTATAGCAGTAGATAAAACAAACTACAAAATAAATTCTTCTTAGAACTTGCTTGATTTGATTTAATTATTAATGATTTGATTTTGGGATTTATTTCTTTATGCATGTATATTTATTTCATAAACCTTTTATTTTGAATACTTCTTTGCAAAAAAAAAAAAAAGGAAAACAGGCATCATCAATCACCGTCATCATGATCACAATACCAGAAGCTAAATGTGATTGATACATGGTTGATGAGACTAAATAATTAAATTGTTTAAAATTAAACTTCTTTACCAGCATAATCAATATATGGATTTGAAAATGACCTACTTTTAGAAATATTGGGAAGTAAATTCTGTAAAAAGATGAGATGAAAGAAATCTTTCACACAACTGAAAAATTAGCAGATTGAGATTTCTGTGTAAATTCTGCTTACATTTCAGTCTATATTTTTGTTGTATCCAGAACTTAATTTAAGTATTTTACTTAGAGGAAGGGAGGGAGGGGCTGAGATCAAGCCAAGTCAACTTCTAAACTCTGACATTATTCTTTGTTAACAGATAGCCACATTTTAGATATATCCTGAATTCTCTTTAAAAAGTAGCATTTGCTCACTGTTTTCAGCATGTTGTAGTTCTTCATTCTTTTTACCAATTCTACCCTCTGCAGCAAAACAGTTTATTCAAAGGCAGTAAAAAATGAGGCTCCACTACAAGCAATTATTTTCTAAAAGCTCACTTGTCTTTAGAGGCTAGAAAGTGACACTATATTTCATGTTGAGTAGTTGTTTCTCAAAGGAGTCTCTTTGGTTAAAATCTGGACCCGCTGAAATGAACAGAAAAACAGAATATTTCTGAAATTGATGGAGTATGCCCATCAAGGTCAATAAAGGTAATGTAATAAAAAGGACTAAATATGTCAATCATAAAACAATGTTGGTGTTATATAAACAAAGAACATTTACAATGTATTGCGAGGTCTGATAATCATCAAGTTGTCAGACAGTTATGGGTTGCTTTTCATAGGTTTTACAGGAATATAGATTAAAAGGTCCTTTGGGCTTACATGTTAAATTAGAAAAGTAAAATGAGGGTCTTACTATGATTATTGATGTTAGCAGACACATCTTATTAATGTCTATTTATTACTTTTCATTGCTGTACATTTGATCTTGAATTTTTGAGAGCAGAGGGTAGAAACAGAAATTCATGGAAATGCTAGTAACAAAAGTAGGATTTTCAAAAGTCAAGCATCCCACCCATCCCGTAAACAAACATAATTCCTTTATCTAGGCCAACAAGAACAAGAGCACAATGTTTAAATTTATATTGCTATTAAAAAAAGAAAAAAAGTTCTTGCATTATCCTAATACATCTTTGTGGATTACATGGAAGGCCATACCAGCTTTCCATAGATCTAATTGCTAGTTTGAATAGCAGATGTCATAACTATTCATAAACAGAGATGACATGATAAGCACACACAAAAATATCAGCTAATTGCCTTCACACAATTGACTATTCTGTGCAGAAACCGAAGCAAGAGAAAACATCTGTGCGTCCAATTTAATTTTATATTTATGTATTTATTTATTTATTTGTATTTCATCTTTATTATGTTAACAAATAACTCAAGGTGGTGAACTTGGTGTCTAACATACCGTCCTCCCTCTATTTTCCCCACAACAACCCTGTGAAGTGATTTGGTGTGAGAAAGTGAGACTGTCCCTAAGTATCTATGTCATTCCTCACTGGGATGACTCAGTTATATATTCACCACCTCTTTTTACTTTCTAGGGAATTATTTAACAATAGCAATAACATTTAGATTTATATTCTCCTTTGTAGTGCTGTCCAGCCCTCTCTAAGTAGTTTAACAACAATTTTGGCCCTCATTTTATCGACCTCGGAAGGATGGAAGACGGAGTCAATCTTGAGCTGGTCAGGATCAAACTGGTGGCAGTTGATAGAGTTGGCCTGCAATACTGCATTCTAACCACATGCTACTATGGCTTTTAAAAAAATATTTTTAATTAGTGCTAATACCTAGAGAATTTAAACAGGGTGCTCTCAAGGAAAATTTACAGATTAATTCCTGGCAATTATACAGATAATTGCTGAGTAGTTGTAACAAAAATTGACTTCCTGGTTCCAGTTCTTTTTTGTTTGATATTCCTGGGGAATGGAAGGAAAAAGTAGAGAAAAACTTGTACCTATACAGAGATGCTGAGTTGAAAGTGAAACATGAAAATGCCCTGATACTGGTATTTCATGTGGCATCAGTGGATGAAGTCAACAGGATCTATGAGACAATTCTTTGTAAAATGGAGAAGAAAAGAAAAGGAGTGGGAGACATATTACAAGTTTACCAAGTCTAATTCAGCAGGGCTTGAGCACTTTCTGTGGAACTGAAGCTTCCTCAGCAAGAACAAATGGTCTTAAAATACACTATGCTCAAATGTTCTATTTTATAAAGTTCAACTAAACTCTTTATATCAAGAAACTGTGCAGAGACATAAATATGGAGATCCAATGGCTTAAATCAGAGATATAATAGCTGATTGACAGCAACAAGATTATGCACAAAATTAGAAAGACATTGTGATTGCTTCAATTGATAAATGGTTGCAAAAGTTAATGGAGTTAGCAGAAATAGTTACATTTACTGCTTTGATTAAAGAAAAAAATACAATTATTTTTTTTTCTACTTGGAAACCACTTTTGGACTTTGTGCTCCAGGTAGAAAAAAATAAATTTTGCTTTTGCTTTTTGCTGATTAGATAGGTTTGATGTTATAGAAATGGCTAGTTTGTATTATTATATAAAAGTTGAGGTTTCATGTTATTTATTCTACTGCACCAAAAGGAGTCTGAAGCCAATGTTTTTCTCCTTTACTCTTCTCTTTACCCACTTTTCTCTCTTCCCCCTTTCCTCTTCTACTTTACTTTATTTTCATTTTTCTTTCCATGTTTGTATCTGATGCTTTGATAAATGAATAAAAAAATGAACAACAAAGATATATTAGCTGATTAATTGATTGTATCCATGTGATGTTGATTATGTTTGCTAAATGTGTCCATTGTTCCCTTAGAGATGGGACAGAACTTACTCTTTCTCATAAAAGGGAGGTTATAAATGTAATAGATACGTTTCAACTGTCATGGTCAATGGCCATCTGACAAGAAATTCTGAGAGTTGCAATTCTCAGACATTGGGGATTTATCTGATAAGAAAAAAGTGGTGTTTAAGGGGTGAGGTTTTTTTTTTTATGTTATAACAGTTCTACTCTAATCTAGGTAGCACCCATGAAGATCAAAATATTTTATCCTCAAAAGGTATCCTGAGTCTCCCCAAGGGGGAAGGTTGGTGATCTTACTCGTAATTTTATAAGACATTCATCTTGTGAGTTCTTATTGGAAAATAGTGAAAAATTCACATTTTCCTTTACTTCTGTTAAATACAAACTTTGTATTTAAGTTTGCAAAAATCTTCAGTGCAGAATCAAATGTTCTCTTAAGTTTCGGTGCAGCAGATATGAGAAATAGCATCTTTTGGAATTAACTCAAGAATATTTGCCTGATGATATTCAGCACAAGGTTATTTAACTATTGTAAGCTACTTGAAAGCTTTCATGGAATAAATATTTTTTAAATTTGATCAATTTTTTTTAGTTCTTCCAAAAAAGTTTATCTTTTCAGTAAAGCATATAATCCTCATTGTATTAATAAAAAATAAATAATATCAAAATTGAAACAGTTCCCTGATTCCCCTCCAATTTAATTATTGAATTGTTTGATCTTAAATGCTTGACTGAAATTTCTTTTGTGCCTAACCAAATAGAATATCCTTGTTTCTTGACTATAGGAACACTTTTCTACTGAAATACCATTTTACTCATGTGTTACTCTTACAAATCAAAATTGTTTCAAGAGTCTTGGAATGTTGTAATTGATATACCACAGCTTCTTCATCTAGTTATTCTTGTAAAAGATGACTGAAACTCCTAACAGTTTAAAAATATTTATGAGTGTCAGACTACAATACATTCTAAGAATGCTTTGACAGATTTTTATTTTATTGTTTTATTGGGATCTAATCTTATGTAAGTCTGCATAGAACAGTAATTCTAATTCCACAGGTAATTGCTGCAGTTCTAACAAGAAAATAGATTACTTCCACTCTATTATGATAAGGTCTGATCAGATAGCTTCTATTGCTATGAATGGCAGATAGTCCTTTCTCAAACAGAGCCTTATCATTGGTCTATATACCTTCCCCAAATTGATACCTTCAAGATATGTTAGTATAATCCTCAGAATTCAGCTATCTAAAGCTTTGGATTAAGCTCAACTATAATAAGGTCAATTTATGCTCTGATGGAATAAGGGAACGACATATTGGGAAGAGATTCTCTTAATACATTTGAACCCAAATGTCAGAGCTGACATCATATTCTTCAGTTTTGTCTTGCTAAGTGCTGGCCTGCCATGAACTATGGGGAGAGAGAGCTGGTGGAAGGAGTAACATTGACTGCTCATTATACCTTCCAGAAACATCTTCTCACCAGCTCAAGGTCAAAGCCCTGGGAATGAAATGGAATGGCTCTCCAACTAGTCTGCCACTGCAGAGGCCATTCCCAAAACAATTTATTCAGATCTAATTGGACAACCGGGGACCTGCAAGAGGAGGAACAGGATGGAAGAAAAGT
Organism: Laticauda colubrina; assembly: GCA_015471245.1. Taxonomy (NCBI): domain Eukaryota; kingdom Metazoa; phylum Chordata; class Lepidosauria; order Squamata; family Elapidae; genus Laticauda; species Laticauda colubrina. The sequence continues at coordinate 44,887,967 of BLBF01000004.1, read as the reverse complement.
TAACTGGGGAATTTTGATGCATAAACATCAATTCTGGCTTTGTTATGCTGTGAGGGCTTGGCTTCTACTAAAAGTATACTTTCCCCAATAATGGAATTGAGAGTCTTTCCTTCCTAGAATACCAAGTCAGGGCAGGCCTGACACCAGATCTTTCAGTATTTCATTTCAAAAGCTTATTCATAAATATGTATAGAATACTGGGATGATACCTTGAACTTCATAATACAGGTAGTCTTTGACTTACAATCCTTCACTTAGCAACTGTTCAAAGTTACAACAGCACTGAAAGAAGTGACTTTTGACCAGTTCTTACGCTTATGACCATTGTAGCATCACCATAGTTACAAGATTAAAATTTGGGTGCTTGGCAACTAGCAAGTCTTTTCAATGGTTGCAGCATCTTGGAATCACCTGATCATCATTTACAATCCTCCTAGCCAGCTTCCAACAAACAAAGTTAATGGGAAAGCCAAAATCATTTAAAGACCATGCTGTTCATTTAACAACTGAAAAAAAGGTTGTAAAATTGGACACAACTCACTTCACAATCATCTTGCTTAGAGATAGAAATTCTGGTCTCAATTGTAAGTTGAGACTACCTATATAGCAATGAAAAATGGTAAGAAGAAATAATGAAGTGGCTGCTATATGAAAGCACAATACATGCATGACCAGTTAGCATATGACTACTGATATTTCTTAAGCACTCATGGTAAAGCCCCTGTCACACAGCACCAATGGATGCAAAGAGGATGTAAAACAGAGAGAAACACTTGCCATCCACTGGTTAACGTGATGCTTCCGTTCTGTACTCACTGCGTCCGTTTTTCATCCTCTCTATCCGTGCAGCATCCGTCTACTGACATTTCCTCCACTCAAAAAGTTTTGAGCTGCACAAAACTTTTTGAGCGGAAATGTAACCAATGTGTCTGTTCTACATCCTCTACACATACGGGGAACATCCGTTAGACGTCCGTCATCATCCGTTACGTGTCCGCTATATCCGCTAGGCATCCTGTGCACATCCGCGCAACTCGCATCCGCTCTGGCTGGAAGAAAGTTGAAGAGCAGTGGTATCAGAAGTGGAACTTCCCCCACACCATTGGAGCCATAGAAGGCAAGCACGTGGCCTGCAAAGCTCCAGCCAAGTCAGGGTCCACTTATCACAACTACAAGGGCTTCTTCAGCATCATCCTCTTTGCCATGGTCGATGCTGACTACAAGTTCATGTACATCGATGCTTCAGGCAACGGCTCATCTTCAGATGCCCAGGTATACAATGACAGTCACCTCAAGGAGAGGCTGGAACGCAACCTCATCATGGGCTTCCCAGATCCAGACCCCCTGCCCAACGACACACAAGATGTGCCCTACTTTATCATGGGGGATGACGCCTTCTCCCTCAGAACCTACCTCATGAAGCCCTACACTTCCAGATGCCTCACCCATGAAGAGAGGATCTTCAACTACAGGCTGTCCAGGGCAAGGCGGGTGGTGGAGAACGCCTTTGTCATCCTGGCCAACAGGTACTTCTCACCACCATGCAGCATCGCCCACAGACCGTGAGGAGGATTGTGGAAGCTTGCTGCATCCTGCACATTCTCATGCGCACCCGCTACCCAGTGTTGCAGAACAGGCTCGTGGACCACCAACAAGGCAATGGGGACATGGAGCCTGGTGAATGGAGGCAAGGGCAAAACCTGATAGATACTGTGGATGTGCAAGGCCCCAACAGAGTTTCACGTGAAGGGAAGAAGCAGCGCAACCTCCTCAAACACTGGTGCAACTCCCCAGCTGAAGCAGTGTAGTGGCAAGACAGGATGATTGATGCTTAATGGATGCTTACTTCAACCTGTCTCATCACACTGATGAGATTGGGCCATGTATATTGAGTGGCCCTACAATGAACAGGGCATTTAATAAAGAGTTGTGTTTATGTTGAAATGTGTGGATCAGTGATTACATTGTTATTGATCGTAAAGGGCCATAGGTGTGGCACCTGGCAGGATGGACCATAAAGTCCCACTATGCTTGCACTGGAGGCTTATCTATCCCACAGCTATTACCCATCCCAAAGGTATCCCTGCCCATCCCACAGGTATCCCTGCCCATCCCACAGCTATTACCCATCCCACAGGTATCCCTGCCCATCCCACTGCTATCTTAACCCATCTGAGAAGCATGCAAAGTCTTAAACCATTTCTAAAAGTTTCCACCAAGACTTTATTTACTAAAATAAATGAAGCTAGTGTGTGAAGCAAAGATAATCTTTATTAATAACAAGCTGTAAAAGCAAAATGACCCAAGTGTCCCAAGCAAAGATAAAGTCAACAGGTAGCAACCCAGTCTTTGGCACTCTTCTCAGTCACTCTGAGGCATGCCCATAGTCTTAGGGGTGAAGGGTCCAGGTGCTGTGGAGGTGGCTGCTGCTGGAGTGCTGGACTGAGGCGCCATTGGGGTGCCTGGCCCTGAGAGGACAACAGGGGATGGTGTGTGGAGGAAGCTCTCAGAGAGCTGGCTCAGTCCTGTGATGTTGAGAGCCCGTTCCTCCAGGACATGGGGTGTCAGTCCCAAGACCGATGACAGATGTTCTGAGGCCTGGCTTGGTTGTGGGGTGGAGGAAGGAGGAGCGTAGTGGGGATGTCTGGTCTGCAGGTGAGCGAGGTGAGGTATGGGTGGCATCTGTGGCATGGGGGGCATCTGTGGCATGGGTGGCATCTGTGGCGTGGGTGGCATCTGTGGCGTCGGTGGCATCGGTGGCATCGGTGGCATACGGTGTACTTGTGCCTGGACTGGGAAGGGCTGCCTGTGCTGCTGGAGCTCCTGGTAGCCGTAGCCTTGGTAGGTGAGGGCCTGTGGAAAGCCTTGGAAGGGCAGTGACATCACCTGGGGTGGAGAAGCAGACCTGGACTGGGTGGGAGCAGGTTCAGCTGGGTCTGGAGGGTTGTGAAGAAGACCAGTGATCCTGTCCTTTATCACCTGGTACTGTGATTTGGACATGTTCAGGAGGGTCTGGTTGACATAGGTGAGGAAGGGCTTGTGGTTTGAGGATGGTATGTCGGTGTGTACTAGCTGAGAGAGGAGATCTACACTGCTTTTGATGGTGTCCCTGATCTCCAGCAGGACAGTGTGGCTCTGCCCCACTGGTCTGGCTCTCTCCCTGCTTTTTGTGGAGGTGGAGCTGGGGGTGGTTGTGGGTTGGTCTCTGGTGGAAGTGCCCTCTCCTTGCTCCCACTGCATCAGGGGGTCCTCCACGTGCTCCCCCATGGGGAGTGCAGCTGTCGGGGGGGGTCTCTGTCGTGGGACGCTCCACAGATACCTGCCTGGACAGAGGAGCTGACTCTTGGCCAGAAGAGGACTGACTCTCTGTGGTCTGCCTGAGAGAGAAGGTTGTCAGAGGGGCTGCTCCTCGGTGGCGGATCTCATCCTCCAAGAAGCTGCATTTGGCCATCACGTAGGTCTCTCGGTCCGTCAGCTTGACCGTGGCCTGGCCAGATTTCTTGAGGTGCAGCTTCCCGTACCAGGTGTGCATATGCTTCCACCAGCCGAGGAGCACCTCCGAAGTGTAGGCCAGGCTCTCCACCTTCTCTCTCCAAGCAGCCAGCTTCCTTTTGGTGTCCCTATAGAGCCTGTGTCCCTTCCGCCATAGATACTCGTTCTCTCTCAGCCACTCCAGCACCTCATCTTCATGTTCCTCTTCAATTGTGTATTGCCTCCTCTCCCTTTCTCGCGTCTGCCTCTTCCTCCCTTTGGCAGGACCATCTGGGCCCTCATCAGAGGGGCTTCGAGGTTCTAGAGGCTGCTCCACCACACCAGCAGCAGCAGCAGCAGCAGCAACAACAGTAGCAGCAAAAGCAGCACCAGCAGCACCAGCAGCACCAGCAGCACCAGCAGCACCAGCTGCACCAGCAGCACCAGCAGCACCAGCAGCACCAGCAGCACCAGGATCATCATCAGCAGAGTAAGCACCAGCAGCACCAGCAGGACCAGGAGCACCAGCAGGACCAGCAGGACCAGGAGCAACGCCAGCAGAATAAGCACCAGCAGAAGCACCAGCACCATGAGCAGCACCAGCAGAAGCTCCAGCACCAGAAGAGTCAGCCCCAGCAGCAGAAGCCCCAGCAGAAGCAGAGTTAGGGCCAGGGGGTGGGATGGTGGCCCTGTCCTTCTTGCCAGGGCTGGCAGCAGATAGCACAGGCTTCCTCTTCTTCCCCATGGTTGTTGGCTGGCTGGAGCTGTGTCTGGCAGCAGGTCTTTCCTCTGAATGGTGACCTGCTTGTGAGCTGCATCCCTTTATATCCGCGGGCTGATGCAATGAATCCTCCCCGCATGCGCAGTGAACGCTTTGCATCCGCTTCATCCGCTTGGCATCCACTCTGCATCCGTTCCTTCCATTGCGCATCTGCTTCGCTGTACTCCCCCGGAAGCTCTGCAGATGTGTCATCCGCTTCCATCCACTAGGTTTCTGTGGAGCATCCACTTTACATCCTGACTACGTCCTCTCCCCGTCTGTTCCCGTTGTTGTCCACTCTCTTTATGCAAATTCGGGGCACTTTTGAGAGCAGATAACAATGGATGGAACATTTTCTCATCCGCTGTGTCCTTTTTACATACGTTTTGCATCCGTCGGCCAATGTGACAGGCCCTTAAAACTGAACACAGATTTTTACAGTGTATCAAGCAAAGATATACATTTAAAAATGCCTATCTAGCCACTTTCTGAAGAAAAGAATCAAAAGACTATCATAGTTGTTTTCTGAAAGCCATCAAACAATTCTATAGTCTCATAAAGTCCCTTAAAAACTGGGAAAGGAAAACAAGTGATGATGATGAGGATTATACAACTGCAACAACTAATTATTATTATAATCAGTACTTGATATGCACAATGTTATCAAAGATGACCAGTCGCTTCTTATGGGTCATGCAATTCACTTTCCATTTTTCAATAAGCCCGGTGCTCAAAGAGATGTTAGAATATAATAAGGCCTTCTCAGTGTATTTGTTGTCAAACAAAAATAGCCACATCATTTTCAGCTGCAATCAAAGGAAAAGAAGAGACTGCTTGCCAAAAAGAGGAAGATAAAATGGATGGGAGAAGAATACGTATCAGTCTTTTGAGGCTTCTAAGATACAAAGGAAAGAACAAATCTTTAGGGCAGCATGATGATACTCTTTTCAAGAGAAGTGCATCTTAAAAGCCTTACAATAGACAACTATTTTGAGATTGCTGGTACCATGTTCCCTAGAACAGGTCTTTGCATGTTTTTTAGGTCAGATAAAATTATAATTGGCAAAGGCAGCATAAATGTAAAACCCAGTCTGTATTTTTTTCATTTATTAATTAGGAACACAATATGATGAAAATTGTCTTCCATCAAATGAAATCTCTATGGAACCTATTGTCAAGTTTCAGTCTTCACTCCTTCTGCGACACAGTTTGCACTTATTCTAAATGCCAGAGCACTTTTTAAGCTTTCAGCCATTTACAGCAGAGATACACAAATTCTCTTCCAGATGTTAGGCAATGTAAGAATAGTCATATAAATACATAGAAACCTTAAGTTTGAGTCTGCAAGCTTGTTTCACCTCCATATGTTTAGTATGATTTGTAATGGTAATTTTATCAAAAAGAGCCAAGAAGATCAGGCAGTTTTTGTGAACATAGGGAGGCAACTACATATGCTCAGAAAACAAAAATACACCTTCCGTGGAAAAAGCATTTGGGGTCAGACCAAACTGAGGATGTTAGTGGCAAGCAAGGATGACGTAAAGGAGGTGGGGATACAGAGATACTTTTGGACTTGCAAACTTGGGTTAAAAAGGTAAAGGTTCCTCCTCGCACATACATGCTATTCCTGCCTCTAGGGGGTGGTGTTTATCTCCATTACAAAGCCAAAGAGCCAGCGCTATTCGAAAACGTCTCTGTAGTCATTTGACTGGCATGCTGAAGGTGCACGGAATGCTGTTACCTTCCCACCAAAGTGGTCCTATTTTTCTACTTGCATGTTTTTGTACTGCTAGGTTGGCAGAAGTTGGGAAAAGCAGTGGGAACACTAGGGATTCAAACTGCTGAACTGCCAACATTTCTGATTGACAAGCTCTTAACCACTGAGCCACCACGTCCCCAATATAATATAGTTTTAAAGTAGAATTAGCTCATCCAGTTGTGTTTCCTGTCTGGTCTACCTCATAAAGCTGATAACAATTGTATATTCTGTATCTTCTGCATGGACTTCTATTCTCCAGATGATACTCGATTCATCATTCTAAGCTATATTTATTGATCATGGGGAGAGAAGTTGAATTAATGTGCTCTGTGAACTCAGCCATGTACTAGCCATTTACTTCTGCTGGAATATTTCATTATTTCTTCTAGGCTTGAAATGTTTTCTACTGATGTGCTGATTCCATTCATGGACTGTATGCCTGAAAGAGGGAAATTTGAGAGAATTTTTAGGAAGAGGTTAAATTTGGAATGTCTCTATAGTCTTAATTTAGCAAACAAAATTTGATAGTTAGGGTAGCTGGATAGACAGATATAGAGATGATAGCTAGATAGCTAGATATATCGATAGTTAGATAGCTGGATAGCTGGATAGCTGGATAGCTAGATAGCTAGATAGCTAGATAGCTAGATAGCTAGATAGCTAGATAGATGATAGATAGATAGATAGATAGATAGATAGATAGATAGATAGATAGAT
>BLBF01000004.1:44848698-44880956 GCA_015471245.1 Laticauda colubrina | reverse complement strand
ATGGATGGATGGATGGATGGATGGATGGATGGATGGATGGATGGATGGATGGATGATGGATGGATGGATGGATGGATGGTTGGATGGATAGATAGATAGATAGATAGATAGATAGATAGATAGATAGAGGCAAATGTAGCTATTATTGCAGGTTTTTAAAAGAAATATATTTCCCTTGGCCTAAATTAGTTTCCCTCTCATTGCTCAATCAATCAGAATAGAGCTGAAAAGAGGTCTTCTAATCCAACCCCCTGCTCAAGATTGAGACCCTATACCATTCCAGACAGGTGTATAATTGTTGTATAATTCAAGAAAAAGATACATCTACTTTAAAATCCTACAGTCAGACCAACACTTCCTTAGGTTCACAGGAGTATAATAAATCCGCAAATCTGATTGTGCTTTATCCTTAAGGCATAAGGCTTTATTACCTTTGTCCTTAAGGCATAAGGCTCAGTTATCTGAGGACCACCTATCTTCCAGGCTTCCTGCACGTCCAATAAGATCAGATTGATCATCTATTAAATAATGCATCTGTCAGAATCCAGAAAGGACACCTTTTCTGGAACAACATTCTGCGAGGCTCTTATTCCAGTAATGTCCTGGAAGTCTTAAAAACCTGCTTTTTCTCCCAAGAGCTGTAATATGGTGACAGATCAGTGTATTTATCTGTATGTTCATGGTTTCTTTAGTCTATTATTGTTTCATTGTTTGTCGTATTTCTTCATAATGCAGAAAACAGAGAGTTGTTCTGGAATTCAGCAGCCTAAGATTAAATAAATACATAAAGCCCAATTTTACCTCAAGCATGTACCTCTATTCTAGGTGAGCAAGGATAGCTTATTCACAAAGAGTTTTACCAACCAGCATCTCCTACATAATGGGTAATATATTGCCATATTCAGGGTATTTCTCTGCTTCTATAACTTCTATTTTCATGTATTTATCTTAGTTCTGTATACACTATTTCAGTTCATTAAGTAAATGAGCAACTCTTTTTTTCTTTGCAAAAAACAAACAAAAACCAAACAAACCATACCTTTCTGATTAATGCAGTAGTTTGCAATTTTTTAGAGAACTGAGCAGTTTGTTTATTTATTTAAAGCTTGTTTGCATAAGAGATTATTCCAACTGTAATGAAACAAAAATAATAAATAGAAAAAAATGCATGAGGATAGCAGCTATCTCATAAACTCCTAAATTGGAAAAGGAGAGCAGATAGGTCTAATTGACAAATCAGATAAAAATGACTGAAGATATTTAAATTTCTACTCAACTTTTTTTTTTACCAGCCACGCAAACTTCTTCAACTTAAACAAATATCCTAACAAGCAAGATTTTACTTTTTAGGAATTTTAATATAACCATTGTCTGATTTCATTCAGTATAAAAGTTACAGCTACAGGACAAGCGAAGGCAGATGAGAACTCATGAGTAATGTTATTGTCTTCTGTCGAAGACTTTTCAAATAATATTAACCAATATTTTTTAAAAAAAATTGAAAACCTCTTTGAATTAAATCCAAAATAAATTTAAAAAGCATAAAGTAATAATAATACTAACAAAATAATATCTGGAGACTATTCCTGGGTCTTTTGAATTTAGAATGCATTCAACGGCTAAGTTCTTCAGCCTAAAATAGATGTATAGATTAAAGCACAGAGGTAAGAAGTTGTCAAAAATGAACAAGTCCAACCTGAATGCTATCAATTTCCAAGGAATCCCTATGTTGCTTTTTGTTAGAAAATCTCTCATTGTACTTCTTTTCATCTCCTCTCCTCTATATTTAAGACTACCCCACCCATTCCATTTTCTGCTTACACCAACATAGCTTAACTATGGCTCTTGCAGTGCCCTCATAGTTGAAGCTTTTCAGCTCCATCTTTGCTTCTTCATGGTACAAGCCATATCTATTAAATTAAAGATACCAAGATTTGAATTTGGAATTTGTCATTGTGTACAAAAGAGATGGTATTCTGCTCTATTATATTCTGCTCTTATAGAATCTCAAGGCACAAGGTTGATATTCCTTTTATTTTTTTGGTGCGGTTCGGATAATAGTTAATATTCTGTTTTCAATGAAGGATTGACAGAGGAGGAAATTATTCAGAAATCACCTCAGCTCCAGAGGTGGTGTTCAGCAGGTTCTGACTAGTTCTGGAGAACCAGTAGAGGAAATTTTGAGTAGTTCAGAGAACCAACAAATACCATCTCTGACTGGAGAATTTACAATATCCTTCCCCTGCTACGCAAGCCATGCCCACAGAACCGGTAGTAAAAAAAATTGAATCCCACCACTGCTCAACTCCCTATAGATCCTCCTTTTTTTTTTTTTTTTACAAGTAACACATACAGTAGGTACTTCCTAAGAGGCCTTTTGCTCCCCTACCCCATTCCATCAATGAACAAATGTACATCAACATAAGATGTGGAAGTACTTTGTACTGGATCACAAGAGTTTCCAATGAACGGATGCTAATTTAAATTGGCCTCTAAAATCTTGTAATCTAGTATTAGTCATAAAAACTTTTGTATCTAAACATAGTATCAGTATGGAACCCAAAATTGGATAATTGTTTTATCTTCTACATTAGAAACAGTTGCTATCATGCATTTAACAGTTACAAAGAAAACAGGGAAGGAGAGACAAAATTCCCCCGAAATATGGCTAAATATGGAAATAACTTACATTATTCATATAATTAATAATTTTATTGTACTTTATTTTGAGGCACATATTCTAAACATATACTAAATTCTACTTTTCAGGAAAAGATTGTCTTATCAATGTATTCTTTAAAAATGTTTTTCACTCATTGTATGACATCTTTTCTTTGACTTCTCAGCTTCAAAATTGATAAATTTGTCAGTCTGAGATGGTTGTCTACCTTCCTCACTGCTGTTGCAAAAGGGAAATTTGAAAAAAAAAAAAAAACCATGACACAGTAGCTCTAAAGGCCATTTTTTTCCTTTTGGTAGAAAGTCAGATTTCTAGAGAAAAGATCATCTCTGTGGAAAGAAGATCCTGTATAATGTAGGAAGCAAATATGTTACTGTTCTCTTGCTATAACAAAATGCTTTGGCAGTTGCTGTAATTTGATTCATACCTTTCTTTCCGAAATGCCAAATGGTCAGAAGCTAATGTGAATCAATAAGAGATTTATGATATGGTATCTAGGTGTTTCAAGAATTATTTCAATATGTTTGTTTTATGGCACTTTAGGAGACAGAAGGAAAAAAATGTTCCTCTTTTCCATCATTTTTCTTGCAAAAAACCTAGGAAATATAATTGGGCCATTAAAAACTGAAATAACAGTAAGCATTCCAGAAGCTCAGGTTTTGGGGTTTTTTTTAATGTTAATATCTGGAATAAGGCACTGACCTTTTCTCAAGGATGGCCCATGTTACATTGCTATTGTGTAAGCTACAATGGTTGCCAGTTTGTTTCCTGGTCCAATTCAAGGTGTTGGTTATAACTTTTAAAGGTCTTTTATGGCACAGGCCCATGGGCATCTGAGGGACTTTCTCATCCCAGTGAGATTGGCTTGCCCAAGGATATAAAATTTATAACACAAACATATAATTATTTACTGGAGGTGGAGTTAGAGGAGAAAATTGTTAATGGATCAATGATCGCCTGGGCGAGAAATGTGGGTCATAATATAAATTTGGATGAGTGGGAAAAGACTTGGACCAAGAACTGGAAGCTGACTTCATCAACAGCATTCAAAGAAAATCAATATAAAATGTTTTGTAGATGGTACTTAGCGTCAACACTACTGGCGAAAATGTATCCAACCTTGAAATTGAAATGCTGGAAGTGCAAACAAAAGAAAGGAACATTTTTCCATATGTGGTGGCAATGTATAGAAGTCAAAAAATACTGGAAGAAAATACAGAGATGGCTTTTTGAGATTACAAAATATAAATTGAAATTGGAACCTAAAACATTTTTATTAGGTATGATTAAAGGGAATTTGAGTAAAGATAAAAGATACCTTATTACACACATCTTAACTGCAGCAAGAATCACTTTAGCACAAAATTGGAAGAGTGATAAAATACCACCAGATGAAGTTCTGATTCAAAAAATAATGGACTATGCTGAACTAGATAAATTCACCATGGAACTGAAAGGCAAAGATGATTGATATGGGAGATGTGGTACAAATGGGTGAAGAATAAAGATTAAAATAATGTATAGTCACAAAACAAGAAACATGTATATACAATGACACAATAATTGTTAATGGAAATGAGATTTTTGTATTTTTTTTTTGTTTTTTAAAGAATAAAAATTTTAAAAAAGAGAGAGAGATTGGCTTGCCCAGTACCTGTGCTTGGCAGAATGGCCATGCTGTGGACCTACTGATCAAGGAATTCTGGTTGGTGAGGTCCAGAAGAAAAAACATTTCTGCCTTGGCTCCCATTCTCTGGAACATTACACCCATCCTTCTCCTGGCCTTCTGTAGGGGCTTTAATATGTGACTCTGCCAATTGACATCGGGCCCTGATAGGTGCAGTACTAAAGGTCATGAATGTGCAGAGAGATGACTCAACCTCACTCCCTCTTCCAGGGAATCTTTTTAATATTAATCTTTATTATCTTAATATTTTTAATGTTGTATATTGTTGGGTTTACTTTGTTGTAAAGCCTCTAGAGTTGCCTCTAGGTGAAATGGGCAGCATATTAATTGATTAAATGTCCTCCCAATAGGACAATAAACTGCTTTTCTTAAGGTGCTCATTCAGCCAGTGTGACATTCCTTAATCATTCTGGCCTTCGGCTTTCAAAATGGTAGGTGGTAATATTCTTGAGGATGTAAAGGGTCTGCATCTGTATTGCTGACAGTAACTGTTGGAAATTTAGGAAGAAGGAAAGATGGTTTCACTAAGATATCGATAATTGGTTTTGCTGCTGAATACAACTGTGCAATCTGGAGTTACGATGAAACTAAAAATAGAGCTGGGAACTATGACTTGCTTATTTCCCTGTTATAGAACATAAGAAAACCGAGATGTCTTCTTCTAGCTCTGGAGAAAGCTGGGAAGTATGGATAAGGAGACACTGAATAAATGGGTGGCTTCTGCCCTTTGCAATTGTGGTGATGTGCAGACCACAACACATATGCATAGCTGCCCTTTATGTAGGGGTGGGATTCCATTGGTATAACAACTGGTTCAGTGATCACGTGTGCTCCGCATTTAAAAAAGGCAAGCCCCCTTCAACTGAAGCCTCTGTGAAGGAAACAGCTGAGGTGCGGCAAACTGCTCTGCTGCGCAAATCAGCTGTGATCTAAACAAAGGCATAAAGCACAGGAAAGAGCAGGGATGGGCAGCCCCACTTCCTTGCTGTAGCGAACTGGTTCAGAGCGAGCTGAACATGGGAAAAGGGCTTTGCCCAAACTGGTCTGAACCAGTAGAATCCCACCCCTGCCTTTATGTCCTGATTAGGGTACATCAAAAAATTTTTACTACTGGTTCTGTGGGTATGGCTTGGTGGACATGGCAGGAGAAGGATACTGTAAAATCTCCAGTCAGAGGTGGTACTTACCAGTTCTCCGAACTACTCAAAATTTCTACTACCAGTTCTCCAGAACTGGTCAGAACCTCTGGGGTACACCTCATGGCAGCATGGCAAAATGCAATTAATGTTGCTAGTTTCTGGGCAAGATCTATTTAACTTGTACATAATGTTGTATATTATATTTAAACTCTTATATCATAAGAGTTGTGTGCCTTATTTAATTGTGATGCTTCTGACACAAATAAACAAACAAATGTAAGAATGGGGAGGATAATACCTCGGCTCATATTATAATATGAACATATCCAACTTGTATTTTCTCAGTCTAAAATAGTAGCCCTCAACCTAAAACAGTTCATTTAGGACTATTCAAAGCTACAACGGCATTGAAAAAAGTGACTTATAACCATTTCCCACACTTAAGACCATTGTAGCATCCAGATGGTACTATGATTTACATTTGGATACTTGATAACTGATTCACATTTTTGAAGGTTATAGTGTCCCAGAGTCATTTGATTCCCTTCTTGCAACCTTTTGTTAAGAAAAATAAATGGGAAAACCAGATTCACTTAACAACAGTGTTGCTAAGTTAATAACTGCAATGATTCCCTTAACAAATATGGCAAGAAGAGTCATAAAATGGGACAAACTCATTTAACAAATATTTCACTTAGCAACATAAATTTTGGGATCAATTATGATTAAAACTCAAGAACTACCTGTATACATCAAAATCCATTAAAAAAAAACTGCAGTTCTTAGAAAATACAAAGAAATGCACATATCTGGGAAAATATTATAAGAATACACTGCATTCAATAACATTCTCTGCAAAAATATATAAATTAGAGAAAATGTACATGAAAATTGATCACATTTTTTAAAATCATAAACTCCTTTAGAAATGGGTCAGGAGAAAGAGCATTGTGATCTTTATGTACTAAGTTTTTTATAGGTTTAAGATTCAACAACTTTTAAAAATTTTAAATGAATGACTTTTAAAATAGTGCTCCTTAAAATATCGACATATAGCATATCTACAAAAATTTACAACATGCATATGCAAAAATGGATTTAATTATGTCTTTATAAATAGCTTTGGAAAGACTTCCCTTGTAGTGTATATATTACCAGAAGGCATATATACAGTACAGGTATAAATTTAGGAATATGGGTAGAATATAAATTTTCTGCTTCTAATGTTTGGTGAAAGCTTCTATTAGTTATGGAACTAATGTCTCCCATTTTTAGCAGATGTGCTATTTCATGAAAAGCTATCTGTTCTCTGGGGTCAAGTATGCCATTATTTCACTTATATTATGTTCTGCAGCCAAGTTTCTGACAAATGAAGGTAGAAAGTATCTCCTTTCATTATGGACATAAAATGCAACATTATTTTGTAGCTCTTCAAATGAAGTGATGGGAAAAGAATTTTTCTGCCACGAGAGGTTTTCAGTTCTGCAACTTTTATTATGTGATTGAAAAAAGAATCATTTTGGTTGCTTTGCAGTCTGAGACGATACACAAGGCAGCGAATAAAGCTTAATTTGAAGGAAACTCAGAGTGACTTACGACAATTTGTCACTTTTTGAGTATACTCCAAGAAAGAATGCTGACATGTACTAAAGAGCTTTCAGTGAAAATTGAAATGGTTCATTTGTTATGTCAGCTGAAAAGCATTAAACAATACCTGAAAATCTTTAGAAGATTTATTGAAGTGATTTAGAATATCTCTTAATGGAAACATGGAAAACACTGGCATAAACCACATTATCATTTAAACAACATAACTAGCAATGTTATTAAGTCTTAAAATATTCTTATTATTTAATGGACGCAGCCAGAACTCTAGCTAAATTTATCACTTTAAAATGTCACATCTAAAACAAACAAAACATTTCTGTCAACTACAAATGTGGTGAGCCAAAGCATGAATAATACAGAATAAAAAACAGTAAATTGAAAACAATCAGAAAGAATGTATCAAACAGGATAATTTTTAAAGATAATTTGTTCTCTTTCAATACTGGGTAGATCTAAGTAATAGAATTTCAGTCATTCCCCTTATGGAGATAGTTATGTTCTGGGAATGCTGAATATGTACAAGAAAGGAATTTAGGAAATTCCCAGTTAAAATTTTTACTGAATCCAGCTACAGGTAGTCCTCAATTTATTACCACAATTGAGCCCAAAATTGCTAAGCAAGACAATTGTTAAGTGCATTTTGAGTCTGGATTCCTCATTGACTTTGCTTGTCAGAAGGTCATAAAAGATGATCCCGTGACTGCAGGACACTGCAATTGTCATAAATATGAATCAGTTGGAAGTGTCTGAATTTTAATCACATAGCCATGGGAATACTGCAATACTGATAAGTGTGAAAAACAGTCATAAGTCACTTTTTTCAGTTCTGTTGTAACTTCAGTCACTAAATGAACTGTTGTAAGTCAAGGTCTACCTATACCAGTTTCACATATTCACTTCTTTTTAACAAAACACGAAGCAATAATGAAGTTTGATTTTGATTTTGCTGATTGTGGGTATCCATTCAATGGTAATGTATTCATTAAAACATGGTTAAACAGTATGTCAGTATTCCAGAAAACCTCCACTCCTACAAATAACTCTGAGACATACATGCTCATCAAGGTTCTTTTTGTTAGAGTAATAAACTGGCACATCTGTGAAATCCCGAATCTAAAAGTTCTGGGTTTCCTTGCAAAAGGTAAAAAATTACAAATCCATCCCCTGTACCCATCACTGCATCACATGCCCCAATCACCATCCGTCCTAACTTGAGATGTCCTCTCAACCAGATGCAGTAATAACATGACCTTGACTTAGAAGAAGAATGCTACTATGTCTAACCACATACACTCCAAGAAATTCCCCCCTCCTGTTTTCCCAGGCTCAAGATTGTGGCAGTATGGAAGCATCTGGTGCTACTATGGTTTCCAAAGCTGACACAGTGTCTGTTTTTATACACTGACATTAAATAGAATGAGATTCTCTGAACTCTGAGCACTAGGTATTCCCATAATGGGTCATATTTACAGAATACTATTTTTTAAACCTTAAGTTTGCAAACATAACATCTCATCTTTCATTCCTAGAAGATGGAGTTGAAAAGTCTCTTTCATACATACACATATCGCAAGGCAATGCAATCTGGCAGGAAAGAACTAAAAACTTCCTTTTTTATGAATGTGGGTCCTAGGACCACAACCTTGAAATAACATTTTCAAAGGGAAAGACTGAAGTGAAATATATGTAGATGATAAGATTGTCCATAAAACAGGGTGCTGTAAGGCCAAGAGTATTTTTTCTGAATCAATAAGAGAGGTTCCCGTCCAAAGCTACAGAATAGTGGCATCAGGGCATATCAATTTTGGGTGAAACTGCATACTGGTTTGCTTTCAAATAAGTTTCTGAGTTCCAGAAAGAAGGACCAAATAATTGGGGGGGGGGGGGACATGAAACATGACAGCTTCATGATATGAGAATGACTGAAGTGTCTAAAGCCCCTGTCACACTGCACCAATGGATGCAAAGAGGATGTAAAACGGACAAAAAAGCTTGCCATCTGTTGGTTAACGCGATGTATCCGTTCTGTACTCACTGCCCCCGTTTTGCTTCCTCTCTATCCATCCAGCATCCGTTTATTGACGTTTCATCCGCTCAGAAAGTTTTGAGCTGCTCAAAACTTTTGAGTGGAAAATGTATCCAATTCATCCATTCTGCATCCGCTACACATCCGCTAGGCATCTGTTCTGCATCCGTTATGCATCCGCTATATCCGCTAGCCGTCCGCTGTGCATCCGGGCAACTCCATCCACTCCAGCGGTAAACAGACGCAGGGAGGAAGCGGAACGGATGCGGAACAGATGCAGAACGGATGCCTAGCGGATGCAGCATGGAAACAAAGCATGTAAAACGGAAAATACATCCGCAGAGGGGACCTATCTCGGATATTAAGGATGTCTACAGGATGCCTAGAGGATGCCTAGAGGATGCAAAGGGACACCTATACTGCCTATAAAAAGGGGGAGCAACTCACCTGGATCTCACTTTCAGAACAGCAGCCCAGCTGCAGACCTCTGCAGCCTTCATCTGCCTCTTCCTCTTCCACAACATCGAGTCATGTCCACCATGGATCGTAACAAAGTCCTTTTGGCAGCCACCATCCTTCTGCAACAGTGCAAAGCCATCTACAGGCTCTATGAACTCTACTACGGGAAGAAAAAGAGGCGGCCAAGAAGCGTCTGGGTATGAAGATGGTTTGCCAGAAGAGCAGAGGACAGACTGTACAAGAAGCTGATGGTGGAGCTCAGGAACAAAGACACTCGTGCATTCCAGAACTTCATGAGGATGCCTCCAGCCATGTTTGATGAAGTTGTGCAGCGGCTGACACCCAGGTTGACCAAGCAGAGCACCAACTTCCGGCCCAGCCTGGAACCTGGGCTCAAGGTGGCACTCACTCTGCGCCACCTGGCCTCAGGGACCACCTACAGGAGCATGCAGTACGGCTGGAGGGTGCCACCCAACACCATCAGCATTGTGGTCAGAGAAGTGGTGCAGGCCATCAACGAAGAATACAAGGAGGAGCTCCTCCAGTGCCCCTCCAATGAAGAAGGATGGAAGAAAGTTGCAGAGCAGTGGTATCAGAGGTGGAACTTCCCACACACCGTTGCAAAGCTCCATCCAAGTCGGGGTCCACTTATTTCAACTACAAGGGCTTCTTCAGCATCAACCTCTTTGCCATGGTCGATGCTGACTACAAGTTCATGTACATCGATGCTTCAGGCAACGGCTCATCTTCAGATGCCCAGGTATACAACGCAAGTGACCTCAAGGGTAGGCTGGAACGCAACCTCATCGTGGGCTTCCCAGATCCAGAACCCCTGCCCAATGACACGCAAGATGTGCCCTACTTCATCGTGGGGGATGACGCCTTCTCCCTCACAACCTACCTCATGAAGCCCTACACCTCCAAATACCTCACCCATGAAGAGAGGATCTTCAACTACAGGCTGTCCAGGGCAAGGCGGATGGTGGAGAATGCCTTTGGCATCCTGGCCAACAGGTTCCAGGTACTTCTCACCACCATGCAGCATCGCCCAGAGACCGTGAGGAGGATCATGGAAGCTTGCTGCATCCTGCACAATCTCATGCGCACCTGCTACCCAGTGTTGCAGAACAGGCTCGTGGACCGCCAACAAGGCAATGCGGACATGGAGCCTGGGGAATGGAGGCAAGGGTGAAACCTGATAGACACTGAGGATGTGCAAGGCCCCAACAGAGCCTCACGTGAAGGGAAGAAGCAGCGCAACCTCCTGAAACACTGGTGTAACTCGCCAGCTGGAGCGGTGGAGTGGCAAGACAGGATGATAGATGCTTAATGGATGCTTCCTTCAGCCTGTCTCATCACACTGATGAGATTGTGCCATGTATGTTGAGTGGCCCTACAATGATCAGGGCATTTAATAAAGAATTGTGTTTGTGTTGACATGTGTGGATGATTATTACATTATTATTGATAATAAAGGGCCATAGGTGTGGCACCTGGAAGGGTGGACCATCCCGTCCCACTATGCTTGCACTGGAGGTTTATCTATCCCACAGTTATTACCCATCCCAAAGGTATCCCTGCCCATCCCACTGCTATCTTAACCCATCCCTCAAGCATGCAAAGGCTTAAACCATTTCTAAAAGTTTCCACCAAGACTTTATTTAAAAAAAAGAAATGAAGCAAGTGTGTGAATCAAAAATAGACTTTATAAACAACAAGCTATAAAACAAAAATGAGTCTCTGGCACTCCTCTTGGTCGCTCAGTCTCAGGGGTGAAGGGTCCAGGTGCTGTGGAGTGGCTGGTGCTGGAGTGCTTGTCATCAGCTCCTCCAGAAGCAGAAGCAGCAGAAGCCCCAGCCCCAGAAGAGCGAGCCCGTGCTGCAGAAGCCCCAGCAGAACCAGAGTGAGGGCCAGGGGGTGGGATGGTAGCCCTGTCCCTCTTGCCAGGGCTGGCAGCAGATGGTTAAGGCTTTCAGTGCTTCCGCATGGTTGTGGGATTTCTGGCTGGAAGGGAGGCTGGCAGGAACCAAGGCTGGCAGGAAGGCTGGCAGGGAGGCAGGCACCAAGGCTGGCAGGAAGGCAGGCAGGGAGGCAGGCACCAAGGCTGGCAGGCAGGCAGGCAGGCACCAAGGCTGGCAGGCAGGCTGGCACCAAGGCTTGCAGGAAGGCTGGCAGGGAGGCAGGCACTAAGGCTGGCAGGCAGACATGAACCAAGGCTGGCAGGAAGGCAGGCAGCAAGGCTGGCTGGCAAGCATCCAGCAAGGCTGGCAGGGAGGCTGGCAGCAAGGCTGGCAGGCAGGCAGACAGCAAGGCTGGAAGGGAGGCTGGCAGCAAGGCTTTCAGTAAGGCTTGTAGCAAGGCTTGCAGGCAGGCATGCAGGCAGGGCAGGCAAGGCTGTCAATCCGTCTGGCAGCAGGTCTTTCCTCTGAATGGTGACCTGCTTCTGAGCTGCTTCCCTTTATATCCGCGGGGCTTACGCAATGCATCCTCCCCACATGCGCAATTAACGCTCGGCATCCGTTAGGCTTCTGCTGTGCATCCACTAGGCTTCCGCTCTGCGTCCGCTTCATCCGCTGTGCATCCACTGTGCATCCGCTCTTTCCGTTCCGCATCTGCTTTGCTGTGGCCCCCCGGAAGCCTAGCGGATGTGCCATCCGCTTCCATCCACTTCCATCTGCTGGGCTTCCATTCCGCATCCATTTTCCATCCACCCTGCATCCTCCCCCGTCCATGTTATCCGCTCCGGTTGTGCAAATTTTTGCCCCTTTTGAGAATGGATAACAATGGATGGAACATTTTGCTCGTCCGTTGTTTCCGTTTTGCATCCGTTGGGCAGTGTGACAGGGCCTTAAACACTACACAGCCATGTTTTTGTCAACACTTATGGATATATAGTATTATCCCTTTTTCCTTTCTCTAGATTGCTCACATTTAATAGGACAGAATAACTTTGGTGGGTTTCCTGCTCAGGCAGGGACTCCTATATCATTTCAGACAAATCTTTGTTCAATCTCTTCTTAAAAACTTCCAGTGTTGGGGTTTTCACAACTTCTGGAGCAAGTTGTTCCACTGATTAATTTTTCTGTCAGGAAATTTCTCCTTAGTTCTAGGTTGCTTCTCTCCTTGATTAGTTTCTATCCATTTCTTCTTCTGCCTTCAGGTTCTTTGGGGCAGGGGTCGCCAACCTGTTGGACCTCAGGGAGCATCAAACTCATAATTTTAGATCCCAGGGACCACTAACCGGTTCTGTGGGCATGGCCTAATTTGTGGATGTGGTTTAGTGGTCATACAACTGGCTGGGCATGGCTTGTATGTAAATATTATAAATATTTATATAAATATTGAATTTTTTATAGAAAAAAGAGCAACTTTTACCTAAAATCAGGCAAAGCAGGCAGATTGACTTGCTCAGAGAATCACAGATTCATTCAGAGATCTTATCTATCTGCCATTGGCTAGCTCAGTCTGTCACATAAAATTTTCTTGCAAGCAAACTCACAGAATTAATTCAAAACACACCATGCATGTAAATATTGAATTTTATATTTTAAAAAAGAGCAAATTTTACCCCAAATCAGGCAAAGCATGCAGGCAGATTGATTTGCCCACAGAATCACAGATTCATTCAGAGATCTACAGGTATCCAAAGCTTTTCCAGTCTTACCATAACTTTTAAAGTTTTGTATAGAGAATAATGGGTGCAAATTATTATTTCTTAGCACCATCTTCCACTTGCAATAGAGATATAATAATGATGACTTTATAATTTGGAAATTATATTTTTGCTTGTCTAATAATGAATATGTATGCTTACAAAATGGATTGTGCATAATAGGGATCCTGTAATAGGCTAGGCTAAGGGCTAGGTCACACTGGCCGACGGATGCAAAACGTATGGAAAGAGGACACAGCGGATGAGCAAATTTTCCATCCATTGTTATCTGGTCTCAAAAGTGCCCCAAATTTGCATAAACAGAGCAGACAACAATGGAAAGGAATGGACGTGGGGAAGATGTAGCAAGGATGTAAAGCGGACATTTATACGAAGCCTAGCGGATGAAAGCGGATGGAAGCGGATGACACATCCGCAGGGCTTCCAGGGGAGAACAGTGAAGCGGACGCATAGCGGAAGGAGCGGATGCGTAGCGGATGCCTAGCAGATACAAAGTGTTCACTGCACATGCGGGGAGGATGAATTGTGTAAGCTCCACGGATATAAAAGGATGCAGCTCGCAAGCAGGTCACCATTCAGAGGAAAGACTTGCTGCCAGAGACATCTTGAGAGAACACCATTGGGAAGAAGAAGAAGCCTGTGCCTACTCCTGCCAGCCCTGGCAAGAAGGACAGAACCACCATCCCACCCCCTGGTGCTGACTCTGAAGCTGCTGGTGTTTCTACTGCTGGTGGTGGTGGTGCTGCTGGTGCTTCTCCTGCTGGTGCTGCTGCTGCTGCTGGTGCTGCTGCTGCTTCTCTTGCTGCTGGTGCTGCTTCTCCTGCTGCTGCTGCTGCTGTGGTGGACCAGCCCCAAGGCCCTCAAAGCCCTGCTGCTGAAGGCCCTGAAGCCCCTGCCAGAGGGAGGAAGAGGCAAGGCAAGGAGAAGGGGGAGAGGAAACAGTACTCCATTTCCGAGGACCATGAGTAGGAGGTGCTGGAATGGCTGAGGGAGAATGAGTACCTGTGGAGGAAGGGCCATAGGCTCTATCGCGACACAAAGCGGAAGCAGGCAGCATGGAGAGAGAAGGCGGAGAGCCTGGGCTATACTTCAGATGTCCTCCTAGGGTGGTGGAAGCATATGCACACCTGGTATGGCAAGCTGCACCTAAAGAGATCCAGGCAGGCTGCTGTCAAGTTAACTGACCGGGAGACCTATGTCATGGCCAAGTGCAGCTTCCTGGAGGGTGAGATCCGCCACCGAGGAGCAGCCCTTCTGTCAATCCTCTCCCTCAGACAGCCCACAGAGAGCCACTCCTCTTCCAGCCAGGAGACAGCTACCATGTCCAGGCAGGTGTCTTTGGAGGGTCCCACGACAGAGACCCCCCCCACCCAACAGCTGCACTCCCCGTGCCGGAGGATGTGGAGGATCCCCTGTCTCAGATGGAGCAAGAAGAGGCAGCCACCAGAGACCAACCCACACCTACACCCAGCTCCACCTCCACAGAAAGCAGGCAGAGAGGCAGACCGGAGGGACAGAGCCACACTGTCCTCTTGGAGATCAGGGACACAATCAAAGCCAGCACAGATCTCCTCTCCCAGCTGGTCCACTTTGACATACCATCCTCCAACCGCAAGCCCTTCATCATGTACGTGAGCCAGACCCTCATGGACCTACCCGAGGCCCAGTACCAGATGATGAAGGAGAGGATCACAGCTCTTCTGCACCACCCTCCAGGCCCAGCTGAACCTGCTGCTACCCATTCCAGATCTGCTCCCCCACCCCAGGCGATGTCTCAGCCCTTCCATGGATTTCAGCAGCCCCTTGCCTACCAAGCCTACCACTACCAGGACTTCCCACAGCAGAGGCAGCCCTTCCCAGTCCACACCCAGGTTCCTCGGACACCACAGATGCCACAGATGCCTCAGCTGACCCAGCTGCAGACCAGACACCCCACTACACTCCTCCTTCCGCCACCCCACAGCCAAGCCCTTCCTCAGAACATCTGTTATCAGTGTTGGGCCTCACATCCCAGGTCCTTGGGGAAGTGCCTCTCAACCTCAGGGGACTGAGTCAGCTCTCTGAGAGCTTCCTGTACACACCATCTCCTGTTGTATTCTCGGGACCAGGCACCCCAATGGCGCCTCAGACCAGCACTCCAGCAACAGCCACCTCCACAGTCCCTGGACCCTTTACATCTGAGACCATGGGCACGCCTCAGAGTGACTGAGAAGAGTGCCAGAGACTGAGTTGTTACCTGCTCACTTTATCTTTGCTTAAGACACTTTACTTGGGTCATTTTGCTTTTTAATATAGTCATACAGTTTGTTATTAATAAAGGTTATCTTTGCTTCACACACTTGGTTCTTATTTTTTTTACTTAATAAAGTGTTGGTGAAAACTTTGAAAAAAGGGTTAAGCCTTGCATGTTTGTGGGATTGGTAAGGATAGCTGTGGGATGGATAGCTGTGGGATGGGTAAGGATAGCTGTGGGATAAGGATAGTTGTCGGATAGATAAACCTCCAGTGCAAGCATAGTGGGACTGTATGGTCCACCCTCCCAGGTGCCACACACATGGCCCTTTATTTTCAATAACAATTTAATCATTGATCCACACATTTCAACATAAACAAAACTCTTTATTAATGCCCTATTCATTGTAGGGCGACTCAACATACATGGCACAATCTCATCTATGTGATGAGACAGGCTCAAGGAAGCATCCATTAAGCATCTATAATGCTGTCTTGCCACTCCACTGCTCCAGCTGGGGAATTGCACCAGTGTTTCAGGAGGTTGCACTGCTTCTTCCCTCCACATGAAGCTCTGTTGGGGCCTTGCACATCCACAGTGTCTATCAGGTTTTGTCCTTGCCTCCATTCCCCAGGCTCCATGTCCCCACTGCCTTGTTGGCGGTCCACAAGCCTGTTGTGCAACACTGGGTAGCAGGTGCCCATGAGATTGTGCAGGATGCAGCAAGCTTCCACGATACTCCTCACAGTCCCGGAGTGATGCTGCATGGTGGTGAGAAGTACCTGGAACCTGTTGGCCAGGATGCCAAAGGCGTTCTCCACCACCTGTCTTGCCCTGGACAGCCTGTAGTTGAAGATCCTCTCTTCACAGGTGAGGTATCTGGAAGTGTAGGGCTTCATGAGGTAGGTTCTGAGGGAGAAGGCGTCATCACCCATGATGAAGTAGGGCACATCTTGTGTGTCGTTGGGTAGGGGGTCTGGATCTGGGAAACCCATGATGAGGTTGTGTTCCAGCCCACCCTTGAGGTCACTGGCATTGTATATCTGGGCATATGAAGATGAGCCGTTGCTTGAAGCATCGATGTACATGAACTTGTAGTCAGCATCGACCATGGTGAAGAGGATGATGCTGAAGAAGCCCTTGTAGTTGAAATAATTGGACCCCGAGTTGTATGGAGCTTTGCAGGCCACGTGCTTGCCATCTATGGCTCCAACGGTGTGTGGGAAGTTCCAACTCTGATACCACTGCTCTTCAACTTTCCTCCAGCCTTCTTCAGTGGTGGGACACTGGAGGAGCTCCTCCAGGTATTCTTCGATGATGGCCTGCACCACTTCTCTAACCACAATGCTGATGGTGTTATGTGGCACCCTCCAGGCATACTGCATGTTTCTGTATGTGGTCCCAGAGGCCAGATGGCGTAGTCAGTGCCACCTTCAGTCCAGGGTCCAGGCTGGGACGGAAGTTGGTGTTTGCCTTGGTCAACCTGGGTCTCAGACGCTCCACAACTTCATCAAACATGGCTGGTGGCATCCTCATGAAGTGCTGGAATGCACGAGTGTCTTCATTCCTTAGCTCTACCATCAGCTTGTCATAGAGTCCAAACTCCGCTCTTCTCCCGATCCATCGTCAGACCCACACAGTTCTTAGACGTCTCCTTCTCTTTGCATAGAAAAGGTGAAACAGTCTGAAGAGGGCTTGGTTCTGGTGTTGAATGATGGCGGCTACCAAATGGAGTGTGCGATGATCCATGGTGGAGATCAATGGATGATGTGGAAGAGCAAGAGCAAGGCTGAAGAGGTCTGCACACCAGGGCTGCTGGACTGAAAGTGAGATCCAGGTGATTTCCTCTCCCTTTTTATAGGAAATGTTGGTTTTCTGCTAGGTGTCCTTCCACATACTCTAGACATCCTCCAGACATCCTAAATATCTAAGATACATCCCATATATGAACCTTTTGTCCATTTTAATGCTTTATATCCGAGCTGCATCCGCTTTCATCCTTTCTATGTCCATGCTACTAACGTTGTGTGGACGTTCCGCGTACCTTTCGCTTCCTCCCTCTTTCCGCTTTCCACTGGAGCAGATGTGAGTTGCACGGATGGCCAGAGGATGCTGAGAGGATACATCAGACGTGTAATGGATGACAACAGACGTAGAACATTTGTTGCCCGTATGTGTCACGGATGTGGATTGTACGCAGCGGAAAGTTCATCCGCTCAAAAAGTTTTGTGCAGCTCAAAACCTTTTGAGCGGATGAAATAGCAGTAGACGGATGTTTTACGGATAGAGCGTATGAAAGACATATGCAGTGAGTACACAACAGATACATCGCATTTTCCAATGGATGGCAAGCTTTTTTGTCCATTTTACATCCTCTTCGCATCCGTTGTTCAGTGTGCCATGTGCTTAACCTTAGACAATTTTGTTTTCAAGAGAACTGAAACAATATATCTAATATTCAATCAAGTGACACACTCTAGATGTGTTACAACAATAACCATCTGAATTCCCAGCCAGTGTGATAGATGTGAATAAAAAAAACTGTTGTTTCAATGCTTCTAGAAAACACCTGGTTGGAAAAGGCCAATGAAGAAACATAGAACATAGAAAACAGAATAATAGGGTTGAGATGACCTCACAGATCTTTTAGTCTGTCCCCCTACACATTTCTTCTATCCAGTGGTGGGATTAAAAAAGAATTACTACCGGTTTTGTGAGTGTGGCTTGGTGGGCATGGCAGGGAAGGATACTGTAAAATCTCCAGTCAGATTCTCCATGGTAAAAACCTGCTGAATACCACATTTGCTTCTATCCCTATCCCAATCCTTGTACTATGCAAGTGCTAGATCCTCTTTTAACACGCATATCACACATTGAACATTTGTAAAAAGGAACGAGGCTTCAAATGGTAACTTGTATCTGTCATTTGAAAACCAGGGAATACTGATATCAACACCAAGATAGTGAACCTATAGAGATGGCCTGATTTACTAAGTGAACCAGCTATGAACCATAGTTGGCCCCTTCAGCTATAGCTTACATTAACCCAGTGCACAGTAAATCAAAAGACCTCCTCTCACATCCTCTCCAGCAGCCAACACCAAAATAAGCAAGGATTAACACAGACAAGCAATCAAACAGAATACATTATCCCAATTAAAGAAATATCAAGGAGAAATCCACACCCAACCTTTCTGGCAATGCAAGCTACTGTATATAAACAGGGACCAAATCCCACACTCACTACACTGATAATGTTATATAGTTGAGTAATGAAATGTCTGCAAGTAAAGAACCAACCTGAGAGCATCAAGGACTCTACACTAACCCAATTTTGCATTCAGGTCACATTGATGATTGACTTGCATACATAATCACAGTTTGTAAAATGTCATCCTTATTTCAGCCCAGACTATAGATGCCAAGGTATCTTGTCATAAAGGTCAAGGCTGGCAAACTAAGCTCTAGTTTATTGCTGCTGTTTGCCTACTCTGTAGGCTTTCCCATTGTAAGTTACACACACACACACACACACACACACACACCCTTCAAAATATGAAGATTAATGTTTTGCCTGCTGTGAGTAATAGACACTAGAGTACCAGTTTAGCTAATCTTTCTTGCCATTGTGGAATTCCTTTTGAAATATATTTTACACTAGAAGCAACAATAAGAGCCAGTTTTGGATTGTATTTTGTAAAACCTTAAAGTGTTTGCAAACCATTTTCACAGACACAGAAGTATCCACAGGAGGAGTGTAGGTACAAGAGGGGTTAGTGGAATGACAAAAAACATTCCATAGCGATTCAAAATGTAAATCATGATAACACACACCTACTGTATACAAAGGCAGAAAAGCTCACCTAGCAATGGCACACAGCTGCTTTCATTATTTTGATAAAAGGTTTAGAACAGACCATGCTTTAGTCTGCTTTGGGCAGAAGACTAGTGATGTTGATCTCATTTTCACACTGGCTTTGTAAATGTAACAGGTGAATAAGTCACTGATGCTCAAAAGGTTGGACTAATTATGAGTCAAGTATACATTTGGTTTTGAAGACAGCCATAAGACAAAATAATAATACAATAATACATTTAAAGCAGATATTATATTTACTTATATGGGAGGAAACCTTTATTGAACTTAATGAATTTTTTTTTCTGACTAGATTGCATTGCCTTGATAATGAACTGCCAAATTCTTAACTCATACATGCTTATATGCAAGGTATTTTCTACAGAATTCAACCCTACCACCAGAATTCCAACTGCTTCATTCTGAAATATTTTCTCTCAAAAGACCTAATCCAATTTGTTATGTGTTTTGTATTTTGATTGCAATACTGATAGTCCTCAAATTATGATCCTAATTTATTCCAGAATTATGGTTGTAAGTGGTTGTAACTTTTTTTAATCAATGGACATAATAATACAATATGAAGCTGAAAGAAGCTGTGAATGAACCAATAGAAATGAAAGCTGCAGCAAGATGTATGTGAACCGGGATATATAAAAAGAGTATTGCAGGATTATATTTGCAGTGAACATTAAAAAAGAACACCACTAGGTAATTTGGAGTGTCCCAACTCCCTTGTGTACTTCCAGAAATCCTGTGAAACATTTTTTTTTCAACAGTCCTAGGGATCATCTGGCAACAGGGACCCCACACACTGGCTGCCTCACAAGTAACATTCTTGTGGTCTTGTTTTTATTTTAGTTTAATTGTCTTAAGTGGTCTTTGTGGCATATTTTTAAATTTTGGAGTTTATTGGATTCTTTCCAGAGTCACTCTGTATGAAATGGGTTACTACATAAATATAAATAATAAATAAACACATGGAGAAAGTTCAAAACTACTATGGTGAAGTTTTGGAAAGCCAGGACAAAAATCCAGAGACTTTGAGGAAGCTATATAATCAATATGAAAAAGAAAAGAGAGTTCACCATTTCTCAAATAGAAAATGAAGTCAGGAACATAGGTGAACTCTGGTTGGGATTTATTACTTCAGGTTCTTAAAGAAGTCAGGTCAACTTTTTCATAGCCTCAGTAGAATTTAATTTCTTAAAAGAGAGCAGAAGATCAATGTATCAATGGAAACCTTATTTCAAATAAACATTCGTATATGTAAGAGAACCTCGTGGCACTGGACATCACTGAAGCCCTGTTGCAGAACAGCCAATTCAGAAAGATGTTATGGTTCATGGGATGAAAGGTGAGAAGAATTTATCTTGTTCTTTATAAAATTATCTACTCTGGGGGTTGATACATCAGAATTGGGTATTTAATTAGCTTTCTCTGTCCAACATTTAATTTCCATCATCATTCTCATTTTTTTCATGTCAATAGTATCATGATCAAAATTTTCAGATTATTCCAGCTATTCAAAAAGGAGTTATCTGATTTATCTAAAGCCCCCAATGAAATAAATAATCTGTCCATATAACTAATCAAATAATATGGTAGTCTAATATTGAGCTAGCTGTGTGATGCACAAGAATTAATCAGTATTCCTTTTAAAAAAGTTTCTAAATGTATAACCCAAATCCAGAAAGAAAGAGATTGCCATGGTGAGAGTTGGCCATAGGGAAGGGTGAAGGGGAGCCAATGATTACATAAGTGTTATAATATTAACAAGGAAATGTGGAGACATATATTCTGGCATCAGATATTATAACCCAAGTAGAATGTGTGTTATCTGGACCATGTAATGATCCAATGTGGATTATTACAGATGCCATTACTTGTGAAGACATCAATTTCAAAGAGCCTGTCTGAGAATAACATAAAGAGTGCTTTATTTTCTATTTCATACTGTAGCTACATGGGAAAAAAAGATTTTAAAATATTCATTAAATTGATAAACCTGGCATCATGGATGGAAAGAATCCTTCTAGCTGGTATGAGCAGGATTTCTTTTCTTTTTCTTTTTCCTAGAAAGGCAATTGATTGCTATGTAAAAGATGACATAAAATGAGGGAATAATTAAACTGAAATAAAATCTTCAAAGATCTCCCTTGAGCAACACAACCCTCTGTACTGAATATGATTCTCTACCTCATATGCCATCTGTTAGCCTGTCATCTGTTGCAGTAGCAGAATTTATGCCATCCAGCAAATATCCAACATATAAAGTTAATTCCAGAAAAGAATTTCATAGGCCACTTTATTAACCAACTACTGCACGTGCTGAAATATAATATAATTCTGAAAAAATACTTTAAGATACAGACACTTGATCCAAGAATATAGAAGCAGCTGGTGGGACCACTGGAATATTCAGCACTTTGAACTGGTCTGTTGCAAAAATCAAATAAGACAGCCTTCCATTCAAGTTTAGGAATAATCATAAATGTTAATGAAGGAAAACTTTTGAATGGAGAAGATTAATTTGGAATAACCAACTCCATGAGTTCACACTTTTGGATGACAGTGTGTTTTTATTGAGTCATTCCTGCTGAAACATAAACTGTGTACTAACATGAAACCTGAACTAAGTCAAAGCTGTATTTAAATGTTCTAAAGAACCACATACAATCTGCTGCTTGAAAAATTATCCTGAAATACGTCATAGTGAAAATAGAAATATTTCTTATACAACAAAACTATTTCTAAACTTAATTACTCATTTATAAGGATCCTAGTACACTAATCAAGTGTCAACATATAATATATGGACTTTTAAAAAAAGTTTTCAATGTTTCATAATTTTTAATGTTTAACTCAACATAATTTGGGAAGATTCTAATAAAATTTTAATAAATTGTAATGAATAATTTCCCTTCACTTAAAAAATTAATCAGTTATTCTCCTTAATACAAAAGATTTTGGAATGTGTTAATAAAATTTAAAGATTCAACATTATCAATGGAAGGAATTCAGGATTTGTTGTTATAATTTTCTTTTCCATATATTGATATTTTCTTTTGATGTGGATCCCACATTGTGTGCCTGCTTACTCTCTTATAACCCCTTCTTCCTCAAGTAATGTAAACACAAACATTAATTTCCTTCTTGCTCGGTATCCCAGCATCAGGGTGACCATTCCAAGGATGAGAGTGGGAAAAAAGGGATACAAGATTTTCCATTTTACCCAGTTTCCTCATAAGCTGAGTTTCCAAAGCCAAAGTTTCTTGCCATTTGGTCTGACTTGGTTAATTGGGGTCTTACCCTTCTGATGCTGTAAAGCTGTAAATCAAAGAAAAACTTAAGGAAAATTGTAATGCAGTCACAGTCACATGATTTTTACTTTGCAACTACTTCATTAATAACCAATTGCTAGTCCCAATTGCAATCATCAAACAAGGACTAAGTTTAATAACTGTAATTCTGTTTAATTTCTGCTTTTGTATAGATACATATCAGAAATTAATATTGGGAAGGCAAACTCCAACAAGTGATTGCAAAGCTATTCCTTTTCAATCTCTGCTTAGATATGTCCCTGCTTCAATGCAAATACAAGTGAGGCCATGAGCTGGAAATCTGTAATTAGCAAAACATCAGCATTTTAAATCAAAGTTTTTTTAAAAAAATATTACTGAGTTTTCTAAACTGAATTTTATTTGTCCAAATATATCTGAAATGTTCTTACAAAACAGTGAAAATTGAGCTTATTTTGACTGCAAAATTTATACCAGTGACTTCTGCAGATGCAAAAGAATAATTTCCTGTCTTTTAATTTTATTTATTCCTGAAAAGCTATATAAAATATTTAAAAATTAATATACAATTTCAAGGTGAAGGAATATAATCCTTTTCTGGCAAGACAAAAGCATAATCTTCAAACTATTGTCATAAGATCAGTGCTTCACAGTGGTGGGATTCATTTTTTTTTTTTACTACTGGTTCTGTGGGTGTGGTTTGATGGGCATGGCAGGGAAGGATACTGTCAAATCTCTAGTCAAAGGTGGTATTTCTCAGTTCTCCAAACTACTCAAAATTTCCGCTACTGGTTCTCCAGAACTGTCAGAACCTACTGAATACCACCTCTGGTGCTTCAGTATTTTGAATTGGTATTATTTTACGAACAAAGCACAATACATCACACATCAAAATATGTTTCTGTGAACTAGAAATCATATTATCAGATATCATAAACTCTAATACATAAAACAGATATTATAATAAAAATATTAATTTTCAGTGTGTTATATTGTAATATAGTTTAATGCAGCTGCCCCTCTGGATAATATAGAAATAAAACTCAACATTTTTTACTACTGTCAGTATTGAGTTCCTAATTATAAATCATAAAAAAGAAGAAATTTTATGCTTTACAATGAATTTATAATGTAGAATATACAATATGTCTGGAAAATATTATTTTTTCTGAAACCTTATCCTACATTATAATACGTTTTCCTGAAAGGAAAGCAACTCTACACTGAAAATGATCACTTAAAAGGAGAAATGTGTGTGTGTGTGTGTGTGTGTGTGTGTGTGTGTGCGTATGTGTGTGTCTTCCCACTTTATGAATCTCACGTTACAAAATATTAAATATAATTTTGCAGCATCCAACCCTATAAATATGTACATGCAACACCTATGCACACATAATACATCATAATTGTATTAGGTTATATGCCTTGAGTTTGAAACCCCTGAGCTAGGTCGATGAGATAGATAGATAGATAGATAGATAGATAGATAGATAGATAGATAGATAGATAGATAGATAGATAGATAGATAGGCAGGCAGGCAGGCAGGCAGGCAGGCAGGCAGGCAGGCAGGCAGGCAGGCAGGCAGATAGATAGATAATGCTGTATAGATTTGTTGCTGCCATTTAACTTAGATATAGATAGATAGGTAGATGATGGATAAATGACAGATGACACATAGATAGATAGATGATACATAGATGAGACAGATAGACAGACAGATAGACAGGCAGGCAGATAGATAGATAGATAATGCTGTATAGATTTGTTGCTGCCATTTAACTTAGATAAATGTTCTCATTATTTTCAGATGCAAGAAATTAGGTCATAAATGCATGCTTTGGTCAAAAATTGATTTTTTTAAAAAAAATATTCTGTTATTTGCAAAGGGTTATTAACAGAGAAAGCCACTAAATGAGGAATGGATGTATTTATCAATTTAAGTATTTATCATAAAAATTGTCAGGACCATTCTATATAACTCTCATCAGAAATAAACACAAATGACTGCAATGAAGCCCCCATTTAAGCTAAAGCCTACAGCTTGTGGGAATTCAATTTTGCACATACTACTAGTGTTATGTCTCTATAAACATACTGAACCAAACTCTCAATATTATCGGACTGATAGTTGTCTTGAATTTGGGTAAAAGTAAGTGACCAACAGTAATATTAATTACATGTCTGCAGCACATTATCTTGTATTTTTGTGAAATGTCATACGATCTTCATGGGCTTCTAGAAATGACTCAGAATTATTGTTTAATGTTGTTAGTTTTTATTTTATATACAGTAGAAAGCAAACAGAATTTTCAGAAAGCAAAACAAGACCATTTTGTAGGTTGACCTAGTCCTAATACTTGGGTAGCTTATACAATTTTTTTTCACATATTTCACTTTCAAACAATCACAAAGCCTGTACTTGCTTAATTTATGGTTGGTGCTGCATTCAAAGACATGTTAGGAAATCCAAGTCCAATTGTGCTTATGTCATTAAAGCTGCAGCCCCAAACTTACACACCTGGGGATAGGCATCATTCAGCAGCAAATATCAAATTTAAATTATCAATAAATAAAAGAAAGAAAGGGCACTGAAGTGGGAACACATGTTTTGGAGGAAGGATAACAAAATAGTACAAGGCAGTTTATAACAAATGTGGATATACCTGTGTATAATTTTTTTATTATTTTGGACATAAAAATCAATATTGCACTATTACACATGCAGAATTTGTATCTTTCTGAAGCCTTCCTTTTGTAGAGAAAAATAAACTTGAATAAGTTGAAGGATTTCACAGGGAATAGAACTAACTTACAAACAGGAAAATGCAAGTCAACTGATGAAGACATTAGATGATTTGATCAACTGTGTTCCCAGTAATTCTTTCAATTCTTTCTCTTTTAAGATTAAGTATACTTTGGAAGAGATGCCCTCTGTGCAGGCACCCTCACCTCAATTATTTCCCTCCCCCTTTTCACTCTCTCTGAGATATACTCTCTTTCAAGGTTCATTCCTCATCACTCCTCATGCTATACTGCTGCTTATTAAGAGAGGAGTAGGAAAGAAAACAGGTAATTATGATAGATACTAAAGCTGAAGCTCAAATATTTTGGACACCTAGTGAGAAAAGAGGACCCCAATGTTAGGAATGATTGAAGGGAATGGCAGAGGATGATGTACTGAACAAATATTTGGGCAAATTTTGGGATACAATGGAGGACAGAGGAATCTGGTGTGCTATGGTAGTAGAATCATGAAGAATGGATACGACATAGCAACTAAACAATAACAATAAGAATTACAACAGAAGAAAAGGGATTGAAAGATGAGCACAAGACCTTTAGATGTAGGAAGGCCTTTTAATTTCTAAGGCTTTGGATCTCTATCCTAGCTAGAGTAGTGGTAGTAGTGTCTACTCATTACTAAGCATATAACAGAACAAAATTGTATATAGCAGAAAATATGACTTCAGCAACAGAGCGGTCAACACCTGCTACATCCTACCCGACTCTGTTGTTTCAGCCTCAATCCCTCACAGCTTCAGCCTCAAACTGTCTACCATGGACCTCACCCCATTCCTAACAGGTCTATAAAGGGGGCTTGCATAAGAGCACCAGCGTGCTTAATGTCCCTGTCTTACTGTCCCCATTTATCTGTATTTACTTTCATTGTTCATGCTTATGTTCATACCTATACTTCTTATCTTATACATGTTTGACAAACAAATAAACAAATAAATATATGATATAAATCAATATCCCAAGAAAGTTAGTATAATGTAAGACATTTCACAATTTAATATAATAATCAATGTGAATAATTCTTAATATTACTATAAGTATAACAAATAATTCCCTCAACATTGTCCAACTATTTAAAAAGTCTGCACTACTATTACTATTAACCTTCTCATCACTTCTTATCATCCATCCCCTCCCACTTGTGACTGTATGACTGTAACTTTGTCGCTTGTATACTTACAATTTATATTGACTGTTTCCTAGTATGATTTGATTGCTTATTGTACCCTATAACTATTATTAAGTGTTGTACCTTATGAATCTTGATGAATGTTTATTTTATTTTATGTACACTGAGAGCATATGCACCAAGACAAATTCTTTGTGTGTCCAATCACACTTGGCCAATAAAGAATTATTCTATTCTATTCTATTCTATTCTATTCTATTCTATTCTATTCTGTTCTGTTCTGTTCTATTCTATTCTATTCTATTCTATTCTATTCTATTCTAAACAAAAGTCTTAGCACTGTTTCTTTCACTATCCTTTTTAGCATGAGATTGAGTCATCAAAGAAAGTTAGCCAGGATATATAGCCATGTAAATTGGTCTGATCATATCCTTTCTTTCTTTTTTGTTCAGAAATATAATCAAATAAAAGAGGAAGAAAGGGTATACGGGTGAGA
Source organism: Laticauda colubrina (assembly GCA_015471245.1). Lineage (NCBI taxonomy): Eukaryota > Metazoa > Chordata > Lepidosauria > Squamata > Elapidae > Laticauda > Laticauda colubrina. The sequence goes on along the minus strand of BLBF01000004.1, from coordinate 44,853,868 downwards.
AGATGTGTGCTGTTTCTTTATAATATAATTTCAAGACTTAACAAATGTGATCTGACATCCCACTTCCTTGCATTGCAAGTTGAAGAGCCAGGATTTCAAGGTACCAAATCCAAGTTTTGATAGCAATATTTCCTATACAGTTCCTCTGTCTTCTTGTGCCTGCCTACAATTCTAACAGGTTGTATCTTTGCAGATATTTGATTCAAACAGCACAAGCTTGTTTAGGTTAAGCAAATAGTCACTAAGTGATATAATGCAATTACTCCAAATAAAGACCAAAGAGAAAATTGATTTAATGAAAGAATTGGCTGCAATCAGTGTTAAATTGAATTGTAATTCTTAATACTCTGTATTTAAGACTGACACATACTATTTTAAATGACAACAAAACAGACTGGGCAGCTTGATCCTAGAACAAAAGAAGTAATTTAAAAAATCTTAATTAGTCTGAGTTAATCTTGCCATTAATCCTAAATGGTGTCAGTGGATCTAATGACTGAGAACATTAGTGTCATAATCAGTTCCAAATTATAATATTGATTAATTCATTCCCTTCTTCCAGTTGTGCATTACATTGGTACTGGCACAGATCAATTGGCTAGAAGCCATAGCCTATAAAATGTGACAACAGTTGCATAAGAGACATTTGAAGACAGAAAACACAAACATTCTTACAAAAATACACTGAATATATTAGCATAATATATTATATAATAACAATAACGATAATAATGTCTAATATATTAGACATAATAATCTGAACCCAGTAGGCTAGTGGTTCAATTCTGCCAATGCATCTTGGGAATTTGGGGTAATAGAGAGATCCCCAAAGATGGAAAGATCTTGTTGAAGTTGAGGAGAGGAAAAGTTTAGGTGGGGAGTAATTATTTCATATGCATACAAAGTTGTCAAAGATATTAACAGTATTTATTTTTAATAAATGAATTCATTCAGTGAATGAATGAATGATGGTAAAAATGATAACAGGGTTAGGATTCTGTCTGTCTATTTGTCTGTCGACCTTTCTGTTGCAAGATAATTCTACAAAAACTATAAAGGATGGGGCCACATTTGATATGGAGGAAAATGAGCTGGATGACACAAGGGCTTGCAGAAAAAAAAATAATCCAGAAAAAATTTCCCATGTATCCTTATAGAGCAAGGGTGTCAAACTCGCAGCCCGTGGGCTGGATGTGTTACCTGCTGACCATGCCCATGCCTGGTTTAATGAAGGGAAAAAAAGTCATGATATGTCATGTGACACCCCTGTTATAGAGGGGATAGCTGAACAATAGCTTGAAATGTTGTTGATTGCTTCATTCTAAGATGCTGTCCTTTCTCCTTCCTAACCATGTGACTATGCACATATGCATTCAACTTGATTCAACTCTACAATACATATATACAAATTTAAGCAACACATGCATCTATTATTTATGACCTGGGGAAAATTGTTTTTTTTTTCTCTCTCTCTCTTTCTCTTTATCTACCTACCTACTTACCTACCTACCTCTTACTTCACCGAATCCCAAACCTTCACTTTTGAAGATAATATGCCACACAACAACCCAGACTTAATAATTGTTGATAAAAAAGATTAAAAAGTCTGGATAGTGGACACTGCAACACCTGGAAACAGTCCATGAGAAGAAAAAAGAATTGAAGAAAAGCACAAAGTATAAAGACCTCTAAATAGAACTACTAAAGAATAAAAATGTAGGCACAATTCCAAAATATCTGGACCATCACTGGAATTGACAAAATCACAACTGGTCAATTGCAACAGGTAGCTTTAGTGGAATAGTTGACATCTTCTGATGTTTTCAACCAACTTCTGCCAAAAACCTTCTCTTTTCCTTTTAATACTACATACAATTTTGTCCTAACCTTTCTCTCTAAAAGGAGTTATGACTTAATCAGTCTTTACAGCAAAATTGCTCATGAGATGACCTTTGGTTAGCTACTTTCTTAGTCTAACTACCTACTTACCAAGGCTGCAAATTTGGAAGACATTTCTATCTGGACAGAACATTAACTCTGACACTGACTTTGTTGTAAACCATTCTTGTAACATTCGACTGACATTTGATTGGCCTGTAAAACTTTACTGTGTATTGTTAACCACTCACTATAATGTTGCAGGTAGCTTTAAGATAACGTCAAGAAAAGCCAGGCATTATTAAATTGTTGGCATATCTATTTTTATTTCTACTAAACCATTTTTGAGGCATTTTATCTTGACAAGAAATATTTTTCTTATTTTTAAACACAGAACTGTCTAATGTATTTGGAAAACATTTCATATTTATAAAACCTTAAAACAGGGACATATTATTGTGATAATAAGTTGATCTAATTCAATATTACTTCACTGTACATTTTAACCCCTGAGATGGCTACTTCCCTGTGAACTCTTTCAAATAAAGTTCAGTGAATAAGCCCTAAGGCCAATATATTTCATAAAAGGAGATCAATCATACTTAAATCCACTAGTGTCCATTCCTTCAATGTGATTTTTTTCCTCTTGAAATTACCATAGTCCTGCACCAATTTCTAACTGTTCTCTTGCCAAAGAATATATTTTTCCTGAAAAGTGACAGAAATTTCATATTTATTCTTATGAATAATTCTTCCAAATAAAGGTCAGTGAACAATGATAACCTAACCAGCATACGTAGTCTGCTTTAAATGTCTCCACTGCACAAACCAACAGATAAGATTTTTGTAAGTCTTCATGCTCAGGTTGAATCTCATACAAGAATTTGAAGTTCAAAGATCACAAAAAAGGTAATTTTTTTTCTTTTTAGTTAAATAATGAAAAATGAATCTTCATATTTGTTTCACTGAATGCCTCATATTATTGTTCTTTCATTCGTTTGATCTTATCTTTTTTAAGTCTGCATGAAAATTCCCATTTATTTTGGGGTACATTCCTCCATTATTAGACTCATTTTTTCTTATATATTATTGACTTTTCTGAAATATAATGCCCCTGTAATGCATGCATATATATAGTAGCATTACATATTATATATTACATGTGCTATTTTTGCAGCCAGCTGCCTACAATTTGGCAGTTCAAATCCCACCAGGCTCAAGGTTGACTCATCCTTCCATCCTTCCGAGGTGGGTAAAATGAGGAACCAAATTGTTGAGGGCAAGAGGCTGACTCTGTAAACCACTTAGAGAGGGTTGTAAAGCATTGTGAAGCGGTATATAAGTCTAAGTGCGATTACTATTATTTAAAATACTTTAACTGCAGAACTACGTCCAAGTCCCAAAGATGCTTTTTCAAAAGGCAAGTAGACTTCCTTGGGTTTTTTTTTCCCTTTAAAAAGTTTTGCTTCTCACTGAAGAAGCTACTCAGATGAGAAGCAAAACATTATCAAGAGGAAAAAAAAACCCAAGAAAGTATAGTTTCCTTTTTAGAAAAGCACCTTTGGGACAACCATGACCTGGATGATTGAGAATCTCCATGGACAACTGCCTCAGGGAAAAATATAGGTACTGCCATAATTAAATTGCAGTGCATGTAGCAGAGAAGTTAAATGGTAACACCATTTTAACTTTTACTTCAAAAGGAATTCACCAAAAACCTAATGCAGAACTTCATAGAACAGAGGTCCCCAAATTTGGCAAAAGTGACTGTTCAAAGCTCCAATGGCACTGAAAAAAAACTTCTGACTATTTTTCACAATTACGATCTTTGAAGCATCACAATGGTCACATAACCAAAATTCTCTCTCACACACACATAGATAGATAGATAGATAGATAGATAGATAGATAGATAGATAGATAGACAGATAGATAGATATATAGACAGATATAGATATATAAAATACCCTATCTTGACTTCTATTGCATTGCTACCAATGAACCAGCGAACCTGTTTAAGGATGATGATTAATCAAAGACATATGTGAATTTTATATTTAAAAAGTGGACAAGTGACCATTTTCATTATGTCACAAAAATTTATAGAGTTAAATCCCATTGCTCGTTAAAATGATGGGCAGTTCTCCAGGCCTAAAACTTAGGTTCGTGTCTTGAACAATTGTCCTTCTTCTCCAATTTTTATCGTAATTGATGCAAGTTTCAAGAACATTCAGAATATATATATATATTTGTATATATATACATACATACATCGATGACACATTTGTGATTTGGCCCAATGGAAAAGAAAACCTAAACAATTTCCTAACACACCTAAACAGCACACACCCCAAAATCGAGTTCACCATGGAAACGGAAATAAACAAACAACTAACATTCCTAGATGTACTAATCTACAAAAGAACAGATGGCACACTGGGACACACCATATACCAAAAGAAAACACACACCAACCGCTACCTCAATGCCCAATCCCACCACCACCCAGCACAGATATATTCCGTGGCTGAAAGACTAATCACCATACCCAAATGCCTGGCAGACAAGACACATATAAAGACTGAACTATGCACCCTGACTTAAGTACTGACAGCCAACGGCTTCCACAAAAACAAAATCACTAGCTTGATCCACAAAAACACACTAAGACAGAATAGAGACCTAGAAGATCAACAGACCTATGGAACAGCTGTCCTGCCCTACATAAGAGGTAGATTCCAGCAGACTGTCAATCATTTGGAAACCTGCACTCTCAAATAGAAAGATCTCCATGCCACAAAATAGACAAACACCTGAGCACAGACAGACTCCCTCTGATGCCTCCAACTCAACCCCCCCCCCCACCAGGCACCCAGGTGAAACCTAGCTTGCTGATGAATAGCAGCCGTCCTTTCACACGAAGCCAAGCTGCACTGAAAGCCTCCAACACAAGAACAGAGTGTTGCCAGCCAATCAAAGCCACAAAACAGACAGAAGAAACCAGAAACACCAATCAATCAAACTCCAAGTCCAGTGAACACAGACCCAGGCTCCTAGCAAATCAGAATGGACCAGCCTCGAATTTGAAACCAAAAGCTGTGAGACACACATCCATACAGAAGCCTGATGATGGCAGATGAGATTCTGCTAAAACGTTGCTACAACTTTAACAACACTACAATGACGTGGGATAATACCCGAGGGAAGCTAAACAGCACACATGTAAGTACCCGCGATAACTTAAAAAAACAAATATATATATATATATATATATATATATATATATTTGTTT
>BLBF01000004.1:44797158-44848598 GCA_015471245.1 Laticauda colubrina | reverse complement strand
ATATATATATATATATATATATATATATATATATATATACATATTTCCCTTTTTTAATTCAATAAAAATATACTATCTGTCTGTAAAAATCTCTAAATAATATAACACAATAAAGTTTCCATAACATATAAACACCCCAACAAATATATATGACTTTCTGGAATACTTTTGCTCAGAATCTATTGTTAGCAGCATTATAGTATCAGTTTAAAGCTTCAAAAGCAAAACCGATATAGTGTATTTTTCATTAAAAGCCTTAAAGGAAAGAATGCATTTTTCATTGAGAAGGTAGGAAGCTCAGTACATAGTTTATAGACTTTAATACTTATGTGATACAAAACCAAATCAATTTTTGTGGACATTTCTGCTTTGGGAAAATTTCCTGGTGGTTAATGGATTTAAGGTAGAATGTATTCTGTGAAACTTCAGTGAGTATTTTAAAAACAATCGGCGGCTTCTTTGAGAATAAAAGGACTGTAAAGTAGCCTGATAAAATGCTAGAAAGCATTTAAGAATGTATGTCTGGACATTTAAATAACACACATATACACAAAACCATCATTTTCTGTTTTACATAAGTTCCAAAAAGTTATCTCAAAACAGAATCTTTTTAATTTAAGAAAGTTTAATTCATTCAATTTTGTTTATTAAAATGAATCAATGATATTTTATCTTATATATTTTCATAGGAATGCCTGTCCTCTAATCACATGTCTGTCTGTTTGTCTATGTCATCTATCTATTTATCTATCTTTTTTGTTTGCTAAATTAAGTTTGTAGACATAGCCCAAACATTATTCCAATTTCCTATTTCCATATTTACAGTCCATGAATAGAATTTACACATTAGAAGCATATATTTCAAGTCACTATAATTACTGTATTTGTTTCATTGATTTTAAAGGGAGTTATAAACAGTCATTGGTTAGACTGATTTTCAAATTAGAATTTCTGAACTGTAGTTCACTAACAATAGCCAGTGACTTAGAAGTTAATTTACAAATTTGTTCTGGAAGTCTAGAGTAGATTTTGGAAGATCACATGAGGGAATTAAAACAACAACACTTTGTTTTGACTGTAGAAACTGATACAGAAAGTGATATATCATTCATTCCAAACTTCAGTGCATAAATTTAGTCTAGTGAATATTATTGTTTTATTTTTACCCTCACGTCTCTATCAAAAAACATATACATTATATTGGACAATTTGGACTTTTGCAATTTAATATTATTAATTTTCAGTAAACTATTTTGGTTTCAACTGTTTTAGGAACAGAATTCACAAGCAAGGGTTTTAATTTTTCATAAATGAAATTAGTGTTAGTTTCTTGCTAACTGAACCAAAACTTACATTGCTGATGCTTCAAGCCAACAACAAATTTGTTAAATATTACAATATTAAAGAGTAGTATATCTTTTGAAGCCTACCATACAATGTGTTATCTGGATGCTAATTTGTAAAAGAGGACAGGGTAATCCCTATAATCCTTTGTCTCTGGCTTCACAAATAATTTGTTTTATCCACTTAACATAGGTATGGGTCTTTCAACACTTTCAACACCAAGGGAGGCCATCCTCCTTTAGCCTTCATTTTTAGCACTGTTTTCATTCTTTCATTTTTCGTTAACAGTTTGGCCACAAAAAGATTTTGAAGCAAAACCAAGAAAGTGTGGTGGCCTATTTATTCACCCAAAACTATTGTGTTAACTCCCTTTTCCTAACCATTAGTCTTACTGTGAGCACATAGTTTTGATCAAGGCACCATGGATGCATTAGCAACTAAGACTTTTCTTTTTAAGGGATACAATACCCTATTTAACTTTCAAACCCATGGTGAGAATTATGAACTGCAGAGGAGAAATCAAATACACCGCACTGGAAGCAAAGCTGAGAAAGTTATCAGTCAAAAAACTCTCTGAAATGAAATGATGTGGCTTTATACATTGATCAAAGGATCAACTGCTGAGAAGGACAACAGTTTACAAGATGAACTTTCATGAACTGAGACTTTAGATACAGGAAGCTCCTGATGTCAACATTTCAGGCTAATACACATTTTTTTTTTGTCCATCTAGCTTTTTAACCAGTTTCTTCATGAGGTACACCAGGGTCTTTGTGGCTTTGAAATTGGCCTAGCCAACTGCCAGCAAATACTAAAATCTTGTACCAACACAATTGCTGCATTTCCATACATCAGCTACAAAAAGCTCAGTTGTGCAGGCTTTGATAAAAAGACGGAAGAGAAGACTGTTGGGGGTGGGTGAGGCAGCTACCATAAGGGGGCTGGGCTGCCTATTCTGAATGGCTCTTCAAGACCAGTAATGAAATAATAATCTTCTTTAAAGAAATGGTAATGAAAAGGAAGACAGATGCAGTTTGCAAGGAAATAATTGACTGGGGAAAGAGGGTGGAGGAATTAGAACCGCAGTTGCTGCAGAAAATCAACTGTTAATAAATATCAGAAACTGCAGTCAAATGGCACGTTAAACTGCTGCATATGTTTCTCCTGTTACTAAATAAGAATCATTTGGTACAGAAGAGAGGCTGATAAGAGCCCCTCCTCTTGTGGCAGGCAATCATTTTACATTTTACATTATTTGAAAAGAGCTTGATTATTTTTCTTTGAACGGAGCAAGACGATTCACATTTACCTGTCAACAATTTTCCATTCCTGTTTTGCCTACCTACTTTAAGGTCCCTGATCCAAGCAGTGGAAGCTGATGTGGCATAAAAATAAATAATAATTTGTGACCATTAACATCAATTTCCCTTTGGCCCATTTTCAATTACAAGAATAATAAGAAAAAAGCAAACAGGGTGGAAATAAAACTGTAAAATGCACTTTACTAAGGGACACAGTTGCTAGGCATATTCCCTTAAATTTGAAATGCTCATGATTGGGTGAGGGGGAAACAGTCAGTAATTTTGCAAGTTTAAACATATTGGTGTAAAAATATCTTTCTACTAAAACAGATATGTCCTCCTCCATCAAGGGAAGAGAGGATTATCTTGGCATCCATACTTCATTATCAAAAGATCGCAAAGCTAACCTCTTTTTTTATTAAACAGGAAGCTTGGAACTTGAATGTGATTAGTAGTTTATGGAATATTTCCCTGTAAAATTAACAGGAATGGCTTGAATTGAGGGAAAAGGAGGAAGAAAAAAAATAATTTTAAAAGAAACAATACTTTGCTTAAACAATCTTCCCTTGACTATAAAAATTATCATTTACATTTTCTGAAGTCATTAAATTGTATTGCCCAGGATCAAAATACCCAATAAACTGATTCTGTGTACCTGGTTAAATACACAGTCCTCTATAATGATGTTATATTGTGGGCCCTATGGGAAGGCTTCAAGGACAAAGCCTTCAGCAGATGCCGCATCATGTTCACAACCACGAATGACCTACATCTGGAATATATTGTGGAGAGTAGTTCAGAAGCAGCCACAATTATTGAATGGTTTTCCTAAAACATTTTGGAACCTAGAGCAACAAATTGGGGAATGTTTCTGGAGCAAAATTGCCAGCTGCCATAGTTATAATTTATAGAATGGAATGGATGGACACTGAGCAAGATATTTAAGTAGAGAAAGTCATATTCTCCTTCTCCTTGCTGTCTCCTTCATTGTTTTGTCTTTCTTTTCTTCTTTCCTTTCTGCATATTCTCCTCTTGTACAAAGGATCCAATTGTCAAGAATCCTCCTCTATGTAGGAAGTTCTCTGCAGAACCAGCCACAAAAATAATTAAAGGCCCTGTCACACTGCCCAACGGATGCAAAACGTAAACAACGGACGAGAAAAATGTTACATCCGTTGTTATCCGCTGTCAGAAGGGGCAAAAATTTGCATAACCAGAGCGGATAACATGGACGGGGGGAGGATGCAAGGCGGATTGAAAGCAGATGCAGAACGGAAGCCCAGTGGATGGAAGTGGATGGGAGCAGATGGCACATCCGCAGGGCTTCCAGAGGGCCTCAGCAAAGCGGACGCGGAACGGATACAGCGGATGCAGAGCGGATGCAGAGCGGATGCACAGCAGATGAAGCGGATGCACAGTGGAAGCCTAGAGGATGCCGAGCGTTAATTGCGCATGCGGGGAGGATGCATTGCGTCAGCCTCGCGGATATAACGGAAACAGCTCGGAAGCAGGTCACCATTCAGAGGAAAGACCTGCTGCTGGACGGATTGACTCCCTTGCCTGCCCTGCCTGCATGTCTGCCTGCAAGCCTTGCTGCCAGCCTTGCTGCCAGCCTCCCTGCCAGCTTTGCTGTCTGGCTGCCTGCCAGCCTTGCTGCCAGCCAGTCTGCCTTGGTGCCTACCTGCCTGCCAGCCTTCCTGCCAGCCTTGGCTCCTGCCAGCCTCCCTGCAAGCTAGCAACCCCACAACCATGCGGAAGCACAGCAAGCCTCATCTATCTGCTGCCAGCCCTTGCAAGAGGGACAGGGCTACCATCCTGCCCCCTGGCCCTCACTCTGGTTCTGCTGGGGCTTCTGCAGCACAGGCTCGCTCTTCTGGGGATGGGGCTTCTGCTGTTTCTGCCGCTGGATGAACTGATGACAAGCACTCCAGTACCAGCCACCTCCACAGCACCTGGACCCTTCACCCATGAGACTGAGCGACCAAGAGGAGTGCCAGAGACTAATTTTTGTTTTGTAGCTTCTTGCTAATAAAGTCTATCTTTGATTCATACACTTGCTTCATTTTTTTTTTTTAAAAAAGTCTTGCTGGAAATTTTTAGAAATGGTTTAAGCCTTTGCATGCTTGTGGGATGGCTTAAGATAGCAATGGGATGGGCAGGGATACCTTTGGGATGGGTAAGGATAGCAGTGGGATGGGCAGGGATACCTTTGGGATGGGCAGGGATACCTGTGGGATGGGCAGGGATACCTGTGGGATGGGCAGGGATATCTCTGGAATGGGCAGGGATACCTGTGGGATGGGCAGGGATACCTGTGGGATGGGCAGGGATATCTTTGGGATGGGTAATAGCTGTGGGATAGATAAACCTCCAGTGCAAGCATAGTGGGACTGTATGGTCCACCTTCCCAGGTGCCACAGCTATGGCCCTTTTTATCAATAATAATGTAATCAATCATCCACACATGTCAACATAAACACAACTCTTTATTAAGTGCCATGTTCATTGTAGGCCAACCCAACATACATGGCCCAATCTCATCCGTGTGATGAGACAGCCTCAAGGAAGCATCCATTAATCATCTATCATCCTGTCTTGCCACTCCACCGCTCCAGCTGGGGAGTTGCACCAGTGTTTCAGGAGGTTGCGCTGCTTCTCCCCTTCACGTGAGGCTCTGTTGGGGCCTTGCACATCCTGAGTGTCTATCAGGTTTCGCCCTTGCCTCCATTCACCAGGCTCCATGTCCCCAATGCCTTGTTGGCGGTCCACGAGCCTGTTCTGCAAGACTGGGTAGCAGGTGCGCATGAGATTGTACAGGATGCAGCAAGCTTCCATGATCCTCCTCACGGTCTGTGGGCTATGCTGCATGATGGTGAGAAGTACCTGGAACTTGTTGGCCAGGATGCCAAAGGCGTTCTCCACCACCCGCCTTGCCCTGGACAGCCTGTAATTGAAGATCCTCTCTTCACGGGTGAGGTATTTAGAGGTGTAGGGCTTCATGAGGTAGGTTGTGAGGGAGAAGTCATCATCCCCCACTGTTAAGCCTGGGTTCCCCAACCAGGGTTAGGTAGACAAGCTAAACAGAATGTGCAGCGTTAGTCAGATAGGCACACAGATAAATGAGTGAGCTAAGCTTGTATGTTTATTAACATACAGTAAAAATAACAGATACGCTTGTGCTATCAAGAATATAGTTTATTCCATTATAAGTTCATGGCATAGTCAAATAACAGTCCAATAGTCATGTATCAAGTAGTCAGTCCATTCAGGGATATTCAGTTAGCAAAGTCCATGTAGAATATCCTATGTCAGTTCACTTACAAATCAGTCCTTTGTTGTCTCTCCCGTTCGAGCAATGCAGTCTTGATTCCAAGCAATAATCAGGGATCATCAAAGCCAGAGTGAGCAAGCTGTAGACTTGCTACTTTTATAGTGTTTTCATAACCACTCCCTTAATTACTATTCCACAGTTAAAGCTGCAAACACTTTAACATACACAACTATGATTCATAGTTATTATTTCACCTAAACCAGTTAGGGTAAACAATGTTATCCCTAACATTCTCCCCTTTTAGGTTAAATAATAACTATGAATCATTTACATCTTTAAATTATATTTTTCACAACTCTCTTTAAACTTAGTTGCTCCTTGAGCTTTTGTAAATTGGTCTGCAATGTTTTCTTCTGTCATGCAGTATTCCAATTTAATTATTCCATTCTTTACTGATTCTCTAACATTTAAATATCTTAAATCAGTATGTTTTGATCTAGTTTTTACAGCAATACTAGTAGCTAACTTTATCGCTGCTTGGTTATCCTCGTACACAATAATGGAATCTTTTACAGTTATTATACCCATGTCTAATAATAACTGTTTGTAGAAAATCAAGTCAGTGCATAATAATGACAGACATGAAAATTCAGCTTCCATCGTGGATAAGCTAATATGCTGTTGTCTGATTGACCTCCACCCTATTAGTGTCTTACCAAATAATATAGCCATCCCAGATGTTGATTTTCTAGTGTTTATGTCAGTTGCAAAACTTGCATCTGCATAGGCACTAAGACTCAAATCACCCTTTGGTTCTATATACAATGCATGGTTCATTGTTCCTTTAAGATATCTTAATATTCTTTTTAAGGATTGCCAATAACATTGTTTTGGATCTGAATTAAAACGTGCCAGCTGATTTACACTATAAGCTATATCTGGCCTTGACCAATTGCTTATATATGATAAGCTACCAATCAAAGATTGATATATGGACTTATCAAATTTGGGACTTTGATCATTAGTTTGGCAAACTTCCTGACTCATTGGAGTCTTTGCCAATTTACAAAGTTCCATTTTAAACGTTTTAATTAATTGGCAAATTTTATCTTCTTGAGATATCTTAAAACCATTATTTGTTTTATTAATTGTCAATCCTAGATACCTTTTAATTTCACCTAGATGCTTTAATTTTATCTTTTTGGCTAATAATGATATAATCTCATTAGCTTCATTATTAGTCTTAGTTATCAAAGCAATATCATCAGTAAATAATAATAATAATGACACCGTTCCATTATTTTCTCTTTTAAACACACACGGATCTGCTAAACCAGATTTAAAACCTATATTGTTTAACTCTTTCACAATATATTGGTTCCACTCAAACCCAGATTGTTTCAACCCGTAAAGACTCTTTTTGAGTTTCCAACAATCATTACTATTTACTTTATTGTCTTTTATACCAATTGGTTTTCTTAAATATATAGTGTGCTGCAATGGTGCATGTAGATAAGCAGTTTCTACATCTAAATGGTTAATGACATAGTTTTTCTTAGCTGCCCACACTAATGCTGCTCTTAAAGATGTTGCTTTAAGGCTTGGTGCAAAAACTTCATCATAATCAGATGCAGTTTGATTAAATCCTTGAGCTACTAACCTAGCTTTATGGGTAACAGTCCCATCATTTCCAGTTTTTACTTTAAATATCCATTTGCACCCAATGGATTTTTCTCCTGGAGGTAATTTGGCATCTTCATACACTTTCATTACCTTTAATGAATTTAGTTCTTTTTCCATTGCCTTTTGCCAATTCTCCTGATCCTTAGCAGGATACATCCTAAGTTCATCTACACTAGTTGGAACTTTAGTTACTTGGCAAACTATACTTGCTTGATACCTATCAGGTGGTCTAGTTACACGTGTAGTACGTCTTGGTATTATAGGACTTACAGGTGGACTTTCATTTATTAATTGTTCTTGATTATGTAACTCTTCCTGATCAACTATTTCCTCTTGTTCTGGTCCTATTTGGTCTTCGTGGACTTCTTCTTTAATTGGACTCTTCTTATAGCTAATCTGATCTTTCTGCCTTTTGTAGGGTTCAATAATTACTTCATTATTTAAATCTTGCTCTAATCTATTCCATCCTACATGTTCTAAGAATTTTGCACTAGCACTGGTGTAAACTCTAGATGTACCTGGTTCCCAGAATCTATAAGATCTATGATTAGATGTATATCCTACAAAAAATAATCTTTTAGCTCTATGCTGTCCTTTGTGTCTAAGTTGTGTAGGGATATGCACCCATGCTGGTGGTCCAAATGTGTGCATGTAACTTAAATCAGGTTTTGTACCATGCCACAGTGTGAATGGTAATTCACCTGTTGTTGAATTAACAACATTATTTAATATATGATTACCACACATTATTGCTTCTCCCCATAAATTGTCAGGTAATCCTGAATCAGACATCATAGTTCGTGCCATTGATTGTAATGTTTGGCCTCTTCTCTCTATAAAGGCATTATGTTGTGGCCTATATGGTGCAGACATTTTATGTTGAATACCTAACATTCTTAGTCTGTTCTGAAATTTATTATTTGTAAATTCTGTACCATTATCTGTTATGAGAGTTACTAATTTCTTTTTAGTTTTTCTTTCTGCAAATTTTATCCAATTAAATAGATTTTGATATGTTTCAGTTTTGCTCTTCATTAAATAGCAAAACCCATATCTAGAATAGTGGTCCATTATACTTAGTATGTGGCGAGCTCCTCCTACACTTGGTTTTTTCGGACCTATTAAATCAGCAAATACTACTTCTAAAGGCTCTTTAGTAGTAAATCCATCAACTCTATTAGCCGGTATAACCCTGCTCTTACTTTGATTACAGGCATTACATTGCAAATACTTATTACAAGATTTCAAACTTATTCCCTTAGATAATTCAACAGTTTTCTTAAGCATTTTAAAATTTAAATGCCCTAGCCTTCGATGTAACAAGTGAATACATTCGTCATGAGGTTTCTTATTTTCATAAATTGTGTTAGCCACCTTTAAACCATCATCATTTAACACATATAATTCACCTCTTAAAGATGCAGTAATTCTCTTATCTTCTTTTTCAATTATGCAGTTATCTCCCCTAAATGTAACTACATATCCTAGTTTAACCAAAATTCTAACTGAAATTAAATTAAACTTAAGTTGTGGTACATATAACATTTTTACATTCTCTTTTATAAAAGAACAATATGCTATACCTTCACCTTTAGCTTTCAGTTTCCAGCCATTGGCTAACGATATCTGCTGTGTACTCTGGGACATTTTAATAAAATTTTTGTTATCATTTGTTATACAATGGGATGCTCCACTGTCAACCACCCATAAATTGTTCTTTACAGCTCCGTTAGTATACATGGCTAACTCTAAATTTTTATTTAGTTTTTGATAATTTTTAGTATTCTGGCCAGCGTTCTGGCGCTTTGCCGTTTTACAAAATCTTGCCAAATGTCCTCCTCCTCCACAATTAAAACACTTTTTAATTGCATATGCAGTAGGAGATTCATTATCTTCTTTTTGAGGTTGCTCCCTCCTTAATTCATCTCTTTCAAGCCTTCTTCTGGCCTCTTCGATCAATCTGCCAGTTATATCAGTTAAAGTTAAACTTTCCTTTGGCAAAATTTCAAGTGAAGTTACGTAGTTATCATAACTTTCATCAAGGGAAGATAGAATTATGTAAACTTGGTGTAGTTCAGAGAATATAAGCTCTTTCTCGTGGAGTTCTTTAAAAATGCTTTGCATAGTTTTCAAATGACTCAGCATATCACCATTTGTTTGGAGATGCGTCCTGAAAAGCTTCCGTGTTAGATTTATGTGAGCACCAACATTATCTTGAACATAAATCCTCTTCAGCTTCTGCCAACACCCAACAGCCGTTTTCTCTCCGTGGATATAAATAAGCTGTTGATCAGTTAAGTTTAACCCAATTATGCAAATGGCTTGTTGATTTTTATGCATAAATTCTTCTATCTTTAGTCTGTCTCCCTCATCCTCTGGATCCCATTCTTCTACGTTTGGTGGATTTTCAATTATGCTCCACAGACCTTCTCTTCGTAGAAGTAGACTACATTTTGTAGACCATGATACATAGTTTGTTCCATCCAGCTTGGATATAAGGGACAAACTTTGTAGATTGACTTGTGCCATGTTTTCTTATATGGATATAAAAATATAATTAATAAAACACAGCTGTCTGTTTACTGTAATGTATAACAACACAAACTCTCACTCTTTACGTAAATCTGTTTTACCCTATTTAAACTGACTTTGCAGCCTCTGGGCCCATAACCAGTGTTAAGCCTGGGTTCCCCAACCAGGGTTAGGGAGACAAGCTAAACAGAATGTGCAGCATTAGTCAGATAGGCACACAGATAAATGAGTGAGCTAAGCTTATATGTTTATTAACATACAGTAAAAATTACAGATATGCTTGTGCTATCAAGAATATAGTTTATTCCATTATAAGTTCATGGCATAGTCAAATAACAGTCCAATAGTCATGTATCAAGTAGTCAGTCCATTCAGGGATATTCAGTTAGCAAAGTCCATGTAGAATATCCTATGTCAGTTCACTTACAAATCAGTCCTTTGTTGTCTCTCCCGTTCGAGCAATGCAGTCTTGATTCCAAGCAGTAATCAGGGATCATCAAAGCCAGAGTGAGCAAGCTGTAGACTTGCTACTTTTATAGTGTTTTCATAACCACTCCCTTAATTACTATTCCACAGTTAAAGCTGCAGACACTTTAACATACACAACTATGATTCATAGTTATTATTTCACCTAAACCAGTTAGGGTAAACAATGTTATCCCTAACACCCACGATGAAGTAGGGCACATTTTGCGTGTCGTTGGGCAGGGGTTCTGGATCTGGGAAGCCCACGATGAGGTTGCGTTCCAGCCTACCCTTGAGGTCAGTTGCGTTGTTTACCTGGGCATCTGAAGCTGACCCGTTGCCTGAAGCATCGATGTACATGAACTTGTAATCAGCATCGACCATGGTGAAGAGGATGATGCTGAAGAAGCCCTTGTAGTTGAAATAAGTGGACCCTGAGTTGGCTGGTGCTTTGCAGGCCACGTGCTTGCCATCAATGGCTCCAACCGTGTGGGGGAAGTTCCACCTCTGATACCACTGCTCTGCAACTTTCTTCCATCCTTCTTCAGTGGAGGGGCACTGGAGGAGCTCCTCCTTGTATTCTTCGATGATGGCCTGCACCACTTCTCTGACCACAATGCTGATGGTGTTGTGTGGCACCCTCCATCCGTACTGCATGCTCCTGTAGGTGGTCCCTGAGGCCAGGTGGCGCAGAGTGAGTGCTATCTTGAGCCCAGGGTCCAGGCTGGGCCAGAAGTTGGTGTTTGCCTTGGTCAACCTGGGTGTCAGCCGCTGCACAACTTTGTCAAACATGGCTGGAGGCATCCTCATGAAGTTCTGGAACGCCCGAGTTTCTTCGTTCCTGAGCTCCACCATCAGCTTGTTGTACAGTCCGTCCTCTGCTCTTCTGGCAAACCATCTTCGTACCCAGAGGCTTCTTGGCCACCTCTTTTTCTTCCCATTGTGGAGTTCACAGAGCCTGTAGATGGCTTTGCACTGTTGCAGAACGATGGTGTCTGCCAAAAGGACTTTGTTACGATCCACGGTGGACATGACTGGCTGCTGTGGAAGAGGTAGAGCCAGATGAAGGCTGCAGAGGTCTGCATTGCAGGGCTGCTGTTCTGAAAGTGAGTTCCAGATGTGTTGCTCCCCCATTTTATAGGCAGTATAGGTGTCCCTTTGCATCCTCTAGGCATCCTCTAGGCATCCTCTAGACATCCTTAATATCTGAGATAGGTCCCCTCTGCGAATGGTTTTTTTGTTTTACATGCTTTGTTTCCATGCTGCATCCACTAGGCATCCGTTCTGCATCCGTTCTGTGTCCGTTCCGCTTCCTCCCTGCGTCCGAGCGGAAGCGAGTTGCGCGGATGTGTAGCGGATGCCTAGCAGATATAGCGGATGTGTAACAGATGCAGAACGGATGCGTAGCAGATGCAGAATGGCTGAATTGGATACATTTTCCACGCAAAAGTTTTGAGCAGCTCAAAACTTTCTGAGCGGATGAAACGTCCATAAACGGATGCTGGACGGATAGAGAGGAAGCAAAACGGAGGCAGTGAGTACATCGCGTTAACCAATGGATGGCAAGCTTTTTTCTCTGTTTTATATCTTCTTTGCATCTGTTGGTGCAGTGTGACAGGGGCTTAAAGAGAAATGCACACGATAACGCGGCTAAGTATAACTTTGGTAGAGGGGTGGGATTCTACCAGTTCAGACCAGATCAGGCAATCGTGTTCCCATGTTCAGCTCACTCTGAACTGGTTCACTGTGATGAGGAAGCGGGCCCACCCACCTGCCCCTGCTCTTTCATGTGTTTTGTGACTTTGTTTAGAGCAGGGGTCGCCAACCTTTTGGACCTCAGGGACCACCAAACTCATTTGGATCCCAGGGACCACTAACCAGTTCTGTGGGTTTGGCCTAATTTTTGGTTGTGGCTTGGTTGTCATGTGACTGGCTGGGAATGGCTTGTATGTAAATATTATAAATATTTTTATAAATATTGAATTTTTTATAAAAAAAGAGCAACTTTTACCCAAAATCAGGCAAAGCAGGCAGATTGAATTGCTCACAAAATTATTCAGTGATCTCTCTATCTGCCATCGGCTTGCTCAGTCTCTCAAATTTGCTTGCCATGAGTCTGCACTGAATTTGCTTGCAAGGAAACCTTCAGTCCCAAGGGAGGTTCAGTTGTGCTGAGCAGAAGTTCTATAGACTAGCTAGAGAGCAAGAATTCTTATCATTTCCTGCTTCCTAGCTAATCTAAATCTCCTAGCACAGCAGAACAGATGATGGTCAGAAAAAGAAAAAAAACAATTTAGCAGGCAAGTTTACCAGGTTAGGAGTGAGTGGGCGGGAAGAGTTCCCGCGGGCCATGGGGGTGGCGCAGCCTTGTGTTTCTGTGCAGCCTGGATTGATTGCTTTTTGGGGTGCTCTGGGGATGAGATTTTTCTGTGGCCCACCAAAATTTTCTCACGGCCCACCAGTGGGCCATGGCCCACCAGTTGGCGACTGCTGGTTTAGAACACAGCTGATTCACATGGCAGAGCAGTTTGCTGCGCCTTAGCTGTTTTCTTCACAGAAGCTGCAGTTGAAGGAAAGTATGGGCTTGCCTCTTTTAAATGTAGAGTGTGTGCATGGAATGTGTGTTTGGCACAAAGTGCATGAAGCATGCAATCACCAAACTGGTTGTTATACTGGTGGAATCCCACCCCTGCTTTGGTACCATTAATGACTATACTATGTTACTGTAGTAGGATGCCTTTGAAATTATTCCAAGTGTGAAATAGTTATGCAAAATATCTCAGATATGTCTTGACTCAAACAGATTAATGGTAGCTAAGAGATCCCATTCCCCCTTTAATAAGTCCCAGAATGTCCCTTTTTAAACATTCAGATCCTTTTGTGAATAGAGTTTACATATTTTTGATGTGAGTCATCAGTCTTTTCATTCTGATTACTTTCCATGGAAGGCCTTATTTTCTTCTTGGCCTTCACTGGTTCAAGCACTCTGCCATCTAATCTAAATGACTAGGTCACCTAATTTTTTCTTTTAACAAGCATGCTTGACATTATTATGCATTATTTATTATAAATTAAATATTATTTAATTTAAAATAATTAAATTATATTTTGAACAACCAGGATGTGAAGAATAGTAGTCAAGTGCTATTATTAATATATAAAAAACAAGAAGCCAAACACTCATAAAATGGATAAGCTGCAAATATTTTCAATACAGGGCAAGTTTCAAACATGGTTGATTCATTATCTTGGAAGTCGGTTATTTATACATTTCAGTGGAGAAAGAGAAGCACCTGGACATATGCAGTGTATTTGTTACCCACTCAAAAATTATAGCTATTTTTCAGATTGATTTCAAATGTCATCCAAAATGACCAGAACAGTTAGAAATATAATATTAAAATGGCTTAAATTAAATATCTTCCCAAATACAAACTTCATTATCCTGATCTTTATATATCAATTGGAAAACTAAAAATATCACTTTGACCAGATGCCCCTTCTGTGAATAGCCCCCCAATGACAAAAGTTCATGACTCTGGGCAGCAGTATTAAAAAGTGTAAAAGCATAAATAGCTGTCAGGTGCAAACAACCAGAACCACTAGTACATAGTCTCAAAAGAAGTTTTATTGCTGGTCAACTATGTTATAAGAATCTAAACAGAGTAACTGTGTTCCTTTAGGAATGATCAGATGAGGTTTCAGGAATTCTGGCAGATGTCAGGCTTCTGCATTTTCTGCACTGCAAAGACTTCAAACTCAGCCCCTACTTCATACCTCCCTCCAAACTAGCTGGGTATTCTGGAATCAAAACAAAACAAAAACCATATACAATCTGGAAATAAAGTCACTTGCAAAGTAAAAAAAAAAGTTGGCAATATTACTAATATATAGGAGGAGTTCCATAAGAACACATGGTACCTTGATGATATTAGGTTATGTCTTCATGATGTATGATAAATAGACTGTGGTTATGAATAATTTAAGATTCTTCCCGAGTCATATGATAATATGAAATTTCCTTATTAACAGTAGCAGTAGCACTTAGACTTATATACCGTTCTATAGTGCTTTACAGCACTCTCTGAGTGATTTACAATGTCAGCTTTATTTGCATATTTCCCTCAACAATCTGGGTCCTCATTTTACCAACCTCACAAGGTTGGAAGGCTGAGCTTCAACCCTGAGCTTCATCAGGATCAAACGCCAGATTGTGGGCAGAGTTTGCCTGCAATATTACATTCTAAACACTATATCACCAGGACTCCCTTAATGGTGAAAAGTGAAAGTTTGGTGTCTTTTGCTGGTCTTAGCTCATCAATAAGTTCAGGGGGAAAAGATCTTCTCAATGTTGTCTAGGCAATCTCATCCTTGATCCTGAAAGGTGACATGATATAACTGTAATAAAGCTGTAAATGCCATGGGACACCAGACTAACTTCAAGAGTTGTGGAAGATGATATCTCACCAATGATGAATTAAATTTTAACAGCCAATTCAATAGGCTTCTCATATGAAGTTGAAAGAGGCTGGCACCTAATTTGCCTTTTATCTGTTTCTGTTAGAGATAATAAAGAATTTGCAATTTTAGTATTATTTATGAATTTTCTTCAAAGAATAGCTTATACTGAGTCCATTTCATCAGCCTTGAAGTTATTTTAGTTTGATTACAATGTTCAAAACTAAAATATATCCTGAAATTTCTTTAAAATTGTTCAGTATGTTTAATTTAAAAAATGGGGTGTGTGGATTTCTCTTTTTAAGGATCCTTGATTTCCTCAGAATCTCTAATTTTTCCTCAATAATGCCAGATTTATAGAATTGTTTCTTTTGTTCTCTTGTCAACTGACGGAATACTACACTGTCATAGCAAGTCTATTTTTTCTTACCTATTAAACATTTTTTAAAAAAAAATTACTGGAGAGTTTTTACTGAACATCCTTAAAACAGACTTGCCCCACTCATTTCAAAAGCTGGGAAAAATTATAAATCTGATGATCTTCACTAAATAGTAATATTTGTCTGTATGTTTATCGTCTCGTTCCTTATTGAGAACATGTCCCTAGAGATTGCCTCCTACTAATTTTACTCTTTTTTTTTCCCCAACGCTAACTCATTTTTTTTTCTGTGCTTTGGAAAGAAGTATGAGAGAATTGGCAGGGACAACTGGCTAATGACAGCTTTTTTGAGCTGGGCTTAAATTCAAAGAAGTTTGACCAAAAATTATGAATTCTCTCTTGCAATAAGTGAATCCAAAATAACAAGAGTGTCATTTGGGTAAATTAACATGCTGAGCCCATTGCACACTTCATCAAATAAGGCTAAAGGCCATAGATTACAGCCTGATGAAAAGATACAGCTGAAGATAAGAGTGTTTGTATGTTTTTGTAAAGAGGGGGGGGGGATGGAGAAAGACAGAAAGAATGAGAGAGATTTACATATTCATCTATCATCAGAGTAAAACTCTTGGTAGAAACAGATTTTCAAAATAGGATGAAGGGCAGAAAGAAGATGGCAGGGAGAAGCTAAGCACAGGATCAAGAAGCAGAAGATATAAAGGCTATAAACACACAAAGCAATTATTTCAAGGACAAAAATTAAGTCCAATAAAAGAGGCAATTTATAATCTGTAAATAGCTTCTATAGGAGTATTTCTCTATATTAAAGGCCAAAACAAAAAAAGCCCACCTTATTTGAATTCAGGATTACCAGGAATTCTGATTAACAAGTATAAGTCATAATTTTTATGCAGCCATGGTTTTCATTCTTGTTGACCTTAAGACTTTAAAAAGAAAGGAAAATCAGAGCTGATATGAAAGTTAATTATCTTTACACATTCTTCAAAATAATGTAACACCTGAATATGCTTATTTGCTTTTCTTAAACAAGAAATATCTTAAATAAAGTACATTTTAATATAAATACAGGGAATAAATAGCTCTTCGTAAGTCATAATTATCAGGAATATAGATCTCGGTGAACAAAATCCAGATGAGAGATAGATCACAATAAAAGATCTCTTTACTTGCATCCAGCTGCCATTTGGAATGTATAGCCCAGTTTTAGAGGTCTTAGAGGAAATTCTTTAATTTATGCTCAATGGCTGTAATTTATCAAAATTGGAATCCAATAGAATAGAATAGAATAGAATAGAATAGAATAGAATAGAATAGAATAGAATAGCATTCTTTATTGGGAGGGCGGAGCTGGTGTTACGAAGATACGGCATACGATCTTGGAGGTCTGAGATCGTTGCCGATATCTTTGCTCCTGGACGGTCCAAACGGATCTAAACTGTCCCAAAGAGATGGTGAATGTAAAGAGCGCATCCTGTCAATCCCAGAGACACCGCAAAGTCCCTGGCAGATCCAGGAGAAGCTCTTTTTGCCAGCGGCAAAGAGGCAGCCATTGAAGCTGCTGAAGTTGGGACAGCTCCAAAACGAAAAAGAACAGCCGGTTTGGTGAGAATTTTTTCTTTACTTTAAGATTTGAAAGGACACCCTTTCTTTTCAAAGGAAAAGAAAGAATCTGTAAAAGTTTTGACAGAAGTGATTAAGCAGTGATTTTAAACAGGAAGTTAAAGTAATTTTTTTTTCTCATTGCTGGACTTCTTACACATGATTTTTATATTTTGAAACTGGACTGGGCTTTTTTTTTTTCTTCCACCTATTCTTTCTCTCCTTTTTGACTTTATAATATTTTAGGCTAGTGACTCCCTTCTAGTCATCTTTTTAAATATCATTTCCCCTTTCTAATTAATTTTTATTCTATCTTGTTTGGAAAAGGAGAGGGAAAGTGAAAGCAGAAGAAACTTTGTAACACTGCCAACTAGAGGCTTGGAAATATTCTATCTCTTTTTTTCTTGACCAGACAAAGCTGAGGAAGAACTGAGACTTCTTTGCAAGGACATTACCTATTTGATAAGATAGAGGGAAGAGCATGGGAGAGTATTATTACAGATGCTCTTCTGGGTTTCTATCAATAGCTGGAGTCTGGTGTTGAAGTTTATAGAAAAAAAAGGTGATAAGACGCTGGAGAAGAGAGTTATAAATTTTAACAAAAGCCTTGGATAACCAAACAAGGTGCAGTGTGCTCTTTTTACTTTTTTTTAAGCTGGGCAAACCCCATCCTTACTAGCTTACTTTTTGTAATAGCTATTTGGATTTCTGGCCTTTTGGAACTTGTTTTTGTCTCTCTTTTTGTTTTTGAAGTCTAATTTTTACATTTGCATTTTATTTTAAAGGAAAAGCTTTAGTGTTAATGATTTCCTTCCTTTTTCTTTTTTGCAGGAGTAGTCTCTTTTCTTTTTTTCTCTCTCCCCCCCTTGTAATTTTTTTTTCTATTTACCTTCCATGTTGGGTTTTTTTTTGTGACTTCCTTTTTTTGTTATGCATCCTTTTATACCTGAGACTTTTTAATTGGATTAAGGTGTTGAAGAACCTGAAGAACTTTTCTTTTCTCTTCTTTAGTTTTTCATTTTCTATTTTTTTGCCTTTTCCAGGATTTAACTTTTTTTTTCTTTTTTTGTGTGTTTATGGTCTTTTCTTCCATTTTTGAGTTTTTACTGCTATCTAACCAATTGCTTGGATTAAGGTATACAAGAACCTGAAGAAATGTATTACTACTACTACTACTACTACTACTATTATTATTATTATTATTATTATTATTATTATTATTATTATTTTCACACTATTTTTACTTGGAATTACAATCTGTTATTTCACAAGTGGATTAAGGTCTAGAACAACCTGAAGATTTTGAATTGTCTGAAATGAGTAGGAAACTAACAGCCCCTGGTTCCGCAACTTCTACTTCTTCCTCTTCACCATCTGGAGGACAACGCTCAATACAGACGATGTTACAGCAAGAAAAAGAATAGGAAAAAGTGATGCTGCAGATGATCATGCAAGGAATTCAAAATATACAAATAAGAACAGAGAATATTGAAAAGAGAACAGAGAACATTGAACAAAAAACAAGAAAAACTGATGAAAAGGTGGAGAACATTCAACAAATGATGATGAAGTATGATGAGAGATTCCAAAAAAATGAAGAAGATAAACAAAGAGAAAAGAAGATTGGAGATACTGACAGCAGATTAACTATGGTTGAACAAGATAAAAGTGGGATGTTGAGATGGGAGATGGACAGATCAGAATTTTATCTCAGATTCCAAAACATAGAGGAAGAAAAGGGACAAAACCTAGCTGAGACAATGATAGAAATTTTTTGCTGAAGCTCTGGAAATAACTGAAGAGAAGATGATGAATGGAATAGACAAAGTTTATTGAGTCTTCACAAGATATGCAATGTGAAATAGTTTACCAAGAGAAGTTCACATCAGATATACAAAGAAAGCCATTAAAATGCAAATATTGCAAGTGGGAAGAGAGAAAATATTGAAATATAAGGATAAGGAGATTGTGGTCCTGAAACAAATACCCAGAAGAGTGAGAGAGATGAGAAGAGAATACCGATTCCTGACTAAAATTCTACTTTAAAAAGAGGTGAATTATAGATGGCTGATTCCAGAAGGTTTGATGAACAGAGACATAGAATTGACTCAATTGGAAAAGCTGAATTATTTTATACAGAATACTTTGGAGGGAAAGAGGAGGAGGTAGAAAAAGAAATGTCACTAATTGAATTCCAAGAGGACTGCCAGATAGCGACTGAAAAAAAAAGAAAGTGCAGTAGGTGGAAAGGTGGAAGTCAAAGAACAACGTGAACCAAGATCTACAAGAGCTGCTAAACCTAACTACAAAATATAACCATGGAAGAGAAAAAACTGATTACAGTTAACATGAATTCTTTATTGGCATTCTTTATTGGCCAAGTGGACACACAAGGAATTTGGTGCATATGCTCTCAGTGTACATAAAGAAAAAATAAAATACATTAATCAAGAATCATAAGATACAACACTTGGTGATAATCATAGGTTACTAATAACCAATCAAATTATACTAGGAAACAAATAAAAAAATATATAAATTGTAAAGATATAACCAACATGGTTATAGTCATAAGTGGGAAGAGATAGGTACAAGGAAGGATGAGAAGAATAATAGTAATAAGAGTCTCAATAAATTTGACAGTATTGTGAGAATTAGCTGTTTAGCAGAGTGGTGGTATTCAGGGGAAAACTGTCCTTGTGTCTAGCTGTTCTGCTGTGCAGTGCCCTATCATGTCATTTTGAGGGTAGGAGTTGAAACAGTTTAGGATGTGAGGGCTCTGTAGATATTTTCACAGCCCTCTTTTTGACTTGTGCAGTATACAGGTCCTCAGTGGAAGGTAGGTTATTAGCAATTGTTTTTTTTGCAGTCCTAACTATCCGTTGAAGTCTGTGTCTGTCTTGTTGGGTTGCAGAGCCAAACCAGACAGCTTTGGAGGTGCAGATGACAGATTCAATAATTCCTCTGTAGAATTAGATGGATGTTGGTTCTCATCCCTGATTTACAGCATTCAGAATCCTTGTGGCCAACTTTCTACAGAAAAGCATGTCCAAAAGTACTTTGAAGTTTTATTAATTACATTATGAGAAGTAATAATACATTTCATCCTACCCCCCAAATTAGCAGGACTTACCTGCTGTTAAACTAAGGATTCATCATATTAAATACATCTTACATGGAGTTGGCAGTAATAAGGATCTCTTATAAGTCTACCTGGAACCATTTTCAAATATTTAATCCTTGCCCTGTTTAGCAATATTGAAGCTTGAGACTTTGGTGGATAGAGAACTTCATTCGTTATTGGCTGCTTTAAAATCCACACAGTCAGCATTATTGGCCTACTTTTAAGAATCCTGCCAATCTCAAATATTCTCCTCTTGAATAAAATCCATACAGTCCAATGGAAACCTTTTTTCTTGGCACCAAGTAAATTAAGTAAATTTTATTGAAGCTTTTTAGTCAAATTTCCAACTCCTGCAATTTCTTCTTTATATTTCTTTTCTGTCTCCTCGGTGTCATTTTTTTCATTGATACAAACCATGATTACTATTAAAGTATTTCAAAATACTTTAGTATTTTCAGGATGGACTAAACAGAGAAATCATTATTATAATACTTCTGTCATTAAAAGCAAATAAATGTCACACTATCAGTATTAAAAACAGTCAGTAAATCAACAACCACTTTGTATCAAGAGAAGGATACAGAAGAGAAACAGTTATTGGCTGTTTAAGAGAAGGATGGAAATCGTAACAATATGTTACCATTATTGCATCTTTTATATTAACATTTTCTGCCAGAAAAAAATTACCATTCAATTAAAAATTAATAAGTTTTATCATCTACAAATGCAATGCAAAAGGAAAGAGAGACAGGGATTTTAATACACCAGCCAGAATGGGTACAGAGAAGAGAAGGAGTAAAAAATGGATGGCTAAACTGAGTTAGTGGCTTGATTCTTCTCTGTCAACAGTCTGATGGAATGGATGCTGGTAGAATTCCAGAAGATACAAAGCCCAACAAAACTTGATTTTCTAGAGAGCTGACAGTTTCTCATCTATGTTTTCTTGTTCTAGGATTTTCCATAAGGATAATTCATATTCTTTCTCATTATTAAAACAGTGCTGTTTTTGTTTGGTTAGATATCAAGAATACATCAAAATATACATAAAGAAAGGTATTTTTAGATAATCTTCAGAATATTATCTTTAAAATAATCAAAAAACATTATATTTGTTTATTATTATCTTTTAATTTCTTTCCTTTGGGTACACAAATTGTCTCTGATTAAACAATACTTTACTATAAATCTGCCCTGCCCTATAACATAGGGATGTGTCTCAGCGATTACACAAGCTATTATGAAGCTAGATTTGTTTTAGCATGTGCCTGAATCCAAATGTGGCTTACAAGTCCTGTTTCAGTGCTTGTGTGTTATGCAAACTGAAAGAAGTTCAGTGACAAGATCATAAAATTTAGCACATGTACTGTGTCAAGGCAGGTCCTA
The DNA here is from genome assembly GCA_015471245.1 of Laticauda colubrina. NCBI lineage: Eukaryota > Metazoa > Chordata > Lepidosauria > Squamata > Elapidae > Laticauda > Laticauda colubrina. The sequence continues at coordinate 44,827,038 of BLBF01000004.1, read as the reverse complement.
AATGCTCTGTGCTTTGTTAGCATCCTGAGTCTGATTTACATGACCCCTGTCACATATGGCTGTTTTATTTCCCTTTTCTTGTTCTTTCTGCTGTCATAGGGAGGAACTCAGATTAATATTTCAATCAACATGGAGGAAAATACACAAAACATTATTCTTCAGACCAAGGCTATTCACACATTGCTCAGGATCGTGGTGATTGGAAACAAAATGTCAACTAGTGATAGGTGGAAGATCATCATACATTTGGAATTTTAAACTGATAAGAGAAAGTACATTTGATTTTAGGCAAAAGGCAGAAAAGTGTTTTATGGTAAAATAAAATGTTGAAGCTATAATTTTATTTTGTAGTTTACTATGCTGAAAAAAAGCTTTTTCAATGCTTGAAAGCTTTGAAGCACTGAAAGCTTTTTCAATGCTTCCCCTCCACCTTTTCCCCTTTACCCTACATTTCTCTTTCCCCTTTCTTTCTCTTCTCCATTTTTTCTATTATCTTTATTTTCATTTGTATTTTATATCATGATACCCTTAATAAAATTCTTGTAGAAAAAAATTACAATTTTATGAATATTATTTGATGGAATCTTTTATATTTATCTGCTTACATTTATCCTATGATTAACACACACATATACATGCATTCAAGCAAACACACGCACTCAGGACTTTATTTTTTATTATTTGTTCTTTGGCATCTTTACTTTTTCTTTAGCACAAAAGGGGAAAGAGCACAAAGGCCACTAACCAGTTGCTATTACTCTACTGTTAATAAGAAATGTCAGAGCACAAGCACTTTCCACAAACATGCTGAATTACAGAGCACAGATGTGAAAGAAAGTTGATTAAATTTGCACAATTCCAGCCTTTGAGGTAAAATATGATTCAGTGTTGTTGCTGTTTTATGAAAAGATGAAGCACAATTTTTTTTCACCTGCAATGTCCCATCTGCTAGATGACAAAACTAATGACAGACACAAAAAAAATCAAAGATAAACAAGCAAAACTGAACGGCAGATAAATTATCTACATGTGTATATGTATATATTCTACTTGGAGATTTAGAGGTGGCATCGCATTGAACATAATTTCAATTAATCACCTAAAAAGAGGCTTTAAAAAAAGCATTGCTTTAATAGCCTGCTGATATCGTTGAGTACTAAGAACGCTATCATTGAAGCATAAATGAGGTGTAGAAGTCTGTTCAAATCACTTTACAGTGAATTTTTCAGCAAACTGTTACCTCTATTTTTCTGTTGAAATCTACAAAATGGATATAAAACTCCTTGTACACAGGTATTATAAAGATTACTAGGAAAAGGCATGAGAAACATTCTGAGAAGGAAATGCAGGTAGTCCTCGACATACAACAGTTCATTCAGTGACAGTTCAAAGTTACAGCAGCTGTCATGCCCCTGGTGGAGACTGACTCTGAAGGTGAGGAGGAACAGCCAACAGGGACTGGAAGTGTGGCTCTAGAGGTGGTGGAGGAGGCTGGGGCAGGGCACAGGCCGGCTGAGCAGTCAGAGGAGGACCCAGGCCCATCCCCTATCCATCCTAGGGCACGCAGGGAGGAGAGGATCAGGGGAAAACATGGTTTACTGGGGAGGAGAGGGCCATGATCCTCTTCATGGGTTGCATGTGTGAGATCTGCATAAGAGTTTGGACCTGCATGCTCAAACACTGGAGACAAACTAATGTTTTATTCCTAGATGAGGTTTATCTTAGTGGGTGTTCTTCCAATGGACTGTACCTGGTTATCTTCCTGAAGTTTGTAATTATTTAATCTGGTCTGCCATGGAACTTTATTCGGTGCGGTTTGTTTTTGGTTTTTGCTTCGTTATCTGCTCCTTGAATTTGAACTGTGTTTCTTTCATTTGGAATGTTATTTTGAAAATAGCTTAAACTTCAACTGTGAACAATTAAACATTGAAGCCAAGTTGAAGGTATTAAAGGACATGTATTTATGGTTTGGTTTTTGTAACATTTTTGATACAGTCTGGGTCATCACAGTGGCACTGAAAAAATGTGACTTATGACTGTTTTTACAGTTATGACCTTTGAAGCATCTCTATGATCTTGTGATCAACATTCAGATGATAACAGATAACAGATAATCAGAGATGGAAGGTGTTCTGTATGGAACTTGGAAGGCTCCAAGTTCCCTATTCTGATTGGCTGAAAAGGCCATTCGCGGATTGGCTGTTAGAGAACCAATCTGGTTAACCCACCAAACGTCGGGAACAGTTAAAGCGGTGTCATTGGCCACAAGCTGTGGGCAAGCCGCTATAAAAAGGGCTGCCGTGGCTTGGGCTGTTGTTCCATTACTATTGCCTAGCGAGTTTAATAAAAGAGTTTATTGTTGGAACCCGGTCCCATGTGCTTCTTTCTGGACAGAACACTGGCGATGAGGGTGGGATCATCGTAGAAGAGTGAGACCGAAGCACGTGGTGATCTGAACCGAGTGAGAGAGATGGCCGGTAACAATGCGCCGCCCGCAGCATTCACTCCTGATGAGGAGGATTGGGAGTCATATATCGATCACTTTCTTATGTTTTTGGAAAGCAACGAACTTCAGGAAATCTCTGACCAGAGAAAGAGGGCTGTCTTCCTTACACACTGTGGACCAGCCATCTTTAAAATGGTGAAGGCGCTGGCTAAACCCAGAGATGTCAAACAGATGACTTGGCCCGAGCTGAACAGAATGCTCTGAGCACACTACGCACCTGTGGTCTCCAACTTGATAAAAAGACACGAGTTCTACAAGAGGGACCAGAAGGAAGATGAAACTGTCAGAGATTTTGTAGCAGCCCTGAGTCACATTGGAGGAGCCTGTGAGTTCCAGACCATGGACGAGGCCATGAGGGACCATGTGGTCCTTGGTTTGAAGGACACTACCCTTCAGAGCAAGCTCCTGAATAGACTAAACATAACCATGGCCGAGGCCATTGCAGAGGCAACCACTGCCAAAGCAGCAAAGAAGTCAGCAGCCACTATGCACCAGATGAATGCGATCCCTGATCTGCCAAACCAAGCTAGAGAGAAGAAGGCAGAGGGAGGAAAGAAACAGCCCACAGCAACAGCCCACTACAAAGATCTCGAATCCCAGAGAGATACCAAGGACGAAAATGAAGATGTCCATAGACTTCAATCAGACAAGAAATGGTGCAAAAGGAGGAGAAATCGGCAAGAGTGTGCAGGATGCGGGGGCAACCACCCATGAGCTGAATGCCAGTTCCTCAATGCAATCTGTAAGGCTTGTAACAAACGGGGGAACATCGAAAGGGTCTGCCGCAACAAAAAGACCTATAGTCCAAAAAGACGCGGCAGCACCCCCCCCCCCCCAGACATGAAGAAAGACAAGCCAGAAGCAGATGGAACAAAGCAAAAGAACCAGTGACAGAGAGGAAACGCATCAGACAGTCACCATCGGAAATGCCAGGGCAGAAAATGGGAAGAAGGTCCGGATAGAGGTGAGCATCGAAGGGAAGCCCTGTGAGATGGAAGTTGACTCAGGGTCTTTCCTATCAATGGTATCCTGGAATACCACCTGGCACCTGATACCGTACATTAAACAAAAAGAATTACAGAAACAAAGGCTAATTTTAAAAGACTACCAGGGAAATCGAATTCTGGTAGGAGGCCTAGGACATTTCCTCGTCGAATTCAAGAATCTTGCCTCTGACCATCATCGACCGTGATTGGCCTAGTCTGCTAAGGATTGAATGGTTCACGCCCCTGGGAATCGGGATGACCAGGATCAACCGCATTGCCGCATCCAACTGGGAGGAGAACCTGCTACAAGAATTCCAAGATGTTTTCAATGGGACTGTAGGCAAGTACAAGGGGATCCCAATTTCATTTAGCCTAGACCTGAAAATAGCCCCCATCCGTTTAAAGGCCAGAAGTGTCCCGTTTGCTTTAAAACCAAAAATTGATGAACAACTGAACAATTCAATCACTCAAGGAGTTTTAGAGCCAATCGACCATGCCAGGTGGGAAACACCCATCGTTACTCCTGTGAAACCAGATGGGTCAGTGCGCATCTATGAAGACTATAAGGAAACCATGAACCATGCGCTCCAACAAAGCGCATACCCAGTATCGGTACTGCAACATTTACTGCACTCACTAGGGGAAGGAAGAATTTTTACGAAGCTTGATCTCGCACAGGTAGATCCACATGCGTATCAACAACAACCTGTTGACCCCATTACCGCAGAAGCAAAGACTATTGTGACACATAGAGGGGCATTCAAGTGTAACTGTCTCCAGTTTGGTGTTAGCGTTGCCCCAGGCATGTTCCAAAGCCTCATGGAACGCCTGTTAAACGGAATCAAGGAAGTCATCCCTTATTTTAACGACGTTCTGGTCTCAGCAAAAAATGCCAACCAACTAGAGAACAGATTAAGAGCAGTTTTAACAAGATTTAGAGACGTGGGCCTCAAGGTAAAATGAGAGAAATGTGATATAGCCACCAACCAGGTCAAGTTTTTGGGCTATTTAATCAATGAACAAGGCATACACCCCACCGAAAAAAAAATAAAGGCAATTAAAAACGCTCCTAGACCTAGGAACAAAACTGACCTTCAAACATTCCTAGGTCTCATAAATTTTTACAATGTGTTCCTGCCCCATAAGGCAACCATAGCAGAACCCCTACATCGGCTGCTAGATAAAAAAACTACTTGGACATGGGGCCACCGGGAACAGGCAGCATTTCAGGGTATCAAAGGCCTATTAATGTCTTACACCATTTTAATCCATCATAGTAATACCCTGCCCTTGATGGTGACCTGTGATGCATCGCCTTTTGGGATTGGTGCCATCCTGAGCCACAAGCTACCAGATGGCAGAGAGGCACTGGTCACTTTTTATTCAAAGATGCTTTCCAAGTCAGAACGCAATTACAGCCAACTCAACAGAGAAACCCTCGCAATCATCGCTGGAGTCAAAAGATTCCATGAGTACCTTTACGGAAGAACTTTTTCAATCATCACTGTTCACAAGCCCCTTTTAGGAATCCTAGCAGGCAACAAGCCAACCCGGAACATTCTGTCACCCAGAATGACGAGGTGGTCTGAATTCCTCGCTGCCTACTCCTACACACTGATTCATCGCCTCGGAAAAGCCATCACACATGCCGACGCCCTGAGCCATTCCCTGCTGCCCATCACAGAAGAGGGACCAGCTCCAACCATCTCCACACTCCAACTAGAGACTTGCCCGGAGCTGCCGCTAACTGCAGTGGACGTTGTGAGAACCACTGCTACCCTTTGACAGAGCGCATATTGAATTGGGTAGATAAGGGCTGGCTGGCGGAGAACAAAAACTGAGACTTTTAAGCCATTTCGCACCCGACAGACCGAACTATCAATAGAAAAAGGTTGCATTTTATGGGGTGACAGGGTGATTATACCAAACAGTCTCCAGGAAGATGTTCTGTGTATGTTGCATGAGGAACACCCGGGCATAGTCAAAATGAAAGCCCTGGCCAGGAGTTACGTCTGGTGGCCAGGGCTGGACAAAGACATTGAACATTGGGTGGCAACATGCCATGACTGTCAAAAATCGAAGCCTAACCCCCCACAGGCACCAGTCAGAGAATGGGAAACTCCCCGGGGTCCATGGTCTAGACTACATATTGACTTTTCTGGGCTAACAAAGGTGAACACCTTCCTAATAGGTGTGGATGCCTATTCGAACTGGGTAGAAGTCATCCTTATGGCTTCTACAACCATCGAGGCAGTAAGGAAACAGCGAGACAAACTTTTCACTACACATGGGCTGCCTAATGTACTGGTGTCAGATAATGAGCCCCAATTTACAGCATTAGCATTCGAACAGTATCTGACTGCTCAGGGTATCTGACATGCTTTAACAGTGTTGGCCCATCCAGCTGCAAACGGCAGAGCTGAACACATGGTTCAGTACACTTAGGAGGGCATAGATAGAATGGACAAGGGGGACGTGCAAGACAAACTAAACTGACTACTAACTCTACAGCATATTACCCCTAGCAGCACAACCAACAAAAGCCCAGCAGAATTCCTAATGTGTAGCAAATTACGTTCCTACCTAGACAGACTGCACCCCACTTACACCTGGGACAACCCCCCCCGACTCCTTTAGCAAATACTGAACTTTTGAAATTGGCGACCTGGTCTATGCGAGAAACCTCACAGGGAACCGTTGTGGCTTCCAGCCACAATCACCCAAATTACAGGTCCCCGGTCTTACCGACTACTCCTAGACGACGGTAGAGAATGGAAGCGGCACATAGACCAGCTTTGTTCTCACAGTCTCGAATGAAAAAACACCACAGAACCAATAAAAATAAATATTGACCATAAAACAACCGAGGAGGGGGGGAAATACAAAATAATAAACAAGGGAGAGACGAACCTCCCATAACAAGACAACAAACACTACAAAAAGACTATTTAACAAATCAAAAAGAGCACTTATGGTTAGATGAACCCCAAGTGAGAAGTCCGGGACCAGGAGAATGAAGCGAGGCCTTCCTGGAAGAAAATAGCCAGGCCAGCTCAACCAACCCAGTCAAGCCAGGAGGGAGCGGTGGAGCCATCTCAACTGGCCCGAGAGACTCAGGTGGGAGCGACAAGGCTGACTCACCCTTCCAAGAGGTTCCATCGAGAATGACCAGAGAGACAGCGATTCTGTCCAAACTGCTCGAAGACCACGCCGAGACTGAGCTGCGCAGGTCAACCAGGACTAGAAAAAGCCCCACCTACCTGCATGACTATGTGACGCACGTTGGACTAAACCAAGGGGGGAGGGGTGTTCTGTATGGAACTTGGAAGGCTCCAAGTTCCCTATTCTGATTGGCCGAAAAGGCCATTCACAGATTGGCTGTTAGAGAACCAATCCGGTTAACCCGCCAAATGGCGGGAACAGTTAAAGCGGTGTCATTGGCCACAAGCCGCGGGCAAGCCGCTATAAAAAGGTCTGCCACAGCTTGGGCTGTTGTTCCGTTACTATTGCCTAGCGAGTTAAATAAAAGAGTTTATTGTTGGAACCCGGTCTCATGCGCTTCTTTCCAGATGGAACAGAAGGGACCTTGTAGGTCATCTAGTTCACCCCCCACCCAAGTGGGAAACCCTTCACCATTTCTTACAAATGACAGTGCAATCTCTTCTTGAAAGTCTCAAGATGCTTGGCAACTGGTTCATATTTATGACTCTTGCGGTGTCCCCATGATTATGTGATCCCCTTATGATAAGCAGTCAATGGGGAGGATTCACTTTTCAACTGGGTTACTAACTTGTCAAATGCAAAGATTCACTTAACAACTGTGCGAAGAAAGGTTGTAAAATAGGGCAAAGCTCACTCAACAAATGTCTCACTTAACACTGTAAATTTTGGGTTCAGTTGTGACTGTAAATTGAGGACTACCTATAGCAGCAAATAAAGAGGATAATTAATGTATTTTTATTCAGAAGTCTATTAGTTGTAGAAGGATTTATCTTTAGAAATAGCTCCCTGAAACTGTAGCATAACCCATAAGAGAATCTTTGCTGAATCAGAACAAGCCTCAATCTACCTTAGCATTTTAATAGCCTCAATGAGAAGGAGATCCAACTGAGTATCAGACTAACTGTACAGCACGATATCCAGGTAGGACCTACAGCCCAATGTAACATGTAGCATTCTCACTCCATCACTGCAGAAGAAGGACAGATGGTCACAAATAAGGTATCAAATCGAATAACATACCTTCCTTCTCTAATCTTGGGTTCAAGACTGTTGTGGACTCAAAACCCTGAAAGACAGGTTTCTCAGAGTGATGTCACCCAGATTTTGGTAGTATACCGGGTTAACCACTCATCCACAAATAGGAACCTGAACATGGTTATATTACAAAAGACCTAGCATTTTCCATCAGCAGTCTTAGCCAAAGGTTACCAGCAACCCAGCACCCATGATCCAGGAAGGAACAGCTGAATCAGAAGTCAAGATTTGTAATAGATAGTCAATCACCCTTCCCCTGGTACAGCAACCATGCTACTCCATATCATACCTCCCTTGTCCTAACAGAACTGGGACACTCCTATCTTTTCCTCCAATTTCATGGTTACAGTATGTTTCATATTTGCACAACCAAATTGAACCTGACCTTCCAAGCACACATAAACATCTATTTGCCACCTTTCACACATAGATTTAAACAAATGCCACTAATTAACCATGCTACTCAAGATCACAATCTTGAGTAGAACAGAACCCAAAATCACAATCCACAGCATCAAAGCTCTACAATCTCACATTCTGCTAACTCCTACCCACTGAGAAACTATAAAATAAAATTGATTTCTTCTACACTCCAAAATATCCTCCCATTCTTGTCTCTAGGCCGGAGTCTCCTACCTATATTCTCACTGCAGGAGAATAAAGCTTTCAGATTTTCCCTTCTCAGTCTTCCACCTCTCACATGTTCTTTTTTTTAAATCTCTGACTGTAAATCAATTGAGCAAAGTAAGTAAGCCTTTCCTTGCTAAAGTCAAAATTTAAAAATCTGCTTATACCATTATACATTATTTCCTGCTTTAGTTTTTGCCTCCAAATGACAGCTTACACAGGTCGCTTTATGCCACTGCATTGCAAGGTTTGGCCCAATTTCTGACTCAGTGTTGTAGGGTAGGTAGTGTCTCTTGGAAACACACAGGTTGACTGTTCTTGAATACAAGTAACCTGCACAGTTTGCTCCTAACAGGAAATATATCCCACCGAGGTCCTGATTCAGCAAAGGCCCTAAGCATTTGCTCAAAACCAACTGAAATGGAAATCAATATATGTAAGCCGTGGAACTTATTGAATGCAGTCATGCATTCATCAGAAGAAAATGTCAACATGGTAAAGGAAAATACCCTGACATAGCATTGGTTTTAATGAGGTGCATTGCAGAATCCAGGGGCTGAAACAAGTGATGGAGTTGGGTTGTGTGTGTTACATTGATTGTGTTGATTACATTTATTTGAATAGGTGGTAGTTGTATCTGTCTAAATAAAAGTGTACTAGTGGGCTTCTTGTAAAAAAAAAAAAGTGAAAATCTCTATCATCATCAGAACCCAGGTAAAAAAGAAATAATCTGATCTTAATGCAAAATGTTATAGTCAGTAAGCTGGATCCTTGCTAATTTTACATGGTTGGAAACAGTGCTTTCCTCTGTAGAAAGTCATGATACAATAAATAACTTGCAGGAATTGGAGAGGACAAATTGCATTCATTTCTCCTTGGGCTGTAGTCTTGATGGAGTCTCCCAATTGCTAAGGGGATTCTATGACTATGAGGGAAAGCGGATGCTGGAAACCGAATTAAACATCACCTTCCATCCACCGTTGGGAGTGTTTTGCATGGTTGTTCCATTCTGGGAAAGCCCTTGAGAAGTATCTGTACTGAATTCCAAATATTAATTTTTCATGACTTTAAAGAACAGGTTTAAAAACAAGGTTATTGAAGTATATAAATTAATTCAGTGTAATTTTGCACCTCTCTCTGTGTGGTAATTTATTCTAATGGGAATTTAATAATTCATATTAAACACATTACTAATCTTATGTTTTGCTTACAGTAAATTGCAGCCATTGAGATTATAAATCACTAATATAAGAAGAGGGGAAGTATCCGACTTATATTTACTGACTGAGCACATACCGAGGAATCTTGCTGTTTCTAAATGACCTTCAATCAATTATTTTTTGTATGTGCTTGGTATAAATAAGTAATTCAGACTTTTCATCTTACAAATTCTCATTGAAGTGGCCCAGCTACAGACTCTACATCATATTATTCAGTCACAAATGCCAACTTTCAGTTACAAGATTAAACTGTTAAATAGCTTCCAGTCTGCAAACTTGGAGTGGCACTTCCAAATTTTATCTTGGAAGAACAAATTCCCAATACAAGATCATAATTGCAAAGGCTTTGAACTTAATAGAAACAAATATTCCTAAGTACAATGTTTGGAAGGAAGCTGAAGAAAGGAAGTTTGCCTTCTCCATTTTTTTTTTGCGGGGGGGAAGTTAAGTTTGGCTCATAGTGATTCCCTTGGGATTCTAGTCAAAGTTATTTTAACCTTAAATATCAATTTAGAATTAGATTACTGATAATAATAAAAAGGAAATTTTAGTGGGGCAAAGTGGAACCACATATTGGGACATTGTTTCATAGACATACAATAAAGGAATGCCAGTCAGCAACATGGACATATGTTTCCATTAATTGATCCCATACAATGCCTTTGTATCCCCTATGTTGCAAGTGGGGTTATTCCTTCAGTCCAAAAGAGCTCAGTCCAATCTGAAACACAACAAGTTATTTTATTGCATTAGCTAATTTAAGTTCTACGTAATCTGCCATCCCTGCCTATATTATCAGTTTTCCTTGTGACCACAAAGAATTTTCTGTCATTCTGCATTCCTTTCACTGGTGTGATTCAACTGGTGTAACAACTGGTTCAGTGAGCATGTGCTTTGCGTACACCAAATGTGCGCTTTGTGCATGTACAGAGTGTTTGCTACTAACTTTCTCCAGCAATCTCTATGTGTTAAACAGCTGTCACACAGCAATCTGCTGCGCCCCACAAATCAGCTGAGCTTGAAAACCAGGATATAAAGAATAGAGCTGGGGCAGGTGGGTGGGCCCAACAGCTGATCATCGGAGAAAACTGATTCACTCACAGTTGATCCTCAGATCTACTGGTTCTCCTGAACTGGGCCAAACTGGTAGAATCCCACCCCTGATTCCTTTGCATGTTTCTAAGTCTTCTGCACTGCACTATCTGCTGTTGTAACTATGTATCATTTATGTGTTTGCAACTGTATATCAATGCAACTATGTATCATTCAGACATTGCAACATTGTATCATTTCACGTGTAATCATTAAGCTTCTGTCTTCTCAGTGACCTTTTACAGGGCACGTACAGAGACAAGGAGTCAAACATTTGCAGAAATGGTTTATTCACTTGGGATTACATTGTCTGGCATGCAGCTTTGTGAAGAAGTAATATCCTGATCAAATATAATTCTTGCCATCCTGTCTGTCCTGATATCTTGCTTTTGTTTGAGCCATTGTTAAATCTGTATATTCCGTCTGACCTAGGCTTAACCTAGGTTCTGAATAAACAATCACCCCCTTTTGAATGAGCATAATAAAAGAGCGTGTACCCAGCCATTCTGGGCGCACTCATCACGAGGAACTTCGTCTCCTGTTGTTTCTCTCTCCTTCGCTCCCTATCATGAGACGCCCATCTGATGCGGGATAGCAGATACCGCAATCTGCATTGTTTGGTTTCATCTACTGTATATTAATTTACATTGAACTATTGTAGAGAGAACCTGCCTTCTTGCAAGATGGGGCAATTTTTTAGAAGACCATCACCTTTACCTGCCATATTGCTGCAAGGAATGAAAAACAAATAGGCTTTGGGCAAGATGATGGTTAATCCTCTGTTAGAAGTTTTATTGATATGTTTGCCTTTGAGCTATTTTGCATTATTCTTCAAGTTTTTAATTATCTTGAATTAGACAAAATTCCTTCCTAGGATTAATTCATAGCCAATAAATGATATAAGGTTTTGGGGCTTCCTTTCAGTTTACTTTTGCTGGTATGCTCTCATTTCTTGAATAAATCATCACTGGTTAAATGACATGCGTTGAAAGAAATTTTCAAAATTATAAATGCAAAGACCATCCCTAGTAAAAACAATAATTTGGAATTTGAAGGGATTAATGTTTTCTATTGATTACCTACTAGGTTTTCTAGAGCTCCCTGCTAAGGATAACTGTGCTAACTGTTCCCAACATACAGTGATGGACAACATGTCTCCTTCAGCTTTGAGAGGCACAGCTGTTCTGTTTCCTTCCGAGTGATCTGCAGAGCTGATACCCTCCAGCTAGTATGTTTTTTGATAAGGTCCAGTGGAGAGCTGCAGAAAGCTGAATGCTTCAGTCCAAATAGCAAATGCAAAACCAAATATCACAACAAATTGCGTTCAGTGTCACCTGATTAAATCAGCTGCATTTGTTCCAGTACACTGGCTGGAAGAACTCACATCAAGCATCCTTTTACAAAGATTGTGGTGGGTTTTTTCCCCCCTGAAGATAGTTTACTGTCTGTTACCCACAAAGACTGTTTGGCTGGCACTTATTATTTCATGAGCATTTATCTCTGCTGCCAAAATTGAGAGAAAAAGCATTTAGGAGACATACTTAAAATCCACATAATGGAGCTTCTAATTTAAAAGGCATATGGTCTTGATATGAATGCACCATTGGATGTAAAGATGATGGAACCATCCTTAGAAAATTACCATAATTACTTTTTCTTCATTCAGATGTCATATCTTGTTTATAAACTATGCACATGAATACCCTAACACATGGACATTTTCATATGGTAAATTGTGGTTGAACTCTGGATGTCAAAATAAAGTTATTTGTCAAATGTTTGAAAATAGGGAGCCATAATGAACAGAAAATCTGCCATTTATAAGAAATACATAGCTGGATTGTCTACTTTAGTATGCTTAGTACCATAGACATATATAACACACAGCTATAATTTACAATATTTAAACAAGATATAGATGTTACTATAGATATAGCTCCAAAACAAGGCAAGGTATTTATTTTTTAAAAGTAAAAGAATATTCTCATGTGAATTGGGCTTTCTAAATAATACACATGTAGCTAAATTGGACCTTTTGATTTTACTCTCTCTTGGCTTGTGGTTGTACATCCAAATCAAAATACCAGTGAGAAATGTAGTATCACATTTTGTTCAATATAATCCCTGAGTCCTTGTTTTTTTTAAAAAGACAAAAAAGTAAAAAAAAGTTTTGTTTTTTTTTAAAGGATCCTATGGATACCGTAGAACAAACACTTCTGACCATGACCAAATCATGTGATGACCAAAAATTTCACAAAATTTTTGCATTTGGTCACAAATAAATACTTGGGTGGCAACCAAACACAGCCAAAGCAGTTTCCCTTTCGGCACCATTATATTGGACGTACATGCTTTCAGTCACAACCAAATTGGGTTGCAACCGAAGTCATGGAACAGATTAAGGTCATGACCAAAGTTTCTACTGCATTTGATACTGTCTTGTTGTCAATGATATTTGAAAGAAAAGTGATACAAAGATTCTAATGATGCTTCATATTTTTCCATTCAAATGATTCGATAATTGTAAATACTTCAGTGCTCATAATGTTCTCTTGCGGGATAAGCAGTATTATGCATAGTGGGGAAATAAGACCAAGAATGGTAGCTAAACAAATTAAATGCATGAGGTAGGAAAGATGAAAAGGAGACACAGATAAAACTACTTTAACATATTCCCATTCATTATATCTTTCCATATTTTTCATCCATGCAAACCTTCCATGCCTGTAGACTGCTTCAAAATAATGTTTTTTGTTTTTGGTTTTTGCTTTCTATTTTTGTCACTACTTCTTTTTTTCATAATTACTTTCTTGATCTTCTCCATCCTATAATCCAGTCACTCCTACTTCCTTCATTTATTTTCCTATTTGTTCCTCCTTTGTTCAGTCTTTGGGACAAAGCCCCTTCAACATATTATTTTCACATTAGTCAATCATTTCTGAATTCAGCCTACACAAATTCAACACCTATTCATACTTGTTCCTCTGTCTTCTTTTATTATTCCACATATTTTTCTTAAGAAGTTATTCCCAATTTTATGTTTTTCCTGATATTCCCAATTCTCATTTCCACACTACAAAGTGTGCAATGAGATTTAGCCATTATACTTCTTTGACTACTATTCATTACTTGCCCAGATCACATCTCAGCAATTAACTGTCTATCAACATTTACAAGGCTTATAATTTCTCCATCCATTTTGCAATCTTTAGTAAGCATTCAACAAGGTACACAAATGTATGTACTTGCTCCAGTTTATATACACACAGAGAGCAATCACATCACTCACTTTTCCTTGTCAAGAACAAAAGTCATGATTTTGGTACATTATCTATGTTCCTTCTTCCAATGTCCAATCCATGTAACATTTGCTCTAAACCATTCAAGTTCTCAGCCAACAGCTAAGCATCATTTGCATGCAAAATGTGAATATTCGCATTTTATATGCAAAATGGTGGCATTTATTCGCATCTTCAACCAACAAGACTCTGCCATTACCACAAACATTCGTTACCCATGTATCTGTCTGTCTGACTATCTGTCTATCTATACACATACACATACACACACACATATCACACATCTTTATCTAAATTGTAATTAAATATTCAAATATTTGCTATAGATTCCATTTATTCTCACACATCATCTCCTTCCACTATATGTTGTTTTTGTCACATTCAGAACCCATTTAACTCTATATCTGTGTAAAACATTCTATAATTCAAGCTTATTTGCTTTATTATGATCTTTCTCTGTATCAAGAAATGTATAACAAACTTTATCTCTCAAATTCAAATTCCGGTCTGAATATCTAAGCATAAAGCTACATTATATTTTCCACATTTGGGTCATTGTCCTTCTTATACCCCTTCGACTAGAACTCTAATAAATCCTTTTTTTCAGAAATCTTTTATATTTTATTTCCCTTCAGTTTTGTATTCTCTCTTGCTACATTTCCTTTGCATAAGAGGATAAGAATCACATTGTTCCCATTATTAAAAAAAAAATCATCTTTACACACATTTGTTAAACAAGTTGCATGGATATTCAACTGACATATTTATATCTGAATAAATTCCCTCTTAAATGTTATCATCTTTCAACATTCTCACAGCACTTATGACTTGTTTTTTTCTTTTTTCTTTTTTCTTTTAGCCTTAAGCATTTCATCCTCAGCAGTGGAATTTTATTGAGGACTTTTGAGTTGGTCACTTTTTTGCAGACCAACCTAACTCAAATAATTTGTTGTTTTAATAGGTAAAATGGAGAAAGGTGTAATAACTATGCCTTCTTGAGCTCCTGGAAGAGATATATGTAATTTAATACAGAAAAAAATAAAGAATGGATGAATGGATGAAGAGAAGGAGACAGAGGAGAAGGACAAAGCAAAAACTTTACTGACCAATTAGAAGTTAAGGCTAGGTCCCACTGGCCGACGGATGCAAAACGTATTCAAAAAGGACACAGCGGACCAGCAAAATTTCAGGGTTGCTCCATCCATTGTCATCCATTCCAAAAAGTGGCAAAAATTTGCATAAACAGAATGGAAAAGAAAGGAAAAGAACGGACGTGGGTAGTATGTAGCAGGGATGTTAAAGGGATGTTCATAGGAAGCCTAGAGGATGTATATAGGATGCAAACCGTTCACTGCTCATCCTTTCTATTTCCATGCTACTAACGCTGTGTAGATGTTCCGTGTATCTTTTGTTTCCTCCCTCTTTCCGTTTTCAGCTGCAGCGGATGTGAGTTGAGGGGATGCCCAGAGGATGCAGAGAGGATACAGCAGACGTTTAACGGATGATAAATGGACATAGAATGTTTATTGCTCGTATGTCATGGATTTACATCGTACACAGTGGAAAGTTCATCCGTTCATAAAGTTTTGTGCAGCTCAAAACTTCTTGAGTGGATGA
The DNA here is from genome assembly GCA_015471245.1 of Laticauda colubrina. NCBI lineage: Eukaryota > Metazoa > Chordata > Lepidosauria > Squamata > Elapidae > Laticauda > Laticauda colubrina. The sequence goes on along the minus strand of BLBF01000004.1, from coordinate 44,811,434 downwards.
AATCTCAGTGGACGGATGTTCAATGGATAGAGCGTATGAAACACATATGCAATGAGTACACAATGGATGCATAGCGTTTTCCAACATTTTTTAACATTTTACATCCTCTTTGCATCCGCTGGTGCAGTCGGACAGGGGCTTTAATGGTTGAAAAATCATTTTAAAAATGCAGCAGAAAATACAAATGGGTCTGCATTAAATTCTCTGCTAGAATGTTTTCACTTGTCACTGAAATAGTCACACACAGAGATCAAGATAACAGCCTTCTATGCATTAATATTTGCATTTTCACTTCAAATATTTTGATGATTTAATAGGATTATTTGAAATATGAAATTCATTTTTACTTTCAAAAAATGCTATTAATATGTAAATATTTTCCAAAAAAGAGGAATATAAGTTCTTGCTTTTATAAACTAAGCATAAAAAGGTAACGGTTCCCCCGCACGTATGTGCTTGTAATTACTGGCTCTAGAGGGAGGTGCTTATCTCCATTTCTAAGCTGAAGACATCTCCATGGTTATGTAGCTGGCACGATTAAATGCTGAAAGTGCACAGAGCAATGTTACTTTCCCATCAAAGTGATCCCTATTTTTCTACTTGCATTTCTTACATGCTTTCAAACTGCTAGGATGGCAGAAGCTGGGATAAGTAATGGGAGCTTACTCCATTACGCGACACTAGGGATTCGAACTGCTGAACTGCCGATCTTTTTTTTTTTTTAATAAATTTTATTTGAATTTTCACAAAGAAATACAAATAAAACATCTTTTTTGAAAGTAGCGTGATCCCAGGTTACATTTCTTTGTATAGACACAAATTCAATTTCATGCTCATTTTTATGTTCCATTCCATATCTTATTACTATTTTACATTTTCTACATGGCTTCTCCTCTCTTTTAATTTTCTTAATTTTATTTTAATTATCTCATCTTGATTCAAATCCTCATATTTATACTTTTTGTCTGTCCTGTTTCAATTTCATATTATCTTTTCTCATTAAACAAAGTTTCTCTTGTAGTTGCTGATTGGAGTATGACACCTTTATATGTTTTAATTGTATCCATTTAACTCTTATTGAAGCTTCAATATATACCTTAAAGTTTAACATTCAATATAACACATAACTTCAGTTCGGATTCTGCTTGGTACATTCTTAAAATACACACTATATTCTTAAAAAGAAAAAGAAAAGGATTATAAATATGTGTAGTTAAAACAACACATTCCATTCCAATTTAATTATATCATTAATATTAATATTCATTAAAATCTTAACTTCTTTAACATTACTTTTCAATTAAATATCATACTTCTATGGGAAAAGTTATAAGTTTTCCATAATTAATTTTCCCCCCTCTTCACTTATATTTTATAAAACATGAACTAATTAAAAATTTCCCGTCCCTTCCTAATTCAATTCTCTCATTTATTTTATTTCATTTATTTTATTAACAAACTTTTCAAAAGATTACAATAGCTATTTCATCCCTCATTTTAATCATACATTGTTTCCAATTTTCTAAAATTATTTCTAATACTAATATAACAATACAATCTTATGTACCTTTACAGAATCCCTTTTTCAGTTAAATTTTTACCAATTATCTCTAAATAGGCCCTGTTTCTCTATATTTTGTTTCTGTCCTTTATAAAGTCCATGTCCCACTGCACAAACGGATACAAAGAGGATGTAAAATGGACATAAAAGCTTGCCATACATTGGAAAACGCGATACATCCAATGTGTACTCACTGCGTACATGTTTCATATGCTCTATCCGTCAAACATCCGTCTATTGCTATTTCATCCACTCAAAAAGTTTTGAGCTGCACAAAACTTTTTGAGCAGATGAACTTTCTGCCGTGTACGATGTACATCCGTGACACATACGGGCAACAAACGTTCTATGTCCGTTGTCATCCGTTACAAGTCCTCTGTATCCTCTCAGCATCCTCTGGCCATTCCCTCAACTCACATCCACTGCAGCTGAAAGCGGAAAGAGGGAGGAAGCGAAAGGTACATGGAACGTCCACACAGCATTAGTAGCATGGAAATAGAAAGGATGTAAGCGGATGCATCTCATATATAAAGCATTAAAACAGACAAAACATTTGTATATGGGACGTATCTCAGATATTTAGGATGTCTGGAATGTGCCTTGAGTATGTGGAAGGACACCCAGTGGAAAACCAATATTTCCTATAAAAAGGGGTAGGAAATCACCTGGATCTCACTATCAGTCCAGCAGCCGTGGTGTACAGACCTCTTCACCCTTGCTCTTCCACATCATCCATTGATCTCAACCATGGATCATCACACACTCCTTATGGTAGCTGCCATCATTCAACACCAGAACCAAGCCCTGTTCAGACTGTTTCACCTTTTGTACGCAAGTAGAAGAAGGAGACGTCCAAGAACTGTGTGGGTCCGACGATGGATCGGGAGAAGAGTGGAGTTTGGACTGTATGACAAGCTGATGGTGGAGCTGAGGAATGAAGACCCTCATGCATTCCAGCATTTCATGAGGATGCCACCAACCATGTTTGATGAAATTGTTGAGCGTCTGACACCCAGGTTGACCAAGCCGAGCACCAACTTCCATCCCAGCCTGGACCCTGGACTGAAGGTGGCACTGGCTCTTGCACCACCTGGCCTCTGGAACCACATACAGAAACATGCAGTATGCCTGGAGGGTGCCACACAACAGCATCAGCATTGTGGTCAGAGAAGTGGTGCAGGCCATCATCGAAGAATACGTGGAGGAGCTCCTCCATTGCCCCACCACTGAAGAAGGCTGGAGGAAAGTTGCAGAACAGTGGTATCAGAGGTGGAACTTTCCCCACACCATTGGAGCCATAGATGGCAAGCACGTGGCCTGAAAAGCTCCAGCCAATTCAGGGTCCTCTTATCACAACTACAAGCGCTTCTTCAGTATCATCCTCTTTGCCATGGTTGATGCTGACTACAAGTTCATGTACATCGATGCTTCAGGCAACGGCTCATCTTCAGATGCCCAGGTATACAACGCCAGATACCTCAAGGATGGGCTGGAACACAACCTCATCATGGGTTTTCCAGATCCAGACCCCCCTACCCAATGACACACAAGATGTGCCCTACTTCATCGTGGGGGATGACGCCTTCTCCCTCAGAAACTACCTCATGAAGCCCTACACTTCAAGATACCTCACCGTGAAGAGAGAATCTTCAACTACAGGCTGTCCAGGGCAAGACGGGTGGTGGAGAATGCCTTTGGCATCCTGGCCAACAGGTTCCAGGGACTTCTCACCACCATGCAGCATCACCCAGGGACTGTGAGGAGCATCGTGGAAGCTTGCTGCATCCTGCACAATCTCATGTGCACCTACTATCCAGTGTTGCAGAACAGGCTTGTGGACCGTCAACGAGGCAATGGGGACATGGAGCCTTGTGAATGGAGGCAAGGATGAAACCTGATAGACACTGTTGATATACAAGGCCCCAACAGAGCTTCACGTGAAGGGAAGAAGCAGTGCAACCTCCTGAAACACTGGTGCAACTCCCCAGCTGGAGCAGTGGAGTGGCAAGACAGCATTATAGATGCTTAATGGATGCTTCCTTGAGCCTGTCTCATCACATAGATGAGATTGGGCCATGTATGTTGAGTGGCCCTACAATGAATAGGGCATTAATAAAGAGCTTTGTTTATTTTGAAATGTGTTGATCAATGAATAAATTGTTATTGATAATAAAGGGCCATATGTATGGCAGCTGGGATGGTGGACCATACAGTCCCACTATGCTTGCACTGGAGGTTTATCTATCCCACAGCTATCCTTACCCATCCCACAACTATCCTTACCCATCCCACAGCTATCCTTTCCCATCCCACAACTATCCTTACCCATCCCACAGCTATCCTTACCCATCCCACAACTATCCTTACCCATCCCACAAGCATGCAAAGGCTTAACCCTTTTTTCAAAGTTTTCACCAATACTTTATTAAGTAAATAAAATGAACCAAGTGTGTGAAGAAAAGATAACCTTTATTAATAACAAACTGTATGACTATATTAAAAAGTAAAATGACCCAAGTAAAGTGTCTTAAGCAAAGATAAAGTGAACAGGTAACAACTCAGTCTCTAGCACTATTCTCAATCACTCTGAGGCATGTCCATGGTCTCAGCTGTCGAGAGGCCAGGGACTATGGAGGTGGCTGTGGCTGGAGTGCTGGTCTGAGGCGCCATTGGGGTGCCTGGCCCCAAGAGTACAACAGGGGATGGTGTGTTCAGGAAGCTCTCAGAGAGCTGACTCAGTCCCATGAGGTTGAGAGGCCCTTCATCAAGGACCTGGAATGTCAGGCACAATAATGATGACAGATTTTCTGTTGAGGGGCTTGGCTGTGGGGTGGAGGAAGGAGGAGTGTAGTGGGCTGTCTGCTCTGCAGCTGGGTGAGGTGAGGTGTCTGTGGCGTACGATATACCTGGGCCTGGACTGCGAAGGGCTGCCTCTGCTGTGGGAAGTCCTGGTACTCGTAGCCTTGGTAGGTGAGGGGCTGTTGAAAGCCGTGGAAGGGCTGTGACATTTCCTTGAGTGGAGGAGCATTCCTGGAGTGGGTTGGAGCAGGTTCAGCTGGGCCTGGAGGGTGGTGCAGCAGTGCTGTGATCTTCTCCTTCATCACCTGGTACTGAGCCTCAGGCAGGTCCATGAGGGTCTGGCTCACGTACGTGATGAAGGACTTGCGGTTTGAGGATGGTATATCACTGTGGACCAGCTGAGAGAGAAGATCTGTGCTGGTTTTGATTGTGTCCCTGATCTCAAGCAGGACAGTGTGACTCTGGCCCTCCAGTCTGCCTCTCTGCTTGCTTTCTGTGGAGGTGGAGCTAGGGGTGGGTGTGGGTTGGTCTCTGGCTGCTGCTTCTTGCTCCATTTGAGACAGGAGATCCTCCACGGCCTCTGGCATGGGGAGTGCAGCTGTCGGGGGGGGGGGTCTCTGCCGTGGGGCCCTCCAAAGACACCTACCTGGTCATGGTAGCTGTCTCCTGGCTGGAAGAGGACTGGCTGTCTGTGGGTTGTCTGAGGGAGAGGGTTGACAGAGGGGCTGCTCCTCAGTAGCAGAGCTCACCCTCCAGCAAGCTGCACCTGGCCATGACGTAGATCTCCCGGTCAGTGAGTTTGACAGCGGCCTGGCCAGATTTCTTCAGGTGCAGCTTGCCATACCAGGTGTGCATGTGCTTCCACCATCCCAGGAGTACATCTGAAGTGTAGCCCAGGCTCTCTGCCTTGTCTCTCCATGCTTCCTGCTTTCTCTTGGTGTCGCGATAGAGTCTGTGGCCCTTTCTCCACAAGTACTTGTTCTCCCTCAGCCATTCCAGCACCTCCTCCTCATGGTCCTCGGAAATGGAGTACTGTTTCCTAACTCCCTTATCCTTGCCTTGCTTCTTCTTCCCTCTGGCAGGGCCTTCAGGGGCTTGAGCAGCAGGATTTTGAGGGCCTTGGGGCCAGTCCACCAGCAGCAGCAGCACCACCACCACCACCAGCAGGAGAAGCACCAGCAGCACCAGCAGCACCAGCAGCACCAGCAGGAGAAGCACCAGCAGGAGAAGCACCAGCAGCAGCAGCAGCAGAAGCACCAGCAGCTTCAGAGTCAGCACCAGGGGGTGGGATGGTGGTTCTGTCCTTCTTGCCAGGGCTGGCAGAAGTAGGCACTCCAATGATCACCAAATGATCCAAATACATGCAAGCTGTTTCTTTTTGCTTTTTTTCGCTTTCTCTTCCTGGGGTTCTACAATTTAGTTACCAAGTTTCAGTTAAAATGTATCTTTTAAAAGTCTTGTTAAAGTTTTATTGTAGATTCCTTTTAATTCCAGGCAGTCTCCTCCCTTTTTCCAGATCCTGCCCTTTTATTCTTTTTCTCTCCTTCCCTGTTCATAAAAAACTTTTTAATGTCTAGAAATCTTTATTATCTCTTTGACATTTTATTTAATTTTCAGTTTAATTGTCTGTTGATGACAAAGAGGATTTTTTTTTCAATTTCTTATTTCTTATTTAGTTCCTGTTTTGAGCCTCTTTGGCTACAGACAGAAATCCATGATCGTGTGCGGTTTCAGTCTGGGCTCGCCACTGGAGCACCCCAAGCTGACTGGTTTCGGGGCTAAGCCACCCTGTAGAGATGGTGAAGAAGGGGGAGCCTGCCAACGGGTTTGAGGAGAGCCACATCTCTCTTCCTCATCTGGCCATTACTCCCTTTCTTGAAGGTGGTTGCAGCGGTGGTCAGAAATGGCCACCTCAAAGAAGAACTCGACTGGAAAAGAATGTGCAGGAGGAAGATAAGAACCCAGTTCTGGCTGACTGGGTTAAATTGCAAAAGCAACAACTAAGGTACCCCTGGAATTTAAATTAAAAAAAAAAGTAACATCATTCCCAAAGAAGATTCAGAAGCAGCAAAGGAAAGTGAAAAGGGTTTGCCTTTTTTTTTTTTATTCTCTCCCTTTACCTATACTGACAACCAAGAGGCTTAAATAAGAAATGAACTGCCGATCTTCTGATCAACAAGCTCAGCATCTTAACCACCGAGCCACCATGTCCCTCACAAAAAAAGCATAGTATGAAATAATTCTTTGATTTAGGTTATGGCCCCTAAAATCAATAAGGCTCAACTACATTTCCTTTATAAAAATGATTGCTGCTATCTTCAGAAACAATTATTGCTCCAAATCCAATTACATCTGCAATGATAGAATACCATAATTTCCCTGTAGGGTCCTATTGTAAACAGAGTAAAATAAAAATAGTCCAAATTGTTCTTTTAAATATGACATGTTATGAACTTTAATAGTGAAAAAAATCTTTCAATGTTCGAACACTTTTAGATAAAGGATAACACCTACCAGATACAAGAAATTTAATATTTTCAGAAGGTTTTTCAAATATTATTTCTGTTCCTCAGATATCATTATGAAATTGAAGTTCATTCTCGTACTTCCCATAAAAAATATGGTTTCTGCCTTTCATAGCAAAAGCTTTTGCTTTTGCTTTGGAAATTGCTGGTTGTAGACAACTGCTGTCCAAAAGAACTGAAAGGTCAATTTGTAAAAGGCAAAAATGGATGTTTTCCTTAGGGCTCTGCAATGTATTTAACTAGCTGTATGGCATTCATGCTTAGAAATATCCACTCAAAAGGAACCAAAAGACAGACTTCCTATTTCTGATAGCAATTTTGCCAAAGAAAATTTGTTTGAATAATGATAGAACAAAAAAGATTTTTTGTGAATGTTAGTCAATGACAAAAAATTGACAAAAAGGGGCATGAAAAGGACAGGAGAGAATAATACAGTTCTGTATGTAGGACATTGTGTGCTATTTCACAGGAACGAAAGATTAAGGCCCTGTCACACTGGCCGACGGATGCAAAATGTTAGTAAAAAGGACACAGCTGATGAGAAAAATGTTCCATCCGTTGTTCTCCGCTCTCAAAAGGGGCAAAAATTTGCATAACCAGAGCAGATAACACGGAAAGGAACGGACGGGGGAAGGACACAGGGTGGAGGGAAAGCGGATGCTCAATTGAAGCCTAGCGGATGGAAGCGGATGGGAGCGGATGGCACATCCGCAAGGCTTCCGGGGGGCCGCAGCAAAGTGGACGTGGAACGGATACAGAGGATGCAGAACGGACGCCAAGCGGATGAAGCGGATGCACAGCGGAAGCCTTGTGGATGCACAGCGGAAGCCTAGCGGATGCCTAGCGTTCACTGCATATGCGGGGAGGATGTATTGCATCAGCCCCGTGGATATAAAGGGAGGCAGCTGCCAAGCAGGTCACCATTCAGAGGAAAAACCTGCTTCCAGACACATCGAGTGCCTTGCCAGCCTGCCCTGCATGCCTGCCTGCCAGCCTTGCTGCCTGCCAGCCTCCCTGTCAGCCTCCCTGCCAGCCTTGCTGCCAGCCTGCCTGCCAGCCTTGCTGCCAGCCTGCCTGCCAGCCTTGCTGCCTGCCAGCCTGCCTGCCAGCCTGCCTGCCAGCCTTGGTGCCTGCCTTCCTGCCAGCCTGCCTGCCTCCCTGCCTGTCAGCCTTGCTGCCAGCCAGCAACCCCACAACCATGGGGAAGAAGAGAAAGCCTCAGCCATCTGCTGCCAACCCTGGCAAGAGGGACAGGGCCACCCTCCCACCCCCTGGCCCTCACTCTGCTTCTGCTGGGGCTTCTGCAGCATGGGCTCACTCTTCTGGGACTGGGGCTTCTGCTGCTTCTGCTTCTGGAGGAGCTGATGATGATGCTTATGGCGGTGGTGCTTCTGCTCGTGCTTATCCTGCTGATGCTGCTTCTGGTGGTGGTGCTTCTGCTCGTTTTTACTCTGCTGATGCTGCTTCTGGTGGTGGTGCTTCTGCTCGTGCTTACTCTGCTGATGCTGCTTCTGGCGGTGGTGCTTCTGCTGGTGCTTACTCTGCTGGCACTGCTCCTGATGCTAGGACTTCTGCTGATGCTGCTTCTGGAGGAGCTTATGATGCTGCTTCTGGCGATGGTGCTTCTGCTGGTGCTTATTCTGTTGTAGCTGCTTCTCGTCTTGCTGGTCCTGCTGGTCCTGCTCGTGCTCCTGGTCCTGCTGGTGCTCCTGGTGCTGCTGGCGCTGCTGGTGCTTACTCTGCTGCTGCTGATCCTGGTGCTGCTGGTGCTGGTGCTGTTGCTGCTGCTGCTGCTGCTGCTGATGATGATCCTGCTTCTGGTGGTGGTGGTGGTGGTGTGGAGGAGCAGCCCCTACAACCTGGAAGCCCCTCTGATGAGGGCCCATCTGGTCCTGCCAAAGGGAGGAAGAGGCACATGAGAGAAAGGAAGAGGAGGCAACACTCCATTGAGGAGGAACACAAGGATGAGGTGCTGGAATGGCTGAGAGAGAATGACTATCTATGGCGGAAGGGACACAGGCTCTTCAGGGACATCAAAAGGAAGCAGGCTGCTTGGAGAGAGAAGGCGGAGAGTCTGGGCTACACTTTGGAGGTGCTCCTTGGCTGGTGGAAGCACATGCACACCTGGTACGGGAATCTGCACCTCAAGAAATCTGGCCAGGCCACGGTCAAGCTGACAGACAGAGAGACCTACGTGATGGCCAGGTGCAGCTTCCTGGAGGGTGAGATCCGCCACCAAGGAGCAGCCCCTCTCACAACCCTCTCTCTCCGGCAGCCTGCTGAGAGCCAGTCCTCTTCCGGCCGAGAGTCAGCTCCTGTCTCCAGGCAGGATTCTGTGGAGCGTCCCATGGTGGAGAACCCGCGGACAGTTGTTTTAACCGTGGCGGAGCGCATGGAGGACTCCCTGGTGCAGTGGGAGAAAGGAGACGGCACTTCCACCACAGTCCTACTCCCATCCACCCCCAGATCCACCTCCACAGAAAGGCAGAGAGCCAGACAGGAGGGGCAGAGCGACACTGTCCTGCTGGAGATCAGGGACACCATCCGGAGCAGCATAGATCTCCTCTCTCATCTGGTCCACACCGACTCCTCATCCTCCAACTGCAAGCCCTTCCTCACTTATGTCAACCAGACCCTCACGGACATGGCGGAACCCCAGTACCAGGTGGTGAAGGACTGGATCACCGAGCTGCTTCACAACCCTTCAGATCCAGAGGTAACTGCTCCCACCCAGTCCAGGTCTGCTCCTCCACCCCAGGTGATGTCACTCCCATTCCAAGGCTTTCCACAGGCCCGCACCTACCAGGGATACGGCTACCAGGAGGTTCAGCAGCACAGGCAGCAGCCCTTCCCAGTCCAGGCACATGCTCATCAGACTCCACCATTGCCACTGGTTCCACTGATGCCACCAACGCCACCCATGCCACCCATGCCACCCATGCCAGTCCTCACACAGCTGCAGACCAGACAGCCCCACTACACTGCTCCTTCTGCCACCCCACAGCCAAGCCCGTCCTCAGTACATCTGTCGGTATTGGGACTGACACCTCATGGTATGGAGGAAGGAGCTCTCAACATCACGGGGCTGAGCCAGCTGTCTGAGAGCTTCCTCAACACACCGTCACCTGTTGTCCTCTCGGGGCCAAGCACCCCAGTGAGGCTTCAGACCACCACTCCAGCAGCAGCCACCTCCACTGCACCTGGACCCTTCACCCCTGAGACAGGGCACACCTCCGAGTGACCGATAAGAGTGCCAGAGACTGGTTGGCTACCTGTAGACTTTATTTGGACACTTGACTTGGGTCATTTTTCTTTTACAGCTTGTTATTAATAAAGATTATCTTTGATTCACACACTTGCCTCATTTATTTTATTAAATAAAGTCTTGGTGGAAACTTTTATAAATGGTTTAAGCCTTTGCATGCTTGTGGGATGGGTAAGGATAGCAGTGGGGTGGGCAGGGATACCTGTGGGATGGGTTAGGATATCTGTGGGATGGGTAAGGATAGCTGTGGGATAGGCAGGGATACATTTGGGAAGGGTTAAGATAGCTGTGGGATGGGTTGAGATCGCTGTGGGGATAGATAAACCTCCAGTGCAAGCATAGTGGGACTGTATGGTCCACCCTCCCAGGTGCCACACCTATGGCCCTTCATTATCAATACTAATGTAATCATTGATCCACACATGTCAACATAAACACAACTCTTTATTAAATGCCCTGTTCATTGTAGGCCCACCCAACATACATGGCCCAATCTCATCTATATGATGAGACAGGCTGAAGGAAGCATCCATTAAGCATCTACCATCCTGTCTTGCCACTCCACTGCTCCAGCTGGGGAGTTGCACCAGTGTTTTAGGAGGTTGCGCTGCTTCTTCACTTCACGTGAGGCTCTGTTGGGGCCTTGCACATCCTCAGTGTCGATCAGGTTTTGCCCTTGCCTCCATTCCCCAGGCTCCATGTCCCCACTGCCTTGTTGGAGGTCCACGAGCCTGTTCTGCAAGACTGGGTAGTGGGTGCGCATGAGATTGTGCAGGATGCAGCAAGCTTCTACAATGTTCCTCATGGTCTCTGGCCGATGCTGCATGGTGGTTAGAAGTACCTGGAACCTGTTTGCCAGGATGCCAAAGGCGTTCTCCACCACCCGCCTTGCCCTGGAAAGCCTGTAGTTGAAGATCCTCTCTTCATGGGTGAGGCATCTGGAGTGTAGGACTTCATGAGGTAGGTTCTGAAGGAGAAGGTGTCTTCCCCCACGAGAAGTAGGGCACATCTTGCGTGTCGTTGGGCAGGGGGTCTGGATCTGGGAAGCCCATGATGAGGTTGCGTTCCAGCCCCTCCTTGAGATGACTGGCATTGTATACCTGGGCATCTGAATATGAGCCGTTGCATGAAGCATCGATGTACATGAACTTGTAGTCAGCATCGACCATGGAGAAGTGGACGATGCTGAAGAAGCCCTTGTAGTTGAAATAAGTGGACCCCGACTTGGCTGGAGCTTTGCAGGCCACGTGCTTGCCATCTATGGCTCCAATGGTGTGTGGGAAGTTCCACCTCTGATACCACTGCTCTGCAACTTTCTTCCATCCTTCTTCAGTGGAGGGGCACTGGAGGAGCTCCTTCAGGTATTCTTCGATGATGGCCTGCACCACTTCTCTGACCACAATGCTGATGGTGTTGTGTGGCACCCTCCAGCCGTACTGCATGCTCTGAGGCCAGGTGGCGCAGAGTCAGTGCCACCTTGAGCCCAGGGTCCAGGCTTGGCTGGAAGTTGGTGCTCTGCTTGGTCAACCGGGGTGTCAGCCACTGCACAACTTCGTCAAACATGGCTGGAGGCATCCTCATGAAGTTCTGCAATGCACGAGGGTCTTCGTTCCTGAGCTCCACCATCAGCTTGTTGTATAGTCCGTACTCTGCTCTTCTCCCAATCCATCTTTGGACCCAGATGCTTCTTGGCCGCCTCCTTTTCTTCCTGTAGTAGAGTTCACAGAGCCTGTAGATGGCTTCGCACTCTTGCAGAACGATGGTGGCTACCAAAAGGAGTTTGTTACGATCCAAGGTGGACATGACTGGATGCTATGGAAGAGCAAGAGGCAGATGAAGGCTGCAGAGGTCTGCACAGCAGGGCTGCTGGTCTGAAAGTGAGATCCAAGTGAGTTTCTCACCCTTTTTACAGGCAATGTAGGTTTTCCCCTATGTGTCCTTTTGCATCCTCTAGGCATCCTCTAGACATCCTTAATATCCGAGATAGGTCCCCTCTGCAAACGTTTTTTCCATTTTAAATGCTTTCTTTGCGTGCTGCATCCGCTTTCATCCTTTCTCCATCCGTGCTACTAATGCTGCGCATCCGTTCCGCGTCTGTTCCGCTTCCTCTCTGTGTCCGCTTTCTGCTGGAGCGGATTTATGTTGCGCGGATGCGCAGCGGATTCCTAGCGGATGTAGCAGACACGTAACGGATGCCGACGGATGCAGAATGGATGTCCCCCGTATGCCTAGTGGATGCAGAACGGACGCATTCGATACATTTTCCACTGAAAAGCTTTGAGCAGCTCAAAACCTTCTGAGCGGATGAAATGTCAATAGACGGATGCTGGATGGATAGAGAGGAAGCAAAATGGAAGCAGTGAGTTCAGAACGGAAGTATCGCATTTACCAACGGATGGCAAGTGTTTTTCTCCATTTTACATCCTCTTTCCATCCGTTGGTGCAATGTGACAGGGGCTTTAAGTCCACCCATGAAAGTCCAATTTATTGCTGCAATAAATTTATTTGCTACAAAGACTATGTACAGGAATCTTCTCAACTAAGAGCATCTACTTGGAGTTAGATTCAATAAAATTCAAGGGATGTTGGACTTAGTTAGCTTGTGGCTATGTGAGGATTCTAGGCTGATCACTATTTTAACTCTGCCCTCAGGCTCTGCTACTCCTTTTCTTACAGGTTTTTGTACTTTCAATCTGCATGGGGTAAAGGATTGTTTATTGAGTTAGCTGGTGCAATGACTCCTCTCCACATACATTTATTGTAAATATGATCAGAATTCTAGGATGTTATTTTTACATTGATACTTTGAGGCATAAACATAACATTTGATTAGTGTTTTTATGGCAGGTAACTGCTTCCCCCCCCATGCTTTGATTTATATTCCCAGGAGACTTTCAAGGTCATATTTGCAATGAAGAAAAGATAAGTTATACCACCCAAATAGAAACAAAATAGTTATTGCTGGTTGTGAAACATTTAAGCATTTGATTAATAGCTTTTTTGATATTTTCTACTTGAAAATATCAAAAATACAAATACAATAAATCTCTCAAATACAAATATGAGATACTGAGCAATAGAGATAGCCATGAATTCGGAATTGCCACACTTAACAAATTAAAAAGAGAAACAGATTATGGATAGATAAAGTGTTCAAAAAAAATGCTAGAGTCTAAATGGTGTAAGAGGTGCAGAATTAACTGTGTAGATAGAAGAATTCATAAACAATTAACAAAACAGTCTCTTAGCTCATAAATGGTATTTAATAAGATAATTTGATTTCTATAAATGCATTAGGATTCAAAAGATCACAAAATTAAAATTCTGATCATTCCTAAATTATAGACCTCCCATTTTTAACATATTCTGATGTCACAGGCTATTTCTGCAATATTTCAAAATGTATTATCTTCAGAAAGACTGTTAGAAATGCAATATTTCTATTAGTCCAGAAACCAGAGATAATGAAAACTTGATTTTTTATATTATATTTTTATACTCCAACATATGGTAATGTATTTTAAAGCAATTGGTAACTGAAGTGTAGGCAGTGAAATCAAGTTAACACTAAATAGCTGAGTCAGAATCAAATATCCATGATCCTATCTATTCAAGAATGTGTGAAATCCGCCAAGTATATATACTAAAGTTGAATAGTGGATACAGAGGCTCAGTGGCTCAGTGGCTTAATGATGCTGGAAATGATATCTGCTCCAGCAGTTTGAGTCCTCATGCTGCATGGTGGGGTGAGCTTCCATCATTCATCTCAGCTTCTGCCCATCTAGCAGTTTGAAAGCATTTTATATGAAAATAGATAAATAGGTACCACTTCAGTGGAAGATTAGCCTGCACTTTGTGCAATGATTACAATCCTGCTAGCATTAAATCTTCCCGATTGTGACTCCCATTTGCAAGGCGTTCTTGGCTGATGCTGCAAGAAATTTTCTTTCTGGTGTGAAGCTACCTCACCCTCCTATGGCACATGTTCCTAGCAGAGCTGGTAAACAGGCAGCCAAACTACTATTCTACCTTAGTCTGCTGACTAATGTAACAATGCCATATAATAGATGATAAATAGATAGATAGATAGATAGATAGATAGATAGATAGATAGATAGATAGATAG
>BLBF01000004.1:44782508-44797148 GCA_015471245.1 Laticauda colubrina | reverse complement strand
TAGATAGATAGATAGATAGATAGATAGATAGATAGATAGATAGATAGTAGATACTGGATGCAAAAATGGAATTGTTTGTCAATCTAATCCTGGGATCTGAATAGTAAAATTTCATCAAAATTGAAAGATGTTGCTTTACTGAAGGAAAAAAAAAGTTTAATTATTTTTATCTGATTATTTTAAAATTTATTACTGAAAATCAACATTTCATTCAGGACCTTAAGGCAGCATACACAGCTCCTCCTCCTATTTTCCCATCAACAACCATCCAATGAGGGTAGGTTGGGTTAAGTGAAAATGTCCTAAAGCTTCCCAGTTTCAACAAGTTTCAGTGACTAACAGTAGTCTACAACATGGATCCTCCTACTGCTAGTCCAACATCTTAACCACCGTAGCCTATTGGCTCTGAGTGTAAAAAAATAGAATGAAAATATCGTTCATAATAACAAAAGTATGATAAAGTATATTATGGAAACAAAATATGAAGGCTATTTTATACAAATAGGAAGGCTTTCCTAAAATACAACATGCCAACTCAAATATATATTTATTTGATTGGTCATTTTTGGACAAATCAAGATATCATATATCATTCTCCTACCTCTTCCCTTCTTCACAATTAACAACCTATGAAGTAGGTTGGGCTTAGAGAGAATACCTAGTCCAAAGTTACCCAGCCAGCTTTCCTATGATGTGAACTAATTCTAAATGAAAACCTGCTTTCTTTCATTTTCTGTCATCAAGCGACTATCCATGTGACACCCTAAATATCAGTAACAAAATCAGATAGCAACATAGTGCTTATTTTTTTATTTTCAGTCTATGGCCTGTCAGTACAATAACCAGAAAAACAAAGACATTAGATATACAGAATAATAAATTAAATAAAGGAGTGAACATCTATAAGTTATCTAAAACATGTCACCTGACCTAGGCCTAAAATTAAATTAAATAGTTGATACTTGTCTTTAAGAAAAATAAAATAAAATGGTGCCTACTACTGAATCCATTTAGGGATATTTATGTAATAAAAATGAATTAATTTATCTTTGTTGCTAAGGGAACAAATTGGGATAATTAATTGGGAAGATGCTATGAATTTGGTAAGAACCCCAGGTGTGCCAGATTTCAGCTATGAGCAGATTCTTATACTACCTCATGGAATTGAAGAATAATACTGTGTGACATATCTCGGAAAACAAGAGATATGTATCTCATCTTCTCCATTTGATGGATTCCTTCCATGAGATGTTGTAAACACCCACTATTGCTTATCCACTGTCACATCCATTTAATTATACAAACTTTAGCATGTTCTGTTCCTGAATCATATTCCACCAACCATTTATTGAGAAGACCCATAACCTACTTCTGAGTTTCTCAGCTCCAGTCAAATGTGTAAATATTCATCTGATTTCTGCAGCTCTTTTGATATTATGCTTCTTATTTGAAAGTACTGGAATTAGTCAGGTGATTTGGGTCATTGTGAAAAAAGCGTCAAACTTTTAACTCTGTCTTATTAATAACTCTTAAATCTATATGGATTATTTTTTCCCTCAAGTGAATTTTTTTTGCACTTTCTTCTTCATGATATTTAATAATCAAACAAGAAGGGAATCAATCTGGAATCATCTGTTTCCAGTATTTATTCCAAACTGTGATACACTGTTTATTATTGAATGATCTCTTATATACATTTTTTTTCCATTTATATAAATCCAGAGATATTCATGCAAACCATTTGGGAGTTTTGTTCTCCCTCTCCCAAATTTCTGTTTACTTTATATATGCAGTATCAGTTCTGAAGAATCTTAAATTAGACAAATAAAAAAATTGGAACAAAAATTAGCAGCAGTAACATTCACATTTTAAGATATGGAGATAATACCATTCTACTGAAAGGAAATGAAAAGGGCATAAAATAACTTAATAGTCAAAGCACACTGTGTCAGAAAAAAAAGCTAGATTACAGGTAAACATCAAGAAAACCAAATAAATGACAAACAGCTGGAAGTGGCGACATCAACATAAAACTCAAAAATGAAGAAATTGAACCGGTCCAAGACATTATTTTCTAAAATCAATCCACTAGGAGACATTGTGCCCAAAATTAAGCATAGAAAGTCACTTGAGCATAGACTAGCATAGAGAATGTTTGGAAATGCAAGGACATCCATTTTAATATTGGGTACAGAATATTATATGCTATTGACTGCAGTTTTTAATCTAATTGCAGTTGTAAAAGCTGAACAATAAAGAATAAATAGGAAACAACTCATCCATTATGTATTTGTACATAATGTATTATGTATTTGATGTTAAAAACTTATCTTAGCAAAAAATAATGAATGAGGAGATTTTAGACTGTCAAACCAAAATAATCTCTGAATTACTAAACTTAGGTTGTCTTATTTTGGTCATGTGATCTGATCAAATCCCTTAGAAAAAACAATTATGCTAGAGGCACCTGCAGGTGCTTTAAGATTAAGCTGGCAAAGAACCCACTAGATCAGTGTTGGGATTCCAAAAAATTTACTACCGGTTCTGTGGGCATGGCTCAGTGGGCGTGGCTTGATGGCATGGCTTGGTGGGCATGGCAGGGAAAGGATACTGTAAAATCTCCATTCCCTCCTCACTCCTGGGGGAAGGTTACTGTAAAATCCCGTTTGCTCCCCACTGCACTAACCTTCTTTCCAGCTCCATTCTCCTGTGCAGGGCAACAAAAGAAGACCCAGCCAATCAGCTGGGACTCAGGAGGCAGAGAATAGATGGGGCAGGATCAGTCAGAGGTGGTATTTTCCAGTTCTCCGAACTATTCAAAATTTCCACTACTGGTTCTCCAGAACTGGTCAGAACTTAGATAGATACCATTATAAATATAAACTTAAACAGCACGGGGGAAAATGAAAAATGCTAGGTTATAAAGTTTTTGATATTGAAATCTTCAATTTAAAATGACTATTTTTGCCTGTAACTATCAAAACATCTATCACACCATTGATGTTGTTTTAGAAAAAACAGATCTGAGAAGTCACAACCGAAGGAGTTTAAAATGTAAGAAAAGGAAATATAAGATAGAGAGAGAAATGGTGGGAAGGCTTCAGATGAGAGAAAAAAGATTGTTCCATTTTAGGCAGTTTTGTATAGCACAACTTATGTCAAAGGATCAGCAGAAAATGCTGTCCCTATCAATTATATGCTGCATTTTGAATTCTTTATGTTAGGTGGTACATATGCTCTGTGATGAAGATTGAGATAACTATGACTACTGAAGGGGTTTCAGTTAAATTTGTGTAGATATAATTCTCTTTCAAAATATTTAAGTACAAGAAGAAGCTAAACTACAGCAGCTACTATATTTCAATTGAGTTTAATCTCGGAAATGAAAACCACATTCCTCTTTCTTTCCTTCTAAAAGAGAAGAGTTATTGAAAACAAGCAAACACACTCAGAAATATTGTGGTTGAAAAACATAACTTGAAATTTAGTCCTACCTTGGGGTGTTATGTTTACTTTAATAACTTCAACTCTGTTTTCTGGATTTAATTATTTATTTTCCCAGATTAATTATTTTGTAGCATTATGAAATGGGAATAATATATCATAGGATATGTTGTGTATAGAACTTGGTAGACTCCAAATGCCTTAAACTGATTGGCCGAAAAAGCCGTTCCCTGACTGGCCATTTAGTAACCAATCCGATTGGCCCGCCCAATGGCGGGAATACTCAAAGTACTGTCATTGGCCACAAGCCACGGGCAAGCCACTATAAGAAGGGCTGCTGCGGCTTGGGCTGTTGTTCCGTTACCATTGCATTACTTGTTGAAATAAAAGAGTTGTTGTTGGAACCCGGTCTCGTGCAATTTATTTCTGAATGGAACACTGGGAACGAGGATGGGATCATTGTAGAAGAGTGAGACCGAAGCATGCGGTGATCAGAACCAAGTGAGAGAGATGGCCAGTAACAATGTGCCACCCGCACCATTTAACCCTGATGAGGAGGATTCGGAGTCGTATATCGATCGCTTTCTAATGTTTTTAGAAAGCAACAAACTGCAGGAGATATCTGACCAAAGGAAGAGGACTGTCTTCCTCACACACTGCGGACCAGCCGTTTTTAAAATGGCAAAGGCGCTAGCCAAACCAAGAGATGTTAAACAGATGACTTGGCCCGAACTGAACAGAATGCTCCAAGCACATTATGCACCTGTGGTCTCCAACTTGATAAAAAGGCACGAGTTCTACAAAAGAGACCAAAAAGAAGATGAAACTATCAGATATTTTGTAGCAGCCCTGAGACACATCGAAGGAGCCTGCGAGTCCCAGAACATGGATGAGACCATGAGGGACCGTGTGGTCCTCGGATTGAAGGATGCTACACTTCAGAGTAAGCTGCTAAATAGATCAAACATCACTGTGGCTGAGGCCATCACAGAAGCCACCGCCGCCAAAGCAGCAAAGAAATCCGCAGCCACTATGCACCAAATGAATTCAATTCCAGATCTGCCGAATCAAACCAGAGAGAAAAAGTTGGAGGGAAGTAAGAAACAGCCCACAACGACCGCCCACTATGAAGATCTCAACTCCCCGAGAGACAATGATGAAAATGAACATGTCCATAGACTTCAATCAGACAAGAAATGGCGGGAAAAAAGAAGAAGCAGGCAGGAATTCCAGTGTGCTGGATGCGGAGGCAACCACCCATGATCTGAATGCAGGTTCCTAGATGCAATCTGCACAGCTTGTAGCAAAAGGGGGCACATCGAAAGGGTCTGCCGCAACAAAAAGAGCTATAGTTCTAAAAGATGCGGTGGCACACACCACCACCCCCGACATGAAGAGAGACAAGCTGGAAGCAGATGGAACTGAGAAAATAGAAGTAAAAGAACGAGCGACAGAGAAGAAATGCACCAGATGGTAACAATTGGAAATGCCTGGGCAGCAAATGTGAAAAAGGTCCGGATAGAGGTGAACATAGAAGAAAAGCCCTGTGGGATGGAAGTCGACTCCGGAAACCTTTTTATCCATGGTATCTTGGAACACCATCCCACGCCTGATGCCAATCATCAAACAAAAAGAACTAGAAAAACAAAAACTGATCTTAAAGGACTACCACGGAAATTGAATCCCGGTATTGGGCCTTGGACATTTCCTCGTCAAGTTTAAAAATCATGCCGAAATCTTGCCTCTGACCATCATTGACAATGATCGCCCTAACCTGTTGAGGTTGAATGGTTGAATGAGGTTGAATTGAACCTGAATGGTTCGCACCCCTGGGAATCGGGATTCCCGGGATCAACAGCATCATTGCGGCCAACTGGGAAGAGAGCCTGCTACAAGAGTTCTGGGATGTATTCGATGGGACCCTAGGCAAGTACAAGGGGACCCCAATTTCATTTAGCCTAGACCTGAAAATAGCCCCCATCCATTTAAAGGCCAGATGCATCCCGTTTGCTTTAAAACCAAAAATTGATGAACAACTAAACAAACTGATAGCATAAGGGGTGTTAGAGCCAATCGACCAATACCAGATAGAGCCAATGCCGGGTGGGAAACAGCCATCGTAACCCCTGTCAAACCAGATGGGTCAATGCACATCTGTGGAAACTATAAGGCAACCCTAAATCATGCGCTCCATCAAAGCGCATACCCAGTGCCAGTAGTGCAACACTTATTGCACTCCCTAGGGGGAGGAAAAAAATTTTTGAAGCTTGATCTCATACAAGCGTACCAACAGCTACCCATTGACCCCACTACCGCAGAGGCACAGACTATAGTGACAAACAGAGGGGCATTCAAGTGCAACTGACTTCAATTCGGCGTTAGCATTGCCCCAGGCATTTTCCAAAGCCTCATGGAGTGCCTTCTAAATGGAATTAAGGGAGTCATCCCCTATTTTGATGATGTACTTGTGTCAGCAAAAACACTAACCAACTAGAAAGCAGATTAAAAGAAGTATTACAAAGATTCAGAGACGCAGGCCTTAAAGTAAAGCGGGAAAAATACAACCTAGCCACCAACCAGGTCGAATTTCTAGGCTATCTCATAGATGAGCAAGGGATATACCCCACTGAAAAAAAGATAAAGGCAATCAAAGACGCACGTATACCTAGGAACAAAACTGACTTACAAGCATTCCTAGGTCTCATAAATTTCTACAATGTGTTCCTGCCCCAAAAAGCAACCATAGCAGAACCCTTACATCGGTTGTTAGACAAAAAAACTATTTGGAAATGGGGCCATCGGGAACAAGCAACATTTCAAAACATCAAAGATCTATTAACATCTAATACCGTTTTGATCCAGTATAGCAAAGCCTTGCCTCTGACGGCCACCTGTGATGTATCGCCTGTTGGAATCGGTGCCATCCTGAGCCACAAGCTACCAGATGGCAGAGAGGCACCGGTCGCCTTCTATTCAAAGACACTATCTAAATCGGAGAGAAATTACAGCCAACTTGACTGAGAAGCCCTCACAATTATCGCCGGAGTCAAAAGATTCCATGAGTACCTAGATGGCAGAACTTTTTCAATCATCACTGATCACAAACCCCTGCTAGGGATTCTAGCAGGAAACAAACCGACCCCGAACATTCTGTCACCTAGAATGACGAGGTGGTCTGAATTCTTCGCTACCTACAACTACACGCTAATCCATCGCCCAGGAAAGACCATCATCCATGCAGATGCCTTGAGCCATTCCCCACTATCTATCATGGAAGACGACCCAGCTCCCACCGTCTCAACTCTCCAACTCAAGGCCTGGCCGAATCTGCCACTAACCGCAGCGGTTGTCGCTAAAGCCTCCGCGAAAGACCCGTTGACAGCTCGCATTCTGCATTGGGTCAGTAAGGGCTGGCCGGATGAAAACAAAACTGAGACTTGCAAACCATTTTGCACCCGACAAACTAAACTGTCTATCAATAAAGGCTGTATTTTTGGGGGTGACAGGGTGGTCATCCCTGAAAAACTATAGGAAAATGTGCTGTGCATGTTGCACAAGGGGCACCCAGGCACAGTTAAGATGAAAGCCCTGGCCAGGAGTTACGTCTGGTGGCCAGGGCTGGACAAAAACATTGAACGTTGGGTGGCAACATGCCATGACTGCCAAAAATCAAGGCCAACCCCCTCCCCCACTGGCACCAGTCAGTGAATGGGAGACTCCCCAAGGCCCATGGTCGAGACTGCATGTTGACTTTGTTGGGCCAACAAAAGGCAACACCTTTTTGGTAGTCATGGATGCCTACTCGAACTGGTTAGAAGTCATACTCATGGAATCCACGACCACCGAGTCAGTAATGAAGCAGTTAGACAAACTTTTTGCCACGCATGGACTTCCTGATGTGTTAGTGTCAGACAATGGGCCCCAATTTACCGCTTTGACATTCAAGCAGTACTTAGCTGCACAAGGCAGGCTCATCTGGCTGCTAATGGCAGGGCTGAACACATGGTTCGGTACACTAAGGAGGGCCTAGAAAGAATGGAAAAGGGGGATGTGCAGGAAAAGCTAAACTGATTGTTAACCATGCAACACATTACCCCTAGCAGCACCACCAACAAAAGCCCAGCAGAACTACTAATGGGTAG
This sequence comes from Laticauda colubrina, assembly GCA_015471245.1. Classification (NCBI taxonomy): domain Eukaryota; kingdom Metazoa; phylum Chordata; class Lepidosauria; order Squamata; family Elapidae; genus Laticauda; species Laticauda colubrina. The sequence continues at coordinate 44,789,562 of BLBF01000004.1, read as the reverse complement.
GAAAATTGCATTCCTACCTTGACAGACTGCACCCCACTTATACCTGGGACAAACCCCCTGACTCCTCCAGCAAATACCGCTCATTCGAGTTAGGCGACCTGGTTTACGCAAAAAAACTTACCAGAGACCCATTATGGCTTCCAGCCACAATCACTCAAATCACAGGCCCCCGGTCTAACTGAATCATATTGGATGAAGGAGGAGAATGGAAGTGGCACATCAACCAGCTTCATTCTCGCCCCCTAGAACGAACCGCCCCACCAGTGCCGACAATAAACAGACCAAAAACAGCTGAGGAGGGGGGGGAAATACAGGATAATAAAAAAGGGAGAGATGAAACTCCCATAACTTGTCAACAAAAACTACACAAAAACACCCCAATAAATCAAAAAGAGCACTCACATTTAGATGAACCCCAGAAGAAAAGTATGGGAGCAGGAGAACAAGGCGAAGCCTTCTTGGAAGGAGACAGCCAGGCCAGCTCGACCAACCCAGATGAACCAGGAGGGAGCGGCGGAGCCATCTCAACCAGCCGAGAGACTCAGGCAGGAGCGGCAAGACTGACTCACCCTTCCAGGAGGTTCCATGGAGAAGGCACAGAGAGAAAGTGATCCCGTCCAAACCTCTTGAAGACCACGCCGAGACTGAGCTGCGCAGGTCAACCAGGATTCGAAAAAGCCCCACCTACCTGCGTGACTACATGACACATGTTGGATGAAACCAAGGGGGGAGGGGTGTTGTGTATAGAACTTGGTCGACTCCAAATGCCTTAAACTGATTGGCCGAAAAGGCCGTTCCCGGATTGGCCATTTAGTAACCAATACGATTGGCCTGCCGGACGGTGGGAATACTCAAAGTACTGTCATTGGCCACAAGCCGCGGGCAAGCCGTTATAAGGAGGGCTGCCATGGCTTGGGCTGTTTTTCCGTTACCATTGCATTACTTGTTGAAATAAAAGAGTTGTTGTTGGAACCCGTTCTCATGCAACTTATTTCCGAACGGAACAGGATACAAATAAAAACTGAGTACAGTGGTATTTATAAAAGTTACAAATTGTTAATGCTGTGATGATTTACATAAATTATTTTTTTAAAGTTAAGAAAAAATATATCAATGTTAAACATGACTTCTAAAAGGTTACTGAATATAAGGTTTCCTTAATTGTGCAAATAATGCTAAGTATGACATTGATAAATTTTTAAGAAGTTCCATTTTTTCTGGAATTCCTAGAGAATTATATTGTATGGGGTGTTTAATTTTCGGTCTAATTGTCTACTTTATCTTTTTTTTAAGCAGATCACAGGATTCATATTATGCAAGCTACAATAAACTTGTGGATGCAAAGATTTAATTACTGCTCTCAAATTACCTAGTGGCTAAGATTAAACTCTGGTATTTCCATTTGAAGTCCAATACAATGATCACTATAACATACTGTATTTTAAATATCAGTATCAATATTAATTATTGTATTATATTGCATTGCATTGCATTGCTATGCTATGTTATGTGATATGTGATGTCATATTATTATATTTCCTTAAATGAAGATCCTTCTTCCTAGTTATTTTGTGTGTGTGTGTGTGTGTGTGTGTGTGTGTGTGTGTGTGATATTTAAGAACATGTAGCAGTTACTTGGAAAGTATCCAATTAGCTACTCAGAAATTTGAATCCTGGAAGTTCTATACATGTATAAAAGAAGTTCAGGAACAATTAATTAAACAGTTATTTGGTTTAGACAAAAACACCATTAAATTGTTTTAAGGATTTGTAAATTGTAAATTTCTAAAATGTAAATTAAATTGTTTTAATGGAAATAATTTGTAGACCAAAATGAATAAGAATGTTTCAAACTAGGAGCCATTACAGACTAAATGTTTCAATTTGGTAAAAGTACTAAATCAACATTGTAAATTTAAGATCAAAAACAATCACAATATTTCCATGTAGAGAATACTGAAACGAGCATCCTGAAATGGAAAAATATTTCTCATACAAAAGATCAAAATACCTTTGTTTACAATTAGATTATAATATAATCCATTGCAATCAAATATTAAAGTGTACTAATACACTTTAATAATTAAATATTATTCTGTGAACACTCAGAGAGCATGTTTGTGAAACTGAGAAATCAAAAATTCACTGAAAAAATATCTGGAAGATAATGAAAAAGAACTAACTGGCTTTTAACTATTATTTAGAAAGACAGATTAAAGAATGTGAAATATAGTTACCAAGAAGAAATTATATTCAGATGATTTGGACAAGTTGCCCAATCCTTCCTATTTGGATGATTAATGTCCACACTAAATTAGGTGTCTTTCATTAAATATCAACATCTTCCAAAGGAGAAAAAGGTTGATGCTTAAGAAATGTAAATTATATTGTAGTTGCATGGATATTCATGAATTACAAGGGAAGTTAAAAAAAATGATTTTATTATTTTCAGATACTCAAGATCGTGTTCATGTTTTCACAAACAAAATTTAAAAAAAAAATAGCATTCACAGTAACAAAAATACCCTGGAGGAAAAGAAGAAACCAGCCCAAGTCCTGTGTCCAAATGTATTTCATGTAAAATATTTCATGCAGAATATTTTAGAAAAGCCCTGGTTTGTTCCCTTCAAAGACAAGGAAAGAAAGACTTTTATACTAAAAAAAAACAAAAACAAACAACCTGCAATGACTGTGAGTGATTTGACCAGAAGTGAAAAGCGACTTTAAATTACTTGTTTTTTTGTTTAATATTTGATATGGAAGTTTTTCTCCTGAATTAAATTCAAAAGGAAGACAGGACCCTGAAGAAGGATCTGTGTGGGACATTATGACCTTCATGGATCATAAGAAACTCATAAGATGGGATTCAGAGTTGCTTCTGTTACACCAGTTTCCCAATATGCTGTTCTTCCATGAAAGCTTTCTCCTTGTAGATTTTTCAAACCTCTTTTTTATTGATTGGAGTCCCCATTTCCCAGAGAAGATTCCTGAAGAGCCTGGTGCAGAATGGTATTCAGCAGGTTCTGACCAGTTCTGGAGAAACAGTAGCGGAAATTTTGAGTAGTTCGGAGAACCGGAAAATACCATCTTTGATTGGAGATTTTACAATATCCTTCCCCTGCCATACCCATCAAGCCACGCCCACAGAACCAGTAGTAAAAAATTTTGAATCCCACTACTGGCCTGGTAGTGCAGTGATTAGAATGAAGTATTGCAGACAAACTCTTCCCATAGCCAGGAGTTTGATCTTGATGTGGCTAAATCCTTCCATCTTCCAAGGGTGGTAAAATGAGAACCTAGATTGTTGGGAGCAAAGGACAAAGGACCAACAATGCAAACGATAAACACTACTGCCATCACTGAGATGAAGAATCTCAGGAAGCTTTTCTGGCTACTGTGGAACCCCATAACTCCACTCCATAACATCTATTTTTCTGTAATATCTTTTTTTATGATATGAGACTCAGAATACAATTGTTCAATATTTACTACAAAATAAAGCTTAATGAAAATGAAATGTGCATTATTTAACTACAACAGTGTGTTTAAAAAGTGGGAATTGTGCGTTCCCTCACTATGAAACAGAATTAGGCTGAGTAGTTCTGTAAATTATTCATTCTTTGGTTCTTTATGTTTGTTCTTTTAAAAGTTCAGCTCACTGAAATTTGGCTTTATTCCTGCATGACTAAAATTAATGTATCATATTAACATTACTATGTTACTACAATAAAAAGCTAATTAGAAATATGGCAAATACTTGCTAATCCAGATAACAGCTACTCATTAATAGAAAAGAAACTTCTACTGTTTGTTTTTCTGTATTAAGTTTGCCTGTCATTTTTATATATATGAGTATTTCATTGTATCCAATTTTCTAAATATCATATTGGTTTGAAATTAAATATCCTCATCCATAATCAGCGAGTATTCCTTGGGTGCCCTGATCACTGGTCTTCTGGAGTTAACATACATAGACCTCTCTCTCTTCTCCAAATACTGTTCAATCAGTATTAAACAATACTCTCCAGTAATGGGATTCAAAATATTTTATCACTGGTTCTATGGGCGTGGCTTAGTGTGTGTGGCATGGCTTGATGGCCATGGCAGGAGAAGGATACTGCAAAATCTCATTCCCTCCCCACCCCACTAACCTGATTTCCAGTTCCATTCTCCTGTGCAGGGCAACAAAAGACAACTCAGCCAATCAGCTGGGACTCAGGAGGCAGAGAATAGAAGGGGGCGGGGCCAGTCAGAGGTGGTATTTGCCGGTTCTCCGGACTACTCAAAATTTCCACTACTGGTTCTCCAGAACTGGTCAGAACCTGCTGAATACCACTTCTGGTACTCTCACTGAATGCAGACACAATGGGAAAGGAAGCTACAATATGTATAGGTAGTTATGACCTAGGCTTCCCAAGATCATGAAGATAAAACCTCTTTTATTTAGGTTAAAGGAAATTCCTCTCTAGCAAAGTCCTAGCAAACAGTCTTTCATGAGATTTCATAACTTCAGACCTTTATCAGGCTTGGAGAGTTGCCAGGCTGATCTGATATCTTCCAGTCTGCCACACTGTAGCAGCAATTACTTGGCAAGAAGTCAAGAACAGATCGTCACCCTAATGAATTATTGTCCCCTTTCACTCTTCTTTATTCCATATGAGAGGGGCATTCACCGGCCACCTAAGCTTTTACTCCCAAGTTGACCATTGTTCCTTAACTGTTCCCTTCTCCTGGCAGCTCTGTGCATGCACACACTGGAATAGGCTCTAGCTGTTCTTCTGCCCCACTGATCTCTGACTCTGAAGGCAGTTGATAACTCTCAGACGGTCCTGGCCACATCTCTGCCTCTGATGCAGAGCATTCCTCACAGTCTTCCCCAGACTCCAGGACTGGCACATATTGCTCCCCAACCTCCTCACTATCCAAGTCTGCTGCCAGCTCCACTGGCCACTGGCGGGCTACAACAGGTAGACTTTGACTTACAGCAATTTATTTAGTGACCTTTCAAAGTTACAATGGCATTGAAAAAAGTGATTTAGACTGTTTTTCACACTTACGACCATTGCAACATCAGCATAGTCATGTTATTAAAATTTGGATGCTTGGCAACTGATTCATATTTATGCTGGTTGCAGTGTCCTGGAGTCATATAGTCTCCTTTTGTGACCCTCAAACAAGTAAAGTCAATGGGGTAGCCAGCTTCACTTAACAACTATCTTAGTAATTTAACAACTGCAGTGATTCACTTAATGACTATAGCAAAAAAGGTCATAAAATGGGGAAAACTCACTTAACAACTGCCCCACTTAGCAACAGAAATGTTAGTCTCAGTTGTGATCGTAAGTCAAGGACTACCTGTACTATGTGAATTCTGTTATGTTTTCATGGACAACTTAGTATATAGTGAAAACAACGAATTGTGGTTTCATTAAACCATGGTTAAACAAATCATGGCTTAGTGTGATATGCCACCAAATCATCTGGTTCACCAAGAACCAGTATGGATGCACCATCTAGCAAGCATAACCAAAGCTGTCTTCATACTATACCTAGGTTTGAATCTTGTCTGGAAAGAGTCCAGATAATCTGGGTTTTTTTAGTACTCATTGAAGCTGGAGGTCTACCACTCTTTCAACAACCTCCGTAAAATAGAAAGGTTGCAAATTGGGTGAAAATGGTCCAGATCAGATAGATTCAAAAATATCCTCTTCAACAGGAGGTTCACTTCTGCCTCTTTCAGACCTCTTCTCTAAAAGAGGCATTTATCACCATCTGGATCCATCCGAACCTCTGATGACAACTGTAATCCATTCCATGAATTTGGTCATCACATGATTTGGTCATGACTGGAAACACATGCATGTAAAAAAATGCACAGAAGGGCAAATTGATGTGGAAGGGCAAATCGCCGCAGCTGTGTTTGGTTGCCATCTGAGTATCTGTTCGCCACCAGAGGTAAAACATTTTGGTTGTCATCCAATTTGGTCATGACCTGAAGCGTTTGTGACCAGATATTCTACTGTACTTCCTCCCAACTGTCCTTGATCAACCAGGAGGGACACTGATCTAAAATTATGTAGTAGGTCTACCACATATGTAGTAGGTGGCCACATCTACAGCTCTGAGGACTCTCTCAAAGTGATACTTCAAGGGAAGGCAGTATAACATTAGCCAAATATAAAGGTGAAATCAGAACAATGATTTTGATAAATCCCCTGTCTTCTGTCCCAGGTGGGATAGTAAGGCCTTTTAGTAAGGCCTTTTTTAAAAAAAGTGTGTGAAGCCCTATAAGACGTAATGCTGGTTCTTGTATAATTTTGATATAACACTGAACATTTAAGTATTAACATGATACTTCCATTGTAACAAATGTATCAAAATAAGAAAATGTCCACAATACACGTAGAAATGCAGTGAAAATTGATATTAGACATTTGTTAAATGAGACAGTAAAAACAATTCTACACTAACAACATTCAAGTCAAAGGTGACAAGTAATACAGTCCTTATAAAAATATGTTTATGGATATGGCATCATCAAACTAATGACAAAAATAGTGTTCTTTTCCCCATACTTAAAGGAAAACTGGCAATACTATTTACCCATTCTTCATAGAAGTGGGTACCTTGTTCAGGTAAGCTAAAAGTGCAAAAAAAAAAAAAAAAGTCAGAACAGAGTCTCTTTCATCTGGTTTCTATAAAAATAAATTATCCAGTAATTTGCATATTTAGCACACATCTGGTGCTTCTGAACAGTCGCTCCTCTTATGATGAATAACTTGTGTGAAGGAATAGAAAAATAATATTAAAATTTTAATACTGAATATGAAACAAAACTAAAAGTTTGTAAATTCTTTGAGGCCTTCTTTCTTTAAATTCTGTATTTTGTGTAAGCTGCTGTGGAGATACTCCATAAAGTCAAGCTGAAAACACACACACACAGGAGATTCTGCTGAAAGGTTGCTACAACTTTAACAGAACTACAATGACGTGGGATAATACCCGAAGGAAGCTGAACAGCACATATATATATATATATATATATATATATATA
>BLBF01000004.1:44757750-44773188 GCA_015471245.1 Laticauda colubrina | reverse complement strand
TTCCTTCCTTCCTTCCTTCCTTCCTTCCTTCCTTCCTTCCTTCCTTCCTTCCTTCCTTCCTTCCTCCCTCCCTCCCTCCCTCCCTCCCTCCCTCCCTCCCTCCCTGCCTGAAAACATAGATCAGCCCCAAAGTTTCAGGAGATTGTTGCTATCTATATTTTGGTGTTTCCTCCAATAGCCATTAAAGATTAAACCATATAATATAGAAGTGAGAAATTCATAGCTTATGTGCTGCCAAAATCCAACAGCACTTCCTCTTCATCTCCTGAAGTAATTTGTTGCCAGAAGTCACCAACATAATTTTTGATTATGTGATTTTTTTGCCAAACTAAGCAGGAACATGGATTCTCTTCAACGGAATGATACCATTCTTACTTGTTATCCACCCAGATTCTAAAAACAAAAAAAATCTTTTTTGCCCCTCCTCTCTTTGGTGATATCATAGGTTCCTGCAAAGCTTTTTACAGCTGATAGGATGACTGCATCCTCCAACCAAGAGTGCCCATTTCACCATAACATAAAAAAGTAGATTATATTAGAAATCACCCTATTTATCTTGATTAATAAGATCTTCTGGTGACTTGGCAATGAGAGAGATATTTACATCCAGCCACATCTACTTTAAACAGGGAAATATCAACTATGGGACATCAACTTATTTGTGATTTTTGGCAACATTATTCTAGTTCAGAGGTGTCAAACTCACGACATCACATCATCAGGTGAAGTATTGTAACTTTTCCCCCCATCACTAAACCAAAGTTGGGCATGGTCAATGTGTGATTCATCTGGCCCACAGCCTGAGAGTTTGACACCCCTGTAATCTAACTCATACTTACCCTCCCTCTCCATGTTCTTGATCATCTGATGTTTCAGTAATGTTCATCCTATTCAGGAATCTGTCGAAAACTCAGGGTCAAATGGATCACCTCTACACCGGTCTGTACTGTTATTTAAGAACAACTTTCCTCCTTCAGGCATACCATGGAGTCAATGGGATTAGCAGGACACCTTCCCTGCCCTGGCAAACAAGGGCAGGAGAATGGCACCATATACTTCTCAGGATATGCTTTTCAGCATCTCTTGCTACTAATAGGCAAGCAGGCAAGGCCTAATCTGGGCAGGACAGTAGTAAGGACATGGCTAAAAGTGGCTGAGAACTGGTGATGCTTTTGGCATCCACAGGATCGACAGGATCCCAGTACATGGGAGGAGACACAATCCACTATGGTAGCCATTGCATGATGTTATCTGCATCCTTCATCAGTTGCTGTCAGAGAAATGAGCTTTCTTACTTGTTGTAGATGGAGCTGCCATCACTCATCCAGAACTCATCCTGTTGTCTCTTTTGTACATGCAGAGTATGCAAAGAAAGAAACAGGAACTGTCACAGTTGCTGGGTCAGGCAAGAATAAAACAGGTGTGACTGATTGATGGTGCCAGCCAACAGTGGACCGATGAGGTGGGTACAGCAGAGGAAGAATGTGTGGAGAATAGGAAAGACACCTGCTATTTGGCACTCCTCTCTTGTCTGGGGTCCAGCTTAAAATTCCATTAAATGGCCCTGCTTCACTGATAGTGTGTTCAAAGCTATAGCCTTTCGTTTCTTGGAAAACATCCATCCATCTCCTTTTCTTATTTAACATCTTTGAATGTAAGAAACATTTAGAGCCCCAGTAGCCTAATTTGCAACTGTAAATTAGGATATGTCTTGGCACTTCTATGTTCTTCTTTCCAGAAATACTCACTGTGAAGAATCTGGCTATTTATAAGCATATGGTTATCTATTCAAGCCATTTCATGACAAAATGTAAAGCAAAATTATATGCTTGTATTTCCCAGATGATATTTTGGCAAAAGTCCCACTGTACAAGCGAACAGCTAATTGGGCAAATGACAAGAGAGCTCGGCAAGGGAAGCTCTGCTGATGGCCAAGGACAACCTGTTATGGATAGCAAGACTCCAATAGCTGGAGAGGCTCCTCTCATCCTGATTTTGGGGTTTTTACAGTCTTATTTAAGGGCCAGTCACAAAGGCCAACGGATGCAAAACGTATGTAAAAAGGACACAGTGGATGAGAAAATGTTCCATTCATTGTTATCCGCTCTCAAAAGTGCCCCGAATTTGCATAAGCAGAGCGGACAACAACGGAAAGGAACGCACAGGGAGAGGATGTAGCGAGGATGTAAAGTGGATGCTCCACGGAAGCCTAGCGGAGGAAGCAGATGACACATCCGCAGGGCTTCCGGGGGAGCACAGCGAAGCGGACGCGCAATGGAAGGAATGGATGCAGAGCGGATGCCGAGCAGATAAAGCGGATGCAGAGCGGAAGCCTAGCAGATGCCTAGCAGATGCCTAGCGGATGCAAAGCGTTCACTGTGCATGCGGGGAGGATGCATTGCATCAGGATGCATGCACCACAGATATAAAGGGAAGCAGCTCGCAAGAAGGTCACCATTCAGAGGAAAGACCTGCTGCCAGACACAGCTCCAGCCAACAACCATGGGGAAGAAGAGGAAGCCTCTGCCATCTGCTGCCAGCCCTGGAAAGAACGACAGGGCCACCATCCCACCCCCTGGCCCTGACTGCTTCTGCTGGGGCTTCTGCTGCTCAGGCTGACTCTTCTGGTGCTGGAGATTCTGCTGGCGCTGCTCCTTGTGCTGGGGCTTCTGCTGGGGCTTACTCTGCTGGCGCTGCTCCTGGTCCTGCTGGTCTTGCTGGTCCTGCTGGTCCTGCTGGTGCCGCTGGTGCTCTCGGTCCTGCTGGTCCTGCTGGTGCTTCTGGTCCTGCTGATCCTGCTGGTGCTGCTGGTGCTTACTCTGCTGCTGCTAATCCTGGTGCTGCTGGTGCTGCTGGTGCTTACTCTGCTGCTGCTGATCCTGGTGCTGCTGGTGCTGCTGGTACTGCTGGTCCTGCTTTTGCTGCTACTGTTGTTGTTGCTGCTGCTGCTGGTGGTGGTGTGGTGGAGCAGCCCCTAAAACCTCGAAGCCCCTCTGAGGGAGGAAGAGGCATACACGTGAACGGGAGAGGAGGCAATACTCCATCGAAGAGGAATATGAGGATGAGGTGCTGGAATGGCTGAGGGAGAATGAGTATCTATGGTAGAAGGGACACAGGCTCTATCGAGACACCAAAAGGAAGCAATCTGCTTGGAGAGAGAAGGCAGAGAGCCTGGGCTACACTTCGGAGGTGCTCCTCGGCTGGTGAAAGCACATGCACATCTGGTACGGGAAGCTGCACCTCAAGAAATCCATGGTCAAGCTGATGAACCGAGAGACCTACGTGATGGCTAAGTGCAGCTTCTTGGAGGTTGAGATCCGCCAACGAGGAACAGCCCCTCTGACAACCCTCTCTTTCAGGCAGCCCACAGAGAGCCAGTTCTTTTCTGGCCAAGAGTCAGCTCCTCTGTCCAGGCAGGTATCTGTGGAGCATGCCACGAAGGAGACCCTCCCAACAGCTGCACTCCCTGTAGCAGAGCACGTGGAGGACCCCCTGATGCAGTGGGAGCAAGCAGAGGGCACTTACACCAGAGACCAACCCACATCCACCCCCAGCTCCACCTCCACAGATAGCAGGCAGAGAGGCAGACCAGAGGGGCAGAGCCACACTGTTCTGCTGGAGATCAGGGACACCATCAAAAGCAGCGTAGATCTCCTCTCTCAGCTGGTACACACCAACATACCATCCTCCAACCGCAAGCCCTTCCTCACCTACGTCAACCAGACCCTCCTGGAAATGTCTGAATCACAGTACCAGGTGATCAAGAACAGGATCACCAGTCTCCTTCACAACCCTCCAGACCCAGCTGAACCTGCTCCCACCCAGTCCAGGTCTGCTCCTCCACCCCAGGTGATGTCACTGCCCTTCCAAGGCTTTCCACAGGCCCTCACCTACCAAGGCTACGGCTACCAGGAGCTCCAGCAGCACAGGCAGCCCTTCCCAGTCCAGGCACAGGTACATCGGACGCCACCGGTGCCACCGATGCCACCGATGCCACTGATGCCACCAACGCCACAGATGGCACCGATGCCACAGATGCCACCCACGCCACAGATGACACCCACACCACAGATGACACTGACGCCTCACCTCGCTCACCTGCAGACCAGACATCCCCACTACACTCCTCCTTCCTCCACCCCACAAGCAAGCTCAGCCTCAGAACATCTGTCATTGGTGTTGGGACTGACACCCCATGTCCTGGAGGAGGGGGCTCTCAACATCACAGGACTGAGCCAGCTCTCTGAGAGCTTCCTCCACACAACATCCCCTGTTGTCCTCAATGGTGCCTCAGACCAGCAGTCCAGCAGCAGCCACCTCCACAGCACCTGGACCCTACACCCCTGAGACTATGGGCACACCTCAGAGTGACTGAGAAGAGTGCCAGAGACTGGGTTGCTACCTGATGACTTCATCTTTGCTTGGGACACTTGGGTCATTTTCTTTTACAGTTTGTTATTAATAAAGATTATCTTTGCTTCACACACTTGCTTCAGTTCTATTAGTCAATAAAGTCTTGGTGGAAACTTTAAGAAATGGTTTAAACCATTGTATGCTTGTGGGATGGGATAAGATAGCAGTGGGATGGGTAGGGATACCTTTGGGATGGGTAATAGCTGTTGGGTGGGCAGGGATACCTGTGGGATGGGTAATAGCTGTGGGATGGACAGGGATACCTGTAGGATGGGTAATAGCTATGGGATGGGCAGGGATACCTGTGGGATGGGTAATAGCTGTGGGATGGGCAGGGATACCTGTGGGATGGGTAATAGCTGTGGAATGAGTTAGGATACCTATGGGATGGGTAATAGCTGTGGGATAGATAAACCTCCAGTGCAAGCATAGTGGGACTGTATGGACCACCCTCCCAGGTGCCACTTTGGCCCTTTATTATCAATAACAATGTAATCATTGATCAACACATTTCAACATAAACACAACTCTTTATTAAATGCCCTGTTCATTGTAGGGCCACTCAACATACATGGCACAATCTCATCAGTGTGATGAGACAGGCTGAAGGAAGCATCCATTAAGCATCTTTCATACTGCCTTGCCACTCCACTGCTCCAGCTGGGGAGTTGCACCAGTGTTTCAGGAGGTTGCGCTGCTTCTTCCCTTCACGTGAAGCTCTGTTGGGGCCTTGCACATCCTCAGTGTCTATCAGGTTTCGCCCTTGCCTCCATTCACCAGGCTCCATGTCCCCATTGCCTTGTTGGAGGTCCACGAGCCTGTTCTGCAACACTGGGTAGCGGGTGCACATGAGATTGTGCAGGGTGCAGCAAGCTTGCATGATCCTCTTCACGGTCTCTGGGTGATGCTGCATGGTGGTGAGAAGTACCTGGAACCTGTTGGCCAGGATGCCAAAGGCGTTCTCCACCACCCCTCTTGCCCTGGACAGCCTGTAGTTGAAGATCCTCTCTTCATGGGTTAGGCATCTGGAAGTGTAGGGCTTCATGAGGTAGGTTCTGAGGGTGAAGGCGTCATCCCCCACGATAAAGTAGGGCACATCTTGTGTGTCATTGGGCAGGGGGTCTGGATCTGGGAAGCCTATGATGAGGTTGTGTTCAAGCCTCTCCTTGAGGTGACTGGTGTTGTATACCTGGGCATCTGAAAATGAGCCGTTGTCTGAAGCATCGATGTCCATGGACTTGTAATCAGCATCGACCATGGCGAAGAGGATGATGCTGAAGAAGCCCTTGTAGTTGTGATAAGTGGACTCTGACTTGGCTGGAGCTTTGCAGGCCACGTGCTTGCCATCTATGGCTCCAATGGTTTGGGGGAAGTTCCACTTCTGATACCACTGCTCTGCAAATTTCTTCCATCCTTCTTCAGTGGAGGGGCACTGGAGGATCTCCTCCAGGTATTCTTCGATGATGGCCTGAACCACTTCTCTGACCACAATGCTGATGGTGTTGTGTGGCACCCTCCAGCCGTACTGCATGCTCCTGTACATGGTCCCTGAGGCCAGGTGGCGCAGAGTCAGTGCCACCTTGAGCCCAGGATCCAGGCTGGGCCGGAAGTTGGTGCTCTGCTTGGTCAACCTGGGTCTCAGCCGCTGCACAACTTCATCAAACATGGCTGGCGGCATCCTCATGAAGTTCTGGAATGCACGAGGGTCTTCATTCCTCAGCTCCATCATCAGCTTGTTATACAGTCTGTACTCTGCTCTTCTCCCGATCCATCTTCAGACCCAGACACTTCTTGGCCACCTCCTTTTCTTCACCTAGAACAGGTGAAAGAGCCTGTAGATGGCTTTGCACTGTTGTAGAACGATGGTGTCTACCAAAAGGAGTGTGTGATGATCCATGGTGGAGATGACTGGATGCTGTGGAAGAGCAAGAGCCAGATGAAGCTGAAGAGGTCTGCACAGCAGGGCTGCTGGACTGAAAGTGAGATCCAGGTGATTTCCTCTCCTTTTTTATAGGAAATATAGGTTTTCTGCTAGGTGTCCTTTTGCATCCTCTAGACATCCTGCAGACATCCTAAATATCCGAGATACGTCCCCTATGCGAACGTTTTTTCCATTTTAATGCTTTGTATGCAAGCTGCATCCGCTTTCATCCTTTCTCTGTCCATTCTATGAATGCTGCGTGTCCATTCCGCATCTATTTTGCTTCCTCTCTGTGTCCGTTTTCCGCTGGAGCGGATGCAAGTTGCGCGTATGCGCAGCGGATGCCTAGCTGACATAGCGGATGCGTAACGGATGACGATGTACATATAACAGATGTTTCCCGTATGCATAGCGAATGTCTAATGGACGCGTTGGATACATTTTCCATTCAAAAAGTTTTGTGCAGCTCAAAACATTTTGAGTGGATGAAATGTCAGTAGACGGATGCTGGACCGATAGAGAGGATGAAAAACGGACGTAGTGAGTACAGAACAGAAGCATCGCGTTAACCAATGGATGGCAAGTGTTTCTCTCTGTTTTACATCCTCTTTGCATCCATTGGTGCTGTGTGACAGGGGCTTTAGCCTTTGTAGATAGTGTACCCTTGTTTTGAGGTTTCTGTTACACTGTTACTATCAATAAAAGAGAAAGTTTGTAGCTCAGGATTGAACAGTGGGGTCCTTGCTTACAGCCAGTACTGTTGCTCTCTGCTAGCACTGATGATGTTACCTAGTTTGGTAATGTAATGTCTGAAAGAAAACCATCAAGCTCAGAGAGCACCATGTACCCATAATTTTAGTGAGGCTAGAAGAAAGTGTCCCAGTGTGACAAGCAATGGGAAGAATAAAGACATTTTTATGTGTAAGAATGTCATTCCCACCCATTTTTCTGTGTCGGAATTCTATGTATTCAACAATGTTATTTTAATGCATTCCCCCCAACAGCATGTATCCAAGTCACAAGGAGAGAGTCAAAGCTGAGCATTTCATGCAACAATTGCTTCTTTAGCTAAACATTTGTGGCTCTTTTTTGTTTTATAGGACCAGTCTGTGTTTGAAGGAGTAAAACTAACAGGCGTTACACAGTTTTCCCTCACAATTCACAAAGGGAAAAGAATTATTCTTTTCCTTATCAACAACAACAGCAACAACAATAATAATAGTAGTAGTAGTAGTAGTAGTAGTAGTAGTAGTAGTAGTAGTAGTACAAAATTAGGAAATGTTCAAAACTGTGATCATATTTATATATTACCCTTCCTCTTGTGTAAATTTGTTAGTGTTTTTTTTTTTTTTTTTTTGTAAAGCTGGTGGGAATCTTTTAATCCTCTGTAAAGAAGTATATTTGAATAGCTTGATTATAAAAATATTGTGTGGAGGGCTATAGATTTCACACATGTGGAAGTCATTAGCAGCCACAATTTCTCATAGTAGAGATGCCACCTATGCCTACAAACGATCACTGCCCGGCTTCAAGGCTGAGACACATAAAACAAAACATCTGCTAAAAGAAGGTAGCGGAAAACAGAAACACCACAATTAGACAAGTGGAAAAAAAAGTAAATTTCATCTTTGTACTGACAGAAAGCAATCAACGGCTCTGCACGCTAGAATCCGAGAGAAATGATACTATATTTCAATAGAAAGGTGATGAGATGAGTGGAAAATAAATTTAATAAATAAATATTCTTCTCTGATTCACTTGGTTGAGTTATACCAGGTATGATACATGATCAGTAGGAGAGACAAATATTTTCAATTCAAAATGGATTTTCCCCGCCTTGCACAGTTTAATACAGTATTTCTAGATGGAGACCCAATTTGGCTTATAACTGCAGCTTCTGCTACCTCTGTCTCATTTTATTCAAAGTTGTATCTATTGTGTCCTCTTGTATTGTTATGGTTGAAACTGAAGTATTCATTGACAGGTAGGATATTGCAATGTATGATTTTATAGACTATACTAAGATCAGACTGAAGGCAGAATGTTTCTAGGTTTTCTAGGTCTAGAATTTCAAGTCTGATGGCATAAGGTATTCTGCATTGAGTAGAGGAGTGGAGAACTCTTCTTGTGAAACATTTCTGGATTTTCTCAACTGTGTTAATATCAGATACATAATGTGGGTTCTAGACTAATGAGCTGTTTTCAAGTATTGGTTTAGCAAATGTTTTGTATGCTCTAGTTAGTGTAATATTACCAGACAAAAAGCTACATAAGATTAGGTTAACAACTCTTCATGTCTTTTTGGCTATGTAGTTATCCATTGTTGATGCCCTCTTCTTTGTGGCAGCCCCTTAGATATTGGAACACTGCTATCATGTCACCCCTAGTCCTTCTTTTCATTAAACTAGACATCTCAAATTCCTGCAACCAATCTTCATATGTTTTCGCCTCAGGTCCCCTTATCATTTTTGTTGCTCTTTTCTGTATTCTTTCTAGAGTCTCAACATCTTTTTTATATTGTGGTGACCAAAACTGGACGCAGTATTCCAAGTGTGGTCTTTCCAAGAGATTATAAAGTGGTATGAACATTCACATAATCTTGATTTTATTCCTTTGTTGATGAAGGTTAGGACTACATTGGTGTTTTTAGTAGCTCAAACTGTACAAACTGTAGGAAAACCAACTCACGGGACCACTGACTGTCGGAGGCAAAACGTATGCATAAAGGACACAGCAGACCAGCAAAATTTTGGCAGTGGCTCCATCCATTGTCATCCGCTCCAAAAAGTGGCGAAAATTTGCATAAACAGAATGGAAAAGAACGGAAAAGAACGGATGTGGGTAGTATGTAGTGAGGATGCTAAATGGATGTTCATAGGAAGCCGAGCATATGACAGTGGATGGAAGCGGATGACACATCCGAAGGGGTTCTGGGGGAGAATTTCAAAGCGGATGCATAGCGGAAGGGGCGGATGCATAGTGGATGAAGCGGATGCATCACGGACGCCAAAAGGAAACAAAGGGGATGCTGCGCAGATGTATATCGGATGCAAAGTGTTCACTGCGCATGCGGGGAGTATGAATTGCATCAGGTCCATGGATATAAAAGGATGCAGCACGCATGCAGTCAGCATACAGGGGAAAGACATGCTGCCACATACATCTAGCAGGAACACCATGGTTCATCAGTCAGGCAAGAAGAGGAAGCCCATGCCTATTTGTTCCAGCCCTGGCAAGAAGACCAGAACCAGCATCCCACCCCCTGGCACTGACTCTGAAACTGCTGCTTCTGCTGCTGCTGCTGTAGGGGACCAGCCCCAAGGTCCTCAAAGCCCTGCTGCTGAAGGCCCTGCTGCTCAAGCCCCAGAAGGCCCTGCTGAAGCCCCTGCCAGAGGAAGGAAGAGGCAAGGGAAGCAGAAGGGAGAGAGGAAACAGTACACTGTTTCCGAGGAGCATGAGGATGAGGTGCTGGAATGGCTGAGGGAGAACGAGTACCTCTGGAGAAAGGGCCACAGACTGTATCGGGACACCAAGAAGAAGCAGGCAGCTTGGGGAGACAAGGCAGAGAGCCTGGGGTACACTGCAGAAGTACTCCTTGGATGGTGGAAGCACATGCACACCTGTTATGGCAAGCTACACCTCAAGAAATCCGGGCAGGCCGCAGTCAGTGCTGGGAGATGTACATCATGGCCAAGTGCAGTTTCCTGGAGGGTGAGATCCGCCACCGAGGAGCAGCCCCTCTGACACCCCTCTCCCTCAGACAGCCCACAGACAGCCAGTCTTCTTCCAGCCAGGAGCCAGCTACCCTGTCCAGGCAGGTGTCTCCAGAGGGCCCCACGGCAGACACCCCCCTGACAGCTGCACTCCCCATGCTGGCAGAATTGGAGGATCCTGTGGAGGATGACGCCTTGCTGTCACAAATGGAGGAAGAAGCAGCAGCCACCAGAGGCCAGCCCACATTCACCCCCAGCTCCAGAGGATGCAGGCAGAGAGGCAGATTGGAGGTCTCGGACCACAGTGTGCTGTTGGAGATCAGGGACACAATGAAGACCAGCACAGAACTTCTCTCTCAGCTGGTCCACAGCGACATACCATTCTCGGACCGGAAGCCCTTCATCACCTACATGAGCCAGACCCTCAGGGACTTGCCCGAGGCCTAGTACCAGGTGATGAAGGAGAAGATCACAGCACTTCTGCACAACCCTCAAGGCCCAGCTGAAGCTGCTCCTACCCAGTCCAGGTCTGCTCCTCCACCCCAGGCGATGTCACAGCCCTTCCACGGCTTTCAACAGCCCCTCACCTACCAAGGCTACGACTACCAGGACTTCCCACAGCAGAAGCAGAACTTCCCAGTCCAGGCCCAGGTTCATCGCACGCCACAGATGCTACTCCTCACCCAGCTGCAGAGCAGACAGCCCCACTACACTCCCCCTTCCTCCACCCCACAGCCAAGCCCGTCAATGGACAATCTGTCATCAGTATTGGGCCTGACATCCCAAGTCCTTGATGAAGGGCCTCTCAACCTCATGGGAATGAGTCAGTTCTCGGACAGCTTCCTGAACACACCATCCCCTGTTGTATCCTCAGGGCCAAGCACCCCAATGGTGCCTCAGACCAGCACTCAAGCCACAGCCACCTCCACAGTCCCTGCCCACTTAACAGCTGAGACCATGGACATGACTCAGAGTGACTGAGAATAGTGTCAGAGACTGAGTTGTACTTGTTAAGTTTATCTTTGCTTAAGACACTTTACTTGGTTGATTTTACTTTTTTAATAAAGTCATAAAGTTTACCTAAGAAAGTTAACAAACGTTATCTTTGCTTAACACACTTAATACAGTTTACTTAGTTCCTTTTTGCTTATTTAATAAAGACATAAAGTTAAGAAAGTTAATAAAGGTTATCTTTGCTTAAGACACTTGGTTCATTTTCTTTACTTAATAAAGTGTTGGTGAAAACTTTGAAAAAATGATTAAGCCTTTGCATGCTTATGGGAAAGATAAGGATAGTTGTGGGATAAATAAACCTCCAGTGCAAGAATAGTGGGACTGCATGATCCACCATCCCAGCGATCCAGATGATTTTTTATAGAAAATATATATTATTTTCTATATTTATATTTCTTTTATAGAAAATATTGGTTGTTCGCTAGGTGTCCTTCTGCATACTCTAGACATACCCCAGACATCCTAAATATCTGAGATACATCCCAGATACAAAAGTTTTGTCCATTTTGAATCCTTTATATACCAGATGCAAACGCTTACATCCTTTCTATTTCCGTGTTACTAACGCTGTGTAGATGTTCCATGTACCTTTTGTTTCCTCCCTCTTTCCATTTTCAGCTGCAGCGGATGTGAGTTGAGGGGATGGCCAGAGAATGCAGAGAGGATACAGTGGACGTTTAACGGATGATAATGGATATAGAACGTTTGTTGCCTGTATATGTTGCAGATGTACATCGTACGCGGCAGAAAGTTGATCCATTCACAAAGTTTTGTGCAGCTCAAAGCTTCTTGCCCAGATGAAACGGCAGTGGATGGATGCTCGACGAATAGAGCATATGAAACACATATGCAATGAGTACACAACGGATGCATAGCATTTTCCAATGGATGGCAAGCTTTTTTTAATATTTTACATCCTCTTTGCATCCGTAAGTGCAGTGGGACCGGGCCTTTACTGAAATAGACTAAAATAATGGAGTCTTGCCAATCTGATTGGTCTGCCATTTTTAAATCAGGCAGATATCTGCTAGAGCTGAATACAATTGGTCCTCAACTTACAACTAGTTCATTAATGGTATGAGCTAAAAGGAACTTATGACCTACCCAGTTCTTAAGTTTTGATGGCTGCTCCCCTATGGTCACATGACCACTTTTTAGATGCTTGGCAACTAGCCCACATTTGCAGCCATTAGCAACTTCCTGTGGTCACATGACCATGATTTATAATTTTTTTCTGCTGAAAACTGGTGTTTACTTCTGGCTTTTGGGAAAAAGCCACAAGATCTTGACTTTTTCATTTTCCAGAACCTTCTCAACCTGATGTTCCCAGGAGTTGTTAAAATACTCAAATCCAAATTTTTAGCATAGTTTCCAGTGAATGATTTTAGCAACTCGGTTATGGTATTCTAAGTAGTCAGTTTGTGAACAAATGATTATTATTATTGTTCCGTCAGGAAAGAAGCGTGGGAGACCAGGTTCCAAACAACAACTCTTTATTTCAAACCGCTAGGTAAAGAAACGGAACATAGCCCAAGCCGCAGCAGCCCTTTATATAGCGGCTAGCCTGCCAGCTTTGGCCAATGACAGTTATTTAACTCTTCCCACCGTTTGGTGGCTTCCCAGATTGGTTCCTAGCAAACCAATCCATAAGTAGCCTTTTCAGCCAATCAGAATGAAGTACTTGGAACCTACCAAGTTCCATACAGAACTATTATTATTATTATTATTATTATTATTATTATTATTATTATTATTATTTACTGTGTGCCTAATAGCTTTTGTGTATTTCTCTTAAGGTTATTTCCCTGACTTTCTATATCAACTTAATGTGTACATAGTGATATTGGTATTACATAATAATGAAATACTTGATAGAATTCATGCATCATTATCATTTAAATAATACTTGCGAAAGAGAACTCTATGATATTGATGTTTAGAAAAAATTGCTTTAAATTTAGTTACCAAAGGCCTGACACCAACGTAAGCATAGGTCTTTATCTAATATCTTTGGTAGTGTTGATGGAAGCAAGAATTTATTATCCAGTTGTTCTGTTATTTCTCTTTCTTGAACTACTCAATAAAAAGAAAAAAAATATGTTGAACTTATTAGTATATCTAGCTCCAAAGTCACCTAAATATCATTTCCATCATAAAATACAATAACCAGAAGGAAAGTTTAGAGTAGGAGTGTCCAAGCTTGGCAACTTTAAGACTTGTGGACTTCAACATCCAGAATTCCTTATGCTGGCTGGGGAATTCTGTGAGCTGAAATCCACAAAGTCTTAAAGTTGTCAAGGTTGGACAGTCCTTAGTTTAGGTTATTAAACCTAGCCTTGGTCTATTGCACAAATCTTGTTCAAAAGAAATGTGACAGGTGCCTTCTCAGGTATGCTTGAACATATTTAACGACTAAGAATTATCATTTCTTTAACAGGTCCTGCCGAACTGCTACTATTATTAAAGGTATTCCCCCCTTGATTTTCAATACCTGAAATTCCTACAATTTAACAGCTATCATACATTCTGGTGCCATACATGACAAGTCATAGCTTTCTTCCAGGTTTGTGTGAAGCAGCCATGAATTGTTTTTTTGAGAAAATTTTCCCCATCAATCAAGGGATCGACACCATTCTTTTTGACAAGATACTTGGACTTTTTCTGAGCTTCTTCTCTGTTGTCTAAAAATCAAGTTATGGCAACTGGACTTATTTTTGTTAATTTGAGACATTTTGCTGCTCATCCAAGCAGTTTTCTCAGTCAGAGGAAATTGGCTAAACATAGAATCATTGGAATATATCAGCTCCTCCCAGATCAAACTCAGGGTTTCTTTCCCAAAGTGTGTTGATGAAGATTCGCAGTCACTGAAGTAGAGTTGTCTGAAAATTGAGTCATGGCAACTGGACTTATTTCCATCTTGATGATTAATAAACTTCATCAACACCTTTTTCTCTGGCTCTTTGAATAACTTACTGGAAAAGTTGGAAGAGGCTTCTCCAAATGTGCTGAACAAGACTTTCAGAGCAACATGAAAAAAAGCAGCATGGCAATTTCACTAAACCCTATGAAAAATTCCTCACAGGAGAGTATCCTGTTCCCTGATCAGGCTTTATTCCACTGAACTTCAATTTATTTGAAATCTTCTCAAAGAATGATGATTGAATTAGACAGAAATACCCAAGGTGAGGTTTCCCCACTTCAAGGGAAGGTTGAATTATTATTTCCACAATTTGGAAACTGAATGCATATGCAAGAAAAAGAGATAGGCTGAAAATGAAAAGTAAACTAAGATCTCTCTCTCCCTGAGGCAAACCAGCAATTTCCTATTTGCCAATTCTCCACTGCTAATTTAAGTTTACAGGCCCCTTCCTCCTGACAGACAGTTTTACTGTCATATCATTTTATCACAAATCTGAACTATTATATTTCAAATTGTCCTTGCATGTACAAAATGCTGATTCCTAACTACTTTGTGAGATCTGCAGAATAGATTCTGGGATATATATTTTTTTAAAAAAGCCCTAATAAATAAATAAGTGCCAACATTCATTTAAAGGTAAAGGCACAACTGAAAAACCTCCTGAGCTTCGCAGGAGAAGAAAATTGTTACCAAATAATGCTATGCTGTAAATAAGGACTATATTATATATAATAGGATACAGTGACTATTTCATATTTTCAACAGATCAGTGGTGGGATTCAAATTTTTTTACTGCTGGTTCTATGGGTGTGGCTTGGTCTGCGTGGCAGGGGAAGGATGCTGTAAAATCTCTAGTTAGAGGTGGTACCTGCCGGTTCTCCAAATTACTCAAAATTTCCACTACTGTTTCTC
Organism: Laticauda colubrina; assembly: GCA_015471245.1. NCBI lineage: Eukaryota > Metazoa > Chordata > Lepidosauria > Squamata > Elapidae > Laticauda > Laticauda colubrina. The sequence continues at coordinate 44,758,295 of BLBF01000004.1, read as the reverse complement.
CAGAACTGGTCAGAACCTGCTGAATACCACCTCTGCAACAGATGATAACTATCATGGAGAAGAGGCAGCTTTATTTGATCTCAAAGGTTCACTAAAATATTGCTACAGTAACTTAGCTAATGGATTGTCTTAGTTGAAAATTTAGGGTGAAAGTCCTTTATCTAATGTAGATTTTCTGTTTTGCATAATGGAATATATTTTTGATTACTGTATGTAATTTGCCCATTTCTGAAAGGTAGGCAACATTGCAATGAGCGAAACAAAAGAATCCATAAATTTTATTATTCCAATAAATAGCATCTACCCTCTCAAATCACTTGAAAAAACATTTTCAAAACAATCACAAGATAGAGATTAAATTGTTAATACTTATTTAGAGATAATAATGCTTTTATAAATATTGTTTGTTTTTACCAAAAGGCTTTGAATATGTGAGATTTTATTAACTGCCAGAATGTATACCTGTAAGTACGAATCCTTACAGCTTTCACATTATATATTCTACACTGAAATTTATATATATATATATATATATATATATATAT
>BLBF01000004.1:44718809-44757075 GCA_015471245.1 Laticauda colubrina | reverse complement strand
ATATACCAAAAGAAAACACACACCAACCGCTACCTCAACGCCCAATCTCACCACCACTCAGCACAGATAAATTCCGTAGTGAAAACACTAATTACCAGAACCAAACGCCTGGCAGACAAGACACATATAAAGACTGAACTATGCACCCTGACTGAAGTATTGACAGCCAATGGCTTCCACAAAAACAAAATCACCAACTTGATCCACAAAAACACACCAAGACATAACAGAGACCTAGAAGATCAACAGATCCATGGAACAGCTATCCTGCCCTACATAAGAGGTACCACAGATAAAATCAGTAAGATATTACACAGGCATCACATCAAGAGTGCCTTCAAAACAGACAAAAAATAGCAGCCATCCTGAGAAACCCAAAGATAAAATTGACCTGGAAAACCAAGGCATATATCAAGTTCCCTATGCATCATGCCCGGCCACATACATTGGACAGACCAATAGAAGAATAAGTACCCGCCTAGATGAACACAAAAATGCAGTCAAAAAGCTGGAACACACCTCCTCACTAGTCCAACACATGAAAACCACAGGTCACAGCATCAACTTCAATGGCACTAAAACCCTGGCCACTATAGAAAACCCCAGCCACAGAATCATCAGAGAAGCCATAGAGATTGAAAAAAGACCTGACAGCATGAATAGAAGAGATGATTCCAGCAGACTGTCAATCATTTGGAATCCTGCACTCTCAAATAGAAAGATCTCCATGCCACAAGCCAGGCAAACACCTGGGCAAAAACAGACTCCCTCTGATAGCTCCAACCTAACCCCCCCACCAGGCACCCAGGTGAAACCCAGCTTGCTAATGAATAGCAGCTTGCTAATGAAGAGCAGCCGTCCCTTCACACGGAGCCAAGCTAAACTAAAAGCCTCCAACACAAGAACAGACTGTTGCCAGCCAATCAAAGCCACAAAACAGACAGAAGAAACCAGGAACACCAATCAATCAAACTCCAAGTCCAATGAACACAGGTCCAGGCTCCCAACCAATCAGAATGGACCAGCCTCAAATTTAAAACCAGGAGCTGTAAGACCCATATCCATACAGAAGCCTGAGGATGGCAGATGAGATTCTGCTGAAACGTTGCTACAACTTTAACAGAACTACAATGACGTGGGATAATACCCGAAGGAAGCTGAACAGCACACATGTAAGTACCCGCGATAACTTAAAAAAACAAATATATATATATATATATATATGTATATATATGTTTTTTTATATAATTTATATCCCACCTTTATTATTTTTATAAATAACTCAGGGCAGAAACATACCCAACACACCTTCCTTTTCCTATTTTCCCCAGCACAACTACTCTGTGAGGTGGGATACTATAAGAGAGAGTGTGAGAGGCCAAAGATTACTTAGCCAGCTTTCAGGCCTAAGATAGAGCTTGAATTCACCGTCTCCTAGATTCTAGCTGTTGCCTTAACCACTAGACTAGTTGACTCTCTGATAGTATTAACCTTGACAGCTCACTGGCTTTTTCTGGCCTTCTGTGATGATTGCAAGAGTTCTCGCTAAAGAGTCTTCCATGAGGCTCTTGAGCCAAGATGAAGGCAAATGAAATCAAAAAGGAACACAGCCATCATTAGCCTCATTTCATTTATATCTTATTAAAGAACAATAGTAAATTCATGTTTTTTAATTTGTTTTAAATTCAGAAAGACATTTTGTTGTTGTTGCTGTTTAATGGTTTAGACTTCCAGATCTAGACATCAGATATGTACTGTGAGGGATCAGATCCACTGATCCACTGAAAATTAGAGCTTGTTCTTTTAACTCTAAAGCATCTCCTTTCTAATATTTATGTACTTCTCGAAAGGTGAAATTAGTATTGTCTGAATGGATGACTGAGAATTCTGCAGAAGAATAAAGCAGTGTGGGATAATTTTAAGATAAGTATGCTAATGATTAAGATTCCTAGCTAAACAAAACACCCATAAACATTATGTTCCTGACAGCTGCGAGCAATAGAATCTAAAATGGCAGTAGCCAATACTAGGCAACACTGAACCATGTAATTTACATCTTAGAGAAATTAAACACAACATAATGGTTTAGCTTCCAGGCGAAAATACTATTAAATCTGCTCTAACAGATTATGACATCATCTGAAACCGCAGGATACACATTTCATGCCAGTTATTATGGTTAGTATTATCTACTGCAGTTCTTATTATTTTTTATTAAATTCATTCCAGGAATTATTATTTTTACTAGATGCTTATGCCTCTAGTTGCTGAAAAAAATACCCCCAGAGACTCAATGATATTATTGGAGTGTTTTAGATGAACTACCTAATATGGACCCCTATTTTACCAGTATTGTCCAAGGATGCTACTTGCAATTCAGAGGATTTAAATTGGTCTGATGATCCTATTCACTTGATTTCCTTTCTCCTATCCTGTTCCAATTTCATGACTCAGGGTCTCTGGAATTGATTAGAGATCTTCTGTCTTACACTTCCTGCACTTTGCAATAATATCTCATTCTTTCCTTCCCCTTTGCTGAGACTTCTGTCATGCCATTACCTATGCTTGAATAACAATAGGAAAAAGAGTCTATTTCTACATTATGTCAGTTTTGCATGAGTTGACATGAAAGTTCACCCTGTTTCTGTGTTAGACGTATGTTTTAAAAGGAAACAGTACAAAAAAGGGATGTGAATTTATATCTAAACACTGTATTTAGTGAACCCTTGACTTATGGTTGGTTGATTAGTAACTGTTCAAATGTATAAAAAATTTGCCAAAAGATAATGGCCAGGATTTGAACTTCCTGTGGTCACATGGTCACATTTTGAGTGCTTGGCACAGGCCTGTATTTCCAACCATTTGTAACATCCCATGATCATCATGATTTACAACATTTTTTGTTGGAAATCGATATATTCTTCTGGTTTCTACAAAAAAAAAAAAAACCTATTGCAGTCAATGGGTTTGCTTAACAACCATGGTGTTCATTTAAGGACCACTCCTAAAAAAGTAATAAAATTGGCTCGGTCATGTGATGACCTCTTAAGGACCAGCAGAACTTACAACCATTCTGGTCTCAATTATCATTGTATGTTGAGGACTACATGTATTCTTAGAAAGAGGATGAAAAAAGGAATTTTCTAAAAAAATTAGCAAAGTCTAGTGGTGAAGGTTGAAATCCCGCTTCAGCCATGAAACCTCCCTAGATGACTTTGGGCCAGTCTGTCTACCTCGCAAGATTGTTGCTGTGGGAAAAAAATGGAAGAGGCATAGATATGTCATCTTGAGCTGCTAGAAAAATGGTAGACAAATGTAACATGTAATAAAGAAATAATAAAAAATGACATGTAGAAAAGAATATAGTGCAACATAGAAACAAAATTGTGGATTATGACAAGCTCCACATTTTCCAAACCTGAAGTTGATGTGTCTAGCAAAACCTATATCATGATAAATGTCCTGTTGGGGACACTTCTATATTTGGGTATACTTATATGTATACTTGTATACATATGTACACGTGTGTATAACAATATATATGTATGTATATATGTACGTACGTACGTATGTATGTATGTATGTGTGTATGTGTATATGTATGTCCATAAGAAAAAAATGATTAATTCAACTTTAATAATTATAATTGCATATAAAAAAGTACCTTATTTATAAAATTACTTGGCCCCTGTCTCCACATACCAATCTTTATCTCTAAGATATTAATCCATGCAAGGTAGTCCCTTCAGGAAGAACAGTGAAGGAGGAGGAGGAGGAGGAAATGAGATAAGAGTAAAGAATAGCTGTACAAAAAAGAGAAGAAAATTAAAGGAATGGAAAATGGAGGGAAATGTGGCAAAAGAAACAGGAATGTGAGAAAAGGAAGATGATATCTGAGGTTGAAAGAAGAGTGTAAGAAGCCCTCTTTAATTGCTACAAAAATTCATTACTTATCAACTTCTTCCAAAGTAATTATTTGAATTACTTAGTAAATAGAACTTGTATAATTAATGCTACTCCAGAAGGCCAAAAGAATGGGGTCAAACCTAAAGTGGCAAGATGTTCCAAAGATTAGGGATCACAGTAGAGAAGACTCTCTCCCTAGACTCCCACCAGCTGTAACTCTTGTCCAATGGGATCTGCAGCATGCCCTCTCTGCTGGCTTAAAGGATGCAGATCATCCCTTAAGATGATAATCAGCTCCACAAATAACCAGGCCCAATGTCATGAAAGGCATTAAAAATGATAATTTTGAATTGGACTCAGAAGCAGACTGGCAACCAGTGTAGCTTCTGGAACAGCAATGTTTACATGTTAATCCTAGGGGTGGCCAGAACTGTCCATGCTGCTGCATTCGGTATCAATTGTAGCTTCTGGATACTATTCAAGGTAGCCCCATGTACAACGCATGGCAGTAATTTGCTTTAATAATATGCCAGAGATCCAGACAACCAACTTAAAATCTCAGCGTCTCACTTATAAACCTGATTGGTTCTTCAAATGTCCTCCTCCAAAAATACATTGACCACACACTCTACAGATAGATGACTAACATACATTTCATCAAAAGATGTCTAGTGTTGGAACCCTTGAAATATCACTTGGGACATTACATGTTGTTAAATAGAGTATGCTTGAAGCTTGTCAAGGAATGATTTGTTCTTGCAGGCAATGAATCAAGGTTAGTGATATAGCTTTCTCTCTCCACCAATTCCTTTGGAATGTTAGACTCAGCCTAATGTTCTGTTATACCATTCACAATGTTTACAATACCCAGAAGTTTTATTTTGATGCAGTTCCAATTTGTTACTGCCTTTAAAGGATTTCCTAGAGTCCTGATTGGCATATCTGTCCCCATACTTCAATTTTCTCTCTGGATATCAAAGTTCATTCTCTTAAAATGATCCAGGTTTTTCTCAGCAAACAAGGACTTCACATTTCTCCTTTCATCTCACGAGAATCCCCTCCTCCATTCTTTCCCATATCTCTTCTCTAGGCCTAATCTTCTTCCCATCAATCTTTCTCATTATATTGCCAATGAATGAAATCTGCTGGAAAGTATCATTTTTTTGGTGCAATACTACAGGTGTACCACTGCATTTAATTCCAAGTTAAAACAATATGCAGAGAGCTTAAAGTAGTAATACCAACATTCTATTGGGTACAAAAGTGGCTGAAAATTATACTAAGTCATCTGGAATGGAACTTGATTCTACAGAAATCTTATTGCAGATAGTTCTTGACTTACAACTGGTTGTTCAGTGATTTTCAGCAGTTGGCAACCAAACCACATTTACTATTCTTTGAAGCTTCCTTTAGTCACCTAACCATTATTTACTACATTTTTATAGAAAATCAGTTTTTATTTCTCATTGTGGCACACAAAAAATGGTCCCATAGCGAACAATGGATTTGCCTAATGAGCATGGTGTTTGCTTTATGGCCATAGCATTTGGTTAATAATTTCTACAAAAATAGGCTGTAAAACTGTGTTGGACAAGTGATGATTCAATTGTCATAACTTACAGTTGTAATTTTAATGCTCAAATATAGTTTATTTAGAGTTTTAAATCAAGGATGACCTACACTACTTCTATATGAGCAGAGATACAAAATTCACTACATTGAAGAGTTTGTAAAAACAATGGTGGACAATATTGCCTTCGCATGTTGATGAGCTGCTTCTGTCTGCAGCCACAGCCAGCATATCTAACACAAGTAGTCCTCAACTTATGATCACAACTGAGCTAAACATTTACATTATTAAGTGAACTGTGACCCACTTTATGACCTTTGTGCTACAGTCATTAAACAAATCATTGTAGTTGTTAAAATGAATCAGGAGGTTGTTAAGTGAATCTGGCCTTTCCCATTGATTTTGCTTGCTGGAAGCCAGCTGGGAAGGTTACAAATGGTGATCACATGATCTTGGAGTGATGAAACTGTCATAAATACATTCCAGTTGCTAAGCAACTGAATTTTGATCACCTGACCACGCAGTTGGTAAAATGAGGACCCAGCTTGTTGGGGGCAATATGCTGACTCTGTAAACTGCTTAGAGAGGGCTGTAAAGCATTGTGAAGTGGTATACAAGTTTAAGTGTTATTGTTATTGCCACTGTCACTTTGGTCAGTAAGTGAATTATAGCAGCATTTCCTGTTCTTTGAAAGCTGAATTCTTTGCTCCTCCAGCTATCTAAATAAACTGATGCAGTAAAAAGTGGATTTTATCACTAGGAATTGGTCTATAATGAGCCTAAATACAAAGCACAATCTAACCTGAGTAGGTTGCTGGACAAAAGCTTTCATCTTCCAAGCTTCTGAACTGCAAGCTTTTGAATAATGGATAGAAACTGAACAAGGAGAGATTCAATCTGGAAATAAGGAGAAATTTTCTGACAATGAGAACAATCAAACAATGGAACAGCTTGCCTTTGGAAGTTGTGGGAGCGCCATCATTGGAAGATCTCAAGAAGATATCTGTCAGAAATGGTATAGGGTCTCTTGCTTGAGCAAGAGACTAGATGACCTACAAGCAAGGGTGAGATTCAACCGGTGTTACTACCAGTTTGGTGACTATGTTTTGCACTGCGCGCATGTGTAAAAAAACCTTAAGCTGTGCCACCCAGACAGCTGAAAAGCGCTGCGCGCTGGTGCGCAACATTTGAAAAGCCTCTTTTTCCCTGAGTTTTCAATCTCAGTTGTGCCGTGCAAAGCAGCTGAAGTTGAAAAAGCAGGAAATAAAGGACAGGTAAAAGCCCAGGTGGGTGGGTGGGCCAAACAACAGCAGATACAGAACCGGTTCAGTGTCTGCTGCTCTTCAAAACTATCAGTTTTATAGAGCTGGGCAGAACTGGTGGCATCCCACTCCTGCCTACAAGGTCCCTTCCAACTCTGTTAATCTGCTATTCTGCTGCTTGAATTTCTCTCTCTCTCTCCAGAAAGTTTGCGCTGCCTGTTGTATGCATAGCATGTATGTGGTGCCTGGTTGTATGTGGCTTTTAGTTGAGATGTGGACAGCTGGCTATTAAATCATTGGTTGTTGTTTCTCTGTGCTGCTGCACCCTTGGCTTTTAAGTACTGAGAAACTCATGGCAACTCAGGACTGTCATCTCCCTGTCAGTCAAGAGGAATGTGATTTACTAGTAATAGGCAGACCACATCCCAGTATATGCAGTTTGGAGAGAGAAAGAGAAGATCCCTGAGGATTCCAGTGACCTTTGGTTCCAGACTGACTCAGGTTGGATCCTGCAACACCATCCTGAAACACATACATTTTCCTTCATTTGCCAAAACACATTGTAAGAAAAATTAGTGGAATATCTTAAAATGGAGATGTACACACCTGGATGCTACTGGATGCCTTTTAATCTGAAGACTGCAAACAGTCATAGCATTGCTTTTTTATCCAGTATCCCCAGTATATAGTAGAAATTGTATTTCTCCATATGTGCATTTCACAGCTCTACCGTGCACATCTGTAATCTCATTGCTGTCCCTAAAATGATACCAGCACATGTTCTTTCTGAGCTGCCCCTGCTGTTTATTTCTGCCACCGCTGAGCTTTCCAGGAAAATAACAAAATAAATGTAATATTATCGCTAGCACACCAGAGAACAAATAGTGACCCTGCAGCCTAAGAGAGAATTCAGTGAAAATGTGATTAGCAATTAGAAGGTGAGGGGAATGAAGCTAGGAAATGATGAATCTGGCAATCTGATACATTAGATCATCATTCATTAAAAAAAACCTGGTTAATGTACTCCTGCAATTATGAAAAATCAAATAAATGCTAAATTGATGAACATGACGATATGTGAGCGTTGCTCGAAAGAATTGATCTGAGCACCCAGTATCGTCCCTCATCCTATGTTCTTTAAGGAGCATACCACCGAGCTACACGGCCAATTCTCTTATTCTCTTGTCTTTTTTCCTACCTGATTTTTTTAAAATCTCTTTTCCCATTTATTCTTTAATAGCCATTGGTATTGAAGCTGATGCCTGCAAAAGCGAGTGAGTTGATTAATAGGTATTTTATACATCTGGTATTTTCTCATAAAAGACTGGTAAACTTATTTCAATTATCATACCACCAACAAGGATGCAATCTGTTCACAATGGCTGTTTACGAATGGCTGCTTTGGGTAATGACTGTTTTCTTAGCACAGGAAATGAAATATAATATTATTAAACAGAGATATGCAGAACAATATGTCAACTTATCTGTCTTTCCAGTGTTTATAGGACTCATTTTTCCTTTTAATGTTTATTTTATTTTATGGGGCCAAACAGAAGACTATCGCTTCCATATCAAGACTTCATTACTTTTATTTTTTCCTTTAATGTCCTTGAATATTAGCTTTTACATACTTCCAAGTAATCAGGGCAAAAAAATTCCTCATACTTGGTACTTATTAATTCAGATAAATAGATGAAAATGAAAATGAGGCAAGATACTTATCACTGAAATTGGTAAACCCTTTTAGTCAGAAGACTAAGCATTCCATATATCCCCATTAAATGAGGTAAGTATGACAAATGCATTATGAATTGATATGCACATTACTTCCAAGTTGAGTTTGCCAAAGAACCTAGAAGAAGTGGATTGGAGATGATTGGAGAAGCAAATAGATTAATTGATGTATGGGACACCAAAAACAAGTATGTACATTTATTTACTTCAGATGAGCTAAAAAACAAGAGAATATAGGACAGGAAAGGGCAGGGTTAGGTGAGCGGGACCAGCCAGTGGCGGTATTTACTGGTTCTCTGAACTACTCAAAATTTCCGCTACTGGTTTGCCAGAACTGGTCCGAACTGGCTGAATACCACCTCTGGTGCAGGCCATGCCAGTTCCAGGAATGGGAAAAATAGCACAAAATGTCATGTGATGGCAATGTGATGCTGCGAGTTTGACACCCACCCTAGTAAGGTATGAAAATACTCAGTGATCAGTTGAATATGCTTTTGAAAACAAAATGGGAGATGGAGGTATGGTAGTGGTAGATAGAAGTGGGGAATTGGAACCTTACATATGAACAAATTTACTTGGGAAAGAATATAACACAATCATTTTTATTAGCTCAGTAACCCGAGCTTGGCTGTCAGAATGTCCAAGCTTGGATGTTAGAATGCCCATAGTGGACACTGAATGAAGCACAATTAAGATATGATAAAATCTGACCTTTGATATAAATTAAAAAAAAGTTCTTTGTGTCTTGTTTTTGTTTGCTTGTGTGTTGGTTCAAAGTATTGTTTACATAGTTCAGGGGTAAAAGGAAATGAAAGAATTATTGGTATTGCCAGTATATTAAAAAAAGAAAAGAAAAAGAAAATAAAGGCAAGTCATATTTTGATCACATCTAGGAACAGGAAATGTACTGTGACCTAATATTCCATATTCCAATAGTAGTCAACGCTTAATTTTAGGGCATGGAAAATACTAGTTTTCTAAAAGCAAAAGTCTCAATATATTGAATTGGTAATTGTCTGTGCCACTAAAAAACATTTCAGAAAATTATATTCAAATCTTTCCAAGGAAGTCTTTTTTTTTTTTTTTCATTTGGCAAGCAGGTCACCTTAAAAGGGACCTTCTTAAAGGATCATGAGAATAGTACCTACTTGCAGAGTGGCACAAGGAGGCCTCTGTAGGAAGACTGTGCCTTACATCAGCTGGGTGTGAGTGTCAGAAGCTCTAGAAAAATGAAAAGGTAAATTGTGTGCTTCTAGGTCCTGGATTTGGCTGAGGGTTTCTGCACATGGCTGCATGGCAAGCAAGCTCTAGGGATTCAGTGTCACAACAGTTTTGGGTGTACTGTTGTATCTTGTTTTTCTATGCTTGTGTGTTGGCTCAAAGTATTGTTTACCCTGTTCATGGGTAAAAGGAATGTCTCCTGCCCTGCAGAAGGTTTCCTTGTAGGTCCTGGGTGCTCCCTCCCTCCCTGAGGTAACCCTGTGCTTCATTTAACAATTGCAATTAGGCGAGCTGGGATTGAGGTTGTTGAGTGAAAAGAGCACGTGGCATCTTGCTTAATGATCACTTCGCTCAACAACTGAAATTCTGGACCAACGGTGGTCATAAGTCAAGGATTACAAGTCACATTTAGGACTGCTTCAGAGCTGGATAATAGTGACCTATATAAGAACCTTGACCCTTGGCATACAGTATATGTTTAAGTAGCCAATATTTGAAGCTCCAGAAGGATTTCAAAGCAAGCATATAATTGTTTGGGTTTTGCTTTATTTTATTTTACTTTATTCTGGAGCCAAAGCATGAGAAAGTAGGCACCCTTATTATTTACAGAACATGGATTCTTACCTCACCATGTGAAATTTCTGATTTTCTTTCATGGGGTTTGAAGCTGATGTAGATTATTTCATTCCAGCTTTCCAAATGTGGCACAATCAACGGGCATTTTAAAAACTTGCTGATTGAGATTGGTGAGGAGATTTGTGTGTGTGTGTGTGTGTGTGTGTGTGTGTATGTGTAAACTTTCAGAATTTAAGTAGTAATATATAAATGAAAATTATAAACAAAACCCAAATCACCCATATCATTTCTTGAGAAAACTCCATTTCATTTATTCTCAATCTCTTCATTCATATATGATTATTGACAAAATTCTCGGGATATAATAAGAATAAATAAACTCTGTCATCTTCAAATTTTCACAGTTACTATTTAGGCATTATTAAGACATTTTCAGATGATATACTTTATGATAGTAGACCGTGGGGTGTAAGTAACCTGCATTCATGGCTATAATGAGCAAGTGGAAGAAAAAAAAAAAAGATGTATTCACAGTATGCAATATAATGAATGAAGAAAATATGAATTAAGTTATTAAAATAAAGATACAAATAGTAATTGTAATGATGGTTGCCATGCAACTGGAAGAACTATGGAAGCAGCACACAAATGCATTTGTTAAGTGTGCTGATATTTTGCCTTGACCTTTTTCCTTTATATGCCTGACCAGACAGTCTGAAAATGTGTTTGCAACCATGATAACATTAAAAATATTACATGAAAAGGAACAGACAGGCCCCTGAATAGAAAAGATGAACTTGCTATGTGAGGGGAATAATAATTTTTATTTTGTTCAAAAGATTAGGGATAAAGAGTTTCTATGCTAAAAATAAAGAAGTAATTTGTATAGAGATGGTTTTGTCAATGTGGGGTTATTTATTTTTAAGAGTCCTTTTTAAGCATTGGTCAATTCACCCTAGAAAGCCATGTTCTGCAGACTAAAAATATTACACAACCTTTTTTCCTGTATCAAAATGTGGCAGCTCACTCGTGCGTATACACTCATGAATGTTTGAACTGGATCGATGGAAAAGCCTTGTACTTCAAGGCCCATTGAGTTTTTAGAAAATTATTTTCACACACACGTTTGTGTGTGCATGCACATGTAGGTTGGCAAAATATCACATAAATAGCCTTTTGGTTCACAACCATTCATTTATCAATCATTTGAGTCCATGAAAGCACTGGGGAAAAATGACTTACTTTTTTTCAGCGTCAACAAATCCTTACATTCAGGGGTGGGCTGCTGGTGGTTTGCAGGGGTTTGGGAGATCCCTTAACTAAGATTCTGCACAGTTTGGAGAACCCCCAAATCCCTTTTTTGGCTAGGCCCGCCTACCCCATCCCTTCTAATAGTCCCCACGTGGCCCTTTTTGGATGTAGGTAAGTGCAGGGTGCTCAGAGAAGCTCAGGGAGGGTGAAAAATGAAGCTCCCAGAAGTTTGGGAAGGCCGGAAACAAGCCCATTTCCGGATTCCAGAGAGCCTCCGGAGCAAAAATGCCCCCACCATAGTGCAGGAGGCTAACTAAGCCACACCCACTATGGCCACGCCCACCCAGCAACCGGGCAGAGAACCTATTGCTAAAATTTTTGAAGCCCATCCCTGCTTACATTTAGAACTTTGCAGCCTCCCAGCAGTCCCGTGATCGAAGTTGGGTGCTTGGCATGTATTTACAACAATTGCAATATCTTGGGACCATGTGCTCACAATTTGCAATCCTCCCAACTAGTTTCCAACAAGCAAAGGACAAATCCAGATTCACTTAAGGATCACGGTGACTCACCTAACAATTATGGCAAAGAAAGGTTTTAAATTGAGCAAGACTCACTTAACAACCACTTCACTTAGTGACAGAAGTCCTGATCTCAGTTGTGGTTATAAGTCTAGGTCCACCTGTACGTGGAAATCAGTATTCAATGGTGTTCTGTATAAAAACTAGTAGACTCCAAATAACTCATTCTGATTGGTTACTAAGAACAAATGGGGATAGGTTCAAAAGGAACCAATCCTCGAAGCCGCAAAAAAGGCGGCAATATCAAATGAGTGTCATTGGCTACAAGCCGGCAGACAGAAAAGTATAAAAGGGCTGTCGCGGCTTGAGCCAATGTTCCGGTTTGCAACTATACTTGAAATAAAGACTTTGTTGTTGGAACCCGGTCTACTTCGCGTTTTTTTGGACGGAACACTGGCGATGAGGGTGGGATCGTCCTAAATGCGAGACTGAGCACATGGTGACAGACAAGCCAGACAAAGAGCAATGGCCGGAAACAATGCGCCGCCCGCACCCTTCAACTCCAATGAAGAAGATTGGGAATCTTATGTAGACCGTTTCCAGATGTACCTAGAGAGCAATGAGATGGAGGAAATCTCAGACCAGCGAAAAAGAGCTGTCTTCTTGACACACTGTGGGCCCGCGATTTTTAAAATGGCAAAGCCCCGAGATGTCAAACAATTGACGTGGACCGAGCTCCAAAGAACATTAAAGGCCCACTATGCACCAGTGGTGTCAAACCTAATAAATCGGCACGAGTTTTATCAGAGAGACCAGAAAGAAGGCGAAACCATCGCTGATTTTGTAGCCGCACAACGCCAAATAGGGGGAGCGTGCGAGTTTCTTAATTTAAATGAAGCGATGCGGGATCGAGTGAAATTGGGGTTAAGAGACTCAACCATACAGAGCAAGCTACTGAACAAACCCAACATATCAGTAACCGAAGCTATTGCAGAAGCCTCGGCTGCTGAAGCCACCAAAAAATCGGCAGATAAGATGAAACAAATGAATGCAAGCAACGATGAAAAAAGCCCGGCCAGAGGAAAAAAACAACCTCCCACAACCACTCATTACGATGACATCGAGGAAACGTCAGAATCCAGGGAGGAAGACAACAAAATCCACCGCCTATATGCTAACAAGAAAGGGTGCGAAAATAGAAATCGGCGGGAATGTGCTGGCTGTGGGGGAAACCATCCCCGAGCTGATTGCAGATTCCTCGATGCCATTTGCAGAGCATGCAAGAAGAGGGGGCATATCGAGAAAGTCTGCAGAATCAAAAAGAATTACAGCCCAAAGAGACGAAATGACTCCCCAGCAAAGCCTGAGCCAAGACTCTCCGAGAGAAAGTGGCAGCGAAACAGGCAAGCCACTAACCGGGAGAAAGCATACCAAACTTTCACTATCGGAAGCGCTCAGACGGAAAGCGGGAAGAAAGTAAAAATAGTTGTAAAAATAGAAGACAACCCCTGTGAGATGGAAGTTGATTCTGGATCGTTCTTATCCAAAGTGTCATGGGACACCCTCAAAAAACTAATTCCAGACATCAAAATTAAGGAACTCCAGAGACAAAAACTAACCCTCAAAGATTATCAGGGAAACCGAATTCCTGTAATCGGCCTGGGACATTTTCGAATCGCTTACAGGCAACATGTCGCAATATTACCATTAACGATAGTCGACTGAGATCGACCAAGCCTCCTGGGTATCGAATGGTTCGCACCATTGGGCATTGGGATGACCGGAGTAGACCGGGTGGCCGCAACTGACTGGGAAGAAGACCTGATCCAAGAATTCCAGGACGTCTTCGACGGCTCCCTAGGCAGGTATCGGGGAACCCCCATTTCATTTAATCTAGACCCACAGATAACCCCTAAAAGACTAAAGGCCAGACGGGTTCCTTTTGCTTTAAAAGAAAAAATAGAGGAACAACTAAATAAATTAATAGATCAAGGGGTTTTAGAACCGGTCGACCATGCTAGATGGGAAACACCAATTGTGACACCAGTTAAGCCAGATGGGTTGGTTCGAATCTGTGGCGACTACAAGGCTACCCTGAACCATGCGTTGCAACAGAGCGCGTACCTGGTGCCAGTTGTGCAACACCTACTGCACTCTCTTGGGGGAGGAAAAGTTTTCGACAAACTAGACCTGGCAGAGGCGTACCAACAGCTCCCAGTAGACCCCTTAACGGTGGAAGCACAAACAATAGTGACTCACAAAGGGGCATTCAAATGTAACAGACTCCAATTTGGAGTAAGCGTAGCCCCAGGCATTTTCCAGAGCCTCATGGAACGCCTGTTAAATGGCATAAAAGGGGTTGTGCCATACTTTGACGACGTCCTAATCTCAGCCAAAGATGCAACACAGCTTAAAAAAAGACTCAAAGAGGTCCTAAATAAATTCAGAGAATCTGGCCTTAAAGTAAAGAAAGAAAAGTGCTGCCTAATGACTGATTGCATTGAGTTTTTAGGATATTTAATTGATGGAGAGGGCATACACCCCACCAAAAAAAAAGTAAGAGCTGTAAAAGACGCACCAGAACCAAAGAATAAAACTGAGCTGCAGGCATTTTTGGGACTGATAAACTTTTATAATGTGTTCTTACCCCAAAAAGCCACAATAGTGGAACCATTTCATCGATTACTGGACAAGAAAACAATTTGGACATGGAGGTTAGAGAAAAAAAAGCTTTCCAAGGAATAAAAGACTTATTAACATCAAACACCGTTCTTATCCAGTTTAGCAATATAGTGCCATTGACGGTGACCTGCGACGCCTCGCCATTCGGAGTCGGTGCCATCCTGAGCCACAAATTGCCTGATGGGAGAGAGGCACCTGTCGCATACTATTCTAAGACCCTGTCCAAAACCGAGCGTAATTACAGTCAGTTGGACAGAGAAGCTCTAGCAATTGTCGCCGGAGTAAAATGCTTCCACGAGTACCTATATGGAAGAACTTTCCAAATCGTAACAGCCACAAACCATTACTAGGAATTTTGGCGGGAAACAAGCCCACACCGAATATTCTGTCCCCACGAATGACTAGATGGTCAGAGTTCCTAGCCGCCTATTCCTATACTCTGACACATCGCCCAGGGAAACAAATTTCCCATGCAGACGCTTTGAGCAGAGCACCATTGCCATCAACAGAGGAAGACCCGGCACCAACGATGACAGCATTGCAGATAGAGACTTGCCCCGATCTACCCATATCTGCGAATGATGTCGCCAGAGCCACTGCAAAAGACCCATTGACTGCCCGCGTACTTAACTGGGTAGGTAAAGGCTGGCCGGAAAACCAAAAAAACTGAGAACTTTAAACCTTTCCGGACCAGACAAACTGAACTCTCAATCCAAAAAGGTTGTTTATTGTGGGGTGATCGGGTAATTATTCCTAACAAATTACAAACCAGGGTACTGGGTATGCTTCACGAAGGCCACCCGGGAATTGTTAAAATGAAAAGCTTTGCTAGAAGCTATGTCTGGTGGCTATGTCTGGTGGTATAGATAGGGACATCGAACACTGGGTAAACTCATGCAATAAATGCCAAAAAATCAGGCCATCCCCACCAAAAGCACCCATAAGAGACTGGGAAACCCCAAGAGGCCCCTGGTCACGAATCCACATCAATTTTGCGGGTCCTACCAAGGGGCATACGTTTCTGACTGTCGTGGATGCATACTCTAATTGGCTGGAAGTAAAAATTATGCCATCTACAACAACAGAAACCGTCATAAAAAAACTTGACAAACTCTTTGCAACCCATGGCCTACCGGACGTCCTAGTGTCCAACAATGGGCCACAATTAACCAGTCTCCAATTCGAGCAATACCTAGCCTCCCTAGGTATAAGACATGCCCTAACCGCGCCGGCCCATCCAGCTGCAAACCGCGCCGGCCCACCCGGTAGGGCAGAGAGAATGGTCAGGTTTACCAAGGAGGGTTTAGAAAAAATGGACACTGGGGATGTCCAAACTAAAATAAATCGATTACTCACTCTCCAACATATCACACCCAGTACTACAACCAACAAAACCCCAGCAGAATTACTGATGGGAAGGAAACTAAGGTCGCATTTAGACAGATTGCACCCAAATTTCACACCAGAAACCCCCCACCCCAACTCCTCCACTTGATTCAGGACCTTTGCAATAGGCGACTTAGTTTATGCAAAAAATTTTACCGGGGACCCATTATGGCTACCCGGACAAATTACACAAATAACAGGCCCCAAATCCTACCGACTAACGGTAGACGACGGCAGGGAATGGAAGTGGCACATAGACCAGCTTCACTCCCGAAACATAGAACGAAATGCAAACACACAACCACACATAGAAAAACACGATGACATTCAAACCAAAGAGCGGGGGGAAATGCGAGAAATCAATAAAGAACCGTTTAAATTAAACTCCGAAAACAATAACAAGCAAAAAGAGGAAATAAAAGACTCACTGTTTGAAGAAAGTTGCGAGAAGAGTCCATCCAAAGGGGCCAGCCAGGCCAGCTCGACCTGCCTGGAGGAAACGGGAGGGAGCGGCAAAACTGCCAGCCTAAGAAACTCAGGCAGCAGTAAAATGGCTGACTCACCCTTCCAGACGGTTCCATGGAGAAGGACTGAAGACACAACAAACCCATCCGAACCGGTCGAAGTCTCCAATGATAATGAACCGCACAAGTCCAGTCGAGTCAAGAGAAGCCCCACCTACCTGCGCGGCTATGTCACCACGTAGGACTGAACTAAGAGGGGAAGGGTGTTCTGTATAAAAAATAGTAGACTCCAAATAATTCATTCTGATTGGTTACTAAGAACAAATGGGGATAGGTTCAAAAGGAACCAATCCCCGAAGCCGCAAAAAAGGCGGCAATATCAAATGAGTGTCATTGGCTACAAGCCGGCAGACAGAAAAGTATAAAAGGGCTGTCGCGGCTTGAGCCAATGTTCCGGTTTGCAACTGTACTTGAAATAAAGACTTTGTTGTTGGAACCCGGTCTACCTCGCGTTTTTCCGGACGGAACAAATAGTGCAGCCAGGAGGAGTCAATCTGATCATAAACCAAACTATAAACTAGCAAGCAGTTTGAAGGCTGACCTTGCCCTGATTTACACCACTTTTATTTAAAGAGAAGATAACGAATTTTTTTTTTTAAATTTGTGCAACATTTGTTTTACATTTTTTTCTCCTAAATCAAGGATAGGGAACATTTTTGTATCTGGGACTGCATTGCCTTAAATATAATCTGTTAGGAGATGTATACCAAATACAATGGAGGAATAATGAAATTCCCACAGAGGGGGAATAGATTGTGAAAAATTGTGAACTCGAGGAGATGGTAAAACTGACATTTTGGTCAGAGAAAAACAATAAAACCTTTTTTGAAAGACTGGAAACCCGATAAGGATGTTTTGCTTAAAGAAGAAAAAAAAATGACATGATTTTATGGATCTGAAGATTAAAAAGATGTGGATTAAATGAGGCTATGAGGAAATTAGCAAAATATTTAAAAGATAGTATCTCTAGGCAAGTATTTTTCAATTGTTCATGGCTGGCTGAGGATTCTGGGAGTTATAGTCCATACATCTGAAGGTGACCAAAACTGAAAAACACAACTCTAGGCCAGAGCTGTCAAATTCCCAGTCTGAGGACCAGATGAGTCACATGCTATCCATGCCCACACCCAGTTTAGCAAAAGGGGATATGTCATGTGACATAGCTGTGATAATGTGAGTTTAACACCCCTGCTCTAGGCTATGAAAAGTCAATATATATAACCTTAATAGTGTTAAGCACTTAATTAAAAACTGAATGGATTCAGGGTGAAGTTTATGAAAATTGGAGGAAATGATTATTTAATGTAGGCACTATAAATACAAACAAGCCATATTTGTGCCAGTTACTTTTGATCTTTGCTTTTCTGGTGAAAAAAAAATCCAGCATAGCTCTGTTCCCGTATATGCTGATCATATTTTTCAATTTATACTTTAGCAATGGTCTTAGTTTTCTGAATATGTTTAATCTTTTTGCCTGAAGTGAAATAGATTGTAATCACAAATCATACAAATGCATACAAACATATATTTACTTACTTTTGGATAAATTACATATTCAGAGCGACTATAGTATACAGCAATTTGACCCACATAGAATAGTTCCAAAAGATAGAGAACTAAAATATTAAATGTAAATTATAAGTCATGTTCTGGAAGTTTTTTAGTGAGTTGAAAAACACAATCTTTGAGAGCCAAACAACGACCATCTATACAGTCCAACCACATATACCTTCATAATTAGCAAAAATATCCAGTCATCTTCAGGTTTATTTCCAACTACAGCCAATTTCAACTACAAAACATAGTCATTAAGATAGTCATATGAATGAAAATTTGAAGGATGAATGGAGAAGAGAAATATCAAGTCTTATTTAATTTCTTAAAGTTTTGCTGGGATACAAATAAGAAATAAAAAATGTCAATCCAGGAATGTATATAAACAATGTTGAATCTCCCTGGGAGCACCAGGAAGTGGGAACTACTGAAAATCTTGTTTAATAATATCAAGTTATAACTGAGTCTGAGATAAAGCTGGTATGTTTTGAGGTCTTGTTCTGGTTTTACACATGTTGTTGTTATTGCTGTTATTATTATTATTATTAATATTATTAAAGATTGGAATCTTACCTCAACCTTGCAAACCACAGCTACTGTTGAGAGAGAAAAAGAAATGTGAGATTTCATTGTATTCATTGGTGTCTTATTTTTTTAAAAGAAATTATATTCAAGATAAAATAAGCAAAGGAGGCAAAATAATCTATCAATTGATTAAAATTATAATTGCTTTCTTCATTACACTGATTTCCAACTTCTTGAGGAATTGAAAAATCGAAGAACTATAGTTTTTTTCCTCATATTTTTTCCTCATTAGTAATCTCTGAGATGCACTAGCTTGGGTAACATTTTGTGTTTCCCAAGAACATTTGCAATCAGACTGACAAAGTTGAATTGCAAAAGTGACAGTTTTTAGTGCATGTGCACGCACACATGCACACACAAAAGTACTGTTATAAAAACAAGATGTAAAATAAGTATTAAGTCATAGAGTGTAATGGTTAAGGCTCCTGATTTAGGATGCCCAGTTTCAAGACTTCCCTGAAGCATTTACTGAGGCCATTTCAATATTAAAATTAAAAAATAAAACCGAAAGGTTGAGTCAGATATTCTCTCATAACCCAGAAGAATGTTTGTTGTGGAGAAAACTGGAGAAAAGTTTTTATATGTGCTCTTTTGATCTCTCATTCTTTATAGTCTTGCATTTATTCCATTGGTTTTTCAGTGCCATGAAACAATTTACATTCTTCTCAACCTCTTCATTTTAATTTTTCCTATATTTTTTCCTATATTAACTATGTGGGTTATAATTGTCATTTTGTAGCTCTTTCATTGCAAGAACTGTACAGATAAAATTGGTGAGATAGGAACCAAAAATCCATAGACAAGGCAGAACCATTATGTAAATGGTGAGTAGATCTGCCCCAGTCTCAAGACTATTAAGAGAATATGCTTTAAAAAAAAAAAAAAATTCAGAAAGATATGAGGAAAAGCCTAGAACTAGAGCAAGCATGCCTATGCATAAGCACACAAGCAGATGGCTTGATGTTTGTGTTTAATAATAAGGAGATATTTTGAAAATATATCTTTTTTTTGCAAACTTTAATATTATATATTTTAATCAACAAATAGTAAGAAATATATTGTTTCATAAGCATTTACTGCTATTGGAAATAGATGTTGAAAGTCATTAAATTAATAAGCAATGTGATTGTTTTATTAGGCAATCCTATGTTGGCTATTCACTGCATCTAGCTATTTTCTAGCTATTTTATCATAATGTATTAGCCAATTATTTAGCTTATTGCATCTAGCTATTGTATTGCAATTTATCATAAAAGATCACAAATCCATCCAAGACCTACAATTTCCAACAACATATAAATAAAGTGAAAATTGTTTTCTTTCTTATCAACAACTCTACTGGAGATCACTAACAAAACTCTCCTGACTCAATTAAATTTGAGGTGAAATTATGTTAGAATGTAGTTTCTCTATCTGGAGGGAAGTTGGCAAAATTTAATAGGGACACCAATGAGGTTATAGAAATACATTATTGCCATTTTATATAGAGATTTAAAATGATTAGTCTATAGAAACAACCACAAATGTCATGTTTTATTTCTGGAATTCACATTTAAAGCTTGATTTATTTGTTTTATTATTACTGTCTAGCAAGCACTTGAACAATTTGAATAATTTATTTACATAGTAACTTGAAGAAGAATTGTTCTAATTATATTAAACTCAACAAAAATATATACTGAATGTATTACTGGCACTTTTGATATATGCACTGAACTAAATGAACTAAATATGCTGGAAAATAAAGTATTCCGGGGGCATGAACTGTAAACATTGTGTTGGGCTGTAACTTCCCAGAATTGTCCTTAAGGCTTTGAAAACTGACAACCATCTATAGTTGCAGATTTAGACTGGAAAGAAAACCTTGCTACAGAAGCAAATCCTGATGCCTAGTACTCCATGATTTCTCTTTGTTCATATAGATCTCCTACATACACACGCACACTTTAAAAGAAAACTGCAACATTAGAAACTTCCTCTCTCTCTCATTTCGGTATCAGCATGAGCATTCCTGGTTCAGTATGGGATTGCTCTTTGCATGTGAGTGTAGCAACTGGGTGACCAACCTTGGCAACTTTAGGATCTGTGAACTTCAAACTCTTACTCAGCTTAACTAACAGTTTTTAAAATTACCCTTTATGATAGACCCCGATCTCTCTCCGCAGTTGAAGGAGAGTGGCTCTACAGCGTGAAGTAAATATAATCTCATTCCAAGTTAAAGTACATACATACTTTTTACTTCTTAATGGGAGAACACTTGTTTCCTAACTGAATTATTCCTCTGATGAAAAATATTCTGATTTCTTAAATCATACTTTTTATAACCCAAAAGTTGGATTTAAGAAGAAATATGTGGAGGATTATGGATAATCCTTTCGATTTCCTGGAATCTTAAATATGAAAAAAAAGTTTTTGTGTTGTCCAATTTCTCTCTGGTACTAGAGATGTATCTCATGGACACTGTTATCAGTTGAAATAAAGTTTTACATTGTCTTTTATTGTTCAAATGGGAGTCATAAAGCAGCTGACAGATTGAGAAATAAGGGATATTCTGGGAACTATTAAAATATGGTATAAAAATACCTTTACAATGATTAGCATGTATAGTTAAGGTGCAGGAGACATTTTTAAAGATTTATTGTGGAACATTGGCTATTTGATTTAACTGCAGATTCATCAATTGCCCAACTCTAGTTTCTTTTAAAAAATGACTTCTAGAAGATGGAAAAAGAAAAAAATATATATGTAGAACTGCTACTTAATCCTTTTTGCAGAAAATGGAACACTAAACCATCCAATTTCCAATGCAGAAAAATAAATATGAATGTGTAGAAATACTTTATGAAAGATAAAGTCCTTATATAGAAAACATTATGTGCCTAAATTAACACTTCTTCTGTAAAAAAAATGTAAATATCTGATTAATTAAAATGTTAAGATGAAAATCCTTTAAAAATGCAGCGTTAATATTATTGAGAGCAGGGGTGGGATTCAAATTTCTTAACAACCAGTTCTGTGGGTGAGGCCTAATTTGTGGATGTGGCTTGGTGATCATGTGACTGTGTGGACATGGCTTGCTGATGGGGTGTGGCTTGATGGTCACATGACTAGGTGGGTGTGGCTTGTATGTAAATATTTTAAATATTGATGTAAATATTGATTTTTTTAATTAAAAAAAGAGCAACTTTTACCCAAAATCAGGCAAAGCAGGCAGGAAGATTGAGTTGCTCACAGAATCACAGATTCACTCAGAAATCTACCATTCTGCAGTCTGCTATCTGAGTCTGTCATAAAATTTGCTTGCAAGAAAACTCACAAAATTAACTCACAACACACCATTATGAAAATATTGATTTTTTTTTATTAAAAGGAACAACTTTTATCCAAAATCAGGCACAGCAGTCAGACAGATTAAGTTGCTCCCAGAATCACCGTTTCACTTAGAGATCTACCATTCTGCAATCTGCTACCTTAGTCTGCACTGAAAATAGAAGCTTCAGTCCAAAGGAAGGTTCAGCTCTGCTTTTAGACAAGCTGGAAAGTAAGAAATCCAACAATTTTCTTTTTTTGTAGCTAATCTAAATCTCCCGGCACAGTAGAACAGCTGATGGTTGGGAAAAAAAAATAGCAACTTACCAAATGCAGGCAAGTTTGATGGCTCGCATGCCATGTAAGGAGTGAGTGGGCGGGGAGGGGAGGGGCCAGCCAGTGGTATGATTTGCCAGTTCTCCAAACCAGGCAGAATCATAACAAACATAACAATCATAACGAGCAGGTAGAATTCCACCCCTGCTTGAGAGTTTAAGATTAAAGATAAGATTTAAAATTTTGCACCGTTCATATAAAAACAAAGTTTATAATATTTATGTTTTAAAATATAAGCTTATACAGTATTGTAATTAGAGTTCAAGAAAAAAAAATCCAACTATTGCCAAAGTTTTCTTCTATGGAAACAACTATTTTTGAGAAGTACAAATCAATATAAATTAATGTATATTATTTAAGTAAATATAAAATAGAATTAGGAAAATGGGTTCTGCATTTTTTTTTCTATGCATTCTTCGTCACTGAAACATATATTTTACTCATAGGCATACATATCCCTCTTTTTACAACTTATTTCCAAAGGGAAGAGTATTTCTCTGAAATTCTCATTGATAGAAAGTGGCACTGAGACACTTATTACCTTGTGATGTGGCCAAAAGCAATGTGTGAGAAGTCCTATTTCTTATTCTACAGCCATTCATGGGCTGATTTAATTCCTGGAAGCAGTCTTCCATAGAAGTTTTTCAGCAGTAGTGCTATTATTACTGCGGTGGATGAATCTTGTTTTAAAAATATTGGTTATTTTCTCTTTCCACTGGAATAAACTGGAGAATTAAACCACTTTTCTGCCCATTTTTGAAAGTCCATTTGCAAGGTCTGAGAATCAGTTTGGTTATCTGATGATTAAGGCACCAGGCTAGAAACCAGGAGTCTGTGAGTTCTAGTTCCACTTTAGCCATGAAAGCCAAATGGGTGACTTTGGACTAGTCACTCTCTTTCACCCCATGACATTAAGCTTGAGCAATAAGCCAGTCAGTCAATTCCTGTTTCAACTAATGGATCCAAATGTGGTTGATCTCAAAACAAAAAGAAATGGACCCTGCATTCGTGGAAAAACACTTGGAAGAAAAAAAAAATGTGAGGCATTCAAACAAATCAACCTCTTGAATTAATATTAATGAATCTCCAGTTTGGTTGTGCTTATTCAGGACACACAAATGGAAATGAAACCAATCAAGTTGGCTAATCTATTTGTAATATTGCTGACTTGGGGGGGGGTGATCTTTTTTAAAGATTTTTAAAAAATCTTTTCATTATATGATACATTTTTTTTTAAATGTCGTAAGCTGCTGGCAATCACCTATATATGAGTTGGGTAGCTATGTAAATTTGTTTAATAATAAATATGTAAATAAAAAGGAAAGTTGTGTTGGACAGAATCAGGAAAGGATCATCACGCTAAACCAGTTTATGACTGCCAATTCTTAATTCTTTCAAGGTGGTCATTTGGGAGCTGCAATAATCATTAGAGTCTCAAATTATTTCTTCTCAAACCTGATTTTGGTTTCTGTGCCAGTACTACCAATTTTAAATATGACACTGTTTTTATGTGTGAAAAATTCCTCAGAAACTACCCTTGTTTTACATCTAGCAGTTATAGACATTATGATAGTCAATCAGTGCCTTTCCATTCTCTTTCAAGCCTTCCATTTTTGGTGGAATATTTTCAGGGGTTTCCTGTGAAATACCAAAAAATTAGCCTTGGTCTACTTTTGATTCTTTGACAGTGATACAAACAAAAGTCTATCGTTCTGAAAATGTATTCAGGAATCATTGTTTGAATAAAATGTATATGAATTGGCATATTCAATTATTGAGGGCTGAATAACAATAGAGCAGAGGTGCCATTCACTGAACAGTGTGAGGGTCTGCCTTTCTGCAGGGGCCAGCATGGAAGATTATCCAATCATTATTCCAAATAAATCATTATGGATACAATAAACCTACTTCTCAGAAATTATTTGTTTTTCAGAGATCACTTTATCCTCCCTGTTCAGTCTAACTAGATAAAAACACCCTTTGTATTGGAACTGAGAAGCATAAAAGGACTGTGGAATCTAGGAATTTAAAGTGAAAGAACACATTATGATTAAATATGGTAAGTGCATCGAATAGAACAAAACCTGAGATATATTTGTTTATTTGCATTTACTAATAGAGTCAAAATTTAAGGGTTAGAGTGCTAAATAAACTTTGAGCATCACACAAGAGGAATCCAATAAAAGAAAAGGGAAGGACCTCTGGATAGTGAGATGAGTTTAATAAATAAAATAAGAGGAAGCGTTTTTAAGGGGTGATCCTGTGAATTTTGTGATGCTCTTTGTCAAGGGTGTCAAATTTGGACTGTCACAGCATTGTCATGTGACATATCACAACTCTTTCCACCTTCGCTAAACCGGGCGTGGGTGTCGCCAGTGTGTGACGCATCTGGCCTGTGGGCTGCGAGTTGACAGAACTTCTCTATGTATCCCCTGATTTTATATGAATATTTACAAAGCTGTTTTCCTTTTCAAATCTTTTTCTGAAACAGTTTTTTGTTAGCTCTTTCTAAGATTTCCACATAAAGTTTTAATGATCTTACCTCACGTCTTGCAGTACCTCCCTAGAAGATAAATTTATATATACTATGGACTAATAGCATAGTTAAACCTTGTGTTCATGCTGGCCTCAACAACACTGTTCATTATATGATCAAACAATTTTAAATATTTACTAGGAAGTTAAGCATGGTCTACTGTCTAGATAAAAGATGCTTTTTCATATTGATTTTTTTATTACTTGAATTTATCTGAATCACAAAAAGAAAAGGCTGGCTATGAACCATGCTGTGTTAATTACTGTTACAGAGCAAGGAGGAAAAGGGAGCACAATATTTTTGATAGATCATGTTTAAAGCCACCCAATGGGTGGTATTTATGTACTACCATTCTCTGTGAAAGTCTGGAAACCTTTGCATGGTAGCTGTAAATAAATAATAAAGGTGTCTTAATATTTAAAACTGCAGCAGTAAAAACAAAACCGGAATTTGCATAATTGACAAGACTAACTCCAGGGACAGCTGCTTACATTAAGTAATATTGAGTCCTTTATTAACTTTTTTCCTTTGTCTGTAGAAGCAGCACATAACATTACTACAAAACATTTTTAAGTATATATTTATTATGTTGATTACACAAAACTACCTGTGTTTAGAGTATTTCAGGAGGGGTGTCCAATATTTCAGCTATATAATAGATGTTCTTAACCCCCAATTATATTCATTTTAAATTAATTATGTCACAGAAAGACATTAGAGTATGGATTTCTTTTTTTCTTTTGAAAATTTGGATTAAAATAACACCCACAAAAAGAATGGGTTTCTTTGAAAGGACAATTTTATTTTCCTCATTTTTATCAATTGAAACTCTCCTGGAGTAATCAGACACTACATTTCTGCAAACTTTCCATCTAGGGATAAACTACAGTTCTTTAAGTAAAGTTGAAAAAGGGTCAACTATTTTCATATCAGTGTGCCTCAGATATAAAGAGAAAAAATTGAAAATATTAAATATAAATATAGGCAAACATATCATACTATAAATATAGTAATGTTTACAAAAATATGTCTATTAAGTCTAAGATTAAATTGGTCCTTTTCAACAATAAAGGACAATCAGAATAGTATTCAGATGCTGAAATGTGACACTTTTTGAATATTGAGATTTAATACATAACTCAATTATGTATATAATTTATTCCTTCCTTCCTTCCCCCTCCTCCCTCAGGAGATTAAGAAAGATTATATGAAAATATTTTATTTTCACAGCAATAACACTATGAAATAGGTTCATTAAAGTGCATTTCCATCACTGAAGGACTTAAATTAATTCAAATAAACACTTTATTCTTTTATTAGAACTGGTCTGAATTTTGATTCATATACTTAATGGCATAAACAAAGAGATGTCTAAGGCATCTTGACAGAAATTATATAAATTTATATGGAATATAAGAACAGCAATTATAACTGCTTGCTTGTCCATAGTCTTTTGAACCAATGTAAATTTGTTTCTCGTCAGTAAACAAAATTAAGACCACCCATAAAAACTCTGAGATAAAAATACTGTTCATAGAAATTAAATAAACAGAATAGTATAAAAGTATTATTATTACCAGGTACATTCACAATGACAGCAAATCTATATGACTAAAACTCTTGTGTCTCTTTACCCAACCTTCAATTGGGTGAAATTAGAATCTATTGGGCAACAATGATTGAACCAAGAGAATTCAAATAAGTTAATTTACAGAATGCTGGCATCTATGATTCCTGGAGAAATAAAAGTTGTTGAAGTTGTGGCTGCTTCAGCAACACCATGCCTTCTAACTACACTTCCCAGGAGGGCTTAGGTTGCTTGATGCAAGGAAAGATGTGAGAGGCTTATAACACCACCATTTTCCCCACCTCCCTTTGCATCCCATTGGCTATCTACAAGGTCCAATGGGTGAGTAGCTATTGGCTATTCTGGAACAAAGGACAACACCTGAAATCTCTTTTTGGCAGTGGCTGATGACAGAAGGAAATGGATGCCTTCTAGCAATGTAGGGGTCATAGATACATCAGATTGGGGAGCAGGGGTACAGTTTTCCTTGCAGTTCATTTCTCCCTTTGTTTCCACAAAATGGCAGGCAGTTCCATGGGTCAGCTGAGAAGAAAGATGTTTTGGGTGGGAGAGAGTTCATAAGAGATGGGAAAAACCATGCAAGCTTATATATTCTTATATATGGAAAGAAGAATGACCAGTGGGTCACAGGGTGTCTAGTAGCTAATACAGTTTGCTTTCCATTTTTCCAAATCTCCATTTCACTTCTTTTATCAGGAACACACTGTTTAGAATTTGATTCAAACAGTTCTGTGTTGATCCTCAAACATATTTGTTCTAATATGCCTCAGTGCCAGGCTGAAGCAAGTGCAATGCTAATTGAGACAGAGGCATCTCTTCTTGAAAATGCACCATGAGCAAAGTTGATGTGGCAGGAAGTTTCACTGGCACAATTCCAACTACAGTTGTTAAAGAGTTATGTGTATTATAGTTTACAACATGAAAAATATACAGGCAGGAAGAAACACAGAAAGGAAAATCAACATCAAGTTATTTACTTATTAAATTTATATTCTGTCCATCTCACTGTTGAGTGACTCTGAGCAGTTTACAACCTAATCAAACAGCAATATAAAAGATTAAAACCACTAAGAGTTAATTAAATTTTTTGACAAGAACAGAACTCATGCATAAGCAGGATGGAAGTGAACTCTTCTTTGTCTATTAACCATCTCCTGAATCGGACACCCCCATTACGGGTCCAAGGAAATTGGCACTGTCAGATTTTCAGTCTCTTCTGAAAGGCACAAACACTTACATGTTCCTGATAGAATGCATGTTGCACTTCCACTGCATGAGTTGTATTGGTTACCAGTTTGTCCAATTCAAAGTGCTGGTACTGACCAACATTGCATGGGATTGGAATATTTGAGGGACTTCCTCTTCCCAGTTGTATTTGCCTGGGCCCCCCAGCTGGTGGGCCTCTTCTACTGAGGTGTCCATATTGTGGAATCTTCTCTTCCCAGAGATGGAGTTGAATTCATTTCTCTTGGAATGTCTATGGAGGTTCTCAGTCATCCAGGTCATGATTTTCAAGAGGCAATGGGACTTTTTGCTTTTTTGATTACAAAGCTGAAGAAGTTTTTTGGATAAGAAGTGAAACATCTTCAAAGAAAAACCAGAAAGTCCAGTTGCGTCTTGAAAAAGCACCTTTGGGATATTTCTCTTGGGCTTTCAAAGGTCCCTCAAGACTTGGTTATGCCAGTAGACCTGGAAACCTCAGGGGACAGGTGAACTCATGAGATGGCTTCCTTATTATTGGAGTCACTCCATCTGTTATTTTTCTTTCCTTGTTTAGTTCCGCTTTTTATTGTTTTTAATGTTTTAAAATAATTATAAAGGTTTTGGATACAATTGTTTTATATTTTTTATTTCATTGGGGTGCTGTACACAGCTCAGGATTACATTCTGTGAGATGGGCATCCATGTAAACTTGATAAATAAATAAATAAAATATTAGAAACAAAGCAATTTAAATATAAGCAGACTTTGCTGGCAGATATTTCTTGACTTCATCAACAATGTGATGTTAGTCATTGATTAAAGAGGGTGGGGGACTTAGTCAAGCATATACCACTCTGGAAACTTTTGACAAGAAAACAGGCTGCTTTGACTTTCAAATAGAGTGAGAATCTTTAATAAAACATTCATTTCATCCCACCCGCAGCTTTCCAAAATCACATCTTGATTTGTGTCAACCGAAATTCTCTGACTTTTCATCAACATGTTCAAATATATGGTATTTTCTTTATCTATCTAGATATTCAACTTCACTGGGTGAAATATGAGTCAAATGAAGTCACACTCAAGGAGAAATTATTAGTTTTAAGTTGCTCTGTATATTTTTGGAACACACACACACATACACACACACACACAAAGTGGAATAACATGTATTATTTTCATAGAAAGAAAGAAATAGCAGTAAAAACAAGGAACGTTTTGTAGGGAAAATCAGGTTTTTATATAATAGAGAACCGAATAAGAGAACCTTTGGTAGATTTGCTTTCTTTCGTGATTGTGATGTACAGAGGTGACTGGAAATTATTTATTTATTTGTCACATTGATATAACTGCCCATCTCACTGAGCAACTCTGGGCGGTATATATAATCAAATAGTGCAGATATATCAAAACTATTAAAAACTAAACCAATATAATTCACAAAGATTAAAAAATTAAATAAAAACAAAATTTCAGAAAAGAATACAAGAGAACATATTCAATTAACCACCATTAAGCTATCTAGTAGGCTCCACTCTGTCATAATATCTAAAAAATGAGATTAAAACATGTCTTCATGTACTTCTGAAAGATTTTGGGGCAAACCAAAATGCTCTAAACTTGGGAACCTGAAAATATCAGAACAATGTAAAATAAAATGTAATATGGATTGTGATTAATGGACCAGAGATAAAAATACTGTACATGGACATAGCAAATAATTATATATTCATGATCGATTCGATACCATAGCTTGGCAAGAATCAGTGAGCATATTTAAGTTTTTAGTAGTATATGCACTCACCAACATTTATGTAAAGCAAACTGACATGATAGCAGGCTTCCAATATTTGAGGGGCTGTCATAGAGAAGAGGAGGGATCGGCCTTTTCTCTAAAGCACCTCAGGGCAGGACAAGAACCAATGGATGGAAACTTATCAAAGAGCAATCCAACCTAGAACTAAGGAAAAATTTCCAGACAATAAGAACAATTAATGAACAATTAATAAATGGAATCTGCAGAGATTGTGGCTGTTCCGTCACTGGAGGTTTGTAAGAAGAAATTGGACATCTGTCTCAAATTGTATCAGATGTTCTGCCTAAGCAGAGGCTGAACTAGAAGACCTCCAAGATTGGTATATTGCAAAACAGCAGCTTCTAGTATTATGTGTGTGTGTGTATGTGTTTGTGTGTATGTGTGTATATGTTTTTTTAAGTTTTCGCGGGTACTTACATGTGTGCTGTTCAGCTTCCTTCGGGTAATATTCCACGTCATTGTAGTGCTTTTAAAGTTGTAGCAACGTTTCAGCAGAATCTCGTCTGCCATCATCAGGCTTCTGTATTGAGTTTGTATGTACTGAACTGTATTGAGTTTGTATATTATATTTGTACAGTTTAATAGTTTAATTTGTTCACCGGTATGAACAAAGTAAAAAGTCCAAATATCAAATTGAAAACACAAATAAACAAGCAAGTCCAGGGATTACCGGGTTAAATTATTTGAGCTGATAATGTTCTTGGCAGTCTCACGCAAGCTGTCTGCCAAGTTTGATAAGAAAACAGGAACATAAATCAAAAGCTGTCACACACACAGAATCCAACGAAGCCTCTCTCACTAGTTAACACGTTGTCCCGAACAAGAACCCAGAGCTAACACACCCACTTTTATTCCCTGTGGGGCGTGTCAGTCTCTCATCTCAGTCTCTGATTTGTCCTTTCTTTTTGTGTTGCATCTCATGCTTTTGCCTGCGTCTTTGCCTCACATCAAACCAACATCCTCAGCTTTATCCTCAGTTAGAGGCTCTGATACGCTCTCCTGGTTATCTGCCAACACCTGAGGTACAATCAGAGAGGAAGATCCTGCCGAGGAGGAAATTTCTGGGGAGAAAGTCAATTCCAAATCCTTTAACAAAGCAGGCTCAAACCTCAGAGCCAAATCCTCCCCTTCCTCATTGTTCAAGTCTGTGTCTTCCAGCAAAGCAGGCTCAAACCTTAGAGCCAAATCCTGCTCTTCCTCACTGACCAAGTCCTTGACCTCTGACAAAGCAGGCTCAAACCTCTGAGTCACAACACTATCCCTCACTGCAGGGCCCTTCCCCTGAGTGACGATCAGGATGAGGTTTCAATGGGAACTGTGCATAGAATCTCCGGAAAAGGTCTGGGGCATGGACCGTGGAAGCATCACCCAGGAAAGAGCGTCCGGTCCATCCCCCAGCCTCTCAACGAAGTATTGAAAACATCCTTTCAACCAGTGAGAATCCTGAATGCTGACCACCGTGTCATCAGCAGCGGGATCATCGTCGGGTACAGATGGAGAAACCGTAGCATCGGGAGAATGGAGAGCACATGAAGGTGTGTTAGGAACCAGAAAGGAACGGTGGGAGACAGGATGTATATGCATAGAGCATGGGAGGGTGAGCCGATAAGTAACGGGATTGATGACCGTCTTGATAGGGAAGAGTCCGATGAAGCGATGGTCCAACTTTTTGATCAGACGATCGACCCATAGATGCTTTGTGGATAACCACACCGTGTCCCCCATGGCTAGTGGAGGCATCACCTGGCATGAACAATCCGCAAACCTTTTATAGTCCTCCTTAGCCCTTTCTAATTGCTTTGAAATCAATTGGTGAACCGAATGTAGTTCTGACAAGAAGTCCCGCAACTCGGGAACTGGGGAATCCAAGAGTGACAATGGGAAAAACCTTGGATGAAAATCCACATTTGCGTAAAAAGGTGTCATGTGAGTGGAAGTGTGCTGGGAGTTGTTGAAAGTGAACTCCACTAAAGGGAGATAAGTCATCCAATCGTTCTGTCGGTGGTTGACAAAACACCTTAAATATTGGGCGAGGATGCCAATCACCTTCTCCGTCCCACCATCAGTCTCTGGATGGTGCGCCGATGACAAGCACACCTGTACCTGCAGCATGGTCATAAGGCTCTTCCAAAATTGAGCGGTAAACTGGACACCGCGATCCAAAACCACCCTGTCCGGTAGACCATGCATACGGAACACATGTTGCAAAAATAACTGGGCAGTTGTATGAGCCGACGGTAATCTCTGACAAGGGATAAAGTGAGCCATCTTGGTCAGCATATCAACCACCACAAGCACCGTCGTATATCCCGACGAAGAGGGCAAATGTGTTAAAAAGTCCATGAAAATTGCCCCCCATGGTCTGTCCGGAGTCGGCAGTGGTTGAAGGAGAACAGGAGGCACACTCATCACAGCTTTCGCTTGTCTGCATGGTACACAGGATGCGACATAGGCTTTGACATCATGCTGGACTCGAGGCCACCAAAAAGTCCATGTGACAAGATGAAGGGTCTTAAAAACCCCAAAATAGGTGGCAGCAGGGTTGTCATGACATTGAGTCATAATAAGGGCTCTAAGTGTTCTCATTGGCGCGTACAAACGGCCTCGATGTCATAGTAAGCCCTCCTCCAAAGTAAATGGGGAGTCAGGTCCTATTTCCCCCATTCTCTGCTGTGACCAAGCGTCTAAGCACTGCGCCTCTCGTACCCGAGCCCTCAAATCCACTGATTCCTGGATAAAAGCCAAAGATTCCGGTGGCAGCACTGTACGTGGAGGAAGGGTGTCCTCAGGAGAAAGGTACTCTGGTTTACAGGACAAGGCATCTGCTCTCCGATTTTGACCACTGGGGATATAAGTCACAGAAAAATTGAACCTGGCAAAGAATAACGACCATCGAATCTGTCGCTGGTTCAACTTCCTCACAGTGGACAAATGTTCCAAATTACGATGATCCGTCCGAACCTTCACCTTGTGCCAGGCCCCCTCAAGATGATGTTGCGAGGTCTCAAACGCAGCCTTGATAGCCAGCAGCTCTTTTTTCCAGATAGTAAAATTGTGCTCAGAAGTAGTGAGTTTCCGAAAATAGTACGCGCAGGTAAAAAAAGGTGTGCCATCTGTTGGGGCTTGCAACAACACAGCCCCAATAGCCACATTTGATGCATCCGTCTCCACCACAAATGGACGATGTGGATCAGGATGCCTCAGGATAGGTTCTGCAATGAAGGCCTTCTTGAGAGCCTCAAAGGCCTGTTGCTGTGGGGGCCCCAACTGGAATGGGACCTTCTTTCTAAGGAGCTGGGTGATGGGATCTGTCAGCTTGGCAAAACCCAGGATGAAGGTCCGTTAATAATTAGCGAACCCCAAGAGACGTTGAACGTCTTTAACTCGATGAGGGGATTCCCAAGTACACAAAGCCTCCACTTTATACGGGTCCATGGCAATGCCTTCAGGAGAGATGATGTGACCCAAGAACTCTATGGCAATCTGGAAGAAAAGGCATTTCTCCAGCTTTGCATAGAGTTGATGCTCCCGAAGATTCTGCAATACCTGACAAACTTGTTGAATATGGTTGTGCCTGGACCTGGAATAAATCAAAATGTCACCAGGTACACCATCATGAACCAATCGAGCATGTCACGGAACACGTCATTCATCAGGTGCTGGAAGACTGCGGGGGCTTGGTCAACCCAAAGGGCATCATAGTGTATTCAAAATGGCCATATCGGGTGCCAAATACTGTCTTCCATTCGTACTGGAAAACCAAGGCATATACGAAATTCCCTGTACATCATGCCCGGCCACGTACATTGGACAGACCAATAGAAGAATAAGTACCCGCCTAGATGAACACAAAAATGCAGTAAAAAAGCTGGAATAACACACTAGTCCAACACATGAAAACCACAGGTCACAACATCAACTTCAATGGCACTAAAACCCTAGCCACTATAGAAAACCCCAGCCACAGAATCATCAGAGAAGACATAGAGATTGAAAAAAGACCTGAAAGCATGAATACAAGAGATGATTCCAGCAGACTGTCAATCATTTGGAAACCTGCACTCTCAAATAGAAAGATCTCCACACCACAAAACAGACAAACACCTGAGCACAAACAGATGCCTCCAACTCAAACACCCCCCCACCAGGCACCCAGGTGAAACCTAGCTTGCTAATGAATAGCAGCCGTCCTTTCACATTAAGCCAAGCTGCACTGAAAGCCTCCAACACAGAAACAGAGTGTTGCCAGCCAATCAAAGCCACAAAACAGACAGAAGAAACCAGAAACACCAATCAATCAAACTCCAAGTCCAGTGAATACAGACCCAGGCTCCTAGCCAATCAGAATGGACCAGCCTCGAAGTTGAAACTAGGAGCTGTGAGACCCACATCCATAGAGAAGCCTCATGATGGCAGATGAGATTCTGCTGAAACGTTGCTACAACTTAAACAACACTACAATGACGTGGGATAATACCCGAAGGAAGCTAAACAGCACACATGTAAGTACCCACGAAAGCCTAAGAAAACATATATATATATGTGTATGTATGTATGTATGTATGTATGTATGTATGTATACACACTCTCTCTCTCTCCATCCTCAGGCTGGTGCTTGTTAAGCCTGGGTTCCCCAACCAGGGTTAGGTAGACAAGCTAAACAGAATGTGCAGCGTTAGTCAGATAGGCACACAGATAAATGAGTGAGCTAAGCTTGTATGTTTATTAACATACAGTAAAAATAACAGATACGCTTGTGCTGTCAAGAATATATTTTATTCCAGTATAAGGTTATGGCATAGTCAAATAACAGTCCAATATTCATTTACCATGTAGTCAGTCCATTCAGGGATATTCAGTTAGCAAAGTCCATGTAGAATATTCTATGTCAGTTCACTCATAAATCAGTCCTTTGTTGTCTCTCCCGTTCGAGCAATGCAGTCTTGATTCCAAGCAGTAATCAGGGATCATCAAAGCCAGAGAGAGAGAGCAAGCCGTAGTCTTGCTACTTTTATATTGTTTTCTTAACCACTCCTTTAATTGCTATTTCCCAGTTAAAGCTGTATACACTCTAACATACACTAACTATGATTCATAGTTATTATTTCACCTAAACCAGTTAGGGTAAACAATGTTATCCCTAACATTCTCTCCTTTTAGGTTAAATAATAATAACTATGAATCATTTACATTTTTAAATTATATTTTTCACAACTTTCTTTAAACTTAATTGCTCCTTGAGCTTTTGTAAATTGGTCTGCAATGTTTTCTTCTGACATGCAGTATACCAATTTTATTATTCCATTTTTCACTGATTCTCTTACATTCAAATATCTTAAGTCAGTATGTTTTGATCTAGTTTTTACAGCAATACTAGTAGCTAACTTTATAGCTGCTTGGTTATCCTCATAAACAATAATGGAATCTTTTACAGTTATACCCATGTCCAACAACAACTGTTTGTAGAAAATCAAGTCAGTGCATAATAATGACAGACATGAAAATTCAGCTTCCATCGTGGATAAGCTAATATGCTGTTGTCTGATTGACCTCCACCCTATTAGTGTCTTACCAAATAATATAGCCATCCCAGATGTTGATTTTCTAGTGTTTATATCAGCTGCAAAACTTGCATCTGCATAAGCACTAAGACTCAAATCACCCTTTGGTTCTATATATAATGCATGGTTTATTGTTCCCTTAAGATATCTCAATATTCTTTTTAAGGATTTCCAATAACATTGTTTTGGATCTGAATTAAAACGTGCCAGCTGATTTACACTATAAGCAATATCTGGCCTTGACCAATTGCTTATATATGATAAGCTACCAATCAAAGATTGATACATGGACTTATCAAATTTGGGACTTTGATCATTAGTTTGGCAAACTTCCTGACTCATTGGAGTCTTTGCCGGTTTACAAAGTTCCATTTTAAACGTTTTAATTAATTGGCAAATTTTATCTTCTTGAGATATCTTAAAACCATTATTTGTTTTATTAATTGTCAATCCTAGATACCTTTTAATTTCACCTAAATGCTTTATTTTTATCTTTTCGGCTAATAATGATATAATCTCATTAGCTTCATTATTAGTCTTAGTTATTAAAGCAATATCATCTGTAAATAATAACAATAATGACACCGTTCCATTATGTTCTCTTTTAAACACACACGGATCTGCTAAACCAGATTTAAAACCTATATTGTTTAACTCTTTCACAATATATTGGTTCCACTCAAACCCAGATTGTTTTAACCCGTAAAGACTCTTTTTGAGTTTCCAACAATCATTATTATTTACTTTATTTTCTTTTATGCCAACTGGTTTTCTTAAATATATAGTGTGCTGCAATGGTGCATGTAGATAAGCAGTTTCTACATCAAAATGGTTAATGATATAGTTTTTCTTAGCTGCCCACACTAATGCTGCTCTTAAAGATGTAGCTTTAAGGCTTGGCGCAAAAACTTCATCGTAATCAGATGCAGTTTGATTAAATCCTTGAGCTACTAACCTAGCTTTATGGGTAATAGTCCCATCATTTCCTGTTTTTACTTTAAATATCCATTTGCACCCAATGGATTTTTCTCCTGGAGGTAATTTGGCATCTTCATACACTTTCATTACCTTTAATGAATTTAGTTCTTTTTCCATTGCCTTTTGCCAATTCTCCTGATCCTTAGCAGGATACATCCTAAGTTCATCTACACTAGTTGGAACTTTAGTTACTTGGCAAACTATACTTGCTTGATACCTATCAGGTGGTCTAGTTACACGTGTAGTACGTCTAGGTATTATAGGACTTATAGGTGGACTTTCCTCTATTAATTGTTCTTGATCATGTAACTCTTCCTGATCAACTATTTCCTCTTGTTCTGGTCCTATTTGGTCTTCGTGGACTTCTTCTTTAATTGGACTCTTCTTATAGCTAATCTCATCTTTCTGTCTTTTGTAGGGTTCAATAAATACTTCATTATTTAAATCTTGCTCTAATCTATTCCATCCTACATGTTCTAGGAATTTTGCACTAGCACTGGTGTAAACTCTAGATGTACCTGGTTCCCAGAATCTATAGGATCTATGATTAGATGTATATCCTACAAAAATTAATCTTTTAGCTCTATGCTGTCCTTTGTATCTAAGTTGTGTAGGGATATGCACCCATGCTGGTGCTCCAAATGTGTGCATGTAACTTAAATCAGGTTTTGTACCATGCCATAGTGTGAATGGTAATTCACCTGTTGTTGAATTAACAACATTATTTAATATATGATTACCACACATTATTGCTTCTCCCCATAAATTGTCAGGTAATCCTGAATCAGACATCATATTTCGTGCCATTGATTGTAATGTTTGGCCTCTTCTCTCTATAAAGGCATTATGTTGTGGCCTATATGGTGCAGGCATTTTATGTTGAATACCTAATTGTCTTAATCTGTTTTTAAATTCATGATTTGTAAATTCTGTACCATTATCTGTGATGAGAGTTACTAATTTCTTTTTGGTTTTTTCTTTCAGCAAATTTTAGCCAATTAAATAGATTTTGATATGTTTCAGTTTTGCTCTTCATTAAATAGCAAAACCCATATCTAGAATAGTGGTCCATTATACTTGATATGTAGCGAGCTCCTCCTACACTTGGTTTTTTCGGACCTATTAGATCAGCAAATACTATTTCTAAAGGCTCTTTAGTAATAAATCCATTAACTCTATTAGCCGGTATAACCCTGCTCTTATTTTGATTACAGGCATTACATTGCAAATACTTATTACAAGATTTCAAACTTATTCCCTTAGACAATTCAACAGTTTTCTTAAGCATTTTAAAATTTAAATGCCCTAGCCTTCGATGTAACAAGTGAATACATTCGTCATGAGGTTTCTTATTGTTATAAATTGTGTTAGCCACCTTTAAACCATCATCATTTAACACATATAATCCATCTCTTAAAGATGCAGTAATTTTCTTATCTTCTTTTTCAAGTATGCAGTTATCTCCCTTAAATGTAACTACATATCCTAGTTTAACCAAAATTCTAACCGAAATTAAATTAAACTTAAGTTGTGGTACATATAACATTTTTACATTCTCTTTTATAAAAGAACAATATGCTATACCTTCACCTTTAGCTTTCAGTTTCCAACCATTGGCTAACGATATCTGCTGTGTACTCTGGGACATTTTAATAAAATTTTTGTTATCATTTGTTATACAATGGGATGCCCCACTGTCAACCACCCATAAATTATTTTTTACAGCTCCGTTAGTATACATGGCTAACTCTAAATGTTTATTTATCTTTTGATGATTTTTAGTATTCTGGCCAGCGTTCTGGCGCTTTGCCTTTTTACAAAATCTTGCCAAATGTCCTCTTCCTCCACAATTAAAACACTTTTTAATTGCGTATGCAGTAGGAGGTTTATTATCTTCTTTTTGAGGTTGCTCCCTCCTTAATTCATCTCTTTCATGCCTTCTTCTGGCCTCTTCAATCAATCTGCCAGTTATATCAGTTAAAGTTAAATTGTCCTTTGGCAAAATTTCAAGTGAAGTTACGTAGTTATCGTAACTTTCATCAAGGGAAGATAGAATTATATAAACTTGATGTTGTTCAGAGAATATAAGCTCTTTCTCGTGTAATTCTTGGAAAATGCTTTGCATAGTTTTTAAATGACTCAGCATATCACCATTTGTTTGGAGATG